>CM053032.1:62193047-62940547 GCA_028564925.1 Lithobates sylvaticus
GGACCCGAAGGAAGATCCTGTTCACACGTATGGTGCAATAGGATTGATGGTGTGGAGATCCATCTAGCATGGTCATACTCCCTACCAGATGCTGTAGCTTGGCGACCAAGCAATATATCCATAGATGTGGGAGAGCCACACCACCACCTTCCTATGATTGCTGAAGCTGCTCTAATTTTCAGTTTAGTTATGTGAAAGCAGGGACCTAAAGATAGAGCTGATGACTAGGAAGGTCTTCACTGGTATGACTACAGGAGAGTTGTGCAAAAAATAACACAAATAACATAAATATAATTTTAATAAGATTGGATTTCCCCTGGAACCTCATCTAAAGGCATCAAGGCTGACTTGGTCCATTTCATTTTAAGTCCATTGTAAATCACAAAAGTGGGTATAGTTTACATAACCAACTTCAAAGAGGAAGCGGTATCCCCCAACAGCAGTAGTATATCGTCAGCGTAAGGAAGAATTTTTCTTGTAGTTCACCATATCAAAATCCAGTGATACCTGTATTGGACCAGTACAGAGTGGCCAGGGGCAGTAACAAATAGCAGCATGGGCAGAGGGCACACTTGCCTACTCCCCATGCCCAACTCAAATGTAAGGGATATACTACCAGCTTCCCTTATGACAGCCTGAGGCCAAATACACAGAAGCCATACCCATGAGATTAAATTGTCCCCAAATCTGAACTTGGCCAGGACTGCCCAGATGTACTGCCATTCAATGCTTTCAAAGGCCTTGGTAGTGTTGAGGAACAACAGGGCATATATTGTCCAGAGGCATTTGGATATTAGCAAATAATCTTTAAAGATTGATAGCAGTAGATTTTTTGGCCATGAACTCGGCCTGGTGCGGATGTATTATAATAGTTATTACTGTGTTAAGTTTCATGGCTAACACTTTCTCTAGGATTTTGATGTCAATTTGAAGGAGCGATATGGGCCTGTGTGAATTGGCATCTGTAGGAACCTTAGCCAGTTTTAACAGGAGTACAATTGTGACCCTGGACATAGAGGTTGGTAGGCTCCGTGCTTGAAAAGAGGAGTTCAACACATCAAAGGATAACTTCATCTTTAAAAAAAAAAGAGGGGGGTGGGGGGGGGGCGGAGAGACTGCAGATGCTGGACCATGTTACATATTCCACAATAAAAAACGGCTGGACCATGTAACATTATCCAAAGAAAGCCTTTAAGCAGAAAAGGCAGTATGGAGTCAGCATACTGTCTGTAAACCTCTATGGGTAAACCATCATGCCCAGGTGCCTTATGACTGGGAAAAGAACCAATCGCCAGCTGCACCTCCTAGTAATTGGAGAGTCTAGGTAACATCTAAGTGCCATGGACAGTATTGGAAGATCAATGCTTTGAAGACATTGAGTAAGAGAGTCATTTACCTAGAGAGTTATAGATCTGAGTAGTAGGGCACTAGCTCATCCATCACTTGGCCTAAGGTACTGACTAATTTCCCATGCTTTTTTGATGCAGAAAAAAAGTGCTGCACTGCATATGGTGTAACCTGGGGTCCGTTCACACAACATGCAGTGCAGTGCACGCATCAAAAATACTTAAAAAATGCAGCGGAACCCAGTACAGTGAAAAAAAAAAGCATTTGGAATGCATACGAAAATGCATCAAACACACTGTGCATTTGAATGCATCAGAAAAGCGTTAAAAAATGCGCATGGAGAAACACATTTGGAACAGATCTGGAGGACATTTTTGTGGGTGAACGTGCACTTAATGAATGATAAAAAAAACCTTATGTACATTTGATCTGGTCACTGAAATCTGTTGATTTTGATGGGTTATACTATACTGGACAAGCAATATGTCAGATAATGCTTTTCTTGGCCTCCTGGAACTGACACTATTGGGTTAGTGGTACCTTGTGATAGGATCTGCATTGGCCCTGGGTCTGGAAGGATGGCACCTGGACCATTAGGTCCAGGGCAGCTGCCCACTTTTGCCTTTATGGTTAGGATGGCCCTACTGACAGGTGTGCATAAAATTGTGTCTATAGTTAAAACATTTTTAAGAGTAATGAACAGTTGGAGCTTTTATCAGGTTTGTATTTCTGTTGGTGTACCTGCTGGGGGGTTTCACTCTCTCTTTTTTGTTCTAGTTACCACTATGCTATGAAATCCAAACTTTTATTACTGTAACCAGAACAGTAGGTGAGAGGAAATCATTCAAGAGGGACAACTGTTGCAGTCATTACTTGAGGATTTCCCTTCTTTTTGGAGAAGCTCCCTCTCACTCATGTTGTGTCTTTAGGACAAACAGGACACACAAAAAAACCTAAAAGGCATTTAAACTCTTTCCTGCTCTAACCTAACTTAAATATATTCTAGCTCTAATTCAGAAGGGGGCCGGTTATACTGATGCTTCCACAGTGTGCCTTTTGTGCCACTCTCTGTTCAGGAAGAGGTCTACACTGGCAGTCATCTTTATCAGTAAAGGTTCCCTTTAAAGCTGGCCATAGAAGAATCTTTTTCTTTTTTCATTCAGCCAACTGGTTGAATGATAAAAAAAAAAATACAAGCCGATTCCTCCATCTACACAATCAAGGTGGAAAGAGAAATCCTTCCCACTGGGACATTGTATTTTTTCAGTAGGGACTCTATGCTGTAAGAATACACTGATCAGCAGCTGCAGCCCATTGGCTGAAACAATTAATCAAGAAAAACTTTCCAACAAGCCCATTCAACAGAAGTTGATCGTTAGATTGACTTCTGTTGAGTGGGAGTGGCCACCCATGGATCAAAATCCGGCCCTGGGAACTGGACGAATTTTGATCCACCTATGGCTAGCTTTAGATAAAAACGCAGAAATATATAAAAACTTAATAATAATAATATAAACTTTAGAAATACTCTCTCTGCAAAAACACTGTCCTTTCCATTTAAGGTTCAGATGAATCCTGAAATTACCCTATTCTGAGAAAATAGAGGAGATGTGGGGAGAGGAACCAGTCTAATACAAGCATAGGAGTTGTGTTTTAGTTTAACCTGAAAAAACCTTTTTATCCTATTCTGTTCATAAATATGCTTATCAAAACTTGTTTTAAAACAGAAGAAAAAATTGATTTAATCTTATGTGGAGCTAAAAGTACAATTCTGTGTCCTCTGAAATTACTTAGCCATTTGGTTTAAATTCTTTCATTACAACTGTCAAGTAAATCTTTGGATAGCTTGGCTGATGGATTATAAGTAAGAGGAGACATGCTTTGAAATTTCCCTTAAACCCCCTTGTAAACTAAAAGATTATATATAATTGCAACAAAATGCCATCTCCTAGTTTGTTTTCCAGCTGTAATGTCCAGCCTGACTACCACAAATAAACATTTTTATAGGTTAGTGGATTGTACAATAATTGGCTTTAAGTTTAATTCAAATCACTACCAATAAAAGTTTTGAAAGATAAGGCGATATTAGCTTGCAAGGTTAGTTCAGTGAGCTACCCACTGAGCTGTTGTGTTCTGGCAGCCCCCCCCCCACCCGAACATTGCAATCAGCACTCTCTGCCATTGGCTGAGAGCACTGATCAGGAGTTGGTCAGATGCTGGTTTTCCAGCATGCTCGTCCGACAGAAGCCAGCCAAACAGCCGACTTCTGTCAGACAGGCCGACATACACAGGGGCCAAATGTCGGATGTTTTTTTTAACCGTACGTTGTCTTCTGCCATTTGGCCCGTGTGTACCCAGCTTAAGGCCAACACCCACTGCCACTGTGTACTCATTGAGATGAATTAGAAGAGCTGGCTGCACATTGTTTTGCCCCTTGGTTTCCATGAAGCACCCTCCTGCATTAAAGGCATACATCAATGCAAATGCGGGTGCTTTATGCAACCCATGGCGCACAACCGCATACAGCCTACTCTTCTAATGTATATTAATGGATGGCTGTATGCTGCAGTCCTGAGAATCTCATTACGCAAGCTCTGCATACGGCCCCTGTATGACTGTGGGCACAATCCCTTATGAGAAAAATGCATGTAATAGATACAACCAGTGATATATTGTATTTATAAGATGCTGAGGCTAAAGATAAGGAGCTCCTGCACTGCTATCTTGTTTAATCAGGTGAAGATTGAGTGGAAATGTATCTGTAAGGTCTTGTACACACAGGCTTCAGCTTGTATAAGAGTAATATGGAGAGCAATTATTTACAAAGCAGCTTTCTTGAAGCCTTTACAGCACTCTATAGTTCCAATTCTGGGATATAAAACACAGATCTTAATGAGAGTGCTAATCCGTCCCGTAAAACAAGCTGTTAGCACGATTTAGCAGACTCTCAATTAGTAGTGCTGAAGCTTTCTGAAAGCCCAAAAGAACTTCTGTCATGATCGGTTTTTAAAGCCCAATTAAAGCCACATAAAGAGATAAGCAGTCAGACAGACTTTATACTAACAACTTCAAAGTACACAGGGCAAGTGTAGTACGACTTGTCTTTTTGCCCCACTACCACTCCCCTGTGCATTTGCTGACATATCTCAGTTGCCAAACTGGCAGTAGACATGTGCGATTAGTTTCGTATGAATTGGAAATTCTTACGAATTTCTAGAAATTCGTACATTCTTAAGGATCCGAAATATGAATTTTTATGCATACGAATTTTGTACGAAATACGAAATTTTGTATACGAACTTCGGATCCAAATTCCGTTACAACAGAATCAGACAGAATGTTCGTTAATTGCGATTATTCGTTATGATAAGGTTAAAAACCCCAGGAAGTCAGCACAGCACAGGGATGGTGGGAGCCCCTAATAATGATAAATTCATCATAACGAACATTCGTAATTGTTACGAAAAGTTTACGGAAAAAATTAAAGTTTACGAAAATTCGTATTTCGAATGAATCCGAATTGAATTTCGGACATGAATTACAAAATACAAATTGATTTTAATACGAAATAGAAGGGAATGAAACAAAACTAATTTATTGACGGCTCACATGTCTAACTGGCAGGCAGAAGTTGCTGTGCTATTACAGCTGCTGCTGTCAAAACACGTACCTTCTGACACAGTGTTTATAAACACCGTTCACACACAAGATAGAGAAATACAAAGCAACATTATTACGTTTGTATATACTCTGTTTCATTTATCTGCAGATCAGAGGAGTGCGCTTCAATCTGTAGATGATGCCAGTTAAAGTGTAACTAAACGCAGGCACATTTTTTTTGGTTTGAATAGAGTGGAGAAAAATTTGAACACCTGTCAAGTCTTTATTGCTGTCTGTCCCCTATATTAGGGAACCTTCTCTTTTTGTGCTGTTTACCATTATTATTGAAAGTAAAAGTAAAATAAAATCCCAAATTGTGGGTTGACATCAATACACTAACAAACGGAAAATTTTCCAATGGAGACACAAGTTCCGGTGCCCCTGGTGACACATTGGGATTCCCTCACTTTGCAGGGATTTCATCTCACTTCCTGTTTTGGCTATAGGACAGGAAGTGAAAGAAAAGTGTTCCCAATGGGACGCAGACAATGAACAAAAATAAAAAATTAGGAGGGGGGTTATAACTCTCCCTTACTCTATCCAAAATGAAAAAAATAAAAGTTTTGCCTTTAGTTATACTTTAATTCAACTGTTTTTTGTTTACATTTGTTTTGTTAGGTTTTTCTTTTTACTGTCGCATTAAAAAAGTGCAAAATTAGAAAATAAAATATATTTGTAAAAACTTTAAAATGCTTTGCGCCAGAATCATACGTTTAAACCGAGCTAAGTACACAATAAAGTATAACATTTTGCCTATATATTGGATTAAATATAAAATAATTTTTACAAGAAAACATTACCAAAAGAAACCCTTGTGTGTCCCATGAAAAGTTATAAAGCATTTGTTACCCTAAAAAAATAAAATTATCTTGTGCCTTTAAAGCATGTTATACAGAACAGTGATTTTTCTGTGTCATTTGGCCCTTTCTATCAACTGAACTTGGCTGATCCTGCCTGGCTATGCCCCCTCCCCCTGTAAACGTAGTTTACAAGCCTCCGTAACCTGCAGCTCTCCTATTCTCCTCTGTCCTCCTCTGTGCTCCTCTCCCCCTCCCTGCCTATCAGTTAGTGACAGTCCCCCCCTCCTGCTGCTGGAATAACATCTACATCTTTGCACTATCAGTGCTGTCTCCTAATACTGTGTCCCCCTGTGTGTGTGATTTATAAAACAAAATGCTGTATATACCTCAATTTAGAGTTCCCGCCCGGTGCTCACGTAACCGACCGGCTCCTCCTCCTCTCCTCCACTGACATCAGCTGGGGAATCTCAGCCCCGCCCGCTGCAGCTGTCAGACGGGGAGAGAAGAGAGTTGGACGGTCACGTGAGTGCCAGGCTGCACTCTGAAATGAGATATATACTGCATTTTTCTCACACACACAGGTGTACACAGGATTAGGAGACAGCACTGATAGTATAAAGATGTTAAAGTGGCTTAACAACCACTTTAAGTAATGACAAAGTTATTGCTGAATAAATAGTTCCTTTATAGAGTCTGTGACAGTTTCTAGCCTTGTAACACTACTAGACCAAACATATGGAATTAACTACCTGATCAAAGTTTGCCAACATCTGCCTTTACATTCGGCTCTAACAGCTACCGATCAATTGGACTTTGAATGCTTCAATTATTCAAAAAGGTTTTAACCAATTCCAAAAACTACAGCTGAAAGTTCCATGGAAATGACATATTACCAATACAGCTAAACCAAAAGCAACTATTTTATTTTGTACCGGTTACTTTATGGTTGCTAAGTAACAAATAAACATTAGAAACCATAGTTTGGTCTTCAAAGATTGCAATGGTAAATCATTTTGTTCTTTCTAACATTACTGAAATCTGCTGCTGGAACAAAATTACTTTTCTATATATTATTTGTTAAACAATGACATAGGTTGTTTCATGTGGCAAACATATTAAGCATGTATTTAAATGCATTAAACAGGGAAGTGTGAAGCTGTACTTTATCTGTGCCAGAAATTCATTGGTCTATTTCTGCCAGCTGGAAATCTCCTTCACTCGTTATGACCTCAGCCTGAATAGTAAAGAACCATTATGAATTCTTGGGCTCCACCATACAGGACTGCCTGTGCTCATTTTACTGCTTTAGTCCCTTGATAGGCAGGGCTGGATTTTTTTTGCAAGATCAACTGTTCCCAGTTAACTGACTAGTTAAAGAAGAACTAAACCCAATTGATTAAGGGTTTAAAAAATAGTTACATTTAAGGCATGCTGGGATTGCTGTCACATTTGCTTGTGCTCTCAACCAAACCATCAAACCCTCAAAGGGCTATTATAAGAACTGATCACATGTGCAGCACTATGGCAGTTTCAGATGAAACAGAGGCTAAGATGGCAGCTTCCTTGGCTGAAAAGAATAGCAGGGTTTAGTTCCACTTTAACCACTTCCCTACCGCCCACTGTCATATGACGCCCACAAGGTGGATCTCCCATCCTGGGTGGGCGTCATATGACGTCCTCCCATTCCCGGCCGCCTAGGCGTCGCTCGGAACCCGGTGTGAGTGCCGGCGGCCGCGATGTCCGCCGGGCACCTGCGATTGCCCGTTAAAACAACTGGACCGTGCGGGACCGTGGAGCTGTGTGTGTAAACACACAGCTCCACGTCCTGTCAGCGGAGAGGAGACCGATCATGTGATCCCAGTACGGAGGAACACCGATCGGTCTCCTCCCCTTGTCAATCCCCTCCCCCCACAGTTAGAATCACTAGCCATTACTAGTAAAAAAAAAAAAAAATGCAATAAATCTATCCCCTATATTGTAAACGCTATAACTTTTTTTCTACAAAAATATGTAGAAGAATAAGTATCGGCCTAAACTGAGGAAAATAATTGTTTTTTTTTTAAAAAAAATGGGATATTTATTATAGCAAAAAGTAAAAAATATTGTGTTTTTTTTTCAAAATTGTCGCTCTTCTTTTGTTTATAGCGCAAAAAATTAAAACCGCAGAGGTGATCAAATACCACCAAAAGAAAGCTCTATTTGTGGGAAAAAAAGGACGTCAATTTTGTTTGGGTGTAATATCGCACGACCGCGCAATTGTTAGTTAAAGCGACACAGTGCCGAATCGCAAAAAGTGCTCTGGTAAGGAAGGGTGTAAAATGGCCCGGTGCTGAAGCGGTTAAGCTTGACATACATTTTTAAAATTTGAACTATTTCCTAATGAACCAACTGAAATTTGCTTGGTGGGTGGCCCTGTCAGCTCCCATCTGCCCATCAAACTTCAATTAAAAAAGTTGGTGGAGCAGTGTGTAAGATTGTGGGCGAAATCATTCTGAATACAATGGCAAGAGATTTGTCCATCGAAGCTGTATAGGAACCTGTAAGGCTGGATTCACACCTATGCATTTTTGGTGCTTTTTGCATTTTGCATTTTTTTTTGCATTTTGCAGATTTGCACTACAGTCCATTTAAAATGGTTTCCTATGGAACATGTTCTGTAGTGCAAATCTGCAAAATGCAAAAAGCACTAAAATTGCAAAAGTGTGAATTCAGCCTTAGGATGAACAAAAAAAATCTATGTGCGTATGGACAGTCTTAAGTCGGCCATACGTTAGCAGAATTTCATTCAAAAGTTTTCATTTTAGGAATTTCATATTCTAATCATTAGTGGGGTCAAATCAACGTTTATTGTCGGTGATGATGACAAAAGTTGAACAAATTACTTTCAAACAATGAATGTGATTTTAGTTCAGGAGAGTCCATTCACTCCAAAACTGAATGTTAAGAGCAAACAAGATTTTGAAGTACTTGTGAATAGGGATGGGCCCGGTGCTCGATGCGAACCCACGTTCGCATCGAGCACCGGGCGTTCGCTCGCTCGGCGAGCCCAGAACTATTTTGGCCGCTCGCATCACGTTCGTGTGATGCGAGCGGCCCCGCAATGCATTGCGGCCGGCGCGGCGCATTGCTGGCTGATGATTGGCCAAGCATGCACTGTGACCCCGCATGCTTGGCCAATCACAGCCCCGGAAACTCGAAGAGCCATAATTGGCTACAGGCAGGACGCTCAGGGGCTGTAGTACACGCCCCCCCCCTATAAAAGGCCGCCACGCCGTCTGCGCCGGTCACATGCTGTTCCGGCGCAGATAGAGCAGGCTAGATCTGTGACACTCTGCTGGATTTAGTTAGTTAGAGAGATTTACTTAGAGAGATCGAGTTAGATAGATTCATTCATTTAGATTGATTTAGAAAGAGGGGCTTGTAGTGTGCTCGTGGCAGGCAGGCAGAGCTCCTATATTTTGTTCCCAGAAGCACCTATAGGACTTGTAGTGTGTTCGTGGCAGGCAGGCAGAGCTCCTATATTTTGTTCCCAGAAGCACCTATAGGACTTGTAGTGTGTTCGTGGCAGGCAGGCAGAGCTCCTATATTTTGTTCCCAGAAGCACCTATAGGACTTGTAGTGTGTTCGTGGCAGGCAGGCAGAGCTCCTATATTTTGTTCCCAGAAGCACCTATAGGACTTGTAGTGTGTTCGTGGCAGGCAGGCAGAGCTCCTATATTTTGTTCCCAGAAGCACCTATAGGACTTGTAGTGTGTTCGTGGCAGGCAGGCAGAGCTCCTATATTTTGTTCCCAGAAGCACCTATAGGACTTGTAGTGTGTTCGTGGCAGGCAGGCAGAGCTCCTATATTTTGTTCCCAGAAGCACCTATAGGACTTGAAGTGTGTTAGTCCCATCACACAGACCTACATTTTGTTCCCAGAAGCACCTATAGGACTTGAAGTGTGTTAGTCCCATCACACAGAGATCATATATTTTGTTCCCAGAAGCACCTATAGGACTTGAAGTGTGTTAGTCCCATCACACAGAGATCATATATTTTGTTCCCAGAAGCACCTATAGGACTTGAAGTGTGTTAGTCCCATCACACAGAGATCCTATATTTTGTTCCCAGAAGCACCTATAGGACTTGAAGTGTGTTAGTCCCATCACACAGACCTACATTTTCTTCCCAGAAGCACCTATAGGACTTGAAGTGTGTTAGTCCCATCACACAGAGATCATATATTTTGTTCCCAGAAGCACCTATAGGACTTGAAGTGTGTTAGTCCCATCACACAGACCTATATTTCCTTCCCAGAAGCACCTATAGGACTTGAAGTGTGTTAGTCCCATCACACAGAGATCATATATTTTGTTCCCAGAAGCACCTATAGGACTTGAAGTGTGTTAGTCCCATCACACAGAGATCATATATTTTGTTCCCAGAAGCACCTATAGGACTTGAAGTGTGTTAGTCCCATCACACAGAGATCATATATTTTGTTCCCAGAAGCACCTATAGGACTTGAAGTGTGTTAGTCCCATCACACAGACCTATATTTCCTTCCCAGAAGCACCTATAGGACTTGAAGTGTGTTAGTCCCATCACACAGAGATCATATATTTTGTTCCCAGAAGCACCTATAGGACTTGAAGTGTGTTAGTCCCATCACACAGACCTACATTTTCTTCCCAGAAGCACCTATAGGACTTGAAGTGTGTTAGTCCCATCACACAGAGATCATATATTTTGTTCCCAGAAGCACCTATAGGACTTGAAGTGTGTTAGTCCCATCACACAGACCTACATTTTCTTCCCAGAAGCACCCATAGGACTTGAAGTGTGTTAGTCCCATCACACAGAGATCCTATATTTTGTTCCCAGAAGCACCTATAGGACTTGAAGTGTGTTAGTCCCATCACACAGACCTACATTTTCTTCTCAGAAGCACCCATAGGACTTGAAGTGTGTTAGTCCCATCACACAGACCTATATTTTCTTCCCAGAAGCACCTATAGGACTTGAAGTGTGTTAGTCCCATCACACAGAGATCATATATTTTGTTCCCAGAAGCACCTATAGGACTTGAAGTGTGTTAGTCCCATCACACAGAGATCATATATTTTGTTCCCAGAAGCACCTATAGGACTTGAAGTGTGTTAGTCCCATCACACAGAGATCATATATTTTGTTCCCAGAAGCACCTATAGGACTTGAAGTGTGTTAGTCCCATCACACAGACCTATATTTCCTTCCCAGAAGCACCTATAGGACTTGAAGTGTGTTAGTCCCATCACACAGAGATCCTATATTTTGTTCCCAGAAGCACCTATAGGACTTGAAGTGTGTTAGTCCCATCACACAGACCTACATTTTCTTCCCAGAAGCACCTATAGGACTTGAAGTGTGTTAGTCCCATCACACAGAGATCATATATTTTGTTCCCAGAAGCACCTATAGGACTTGAAGTGTGTTAGTCCCATCACACAGAGATCATATATTTTGTTCCCAGAAGCACCTATAGGACTTGAAGTGTGTTAGTCCCATCACACAGAGATCATATATTTTGTTCCCAGAAGCACCTATAGGACTTGAAGTGTGTTAGTCCCATCACACAGACCTATATTTCCTTCCCAGAAGCACCTATAGGACTTGAAGTGTGTTAGTCCCATCACACAGAGATCCTATATTTTGTTCCCAGAAGCACCTATAGGACTTGAAGTGTGTTAGTCCCATCACACAGACCTATATTTCCTTCCCAAGAAGCACCTATAGGACTTGAAGTGTGTTAGTCCCATCACACAGAGATCCTATATTTTGTTCCCAGAAGCACCTATAGGACTTGAAGTGTGTTAGTCCCATCACACAGACCTACATTTTCTTCCCAGAAGCACCTATAGGACTTGAAGTGTGTTAGTCCCATCACACAGAGATCATATATTTTGTTCCCAGAAGCACCTATAGGACTTGAAGTGTGTTAGTCCCATCACACAGAGATCATATATTTTGTTCCCAGAAGCACCTATAGGACTTGAAGTGTGTTAGTCCCATCACACAGAGATCATATATTTTGTTCCCAGAAGCACCTATAGGACTTGAAGTGTGTTAGTCCCATCACACAGACCTATATTTCCTTCCCAGAAGCACCTATAGGACTTGAAGTGTGTTAGTCCCATCACACAGAGATTCTATATTTTGTTCCCAGAAGCACCTATAGGACTTGAAGTGTGTTAGTCCCATCACACAGACCTACATTTTCTTCTCAGAAGCACCCATAGGACTTGAAGTGTGTTAGTCCCATCACACAGACCTATATTTTCTTCCCAGAAGCACCTATAGGACTTGAAGTGTGTTAGTCCCATCACACAGAGATCATATATTTTGTTCCCAGAAGCACCTATAGGACTTGAAGTGTGTTAGTCCCATCACACAGACCTATATTTTCTTCCCAGAAGCACCCATAGGACTTGAAGTGTGTTAGTCCCATCACACAGAGCTCCTCTATTTTCTTTGCAGAAGCACCCACAGGACTTCTAGTGTGTTAGTGGCATCACACAGAGCTCCTCTATTTTCTTTGCAGAAGCACCCATAGGACTTCTAGTGTGTTAGTGGCATCACACAGAGCTCCTATATTTTTCTTCTCAGCAGCACCCACAGGACTTCAAGTGTGTTAGTCGCATCACACACACAGAGCTCCTCTATTTTCTTTGCAGAAGCACCCACAGGACTTCTAGTGTGTTAGTGGCATCACACAGAGCTCCTCTATTTTCTTTGCAGAAGCACCCACAGGACTTCTAGTGTGTTAGTGGCATCACACAGAGCTCCTCTATTTTCTTTTGCAGAAGCACCCACAGGACTTCTAGTGTGTTAGTGGCATCACACAGAGCTCCTCTATTTTCTTTGCAGAAGCACCCACAGGACTTCTAGTGTGTTAGTGGCATCACACAGAGCTCCTCTATTTTCTTTGCAGAAGCACCCATAGGACTTCTAGTGTGTTAGTGGCATCACACAGAGCTCCTATATTTTCTTCTCAGCAGCACCCACAGGACTTCTAGTGTGTTAGTGGCATCACACAGAGCTCCTCTATTTTCTTTGCAGAAGCACCCATAGGACTTCTAGTGTGTTAGTGGCATCACACAGAGCTCCTCTATTTTCTTTGCAGAAGCACCCACAGGACTTCTAGTGTGTTAGTGGCATCACACAGAGCTCCTCTATTTTCTTTGCAGAAGCACCCATAGGACTTCTAGTGTGTTAGTGGCATCACACAGAGCTCCTATATTTTCTTCTCAGCAGCACCCACAGGACTTCTAGTGTGTTAGTGGCATCACACAGAGCTCCTCTATTTTCTTTGCAGAAGCACCCACAGGACTTCTAGTGTGTTAGTGGCATCACACAGAGCTCCTCTATTTTCTTTGCAGAAGCACCCATAGGACTTCTAGTGTGTTAGTGGCATCACACAGAGCTCCTATATTTTCTTCTCAGCAGCACCCACAGGACTTCTAGTGTGTTAGTGGCATCACACAGAGCTCCTCTATTTTCTTTGCAGAAGCACCCATAGGACTTCTAGTGTGTTAGTGGCATCACACAGAGCTCCTATATTTTCTTCTCAGCAGCACCCACAGGACTTCTAGTGTGTTAGTGGCATCACACAGAGCTCCTATATTTTCTTCTCAGCAGCACCCACAGGACTTCTAGTGTGTTAGTGGCATCACACAGAGCTCCTCTATTTTCTTTGCAGAAGCACCCATAGGACTTCTAGTGTGTTAGTGGCATCACACAGAGCTCCTATATATTCTTCTCAGCAGCACCCACAGGACTACCGACTACAATGGCTGGAAGACCGCCAAGGGGAGGCAGAGCGTGCAGAGCCAAGAACACAGGGCAGGCAGGCTCTGTTTCTAGTGGACGTGGCCGTGGACGTGGACGTGGTCGTGCATCGTCATCAGCACGTGGCCATGGGACACGCGCGTCTTTGTTTTCGGCAGCTGGACATGTGGAGCCGCATCATGCTGAAGGCTTGGTAGAATGGATGACCAAGCCCTCCTCATCCTCCTCATCCTCTCTCACCCAGGCTCAGGGTACTGACAGAGCATCATCAGCCACCCCTTCCCTAGACCCACCATGTCCTCCTGAGGAGTCCCCCGAACTCTTTGAGCACAGTGTTGGGTACATGCTCCAGGAGGATGCCCAACGATTCGAAGGCTCGGATGATGATACCCAGCTTGAGGAATCTGGCAGTACTGTTCCACCAGCTGCAGCTTACTGCCAGGTTTGCTCTAGTGGTGAAGAGGGAGGGGATGATGAGGTCACTGACTCCACGTGGGTGCCTGAAGGGAGAGAGGATGAGGAGGAGGACGAGGAGGAGGAGGATGCGGCGTCACATGTCCAACGAGGCAGGATGCCCCCTGGAGGCCAGGTAGAGGCCAGCACAGCAACTGTACAACACCGCAGAGCTCCGCCTGTGCAGGGCGCTGCCTCTGCACGTTATCAGAAAAGTTCTTTGGTGTGGGCCTTTTTTGAGACGAGTGCAGCAGATCGCACCACTGCTATTTGCAATATTTGTCTCAAGCGTATCTCGCGTGGCCAAAACATCAGCCGCTTGGGCACCACAAGCATGACCAGACATATGGCGACCTGCCATGCAGCTCGTTGGCAGGCACACATAAAAGACCCACACCAAAGAACTAAGCGGACCTCTCCTTGCTCCTCCTCAGCTGGGATCTCCATCCCCACTACACCTTCAGTCCTCTCTGAAAGCTGCTCTGAGAGGACTGAAGGTGTAGAATTAGGTGTGTCACAACCAAGTACTTGCAGTACACCGACGTCCGATTGCAGCAGGCAAATTTCCCTGCCCCAGCTGCTGGACCGTAGAAAGAAGTACACTCCCAGCCATCCACATGCCCAGCGGTTGAATGCTAGCCTGGCTAAATTGCTAGCACTTCAACTGCTGCCTTTTCAGTTGGTAGACTCGGCCCCCTTCCGTGAGTTTGTTCAATGTGCGGTTCCTCAGTGGCAGGTTCCCAAACGCCACTTTTTCTCACGGAAGGCGATTCCGTCTCTCTACCGGCATGTGGAGGGCAATGTCCATGCCTCGCTGGACAGGGCGGTCAGCGGTAAGGTGCATATTACCGCTGACTCATGGTCCAGCAGGCATGGACAGGGACGGTACCTTTCTTTCACGGCCCATTGGGTCACTCTATTGGCAGCTGGGAGGGATGCAGGACAAGGTGCAGTAGTGTTGGAGGTTGTTCCGCCACCACGCCTCCAAAACGCTACTACTGCTACTGGTTGTGACACACCTCTCTCCTCCACCCCCTCCTCTTCTTCTTCCTCCAGTGCTCTGTCCTTGGAACCAGCGGTGCTCCGTAGGCGTACAAGGGGCTACGCAAGTACGCAGGCAAAAAGATGCCATGCCGTGCTTGCGCTGGTGTGTTTGGGGGACAGGAGCCACACTGGGCCAGAGGTTCTGGCAGCTCTGCAGGGGCAGGCCGAGAGGTGGTTGACGCCACGTCAGCTTAAGCCAGGAATGGTCGTTTCTGACAATGGCACCAACCTCCTCTCCGCCCTGCGACAGGGGCAGCTCACCCATGTGCCCTGCATGGCTCACGTCCTCAACCTGGTGGTGCAGCGGTTCTTGGGCAGGTTCCCAGGCTTACAGGATGTCCTGAGGCAGGCCAGGAAAGTCTGTGTGCATTTCCGCCGATCTTATAATGCCAGTGCTCGGCTGACTGAGCTGCAAAAGGAGCTGAACCTGCCCAAGAACCGCCTAATATGTGACATGCCCACCAGGTGGAACTCAACGTTGGCCATGCTGCAGCGACTGCACACGCAGCAGAGGGCCATCAATGATTGCCTTTGCGACTACGGCACCAGGACAGGGTCAGGGGAGCTTGGTTTTTTTTCCCCACGTCAGTGGAGCATGATCAGGGATGCATGCACTGTCCTCTCACCATTTGAGGAGGCCACGAGGATGGTGAGCAGTGACAGTGCATGCATCAGTGACACTGTCCCTCTTCTCCACCTGTTGGAGCATACGCTGCGTGGGATAATGGACAGGGCACTTGAGGCAGAACAGAGGCAGGAAGAGGAGGACTTCCTTGCCTCTCAAGGCCCCCTTTATCCGGACAGTGTTCCTTCTGTCCCACCCATCACACAGGAAGAGGATGAGGAGGAGGAGGAGGAGGAGGAGGAGGATTGTGTGAGCATGGAGGTGGAGCCTGGCACTCAGCATCAGCAGCAGCAGTCTTTTAGGGATGATGTACAGTCCCAACAAACCAGTGGACTTGTACGTGGCTGGGAGGAGGTGGCTGGCGATCATGTCATCCTCAGTGACCCAGAAGACTCCGGACCGAATGCCTCAGCTAACCTACGCTGCATGGCCTCCCTGATCCTGCAAAGCCTGCGGAAGGATCCTCGTGTTCTTCGGATCAAGGAGAGGGACCATTACTGGCTGGCCACTCTCCTTGATCCGTGGTACAAGGGTAAGGTTGCGGACCTTATCTTGCCGTCGCAGAGGGAGCAGAGGATGAGACATCTCAGGGAGGCCTTGCAGAAAGGTCTGTGCAACGCGTTCCCAGAAACTGGGAGGCTACAAACTCCTGGTCCTGGGCGACGAGTTGCTGAGGCTTCGGTCAGTGGCAGAAGGAGCGGTGGGGAAGGTGGACGTCTGACCGATGCGTTCAGACAATTTTTTAGTCCGCAGCCCCAAGGTATGATCGGTTCCAGCAACCATCGCCAGCGTCTGATATACATGGTGCAGGAATACCTTGGGGCAAGGTCAGACTTGGACACCTTTCCCACCGAAAATCCTCTGGCTTACTGGGTCCTGAGGATGGATCACTGGCCAGAGCTTGCACAGTATGCAATTGAGCTACTGGCCTGTCCTGCCTCCAGCGTTCTTTCCGAACGCACATTCAGTGCTGCTGGAGGATTTGTGACTGATCATAGGGTGCGCCTGTCCACCGCCTCGGTTGATCGACTGACCTTCATCAAAATGAATCAGTCTTGGATCACCACCAGCTACCAGGCACCTGAGGCGGATATAACCGAATAATTTTTAATGTCACATCCCTTCAAGACTGCCTATGCTGATGCTGAGTGACTGTCCTCTTATGTTCACTGACTATCCTCTTCCTCCTCCTCAATGATCCATGCCACCACACCAGTGCCTAAGGCACAATTTTTCAGCCCCTGTTTAACAGGGGCGTGTACATACAATTTTTATAAAAAAATGCTTCGCAACACGTGTGACTGCTGTGCTCCAAGTACAGTATCTGTGAGGGGTTGCAGTGTTGTGGCACCAGCACCAGTGCCTAAGGCACAATTTTTCAGCCCCTGTTTAACAGGGGCGGGTACTTACAATTTTTTAAAAAAAATGCTTCGCAACACATGTGACTGCTGTGCTCCAAGTACAGTATCTGTGAGGGGTTGCAGTGTTGTGGCACCAGCACCAGTGCCTAAGGCACAATTTTTCAGCCCCTGTTTAACAGGGGCGTGTACTTACAATTTTTTAAAAAAATGCTTCGCAACACGTGTGACTGCTGTGCTCCAAGTACAGTATCTGTGAGGGGTTGCAGTGTTGTGGCACCAGCACCAGTGCCTAAGGCACAATTTTTCAGCCCCTGTTTAACAGGGGCGGGTACTTACAATTTTTTTAAAAAAATGCTTCGCAACACGTGTGACTGCTGTGCTCCAAGTACAGTATCTGTGAGGGCCGGGTTGCAGTGTTGTGGCACCAGCACCAGTGCCTAAGGCACAATTTTTCAGCCCCTGTTTAACAGGGGCGTGTACTTACAATTTTTTAAAAAAATGCTTCGCAACACGTGTGACTGCTGTGCTCCAAGTACAGTCTCTGTGAGGGGTTGCAGTGTTGTGGCACCAGCACCAGTGCCTAAGGCACAATTTTTCAGCCCCTGTTTAACAGGGGCGGGTAAGTACAAATCTTGATCTAATAGTTCACAGCAGGGCCCATTCCTGCGCCCACCAAGAGTAACTATGAGGGCCTGCAGTCTTGTGGCAACACCGTCCACCACCACCGCCAAAGGCCCAATTTTTCTGCCCTGTTCATCAGGTGCTTGCAATTACAAATCTTGATCTAATAACTCCCAGCAGGGCCCATTCCTGCGCCCACCAAGAGTAACTATGAGGGCCTACAGTCTTGTGGCAACACCGTCCACCACCACCGCCAAAGGCCCAATTTTTCTGCCCTGTTCATCAGGTGCTTGCAATTACAAATCTTGATCTAATAACTCACAGCAGGGCCCATTCCTGCGCCCACCAAGAGTAACTGTGAGAGCTTACAGTCTTGTGGCAACACCGTCCACCACCACCACCACCCCCCCAATTTTTCTGCCCTGTTCAACAGGTGCATGCAATTACAAATCTTGATCTATTAACTCATAGCAGGGCCCATTCCTGTGCCCACCAGTCTTGTGGCTACACCAACATCTAATAGGGCAAATTTCTGCAGAGTATATACGCCAGGGCCCTACTTTCAAACATCCAACTTACAAACGACTCCTACTTGCAAATGGAAAGAGAAAACAGGAAGTGAGAGGAAATCTACCCCTAGGAAGGGAAATTCTATCCTGTTAGATTTAATTTTGGAAAAAGGTATCTCCTCTCTACTGATACTTTATCACCAATCCTTGTTTCAATTAAAACCCCACTTTTCCAAAAACATTTGTCATTGGGACGGAAAGTGAGATGACATGTTCTGAACAGATGTGCAAAGACAGCAAATGTTACAGGGGTGATAACCCCTCCCTATGTTCTCCAAAAAGCTTAAAAATAGATTTTTTTGGGATGGAGCTACACTTCATAATGTACCTGTTCAGATTCTACTTAAGAACAAACCTAAAGCCGCAAGTGGTTTTAAATGGCTTCTTTTTTTCCTTTACAAATGTCATTTTGTGCAAGGACAGTTCTAAACACGGGAAACACATGCCACTTCACAGGCATACTTTAGACACCCCCCAGGTACCATATTTAAAGGAAAATTTCACTTTTTTTTTTCACTTTATGCATCATTAAAATGACTGCTCCCGAAAAAACGTTAGTTTTTAAAAGTTCTTTTTGCATTGATATATGTCCCCTGGGGCAGGACCCGGTCCCCAAACCTGTTTTATGACATTAACATGCATATTGGCCGTTGTAATTAGCACTTTTGATTTCGAACGTTCGCGTCCATTATAACGTATAGGGTTCGAAAATCCGCGCGAACTTTCGGTCGGTTCGAAGGTTCTGGTGCGAACCGAACCCGGGGGTGTTCGGCTCATCCCTACTTGTGAACAACATTCGTCAAGTCATCAGTTGTACTGAGAACTTTCGTATGAACGTTATTATGAATATCCGTATGAACGTTCATTTGAAAGTCAATTACAGTATGGCCAGCTTTAGTATCACATTAACAAGATCAGATTTCACAGCCACACGAGGCATGGCAAGGTAGGGGTCAGAGGGGCTGAAAGAGATAGTGTAACAAGCTCTCACAGAGACGGGGCAGGGCAATTTTAAATATCAATTTTAAATCCAAGAGACAAAGGGGGGGGGGGGGATTATTAAAACTGGAGCAGACAGAATTTGGAGTAGCTGAAAATAGTAACAAACTGGCAAACTGGAGCAGACAGATTTTGGAGTAGCTGAAAATGGTAACCAATTGGCTTTTATCTTCAGTTTGCTCAGTTAATCTTCGAAAATGAAAGTTACAAGCTGGTTGGTTACCATACACAGTTGCTCTAGATTCTGGCTGCTCCAATCTCAGTAAATCCCCTTCAAAGAATGCAGGTAAGGGTTTTACTACAAAAATTAGGAGACCTTAGAGCATACAGCAATGTAAAATTGGCCAGCAGCAGGACAGTTTTAATTAGAGATAACAGGCATAACTAGTGTATGGATAACATGGGTGCATTGAACGTGAGTGAAATAATAAAAGGTGTTTTATTTTTCTTTGAAGCTATGCATTTGTATGCTGTGAACAAAAAGCAGCTCAAGGAGCAGATGATCAGAAATAAGTGATTGCCATTCTTTGAGCACCCTAAAGGCTCCATCAACATAAAATAAAAATTAAGAAACCTCTGAAAGAAACAAAAACCTTAAAATACCACCCCTGAATCAAACCCTCATTGTCCAGCTCTAAAAAGAAGAAGAAAGGTTGCTATGGATGGAACAATATGCCAAAAGTGACCGCTGACCTTAAATCAACCCCAATAATAGTGAAAATGGCAGAAAAGGGGTTTGCCTATGAAACTAGCAATCAGAATTAAAGTTGATTTTTCTAACTTAATCCCTAATATCTTCCTATCCAGCTGGAACTTGCACATGAAGCCCCCACTATTGGCCTTCTAAGCCAGCTGACCAAATATCAAAGGCCATTGCACTGCATTATCATTGCAATATCTGTGAACTGTGGGCGGGCTGGGTTCACCTTGTTGTCTTACCTGAACCTGAATCTCATCCCTACCAGTAGGTAGTCATCTTTTCTACAGTCTCAGGGCGAGTAAGGGAGTGCCACTCCAATAATTAGGAGTCCAAATTTATTTATTTTATTATAAAAAGTTTAAAAGAAAAGTTAATACAAGCCAACTGCAAACTGAAATCAACAGTTGAAGGCAAGCGGTTGAGAATGATGGGATCGGTCATTGCTGGGTTTCTTATGGAAATGCTAGTTGCCTAACAGTTACACTGATCCTCTACCTTCAATACTTTCGAGGAATTGACCCAGAACAGTATGCAGCCAGTAAAATCAGAGTTAAATTCCAACTGTGTGCTCAGGCCTTCCCACTGAATATCCACCACTTACTCTCTTTAGATCATCCATACCTTTTTTCCAGCAATCTTTCCAGTCCAATTACATCACAGGTCCTTTCATCTTCCACTTTCTTCAGCGATCCTATGGGCCCTTTTACATGGAGCTGCTCTGCTCTGTTTAGAAAGGCATCCATGAGCAGAATTCCTGCTGAATTGGAGTTGAATGGAATGGAATGGAATGTTTTTTGGCATTCGTGCCCATTTAGTTTGTGTCCACATGCACAGGGTCGAACCCATGATGGTTCTGTGGGAAATTGGATATAAACAGACTGGTGTCTGTTTTCCACCTTCCTACTTCCAAGCCCATCCAGGTCTGGATTTTTTTTTAAAAAGGACTGCGTTATTTTCCATTTTTGTGGATTTGGATGAAATCGGAGGTATGCGGGTGTAAACAGACACAAGGTGGGCCTGATAAGAAAGCCTGTGTGAAAGGGCACCTAATGCGCTAGCAAACAGCACAATGTAAATATGTGGAGCCACTCTCTGCAACATTCTTCTGTGAGTCCAGGGTGAGGGACAAATCCTTGATGCCCTGGGCTCAGAGGAAGTAGGCTGAATGAAACTGTATCTGCACTGGGGGAATGCATATTTGTAGTATATGCCCAAAGCTGGACCTTCTGCTCTGCCTATTTGTTATGAATGATTAACGCAGAAAACATTAAAGTCTTTTGATCTCCATGACATCCAGGAATCATTTTCAGTAGTAAAGGTTAACTATGACAGGTGCCAAGTTTCGATAGGCACACGTTTCTTTACGGCAAATCAAAATGCCAGTATTTACTAAACCAATGAATTACTGTGGAGTTTATATGCTTAAGAAAGAAAAGGATGCTTCCTTCTTTAAGGCGACCAAGAATGAAGTCTATGTCATTTCTCATTTTGTACTATGCAATGTATGTTTGCAGTGGATACATCGAAAACAGATGTCACAATCTGAACGCAGAATTAAACAAAAAGTCCATTTGAAATTAAATAATTCATAGTTATTTTTTCTGCATGAAAAGCTGCATGCTATTTTAGTTTTCTTATCTAGTATATATTTTGGAAAGCCATCAAGGAATTTCCAGGTTTTAACTTTAACCTTTTTTTCTGAGCCAGAGGGTAGGGTTCTCAGTCAAGCACATAATGCATCATTTTTTTCCCAGTGTTTTGATGTTGAGTATATATTTTCCTTCATTGACTCTAATCTTGTTAAGAAGGTACATAGTTTTGAATGGACGGCTTATTTTTCCTCTAGGGATTAAATAAAACCAACAAAACATGCTGTCAAGTGTCTGTTAACATTTAATTATGGAAAAAAAAAAGAGAGCAGCCCTTTGTGTGTGTGACTAGATCTTTGTTATATATCTACTCCAATCTATCTAAAAACTAGAAACGTATCTGTATAATGTGTATCTCTGTAATAATAATCTAAATATTCAACAGATTAGGTTTGCACCAGAAAAGAAAATGTCTGATACAGGAGTTATAAACATCCAACCTTTATTCAAATCAAAAAAGAACCCCCTTATTTCTAAACCCGATTGTCTAGTTACACATATATTGACATTATGAGTCCAATTTACTAAGTAGCTAATTTTTTCATTTTAACGCACATGTTGTAATGTGCTAAAATGCATGTGTACAACTTTCACATAATAAAAATCTGTTCTCATCTTAGTGCTGCAGTGCAGCATGTTTTGCATAATACCACAACTGTTAGGTGTTTTTACATTCTCGGCAGCTAAGTTCCAGCTGTCTAATATTTTTTTGACAATTACAAAAATCCTTTTACGCTATGTGTTGTACTTTACATTTTTTTCAATGGCAGCATGTAACATGCATTTTGATTTCAATGTTAAAGCTCCCAGGTGTCCGTGAATCAAGGGCGCCACATCCCAATAGACATATGCCCCATACACACGGTCGGATTTTCCGACGGAAAATGTCCCATCGGACAATGTTGTTGGAAATTCCGACCGTGTGTAGGCTCCATCGGACTTTTTCCGTCGGATTTTCCGACGAACAAAGTTTTATCTCCTGCTCTCAAATTTTCCGACAACAAAGTCCTATCAGACTTTTTCCGATCGTGTGTAGCAAATTCCGACGGACAAAGTGCCGCACATGCTCAGATCACATTACAAGACCAAAGCTATTGGCTACTAGCCTCTATGTAGTCCCGTCGTACGCAACGAACGTCACCACGTTCAGGATGATCGGATTTTCCGACACCCTTGTCCGACCGTGTGTATGCAACACCAGTGTCGGACAAAATCCGTCAGAAAAAATCAGACGGATTTTGTGGTCGGAATTTACGACCGTGTGTACGGGGCAATAGAGTATTTTAAAGAAATATCAAACGGGTTTTTAAAGGTGCCAAAATCAAAGCTCCAAAAAGGTATAGTAATATATCAACAATTTTATTACAGTGCAAACATTATTTAAAACAACACTTTGCAGTATTGATCATAAAAGCATCACAGAATATCCACGCAGCTTGACAGTATGTGCAGTGAACTTCAGCTCTACATGTTTCGCCAGAATTTTGTCTTTCTCGGGAGACTTATGAGTAGTGCAAAAAGATGCCACGGGGGTGCTCAGAAGCACTGTATAATTGAAAGGTGGATTTATACAATGAATAATTGAAAATTAGGCTCTTGTTCCATCAGAATCGCCCTAGGGGACAAAAGTGACCATAGAAGGGACGAAACCAATACAATATCACCCTTAAGCTGGACACACTTTGGGACTCCCACAACCCTTGGGTTACATATTGTGCCCACCATGTGAACAAAGAAACCACCCAGAAAATAACTAACAATTATACACGCCTAGATAACTGCAGCACTGGCCCCTCTATACCAAGAACTGATCGATCAAAGGCCACTGATCACTTGGGGCTCAGTCTTCTGTGAGCAGAGAGGTGGTGACTGTCAGTCACTGGCACTCTGCTCTGCCCCTTCAGCTTTTATTGGAAAGTTGGGCTGGAGAGGGGGCTGGAGCAGCTGGCTCAGTCACCCAGTGGCTCCCTGAGAGGCTGAGCCAGATGCTGGTCCAGGCATCTGGGTGAATTCCAACTGTAAAGTTGGGATCGATTCTCAAACTGCTGGGGGAAGGGTCGTCCAGACCCTACCACCTGTGTTCAATATGCTAATATATATAAAAATACCCAAACTGTCTTTACCGATAAAAACAGACAGGATTTAAGCAATGGGAGCTATAGGGCAAGAACCAGATAGTAACATATACCATGGTACCATACTAGACAAACTACACATAATAAAACCCAATCCACCTCCCAACTCTGCATATAATCAACATCAATATTGTATGGGCCCACAGTGTGTGGGTATTGGATGAAAGACATTGGAAGTCAATCAAAAAGTTGTATATGTAATAGTGACTGTATCCGGGAGTCTGTGTCGCCAAATATCCACACACGTGCTGTGTTGGAGGGATAATTCCAGTTGTAGTATCCACTGTACAATGCAGCAAAGCCTAAGCACGTGGTGCCAAATTCTGTGATGGTCCAGAGGAGGAATACGTATGTATATTCCCAGTACAGATGACTACTTGGAATTAGATAGAAATAGTGTACATCATTGTAAACTGATGCAGGTAAGTGGCATATGGGCTTATCCATATGTACTGTACAAGGCATTCCTAGACCAGATGGTATAAGTGCCGGTATGAATATGATAACTTCCTCCAATGCTTCAACCGTCCCAGATGGATAAAGAAAAAAAGTACTTACCAGTCATGTTGATGATGGAAATTCCTTATATCCTTAAGCAGGTCATCTGACAAAAGTCCCATCTAAAAGTGTAAGTTCTCCATGAAGTGAGAGTCTGAGGTGGAAGGGTGTCCATGCCTGACCGGTTTCACCGATCACCGCCGGCTGCTTCAGAGGCTAAACGTGGAATGATCTTCCCCCGCGAGCGATGAGAAAGCGCCCCCCAGAACCATACCAGGCCACGTGCCCTTAACATGGGAGGGTGTTTTGGGGCAGAGGGGCTCTAACCCCCAAAACACCTTGTCCCATTTTGATGGGGACAAGGGCCTCTTCCCCACAACCCTGGCCAGTGGTTGTGGAGGTCTGCGGGCTTATTTGAATCTGGAAGCCCCCTTTATCAAGTGGGCCCCCAGATCCTGCCCCCCATGTGAATGAGTATGGGGTACATAGTACCAGGGACACTGTTGGATGCGGTAAGATATCGCTTTGTGAATTGGAGCCCACTGTCCCTAATTACTGCCACACTAGTCATATTTTTCCTGATCACCGCCACACTAGTCATATTGTCCCTGATCTCCGCCACACCAGTTATAGTGTCCCAGATCACTGCCACACCAATTACTGTGTCCCTGATCACCGCCACACCAGTTACTGTGTCCCTGATCACCAGTTACTGTGTACATTGTAATTGCCACACCAGTCATATTGTCCTTAACCACCTACACACCAGTCATATTTTCTCTGATCTCCGCCACACCAGTTACAGTGTCCCTGATCACCATCACACCAGTTACAGTGTGACTGATCACTAGTGCACCAGTTACAGTGTCCCTGGTCACTGCCACACCAGTGCAGTGTTGCCTCTGACTGCTACCTGTACTAACCTTGGCCTGTTTATCAACCACGTTTCTGCCCACTGCCTGGACTGATCCTTTACCTGTTTGCTGACCATGTCTGCAGCCTGAACAGACCCATCTGCAAATCCTGCTGACTACATTCCTGCAAGACACCAGACCAGTGGACATGACATTCCTGGGGGCAGCAATGTATCAGTAGTCTAGGCTTGCTTGATTTATAGGATCTGGGACTGCTATAGGTGAAGCTACACCAAACCCGAACTGCAAACCCTATTAAGGTCTATGGCATTTTGAAAAATCAAAAGTACCCATTTAAAGGCTTATATGCAAGTTATTGGCCATAAAACGTATATGGGGACCAATAAAAACAAAAACTTTTATAAAAAATATTTTTTAAAGGAGCAGTGATTTTAATGATGCTTAAAGTGAAACAATAAAGAAAATCCTTTTAATATAGTGCCTGGGGGACCACTTAGTCTGCCTGTAATGTGGTGCATCTGTACCATGTATAGAACTTGCTGCAGCAAAACTGACATTTGTAAAGAAAAAAAAATGACATTTAAATTGATTTTACCTGCTGCGAGGTCGTGAGAGCGGGGGGTAGACATGAAAGGCAAGAAATGAGGAGGAGAAGAATTGTGTCCATTGTGTGTGGCTTTCAGGTGCTCTTGACAACAAGCTGAGTGGTGGGAGGTTAAATGTCTTATCAAGCATGTGGTACCCAAATAGCTGGTGTTTATTGCCATGCTTGATATGCTTGCGGCAGAAAACGCAACAGCGCGATCGGCTGCACATGTGCTAAAAAATGCCCACACAGCTGAGCAATGGGAAGTGGGCTTGGAGATAACAGCTCCACAATCTGATGGAATAGGGTGGCTGCTCTCTACTCTTCTATGATGGTTGCCTCTGGAGGATATCCTGCCTCATTGGGGTTGTGCCTCCCCCTCTGCTCTATCCGGCACTCAAGTCCTGTCAGTGACCTAATCAACATCAACCCCCCCATCCTCATCATCACTGGAGCCAACTTGGCAATACACTGTGACTGGGGGAACATGACTGCCAA
This sequence comes from Lithobates sylvaticus, assembly GCA_028564925.1. NCBI lineage: Eukaryota > Metazoa > Chordata > Amphibia > Anura > Ranidae > Lithobates > Lithobates sylvaticus. The sequence goes on from CM053032.1 coordinate 62,219,275, forward strand.
TTTGTTGTTTATCAGTGTTCTCCCCTCTCTGTAGGCTTATGTTTCTTCCTTTCTTCTACCTCAGAAGCAACATCAGAATCAAGTAATGTCTGTGCATCCTCAAGAAGCGAGTGGCTGATGCAGTTTTCAAATAATTCTACTGACTCCTTCATGCATGATGCATAGGCTATGACAGGAGTAGCTGTGGACGAGGAGGCAGAATAAGTTGCTCTGGCAGCTGCGATGGACTGAGCACTAGTGTCAGCTTGGGTCATAGAGAACGAGGATGGTTTAGTAAGCCAGTTCACCACCTCCTCTACATGCTGTGGCTGGAAAGCACCAGCAATATCACTAAACAGAGACAAATGTGCCCTGCCTGAGGACGGACCACGTCCACCTTTGCCTGTGGACACAGACGCTGCTGGCCCCCTCATAGTAGCATGGGAATGTCTGCCTCTCCTTTTTGGTTTCCCAGACATGTGGGGGGGTTATTACCCAAATTTAATAGAAACTGGGAAACTTTATTAAATAAAAAGTGGTGTTTAAATTGAGGACTGACGCTGACATAAATGCAAAAACAGTCAGAAAAACTGTGACTGACAATTAAAAAAAAGGGGGCAGACATGGGACAAAAAAAAAAAAAAAACACACAGCAGCCAGAAAAAAAGGGTATACAGCACTGTATACAGCACTAAATATTATGTAATGCTATGTTAAACTGTGTTAAACTTGTGCCTTTTTTCAACCTAACTAACTATGTAACTATGTAAAACACTGCACTACACTAACACATTACACTGACACTACACAATATTCACACTATACTGACACACTACACTATACTCACGCTACGCTTTACTGATACACTATACTTACACTATACTAACACTACACTAACACTCTACACTCAGAGTCACAATAATACACTAACTCGCTAGTAGCAAATTTAGCCCTGCTCTATCTAGCACCAATCCAACAACACACTGCAAAAGCTTCCTGTGGGAAGGCACCTTTTATATTGTGGGGTGGGACTATGAGCACTGAGCCTTGATTGGACAAAGTCATCATCACTTTGTCCAATTAGGGCTCTGATAGTGCTTTGTGCCCTAATTGGCAAATCCTTGCACCTGACCAGCAGTCAAGTGCAAGGCTTCTTCCAAATAGGGCCCTAGAATGCACTGTGCAGTGCGCAGTGCATTGTGGGGTGCTCGGCGGGCGAACATCCCGCTGAGAGCCCCGCAAACTGAAAGTGTGAACAGGCGACGCTTGGGCCAAACTTTTGCTTGGGCCGAACTGTTTGCCCAACTCTATTTGTGTGATACACAGGATACAATTATCAGTACGTAATCAGTACAGACAGTGAAAATGTCTCACAAATGTGGTATCGCCATAATCGGGAGGAGTAGCAAAATTAGTTTTGGGATGCAAGTAAGCCCATGCTCTGTGTGAGAAATATCTTACTACTCACTGGCCGACCGGCTCACGCCAATATACGGTGGCAGAGTGGCACCACTGCGCGAATCGCTGTACGGCGACTCCTTTAAGAGCCATAGCAGGCTCCGTTAAGAGCCCGCTGCACGGCCGGGGATCCGATGCGCATGGCCTGCGGCCATGATCACGGCCGGCCACCCCCGGTCGCGGGCACGAGAGCCAGAATGGGGATTTGTGTATGTAAACACACAAATCCCTGTTCTGACAGGGGAGTAGAGACAGATCGTGTGCTCGTACTAAGTAGGAACAGCGATCTGGCTCCTCCTCTAGTCAGTCAAATTCCCTCACAGTTAGAAACACACCTAGGAAACACACTTAACCCCTTGATCGCCACCTAGTGTTAACCCCTCCCCTGCCATTGACATTTATACAGTAATCAGTGCATTTTATAGCACTGATCGCTGTATAAATGTCACTGTTCCCAAAAAAGTGTCAAAAGTGTCCGATCTGTACACCGCAATGTCGCAGTCCCGCTAAAGATTGCAGATCACTGCCATTACTAGTAAAAAAAAAAAAAAAAAAAAAATACCATAAATCTATTCCCTATTTTGTAGACACTATAACTTTTGCACAAACCAATCAATATATGCTTATTACATAGTAGGTGAGGTTGAAAAAAGACACAAGTCCATCAAGTCCAACCTATGCGTGTGATTATATGTCAGTATTAAATTGTATATCCCTGCTTATCTAATAGTTTTTTGAAACTATCGATGTCCGCCGCCCCCCCCCCCCCCGCTGAGACCACCACCTGTGAAAGGGAATTCCACATCCTTGCCGCTCTTATTGAGATTTTTTTTACCAAAAATATGTAGAAGAATACATATTGGCCTAAACTGATGAAGAAATTTGTTTTTTTACACGACCGTGCAATTGTTAGTTAAAGTGACGCAGTGCCGTACCGCAAAATATTGCCTGGTTATTAAGGGGGGAAAATCCTTCTGGGGCTAAAGTGATTAAACTGACAACTTTGTGTACAAAAATACATTTTTATTTTCTTTCTTAATTTTCCAAAAACTTGTGGCAATAAAATTAAGTCTTTAAAATACATTGGGGTGTTTACTCTCAAAGATGTGGTCATTTTGTGAGTGTTTCTACTCTCCTGGTGCTCTAGGGCCTCCTAAAATGTGATAGGTAGTCAGGAAATTAGATGGGTAATGTATGTCTCTAGATTGATTCTTCCTTGGATTTACAAAATACATACATTTTTTTTCCTGCGTTTTCCAAAAACTTGTGACAAAAAATTACATTTTCAAAAGACTCAACATACCTTTCAGAAAATATGTTGGAGTGTTGGCTTTCCAAAATGGTGTCATTGGTGCTCCTGGACCTAAAAAAAAATGTGATAGGTAGTCAGGAAATTAGATGCATAATTTATGAGTAATTTATGCTCCTTGAAAGCCCAAAGGTGCTTCTTGGATTTTGGGCCTCTATATGCATCTAGGCTGTGAAAAGTCTCACACGTGTGGTATCCCATATTTGGGAGGCATAGCAGAATGTGTTTTGGGATGTAATTTTAAGTGTGCCTATGCTGTGTGTGAGAAATACTGTAACTTGTGAAAATTGCAACTTTGTGAAAATATATATATTTTTTTAAATGTCTTAATTTTCCCAAAAATGTTAACAATTTAAACATCAAAAAACTCACCATGCCTCTTACTAAATACATTGGACTGCCTTCTTTCCAAAAAATGAGTAATTTGGGGGGTATTTGTACTGTCCTGGCTATGTAGGGCCATGTAGGGCCTCAAGAAATAGGAAGTCAGTACATCAGGACTCACAAAGCAAACATTTTACAACAGAAACATTCCATGATTTTTGGTATTTTTTCATTTATATAGCAAACAATCAAAAACCCAGTGGTGAATAAATGCCACTATAAGAAAGCTCTCTGCCTCTATGTGTATCTAAATTAAAGTTTATTTGGGTACGGTATTGCATGACTGAGTGATTGTCATTGAGGCGGGTAAGAAAAATTGAAATTATTTTAAAATCCAGTTATTGTAAATGCCTAAATTTATTTGATATCACTCTATTGTAATCCCCTGCATAGCAGCTCTCTACAGCCAATCACAAGCTGGGACAGGAAAGTGACCAATGCTTTATCATTTACCTAGAGCAGAGAAATGTCAGGTCTCCAGCCTGCCTCTGCTGTCTGACAGGACTGTGTAAATTTCAGAACTGGATTGACAGAAAGACTTATCCTTTATGGCTTCCATGTATCTAAGTTAACTGTGTTTAATGTATGTGTGTCTCATATATAATAACAAACATAACTGGCTATTTAGGGCATCTCCTTCAGTTTACTTCCAATGTTACAAAATATCTATATTACAGAATGAGCCATTAATCAGAGTTGCACCTCTACAATTTTTTAGCCAAAACTGATGGTCCGTCCTGAAAAAGTCTCCCCATGACTTGTAAATTGGATACTTCCTATTGTTGTTACACAGTCACCCCAGTTGGCCTCTGTCTGTTATGGCAATAACCATTATTCCTCTAACAGAAAAACAATATTTTAACAGTCACAGTTTCTAATGTGCGATTATGATCAGACAATTCTCCCAGGCATTTGCATTACAGGCAGAAGGGAAAAATTACATTTCAACTGACTGAGGTTATTTGGGGCAGTGAACATAAGGAAGTCAGTCTTTAAGTGACCGTGTGCATGTTTTGTATTTTCTCTAATTTTCAGATTACTTTCGATTAGGTCTTTTTGCCATGTAAAAGTCTTGATGTGAAATAGATACTGCCTAAATCATTACAGGCCATTCCCCGCCATGTGCCACCTTTTAGGCCAATTATGGCTAACCTTGGAGGTCCCGGAGCTAAACGCACTTTGACCCAGGGCATTTCCTCTGCATATTAATAGGCTCATAATACAGCGGGGCCATCGCTGCCACTGACACAGACCCGGCCTTTGTTAAAGCTCGGCTTGGCAAAGTTAGCAGCCTAATGCTTTGCTTTGGTGATAGGACAACTCAGAGCACAAGTCTTACAACATCTGGTGTCTAACAGAGACCAAATTCTTTTCTAAATCATGCATTGCAGGGAAAACTTCTGACATAACCATTTTTGTCAGCCTGTAACCTTTCCCACTTGGAACTCCGTGGAGCTGTACAAAGCTTTCTGGAGCAAGTTCTATTGAATTTCAGCATTAGGCCAGGATCCCACTGAGACATATGTTGCACCTGCAATCCAGATTTATTGCCTTTTGATCAGAACAGATTTATTAGGCAGAAACCTCCCAATGTGTAATAAGCCTCAGAACATCATTACCTTTATCCTAATAGACAATGTCTGATCAAAAAGAGTATGTGCGTAATAAATATTTATACCGAAACAAATAAAAATCTCCAGCTCCACCCAAAATAATAATTTCACTTATGTCATTTTTTCCTGGATTAAAGGCAACCTGTACTGTGAATTATTAAAAACTGCCATTACGGACCTTCTGAAAATGCAAAATCCCTGGCTGCCTCTATCTCCAATATTTTCCAGAGTCTATGACCTGGAATAAACTTTTTGCAGCTGTCAGGGATTACTGATTGCTGATCCTGCTAAACGCTAAAAAAACAAAACACAAAAATCAGCACTGGGGACATGGCCCACTATTACTATTAATGTGATGGGTCCTTTGTGCTGCTGGCTTCTGACTTGCTTGAAATCCTCCTCCATTGATGCCCCCGCCCCACCACCGTAATCTTCTTGATGACCAGGTGTTAATACAGCTAAGCCAGCTATCATTTGCACTCATCAAGAGTGCCAGACTATGCCAACACCTTCCGCCAAGCTCCTCCATTCATAGTAGCCATACTACAGCTTTTATGAATGAAACACAATCTATGAATGGAGGCTGTGAACAATCATCCGCCCGTCCTCCATTCGTAGATCATGTTTCACTCATAGAAGCTTTACCGCTGACTTCTATGAATCAAGGAGCTGGGGGAAAAGTGGCGCATAGTTTGGCACTCTTGATGAGTGCAAATGACAGCTCACTTAGTTCTATTAATCCCCAGTACCCCTCAAAACCATGGAGGGGTTGGTGGTAGTGGGAGGGGGGTTTCAGGGAAACCAGGAACCAGGAGCACAAGGGACACAGTACATTAATATTAAGCCATGTCCCTTGCTGATGTGTGTGTTTTTTTTAATTTGGCTACACTTATGCCCTGTACACACGGGCGGAAATTCTGCCAGCAAAAGTCCGATGAGAGCTTTTGGTCCGAAAATGAGACTGTGTGTATGCCTCATTGGACTTTTGCTGGCAGAATTCAGCCAGCAAAAGATTAATAGCATGTTCTCAATTTTTCTGTCGGATAAAGTTCCAATCGGAAATTCCGATCGCCTGTACTAATTCCAACGCGCAAAATTCCTACGCATTCTCGGAAACAATTCGACGCATGCTCGGAAGCATTGAACGTAATTTTCTTGGTTAAGCGTAGTGTTGTACGTCACCGCGTTCTTGACGGTCGAAAGTTGAGCAAACTTTTGTGTGACCGTGTGTCAATCTTGAGCGGAATTTCATCTGAAAAACCATCCAAGACTTTTCCGACGGAAATTCCGCGTGTGTGTACGTGGCACTAGTCTTTAATAGGATGTTAATCATTTATCTACTCATAGCAAAGTAACAATATCTGCAAAGAGTGACACCCCCCCCCCCCGCTCCAGCAATCCCCTGGTGCTTCTTCTTCCATCACAGCTGTCACCAACGTTCTCTGTGTTGGCTGGTGTTGAAGCCTACAGAATCTCCTTCATCATATGACAGTGCTCAGGCTTAGCAATTGGATGCTAGACCTAAGCACTATCATGTGGGAGGAGGTCACATGCTCCTCATACCCAGAAGTACCAATTATTTTGCGTGCCAGCTGCAGGGCAGGGGCAGGGCAGGGGATTGCTTGACCAGGGCCGTTTTTAAGGCAGGGAAAAAGGGGCAGCTGCCCTGGACCCTGTCATTGTTGTGGGGCCCAAAGCAGCTGCCTCATACTTGCCAACTATCCTGGTTTAAATTCCCTCGTCCCTTGAGGTTTGAGTCCTGTGCTGTGTCCCAATAGCTCAGTGTGAAGTGCTGCTACTAATGCTGCCCAGCTCTGCCCTATTATTGTGCACAGATGAATCACCTGCAGACCCTGTGTTTACATGTAAATTACCGGCATTCATATGTAAAGAGCGGCGGCCAGCGACATTGATATGTATATCATGACCCCCTGAGGTCATATCCACAGTAATCTCTAGCAACCAATCAACAAGCAGAAATCATGTGCTGTAACCTCTAGTAACTAATCAGTGAGCCGTAATGTGTCCTGTAACCTCTAGCAACCAGTCATTGAGTAGTAATGATACACTGTAACCTCTGGCAACCAATCGCAATAGCTGCCTGATCTGATTCAGTAAACTGATTTTGAGTCTAGCTGCTATTTATTGTATGTCACAGAGCAGGTGGAGAGAAAAATTGCATGGGGGGGGGGGGGGGGGCAAGAAAAGTTTTGCCCAGGGTCCAATCAATATTAAAGACGGCCCTGAGCTTAATATGTACTGGCTTTTCACAGACACTCTCATTTTATCTTGAATTGGTAGTGACAGGGTCTCTTTAAAGCTGGACTCAAGGCAAAACACATATTGTCTAAGTACAAGATGCATATGTATTGACAGCGAAATTTTGATGTTCTTTACATATTTACTCCAGATCCATGCAGTAATTTAGCATGAAACGACATCCTGTACTTTGCCTCTGTGCAGGTGTTTCCTGTAATAAAGACCAGTCACTGCTGTTTATTCTCCTTGTGCAGAGTGACTGGTCTTGTATCTGCCCCCATGTAGTTTTCTGCAGGCAGCCTGTAGTGGGTGAGCCTGTTGGACTCCTCCCACAGCTCTTCTCTTTGCACAGGATATTTACAGCCCAATGATGATGTCACCACTATTTTTACAACATAATACAATGCTTTGAAAAAGTATTCATAATAACCCTTGACATTTTCCACATTTTGTCATGTTATAATCAAAAATGTAAATGCATTTTATTGGGATTTTATGTGATAGACCAACACAAATGGCACATAATTGTGAAGTGGAATGTTTTTCGAAATTTGCATCGGGAAAAATGTGGTGTGCATTTGTATTCAGCCCCCCTGGGTCAATACTTTGTAGAACCACCTTTCGCTGCAATTACAGCTGCAAGTCTTTTTGGGGGATGTCTCTACCAGCTTTCCACATCTAGAGAGTGACATTTTGGCCCATTCTTCTTTGCAAAATATCTCAAGCTTTGTCAGATTGGATGGAGAGAGTCTGTGAACAGCAATTTTCTCGTTCAAAGATTTTATTGTATTTTAAACAAGAAACAGAAACAATAAAAAACATAAAAGAAAAATAATAACAGTATATATCACATAGATTCAAATGCATACATGTTGGAACATGAAAAGAAATAAGTTGAAATATCAGCATGAGTTTAATTAATACTACAATGTAAATAAAATGTGCATAAGTCGAACACTGACGGAAAAAAAAGCGCCTAAAAGGTAATGTCTCATGGATACCGCAATTAATCTCAAAACGTATCCAGAGATATTATAGACGTGCCTCCAGACCGCTTTGCCACCCCATATGGGTTCATGCTGTGGCAAAGCGGGGGCAAATAAAAAAAGAAAAAGAAAATGGAACAGGTATACCATAATAACGGGAGTATATAGGTAATACTTATTTTCACTAAAGAATAAATATTTAGAAATAAGATCATAACCTGATCACTTCAGTGTTCTGAACTGCAAAATAAACTATTTGTTCGACTCAACATGCTGGTTATAAATATAGAAAATGTGATATAGAGACAATAATAATGAAAAAATAAGAGATAGAAGAGAGAAAGGAAGGGAAGGAAGAAAAGAGTCTCTCCAGGTGATGATTTCACATCGAATAGGATAATGAAAGGTATTTGCTGAAAGAAAACCAAGGATCTATTGAGGTAACAGTAGTGACTGGTCGAAATCAGGGGGCAGATAATGTTTTACCCATGGTTGCCAAATCTGTTTAAATTTATCAATATTATTATCCTCTATGGCCGACATTTTAGCGTATGTCAAAGCTCTATTCATTCTGTGCTTAGCTTCCGCTACTATAAGGGTATTGGATTTCCAGGCTTTGGCTATGGTTTGTTTGGCCGCTGTGCTGAGCTGAAGAAATAGCTTAAACTGAGGATGAGTTAGTGAAGAAGGTTTCAGGTTCAGCAGAGCCATGGCTGGATCCGGAGGAATAGAACGTTCTAGAGCTTTGGAAGCCATAGCGAAAATATTTGACCAGAATTCTTGAGCCACCGGGCATTGCCACCAAATATGGAATTGGGTACCCTGGGAAGTGCAACCTCTGAAACAATTAATAGGATATGTCGGGGAAAATTTGGCGATTCTAGAAGGTACCAGGTACCATCTTGCTAAGACTTTAAAGTTAGTTTCAATAGCGTAGCAATTCGGGGAAGAACTTTTAGTTGCATTCCATATATTAGACCAGTCATTAATGTCAAAAACCCGGTTCATATCTAGTGCCCATTTCTCTGCATAAGAGGGTAAAATATCATTGGGAAGAGTAGTAAGTTGTTGATATATTAACGAAATAACACCTCTAACATGTGGATCGCTTTTACATATACGCTCAAATTGAGACAATTGATTAAGTGATGTACCAGAATTTAGAAGCGGGGTGTAGAAATTTTTAATTTGCAAGTATCTAAAGGTTTCAGATCTTGGGAGTCCGTACGTGTCACATAATATTGGGAATTCCAGAATGTTGGAGTTATTACATAACTGATATAATCGCGATAACTTTAAGGTAGACCAAACAGAGAATGATTTCGGATAACGCCAAGCTGGATAGAAGGCTGGGTTCCCGAGGAAGGAGAGAAGAGGATTGTGTGGGGATTGGAGGTTGGAAGGCTTACCAAATTTATCCCATATAGATAAGGAGTGTTTTGTGATGGGGTTAGAAATATGTGTCCTATCCATGGGATGAATCCATAAAAGATTAGCAATAGAGATAGGATCGCAGTCTACAGATTCAATTAACAACCAAAGGGGTGATTCTTCTATAGAGTGGTATTTCGTAAGAATTGAGAGTTGTGCAGCAGAATAATAGGAAGCAAAGTTTGGTAAGCCTAGCCCACCCTTCAATTTGCTAAGGTATAATGTGGTTAATGGAATCCGTGGTTTGGTTTTACCCCAGATAAAGGCCATAACCCTACGTTGTAGTATTCTAAAGAAATAGGCTGGTATTGGGATAGGTAAAACCCTAAATAAGTAAAGAAATTTTGGTAGAATTGACATTTTTATTGCATTAATCCTACCCAACCAAGACAAGGGGAGAGAAGACCATAGTTTCATATAATTAGTGATCTGTTTCAATAAAGGGAGATAGTTAACTCTAAATAATTCTTTGAGTGAAATTGTGAGTTGAACTCCTAGGTAGGGTAACTGATTAGATACCCAGTGGAACGGTAAAGTAGATTGGAGTTGCAGGAGCTCAGCTTGTTCTAAAGAGATATTGAGCACATTCGATTTGGTGGGGTTGACTTTAAGTCCAGAGACAGCAGCAAATTTATCTAGTATGTTCAGTAAATTTGGGGCAGATATATGTGGTTGAGATAAGAATATGAGAATATCGTCAGCAAAAAGACATATTTTATGTTGATAACCACCTAATTCAATACCTTTGATATTTATATTTGTCCTAATTGATTGTGCTAATGGTTCGATGAGAAGAGCGAAAAGTAGGGGAGATAAGGGACATCCCTGTCTCGTACCTCTACAGATGTTCATCATAGCGGATTTATAGCCAGCATATTTAATGTAAGCTTTTGGGCTATTATACAACGAGGAGATCCATTGTAAGAAATTATTCCCAAATCCCCATTTCTGTAGTGTATACTGCATGTAAGGCCAGGTGACAGAATCAAACGCTTTCCTAATATCAAGGGATACTAAGCATGAAGGAATGCGTCTGGATTTAGCTGCGTTTATGAGCAGTAGAGCACGTCTGATGTTGTCACCTGCCTGTCTTTTTGGCATGAAGCCAGTTTGATCTCGGTGTATTAATTGACCAATGACATTGTTAAGACGGGTGGCTAATATTTTAGCCAGTATTTTTATGTCAAGGTTGAGTAGGGATATAGGGCGATAATTTGTCCAAGAAGTAGTGTCTGAGTGTGGCTTAGGAATCATCACTATAATAGAAGTAAGTGTTTCTGTACGGAAAGATTGGTTTTCAAGTAAAGAATTGAAGGCTCTGGTCAAAATAGGTGCTAATACATGTGAAAACTGCTTATAATATAAAGCTGAAAATCCGTCTGGGCCTGGTCTTTTATTAAGTTTCAAGTGTTTTATTGCATACAGGACTTCGGAGGTAGTTATAGGTCGTTCTAGGTTGTCATGTTGTAGTTGATCTAGGGTAGGGAGGTCTATATTAGAGAACATGCTATCAGCTTTTGAAGTATCAAACTCTTGGTTGGAGGAGTATATTTTAGTCAATTTGGAATGAAATACTTCAAGTATTTTAACCGGGTTACTGGTGTATCCGTCTCTTGTAGTCTTAAGCCTGAAGGAGGACTGTACTTTTTGAATCGTTTTTAAACAACGGGCCATAGGAGTGTCGGGTTTGTTGGCTTTGAGGTATTGGATATGTTGGCGTTTACGCATTAGTTTGTCAGCGGAGTCAGTTAAAAAAAGGTCTAGGTCAAGACGTGCTTTCTCAAGTTTCGTATGATTGGCAGTAGTCGGTGAAGTTTGGAAGGTTGAGTGGCATGTGTTGAAAACAGTTTCCAGTTTTGCAAACATAAGTTTGCGTTCCCTTTTGAGTGAGGATGATAGACGAATCAAGTTTCCTCGAATCACAGTTTTGTGGGCTTCCCACAACGTTAAGGAAGAAACATCGTCTGTATCGTTAGAGGAGATGTAATCAGATAACATTTGCTCTATTAACTGTTTATGAGATGGATGAGTTAGCAAGGTATCATTAATACTCCAATTAGTATCGTGGGATCTGGGTACAGTTGAGGCAAGGGTGGTAAAAACAGCACAGTGATCAGACCATGGTAATGGGACGATTTTGGATGAGAGTATTTCTGGTAAAATACTAGATGGAACGAATATATGATCAATACGAGAGAAAGATTTGTGTGGGTACGAGTAATGTGTATAGCGCCTATTAGTAGGATTTAGTTCTCTCCATGTGTCTACTAATTTGTGTGTTGAAAGCAGGGGTTGTAGGGTCATCTTGGCGGAATTCGTATATGGTGTAATCGGTGATTTGTCTAGGAAGGGGAATACTGTAGCATTGGAGTCTCCACAAATGACTAATGTGCCGAATTTATGGGTGTCAATAGTTTGAAATAGGTGAGACATAAAAGCTAATGGTCGTTTGTTAGGGGCATAGTAGGAGACAACTGTAATAGGGGCGTCAGCAAGATAACCAGTAACCAAAATGTATCTACCTTCTGGATCATTCAGTTGCGACACAAGAGTAAATGGGGTGCTGCGGTGAAAACCTATAAGGGTACCCCTTTGTTTAACAGAAGCTGAGGCAACATAATACTGTGGATAATTAGAAGATAGAAATTTCGGATGAGCCTTATCTATAAAATGAGTTTCCTGCAGGCATATAATATGTGCCTTTTTTGCATGAAAAGTGCGCATAGCTTTTGAACGTTTGTGGGGGATATTAAACCCTTGTACATTTAAAGACAAAACATTTACAGGGACCATGTCTATGTAGTATTAGATACTCTATACGTAAAGATATAACTTACTTCCAAGTACACGATCATCACCTGGGGAGAGAGAGAAGTAAAAGGAGCAAAAAGGAAGAAAGTAAAAAAAGAAGAGGGTAATCGAACGACCCTATTATAATAGCATATTAATGATAAGTAAGGATAGCAACATAGGGTGTAGGAACGTCTACGGTGCATATTATGTATGCTCCGTGAGGTTCCAGAACCATCGTCAGAGACCCGCATAATCCTGGCGGGTATCTGAGGATGTTACAGGGGGCAGCAAGAAATTCCTGAGGGAGGAGCAGTACCGAAGGACCACGGGAGTCTATAAAGGGAATATATATTAACCGAAAGTCCGCTTTGTTTAAGGACCTAGAAAAAAAATAAAAAAAAATAAAAATATACATAGAAACAGTTTTTTGTACTGTTAGTGTAATTACTAGTATAAATGAAATAAAAGAATTCAGATTAAAGATAAAAAAAAACCTACATGTGAAAAAATTCTGTGTTAAAGCTGGGGGCAAGTAGAAGCAGGACGGCCTAAATTAGTTCAGTCCATAGAGTCCTCATTAGAGGGGGTTTGATTTTCAAAACGTCCTCTCTTGTATTCAGCCCCCCTGGGTCAAGACTTTGTAGAACCACCTTTCGCTGCAATTACAGCTGCAAGTCTTTTTGGGGATGTCTCTACCAGCTTTGCACAAGTCCCTGGAATTGCAGGGAGTCTTTGTCCCTGGCAGTCGCCAATAATTGCTCTTTGGTTCTATAATATTTTGGCCCATTCTTCTTTGCAAAATTCTAGTCTTTCCACAGGTATGCCTGGCTGCAATTCTTGAAATAAAGCTGTTATAGTTGCTGGTAGATCAAGGACTGTCTCAGGAATTCCTCTAATTCTCAGGTTCGACCGTCTGTCCCTATTTTCCTGCTCTGTGACTGTAAAAAAAGATTCTCTTCCTTTAAATTTTCAAGCTCTGAGGTATTTTGTGATGCAAGGTCATCCACTCTGATTTCTAGCTCAGCAGTTCTTTGGCCCAGCTCCCTAATCTCTTTAGTCACAAATTCCCAATTGGATTTAAGTCTGGACTTTGACTGGGCTAGTCCATGTCTTACAGCTCTGTGTAGTAGCATGTGAGGAGACTGCCGCCGCCATATGCTTTGATTTAAACCAAACCATTGTAGCTCTGGCTGTATGTTTAGAGTCCTCGCTCTGCTCTAAGCTAGGACATCCGCCCGCTCAGGCATCCGCGCATGCGCCGTGAACAGCAATTTTCAAGTCTTGTATTGGATTTAGGTCTGGACTTTGACTGGGCCATATGAATATGCTTTGATTTAAACCAATCCATTGTAGCTCTGGCTTTTTTGCAGACTCTAACAGGTTTTCTTCTAAGATTGCCCTATATTTGGCTCCATCTATCTTCCCATCAACATGGCTTCTCGCAAACTGCAAACAGGACTTCTTATGGCTTCCTTTCAACAATGGTTTTCTTCTTGCCACTCCTCCATAAAGGCCAGATTTGTGGAGAGCATGACTAATAGTTGTCCTGTGGACAGATTCTCTCACCTGAGCTGTGGATCTTTGCAGCTTCTCCAGAGTTACCATGGGACTCTTGGCTGCTTCTCTGATTAATGCTCTCCTTGCTCGGCCTGTCAGTTTAGGTGGACGGCCATGTCTTGGTAGGTTTGCAGTTGTGCCATACTCTTTCCATTTTCAGATGATGGATTGAACAGTGCTCTGTGAGATGTTAAAAGTTTGGGATATTTTTTTATAACCTAACCCTGCTATAAACTTCACAACTTTATCCCTGATCTGTCTGGTGTGTTCCTTGGCCTTAGACAAAGTGTATATAGACATTTTGATTATTCAGGAATATATTTCAATTAAGGTTTTTGTCCCTGAAGTTGAAAGTTAAACGTAGCCCTTCTATAATGTGACATTGACATAACAGTAAATTATGTATTGATCCTAATACAAATATACAGTATGTGCAGCTAGAGAAAATCAGTTTGGCAACATTTTCAGAGCTACAGTTAAATTAATTATTACAAATTATTATTTTATTTTTTATATACAATTTAGGAATCAGTAGCCAGGGGAGATTTATGACAACATCCACTTCCAGGTGGTTTAGATAAGGATCTCTACACTTAAATACTTGTGCTTAAAATAGTTTTAAAACAACATGTAAATTGGGCCTATGTCACATTAGGCGAGAGACAGAAAGCAAGTATTTGCTAGCCACAATTAATAATTTCAAGTCTTTTGGCCAAGCACTTTACTAGCTGAAAAAATATTAGTGCTTGCCTTTTAGAAATGAAGAAGTAATCATCATTACTCACTTTTCTTTCCTATTTGTTCTATAAAAGTGGATCCAGCTGTATTGACTGCTATTTTCTGCTAATGTGAGCAGTTAGCTCAAGAAACTAGGTCATTACAAAACTGCAGACAATGAAATGAAACCTGAGCATGGATTAATGTTCTTGAATCTTAGTCTTTCAAGGACTGAGTGGTGACAACAACCAGAAAAGGCCTTGATTGTGTGTGTTTCATCCATACGAATGGCTTAAATAATAATAATAATATTAATAATATTTAAAATTAAATGCACAGTACTTTTAAAAGTAAGCAAAAATATAATTAAAGAACTGTAGCTAAACTTTTTTTTGGTTTTGGTAAATGACGAGGACTAAAAACTTCTGTCAAGAGTGAGGGAGAACCAAAATTTTACAGTTGTCACTGGCACAGAAGTAGAGGTGGATATACTGTATATTAAGGGGGATGCCTGTGAAAACTCTAAAATGTGGGCATTCCAAACACTTTGAGGAGATTTACACTCACTTTCTTTCATGTCTTTAGGAGATCTTACAAAATCTTTTTGATGAGGAAACAGGTGTCAATAAATACATGGCAATGGAATACAGGCTCCTTGATGAATAGGTGGCCTTCAAAAAGGATCTTGCTTTTAACATTGCTGGGGTATATGGAGAAATAATCTCCACCTCCTGTAACGTCACTGTGCTAATAGACAATTACTATACCTCCTTTTCAAGGATATCACCTAATAAAAAATTATGAAACTTCCTTATTTTTTTTCTATTGGTTAACTTGGATGGACTTGTGTCTTTTTTAGCCTGGGATATGTGACTATGTAACTGTATGCCACTACAGGAAGTTTTGTGAAGGAGGAATGCAGGCCTATAGATTAAGGTAATACACTGAGTTATATCATCCCCTGAAAACCAAACAACATATTTTAATAAATAATAATACAAATAATATATTTATAGTTTGTTTTCCCTAGAGAGTCAAAGTATTCATTTGTTGTTGGGATTGTTGAATAGAAGATTTGTCAGGCCCCACCTTCTCTGCCAATGAAAAATATAATGCTCCAGTTTCTAAGGCGATTATTTAACAGAGAGTTGAAAGAGGACCAGTGGCCACCTCTCTGTTGAAGCTCTCGCTGATGTCATCTTCTCTCTTACATAATCCCTTTAGAAACTGGAGAATTATATTCTTCATCAGCAGAGAAGGTGGGGCAAATGTAATTTTTGTAGCTCTTTCCAAAGTTCTGCTTGGATAGGTATAAGTGCACAACATGCTGGGCAAATGCTAAGCCCAACAGAGTGAATAACGACATAATTCTGCCAAACCACGTGCAACACAGACTTTCCAGAACAGGCTCATCTTTAGCAGATGCCACCCAATAATAACAGTAAAATGTTCACCATGAGACCCAGTGGCCACCACAAAACCCTAGACAGATAAAACAAAATAAAAAAAAATAGTAGTAATAGTAGTAAACATTATATATAAAATATGATGTTGTCAGAAAGATGTAGTTACATTTTACATATCTTTTGATTCATGGGATACTAAACAACTAACACCCAAATAATTTACCAGCCCACTTACCAGGCTTATGATGTGTCTCCATGTCCTCAGATTGCCCCACTGAAAAATTAGGACCCGGTCACAAAAAACATCAGGAGTATCAGATTCATAATGAAATAACCATTGCAAAGCCACGAGGAAATGTTATTTTTAGACCCACGTTTTGTGGTGGGCTGAAGACAAATGTACTTTTCTGCAATGCAATAATCTAATAATAAAACAGCATATTTACCCACCGCTGGGAACAGTTTCTTCAGGAGTCCTCTGTGTAACGTTGTAGATTTCTGTAAGAGTTGGTTATGAGAGCAGTAAATTTATAATCTGGATAGGAATCTGGCTCCCAAAATGTTACTGGCAAATATTAAAATAGTATATAACTTATTTAAGACTGGCGTGCCAGGCACATCAATATGAAGATATGTCTAATATATTCCTGTATGTTTTTCTTGCAGTTGAGAGTTGTACCAGTATTCTTTCATATATTTTTACACCCGTTTCTTTATTTTGGGAAAAGAACAGAAAACTTCACTAACAGACGTAATATTATTACGGTTCAGTGGTAAAACAATAACTGTACTATTTTTAGGCACATATTTGGTAAAAGGCAGAAAATCTCAGAATTTAGTAGTAGTTTTCAGATCAAATGGTAACGGTCAGCAGTGGCGTAACTACAGATCATGGGACCCAATATAATTTTCTGGTGCACCTGGCAATGTCAACAGGGACATTGCTATTATTGTTCCTAATATAGAGTATGGCTAAAGATTGGCAACCCCAACTCAAATTTATTCCAATTCCTACTGAATCAGATTCAGTCATTGTTTGAGTATTCAGGAGTTACAGGTTCTGCCAGGTAATGAGTACAACAGCTGTCAGGGAAAATAATTTCCTCTGTTTAGCGTAGATGGAGAAATCTTTGCATGTATGACTAGCTTAAAACAAGGGCATGTAGCAAGAGAGCTGTTGACATCATGCATACACTGCTAGGGATCTGTAGTCTGGATAGAAGTTGCTGGAATTACCATTATTAAATGATATATGGACATTAAAATAGCTGCTAACCTGTGCCCGTATTTATGTTTCCATTCATTTCTTTCAGATATTTCAGATTCCTGATATAGCCACCTGATGCAGCCACCCTGTCCTAAACAGGGGCTACTAGTCAAATTTTGTTCTGCTGGGTGGTAGACACCCTGGCTGATTTATAGTCTACTTGTTTGTTTGGGTTTCCCCCTAAATTCAGTGCAGCTATGGCTTTCCCCTTCTATCAGTAGGTGTCACTGTCACCTCTGTGGTCTGGGAGCCTGGCTGAGAAGAGGAGAGGAACAGATGATGTCTGAGGTGAAGTACCAGAGGTCACTTTGCCAAATGAGGTCCTGTGTGAGGAGTTTGCGGAGAGCCTTTCATCAAGACTACTGCTGCTGTTACTGGAAATATTTGGCTGCTAATGGAGAAGGTACAGATTGCTGGAGTCAGCTTAAAGGCTCTTTTCTGTACTGGTGTCTCTTCTTTTTGTACTATTGAGTCTGCAGTCTAGTGACAGGTGTTCTGAACTCCCTACCCATCTCTCCCAGGATCTTTGCAAGAGTTAATAACCTCCTTTTTGTTTGTACTTTAAAGTGACTGGCACTCATCTGCTCACATTCCACTATTGCCTAAGTTGTGTGCGTGGTTTGGTAAATTATATTTTTTGTATACTAATTTACTGTACAGCTTTAGGGACATGCAGTAATCAATCTCAGTAAAGAGCCTATGTCGTAGCCTCTTTACGATGTGATCAGCTGTGACCAATCACAGCGGTAACTGGCAAGTGCCGGTAATCGGCTTTCCTCAGTTTGCGCTGAAAAGGTGCGAGTAGAGGAGAGCCGATCAGCAGCTCTCCTGCCCATCACACATGTAAAACAGTGCCTATAACAAATGCCAATCGGTGTCCAACAGTAATGCCTGTCAGTGCCAATCACAGATGCCAATCAGTGTCCATCAGTAATGCTTGTCAGTGCCTCTTTATCAGTGCTCATCAGTGCCACCCATTAGTGCCCATCAGTGCTGCCTATCAGTGCCCAACATTGCCACCTATCAGTGCCCATCATTGCCACCAGGGGCAGACTGACAACTAATGGGGCCCCCGGGCAATAGAAGATCATGGGGCCCCCTTGGTCCCCACAGTCAAGCCACACCTGCACAGGGAGACACGGGGGAGGGAGAGCACACAGGGGGACACGGTGTGTGTGTGTGTGTGTGGGGGGGGGGAGAAAGCACACAGATGGACACTGGAGGGGGGAAGCACACACAAAGGGGGACACTCAGGAGGGAGAGCACAATAGGGGACACTGTGGGGGGGCACACAGGGGGACACTGTGGGGGGAGCACAGACAGGGGGACACTGGAGGGAGAACACACACACAGGGGGACACTGGAGGGAGAACGCACACACACAGGGGGACACTGGCGGGAGAACGCACACACACAGGGGGAGAGGGAGAGCACACACACACGGGGACACTGGAGGGAGAACGCACACACACAGGGGGACACTGGCGGGAGAACACACACACAGGGGGACACTGGAGGGAAAAAAATACACACACACACACACAGAGGGGGACACTGGAGGGAGAGCACACACACACGGGGAGACTTGAGGGAGAGCACACACACACACAGGGGGACACTGGAGGGAGAACATACACACACACACACACACACAGGGGGACACTGGAGGGAGATCACACACACACGGGGACACTGGAGGGAGAACATACACACACCCACACACTCACAGGGGGCCACTGGATTGAGAGCACACACACACAGGGGGACACTGGAGGGAGAGCACACACACACACAGGGGAACACTGGAGGGAGAATGCACACACACACACACACACACACACACACACACACACACAGGAGGACACTCACAAAGGGGGACAATCACAAAGGGGGACACACACAGGGGGACACTCACAAAGGGGGACACTGGAGGGAGAGCACACACCAGGGGGACTCAGTGGGGTGGGGGGACCCTGCATCTGTACCCCCCCCCCATCACTTGTGGCGGCCCTGGTGTCTTAATCTAGGCTTTACTCACAGTCATCGATGCCGATGAAGCGGCTGTTATACATCCCACGATGCCGGTAATAATACTGCTAATGGCGCGGCGTGCGATGCTCCCCGCCGGCCCCTCCACTCTTCTCGTCTGTCCCAGGTGACATCACGACGCATACAGTACAAGCACCTGGGACATATGGGAGGGAAGGAGGGGCCGGCGGGGAGCAGCGCGCTCCGCGCCGCACCGTTGGCAGTATTATTATTGGCATTGCGGCATGTAATACAGCCACTTCAAGTGGCTTCTCATGTGGCCGAGTCCGGGCCCCTAATGGCCCCTGGCCCTTGGGCGGCGCACGAGTGATCGACTTGTCAGTCCGCCCCTGATTGCCACCTATTATTTTCATCTATCAGTGCTTATCAGTGCTGCATTTCAGTGCCACCAATCGGTGCTGCATATTAGTGCCTCCTCATCAGTGCCCATCAGTGCCCATCAGGGAAGGAGAAAGCATACTTATTTACACAACTTTATAACAGAAACAAATAAATTTGTTTAGCAAAAAATAAAAAACCCAGTCGTGGCCAAAAGAAAGCTCTATTTGCGGGGAAAAAATTATAAAAATATAATATGTGTAGCATGATCGCACAATTGTCATTCAAAGTGTGACAGCACTGAAAGCTGAAAATTGGTCTGGGCAGGAAGGGGGTAAGAGTGCCCGGTATTGAAGTGGTTAATCACTACGGTTTTTTTTTATCCAAATAAATGAAAAAAGACCAAACATTTTGAAAAAAAATGTGCTTTTCTTTGTTTCTGTTTAAAAATTTGCAAATAAAGAATCATTCTTCATAAATTTAGGCCAGAATGTTTTCTGCTACATTTCTATGGTGAAAATTACCCAAATCAGTGTATATTATTTAGTCTGTAGGAAAGTTATAGAGTCCACAGACTATGGTATATATCTGAAAATGATAAACTTTTTTGCAAAATTAAGAAATTAAAAAAAAAAAAATTCATTTTTTTTTATATATTGTCACCAGTGGAGTACAGCATCATCATATAACTGGTGTAGTGGTGATCAGGGACACTAACTGGTGACAGTGTTACATTTTTTTTAATACACTGTGACCACAGTAATATAATGTTACCATAGTGACATTGTACTACTCTGAGAAAGTGATCAGTATTTTTTATTTTTTGTACACATTATGATTGCTTATAGCAATACATTTCATTGCTATAAGCAAACATTTTGCTGAATGAAATCAATTCATTCAGTTTGTGTTGTTGTGATTAACTATGCTTGGCCACAGCTAACATGGTACAGATGGGCTGTAATTAGCTCTGTCTGTACCATGTGATCACTGTGACCAATCACAGTTAGCAACACAATTGTACACAGTGGATGACATGAAGAGAAGGCATCCAATGTTTACAATTTTAATGTGATCTGCTGTGATTGATCACAGCAGATCAGGGCAGTTGGAATGCAGTGGGCCGGTAGGTACATTGATCAGTTATCGGCTGTTTCCAATGGGCACAGCTGGTGACAAATCATGCCGCAGCGAGGCGTGATCCAGGACTTCATATGGTTTCCACTCGGATCGACCCACCTTGCCTCAAACAAAATGACAGTTGGGCAGGAACTGGTTAAACATAAACCTCTAATTGATCTGGGGTGTAAACCAAAACCTGATTGATAGAGACAGGTTGCAGCACTTTTTTAAATTGCTGTTTGCACTGCCCTACTGACTCCCACCCTAGTTGTGTACCATAAATGTTCACACTAATTTATTTTGGAGTTTCTTAAGTGTAACTCCACTTTTGTTGGAAAAAAAACAATCCCCTTTGGATGATCAATGTACATTGAAGGGACTTTAACAAACTTTGTAGCAGGTTTCTGTGCTGAGTAAAAAATGTTGTTCCACTATGTCCTTGCAAGACTAATTCCTGAATGGTTCTGCACTCATTATAAACACCTGGTTCACTCTTGGTGTTATAATGAGGAAAGCTGCAGTGTCTGCATCTGTTTAGAAATAAATAAAGCTGAATTCAAGGTATAGCAATTTGTACATAGTTACACTGGTCCAGCTTGGACCAATTTACCACTTGAGATCTGGAAGGTTTTACATTTTTCATGATCAGGGCATTTTTGCTATTTAGCACTGCGCTACTTTAACTGGCAATTGCACAGTCATGCAACACTGTATCCAAATGAAATTTATATAATTTTTTTACAAACTATGGTATATTTTTTAAAATAAATATATATATTTTCTACTTTCTGTTAAAACATATCCAATAAAATCAAATGTCTTCTTAAATTTAGGTCCAATTGTATTCTGCTACATGTAAAAATAAAACCCCAGTAAGTGTATTTTAAATGGTTTGTGTGAAAGTTATAGCGCCTACAAACTATGGTATATACACCCCTCACATTTTTGTAAATATTTTATTATACCTTTTCATGTGACAACACTGAAGAAATTACACTTTGCTACAATGTAAAGTAGTGAGTGTACAGCTTGTATAATAGTGTAAATTTGCTGCCCCCTCAAAATACCTCTACACACAGCCATTAATGTCTAAACCGCTGACAACAAAAGTGAGTACACCCCTAAGTAAAAATGTCCAAATTGGGCCCAAAGTGTCAATATTTTGTGTGGCCGCCATTATTTTCCAGCACTGCCTTAACCCTCTTGGGCATGGAGTTCACCAGAGCTTCACAGGTTGCCACTGGAGTCTTCTTCCACTCCTCCACCTTCCGTTTGAAGATGCCCCACAGATGCTCAGTAAGGTTTAGGTCTGGAGATCTGCTTGGCCAGTCTATCACCTTTACCCTCAGCTTCTTTAGCAAGGCAGTGGTCGTCTTGGCGTTAAGATTCGGTCCGAATGTAAATTCGGACAAATTTTTGGTTATTCGGAGATTCGGATGTATCCAAATCTCTGAATGAAATAGTAACGAATTTAGTTGAAATTCATTTAATTTTGTTTTGTTTATCCATTTTCAAACGAGATCAGTTGAAAAGTGATTGACTGATTCTAATTCTGTGTGAAGAATAGCTGCTTTTTTAGGAGCGGGCTGGGAAGCCGACCACCACGTCCTTAACAACCGAGACTCATCAGCCGCCAGCGGGCCCCACTGGGAGCTGAAATGTAAACAAAAGAATGCTGGCAATAGAAAATTCAGAGAAAAAACTGAGTGAGCCCCCCCCCCCCCCAATCTATACCAGGCCCTGGTATAGGTCTGGTGTGGATTTTAAGGGGAAAACCACACCAAAAAAAATAAAAACACAGCGTGGGGTCCCCGCCAAAATCCATACCAGATCCTTAGCCAAGCATGCAGCCGAGGCAGGCCAGGAAAGGGGGGGGGGACAAGCAAGAACCCCCCCCCCCTGCCCTCCCGAACCATACCAAGCCACATGCCCTCAACATGGAGGGGTGCTTTGGGGCAGGGGGGCTTATAGGAATCTGAAAGCCCCCTTTAAGGGGGCTTCTAGATCCCAGCCCCCCCCATGTGAATGAGTATGGGGTACATAGTATCCCTACCCATTCACAAAAAAGTGAGTAAAGACACAACACACGTTTTTGATAATTCCTTTATTTAAAAAAAAATGCCACCCGGTGTAGATCCATCATCAATCATGAAACCCGCCATACCGCTGGACCTGCAAAAAAGGAAAAACAAACGTCCGGGCCCACTGTTTGCCTGCTCCATCGTCTGACATTTCTTAAATAGCTAAGGGGCAGGGTCACCCGATTATGTCAGCGGGTGACCCCCACCCCCTTGTGACATCACAAACTGGGCATTATGGTCAATGATGTCACAAGGGGGTGGGGTCACCCACTGATGTCATTTTGTGACTCCGCCTTTCAGCTATTTAAGAAATGTCAGATGCCGGAACAGGCAGCTTGACGAGGCTGGAAGATTATTTTTCTTTTTTCAGGGTCCAGCGGTGCAACGGGTATCCTGATTGACAATAGATCTACAATGGGGAATGGAATTGTCAACAACTTGTGTTGTGTCTTCACTCACTTTTTACACTTTTTTGGTGAATGGGTAGGGGTATTATGTATCCCATACTCATTTACATGGGGGGGCTTGTTAACCAGTTGCTGCCCACCCACCATCATATGATGGCATCCCAGAACGGCTGCTCTTGTGCATGTTTCTAGGACATGGAGTCTGCGGTATAGACTCGTGTTGCTAGGACATGGCCTGACCCTGATCTCTGTAAAGAGCTGCGTCCGCGGCTCTTTAACCATGTGATCGGCTGTGTCCAATCACAGCCAGTCACATGTAAACAAGGAGATGCCGGTAATCGACGCTCCTCGCCTCACACTGACAGACTGTGTGATGAGGAGAGCCAATCAGTGCCCTGTTTACATTTTAGTGCTACAATTACAATGTCACAAATCAGTGCCCACCATTGCCCACCAGTGCTAGCAATCAGTGCCCACCAGTGCCAGCAATCTGTGCCCACCACTGCCCACAAGTGCCACCAATCAGTGCCCATTAGTGATACAAGTCAGTGCTGGCTATCAGTACTGCCCATCAATGCCCATCACTGCTGTCCATCAATGTCCATCAGTATCGCCCATCAGTGCCACCCATCGATGCCCATCAGTACCACCTATCCGTGCTCATCAGTGCCACATCAGTGCCAATTAGTGCTACCTATTATTGCCCACCAGTGCCACCTAACAGTGCCCATCAGTGCCGACTATCAGTGCTCATCAGTTCAACCTATCAGTGCAACCTATCAGTGCCCATCAGTGCCACCTCATAATCGCACATCAGTGAAGGAGAAAATTTACTGACAGAAACAAATGAAAAAAAACATTTTTTTTCACAATTTTAGTTGTATTTCTTTTTTTTTGTAAAAAATAAAAAACCTAGCAGTGATTAAATACCACAAAAAGAAAGCTCTATTTGTGTGAATAAAATTAAAAAAATTAAATTTGGGTACAGTGTAGCATGACCACGCAATTGTCATTCAAAATGCGACAGTGCTGAAAGCTGAAAAATGGAGGTGTAAGTGCCCTGTAGGCAAGTGATTAAAGAGGCTTCCAGATTCTGATAAGCCCCCCGGCCGCAGACCCCCCCAACCACCGCCCATGGTTGTGGGGAAGAGGCCCTTGTCCCCATCAACATGAAGATAAGGTGCTTTGGGGGGCAGACTCCCCTGCCCCAAAGCAAGTGCCCCATATCGAGGGCATGTGGCCTGGTATGGCTTGGGGTGGTGTTCGCTCGCTTCCTCCCTTTCCTGACCTGCTGGGCTGCATGCTCGGATAAGAATCTGGTATGGATCTTGGGGGGAGCCCCATGCCGTTTTTAAAAAAAAATTCCTTTTAAAATCCATACCAGACTGGAAGGGCCTGGCATGGATTTAGGGGAGGACCACACGCAGTTTTTTTCTGAATTTCCTATTGCCAGCATTCTTTTGTTTACATTTCAGCTCTCAGTGGGGAAGCTCGTTGACAACTGATGAGTCATCGGTTATTAAGGACGTGGCTTCCTGGCCTGCTCCTTAAAGTGGTTGTAAACTCTTACAAACCACTTTGACCTACAGGTAAGCCTAGATTAAGGCTTACCTGTAGGTACAAGAAATATCTCCCAAACCTACATGGTTTAGGAGATATTTGCAAAAAGACAGGCACTGCTATCTACGGTGCATGCACCGTAGACAGCGGCGCGCAGGCGCACTGAGCACGCCTGTGCTAACGGCGATATGCCGCTCGTGGCGGCTCCCATGCGCATGCGCAGGAGTGACGTCATCTTGGCTCCGGAGCAGCGCCGGAGCGCCGGAGCAGCGAGACCCGGAAGTCACTCCGGGATACATGGCAGCAGTGAAGATGAAGAAGGAGGACTGCTTCGGGGATTCGTTCGCAGTTAAGTTATTCATAATGAGCTAGTATGCTATGCATACTAGCTCATTATGCCTTTGCCTTGCAGGGTGCATTTTTTTTTTTTTTTTTGATAGGCTTTACTTTCTCTTTAACAACCAGCTATTCTTCACACAGAATTCAAATTGCTCAATAATTTTTTGACCAATCCAAATTCGAATCGTTCTGAAAATTTGGAATTAATAAGCAATTGATAAAGGAAACTAAATGAAACAAAACTAAACTAAATGAATTCCAAAAAAAATTCTGTGCTGCACATGTCTATAATGCAGCAGGGCATTTGCTTGGCACAAGACCCTGAAGCTAGTGGAGACCACTGTAGTAGCGATGCCTACTAAAGTGATTTCTAGTTTCCACAGGGATCGCACAGATATGGAACATACATTGGGCCAAGCAAATTGTCATATCTTGAATTCATCTTTAAAGAGGAGCTGCAGTCTGCTCACATAATTTGTAATAAAAACATCTTTGCCATTTTGAAGCTTCCCTCCAACCATTTTGCATATTTTTTTATATATACTGTGATTCTGTAATTGCCAAATATGCTGCAGAAACCTCCCTCCACTGAGTCTGGCTGCAACCATTTTAACTGTGGGCAGCTGAAGCTGCCGTCTATTCACTTCCTGGATTTACACAGACACACAGAGGCACACCTCCAGCTCTGCCCCTCTAATTGGCTCTCATTGGCCCTCTTACATACGCCTAGGCTTTTTACCAGACAAGAAACGGGAAGTGGGCTGTATAAGGTATTTACTGGCAGAAAACAAATGTTTTACTATCCACAGTTAAAACAACAAGAGCAGAAGATTTAATAGATGGAAAGTAGAAAAAATTATTACTTTTTCTGGGGGAGTTCTTTATGTCAAATATGAACCGAACACCTCCAGGTTGCCATACTGCATTAAATAGTTTTTGACAGTTTTAGAAAACTTCAGAATAAAATAGAAAGGTGATTTTTAATATCAATAAATTAGGCAATGGCTTGTGCGGCAATTTTATATGCTCTGTCAATTTTTTTTAATTAAAGTGAAAATACCCTTTAAATGCAGTTCCAATATTAACCCCTAGAGGCATCACCTTACAATTCCAGTTCTAAGTGCTTGTTGCACATCTAACACTTATTTTAATTTGTTGAAATCTTGACAGGTTAAGCAAATAGCAGAATTGGTTGGAATGAAAGATTTTTTTTAAAGAAAACCACATTAAGATTTCCAATAGATTCAGGAGTCTCTCAGAGACTTGCCATCACCATGTGCAGATAGGCACGGTGAGGGGGTAATGTAACCCTTGAAGTGCAAAGCACACAGAAAACTTAAGGTCAGGAGTTCAATTGCACACACATGTTGCATTACATAAAATTGAACTGTGAAAAAATAAACATGAGTCATCCGATTTCCACCGAGGATTTCGATGTCTAATCCAAACTAAGTACATGCTTTGTAGCGTGTGATTTGTTGAAACACTTCAATCGTTTTCCCATTGTAAATAAACATTAATCAGCTCTATACGTTAAGATCAAAATATGAATTTTGCAACTTACAGCTTCGGCTGATCTGAATATAGAGCACACTTACAAGTCACATTACATGTTCGATTACACAGACAATCTAAGCTGTAATAGGAACAAGGAGGAGGGCTTGCTCATTGCATTGGGAATTAGGGAAACAACAGAGGAGCACAGTGCATCTCAGTCACTACTTGTTTATATATTTGCTTATTTTTTTAATTTTTTTTAATTGTTTATTTATAACAATTATAAAACAACATATCGTAAGATACATGAAATATGACATTTTAACTTTGGGGAATACAAAAATAAGGAGCATAGCAAGCTAATAAAACTTGACAGGGGTACAGGTATGGGCAAGTATCAGCGACTTCCATGAATGGGTCAACTAGACAAAATTTCCATACAGTATCCAATTTTAGTTCAGATTAAAAAGGTATGTGTCAGACAGTAATACATATATAAAGGATGTTCAAAGGGTGTTTCTAGTGGGGGTTAGGAGGGTGTGTGGTTGTCAGATTAAAGAGGATATATTGAATCATGTTTTATCGAATTGGGGTAGTTTACCGTCGATCTATGCAGTCATGTGTTCCATCCTGCTTATGTCTGCAACTATGGAAAGTAGGGGGGAAGGAGAAAGCCAATGTCTAGGGATAGCTCGTTTTGCTGCCAGCAGTATGAAGGACCCAAGTTTCTGTAATGATTTGGAGATGCCCGGGAGAGGGAGGCCCAGGAGGAAATACATAGGGTTCATTTGACTGGTCGTAGAGAGTAATGTTTGTAATAATTTTTGGACCTCGGACCAGTATGGGCCAATGACGGGCATTCCAAAAAGATATGAAAATGAGTGCCTACTGAATCTCCAGCGTAGGTTAGAAACAGAGGGGTTATGAGCGTGTAACAAGTCGGAGTTCTGTACCAAAAGACTAGTACTTTAATGGCAGTTTCTTTTTGTGCTACACATCGTGAGATTTTTGAGGATGAATCCCAAATTTTTCCCCAGTCTAGCAATGAGATTGGGCGATTCAGTATCCAGGACCATTTTCTCATGTAGTTATGTGAGAATTCTGTTAGAGGGGGAGACTCATGAAGCATTTTATATATGGATGAAATAAATTTCATACGGGCCATTCGCACATAATATTTCAAAGTCTGTGGGTTTTTATAAGGATAGTGAGGGGGGATTGGCAAGGAAATTTTTTTAAAATTGTATATATTTGTATTCCAAGAAAAGGGAGATCGTGTTTCTTTTTTAGCTCTGTGAATTTAGGAGTTTGTGTGAAACCAGGTGTACAAGATGTTGCAACTGAAAGATGCCAGCTTGGGTCCACAGGATTGTTCGTAAATAAGACAATCCATTCAGAATGTCTGGATTAAAAAGGACATTCCGGAGTGGAGAGCAAGGAGAGGAAAGGGAGAACCGATCTGCACATTTCCTCCAAATGGATAGTGAGAAAAGCATTGGGGCCAGACAAAGAGATCTCAATTTTTTTTTGAGGTTTGAGAGGTGCAGTCAGGGAGGATAATACAATGAATCTTCTGCAATTCAGAGGAAACAACATTGAAACAGCTCTGTTACAAGTTGCATTTATGGGACAACATCTCAATTCAGGAATGAGAGCTTGACCCGGACACTTGCCCCTATAGGAGAAAGGAAGATGAAAGAGTACCAGTACGACAAATGCCTTCAGGTGCTAAACACACATAATTCCCTAGCGTGTATGAGCTTAAAATGTATGCAATGCCAAAACTTTTTTTGCTGCTTGTGTTATCTTTGGGTATATACATCTATTCATCTATCTATTTACTCAACACAACATTGTTTTTTGTTTTTTTTACCAAGAAATTGGGTATTATATTGTTTTTGTGTGCACTAAAATGAATTTAAATGTTTTTTTTTTTCTGAAAATGCGCATCTTGAAGCTTGTGGGCCCTGATGCAAAAGTTTACCACTACCACCCACCACTTCCACCATGTGTGCAGATACACCCACCGCACGCCAAGATACTCAAAGTGACTTAAGAGTTTTGAGTTCTCAGATTTCCCAGAGTTCCTCCTTACATCAGAGGACTTTACCATGTCGAGGCTGGGCTCAGCCCTTCCTTCTCTGAGCTGGCGCTCAGCTGTCGACTAATTGCCAGCTCCCATCTCTCTCCACAGTTACTCAGCTGTTGATGATCCTGCTCGTCAGTCCTGCCTACATAACCACTTCAATACCAAGGACGTCATATGACGTCCTTGACATTGAGTGGGGATATCTAAATGATGCGTGCAGCTATAGGCATCATTCAGATATCAATCTTTCCGGCCGGCGATTCTGTGCACCAGAAGAATGATCATAGTGGCAGTTCCACCACTTGATCATTCTTATAGGCAACGGGAGGGGACGTCCCCCCCCTCCTGCCGCCATCCGGTGCTTCTCCGGGCTCTCCCGTGCTATCGGGGGCCCGGAGAAAGAATCGCCTGCCGCCAGATGACGAGCATAGAGATTTCCGGTGACCAGATGGTCACCAGTCATCTCTATGACCGTCGGAGGCCCGGGCGCGGCATTATGACGTCGCGCCCGGTACCCGGAAATACAGAAAGCCGCGGTCGCGGCTGTCAGCATGAGATCGGTAAAAAAAATTTTACCGACCTCATGCTTTCCAGCCTGGAGGAGAGATGTGGGGTCTTATTGACCCCACATCTCTCCATAAAGAGGACCTGTCACATACATTCCTATTACAATGGATGTTTACATTCCTTGTAATAGGAATAAAAGTGATCCAAACTTTTTTTTTTTTTTTAAAGTGTAAAAAAAAAAAAAATAAGTTAAAAAAAAAATTGAAAACGCCCCTGTCCCCGGTAGCTCTCGCTCAGAAGCTAACGCACACGCAAGTCCCGCCCACATATGTAAACGCCGCTCAAACCACACATGTGAGGTATCGCCGCGTGCGTTAGAGCGCAATCAACACTTCTAGCACTAGACCTCCTCTGTAACTCTAAACTGGTAACCTGTAAAAAAAATTAAAGCGTCGCCTATGGAGATTATTAAGTACCGAAGTTTGCCACCGTTCCATGATTGTGCGCAATTTTAAAGCGTGACATGTTCAGTATCTATTTACTCGGCGTAACATCATCTTTCATATTATATAAAAAAATTGGGCTAACTTTACTGTTTTGTTATTTTTTAATTCATGAAACCATTTTTTTTTTCCAAAAAAAAAGGCGTTTGAAAAATGATTTCGCAAATACCATGTGAGATAAAGAGTTGCAATGACCGCCATTTTATTCCCTAGGATGTCTGCTAAAAAAACTTATATAATGTTTGGGGGTTCTGAGTAATTTTCTAGCAAAAAAATGATGATGTTTACATGAAGGAAAATAGGCCAAAATAGGCCCGGTATTGAAGTGGTTAAACTGTCCAGTACAGAGGAGCTCTGACTTCGCCTTGGTCACATCACAAGAAATTATCTCCTGCGTGCCTGTTTAAAGACTGGCTTTGCTGACATCTCTTCTGGCTCCAGATCATGCTTGCTGTTCCACTACTTTGATCCCTGGCTTCTGGCTTGGCTGACTATCCATTCCGGTTACTGAACTTTGGCTATGTTCTGACTACGTTTGTTCTTTACTTTTATAATTAAGTGTGATTTAACTGTACTTCTGTCTTGGTCTGATTTTTATGGTTTCTGACAAACCGCTGGAGAATCAGAGGACAGGGACCCCTGGCAGGTCACTTGGCCGAGCTCCTTTTCCGTTTACAGCTCCCCCCTCCTCCCACATTCCTTTACACACAGTCTGTCAGCCTTCACAGGGTGTTTCTGGCTTTTATGTTGCCATTCTGACCCGTGAAATTCTTTGTTTGGAACGGCAGTGTAGTTGCAGTGGGCAGATACACACTGTGCAGATCGTGGCTGACTGGCTGTGTTGCAAAGGAATGTGATTTCAGCCCTGCGGAGAAGTAGCAGTATAGAGTGCTATAATGGGAAAGGAGCTCAGCATCCGGGCATAGAACCCAGGGCTTTAGGGGGGCTCAACTTAGATCTGGGGGGGGTAAAGCCATGTGATACAAAATCTGGAGTCTGCAGGCCCTCAGGGGCCCCTCAGGAGGTGTTAAGGGATTTGTTTTAGCAATTTCTGTAGGTTTCTCTGTCAGTGTTGGCAGGTGTTGGGGGAAGGTCAACTCGTAGAGGTGTGTGTCTTTTCCCCAGTTGTCAGGGAAGTGGGGTAAGCGGACATCCCTGGGTGGGGGGTACAGAGAATCCCAGCTGGTGATTAGGAGACACTGAGTGGTGTCTTACCTCACCAGTGACATTGGTCCCATCTTGGCTACAGGACGGCACTCTCCTCCTCTTAACTCGCTACGTTACCATTCCATGTTGCCAACAAACAGCACAGACACTTCCCCATCCTGGGCTGTTCTCATTCCATGCTTCTCTTCATTCAGGAAATGGCTCACAGCTTCTCCCCAGCCAATGAGAACAGAAGGGTGTGGACTGTGAAAGGCAAAGTGGAAGCCCAGTACGGGAGAGTGGCTGTGGGGCCCTAGGGCAGATCGGAGCTGGATTTTGTGGAGGATATGATAATATGACAGGGAGGCTGCAGGGGCCCCCTGGATCTAGGGGCAGGGCTTGCTTTGAATATTAAAATGTAATTAAAGTTTTTGGTTTGTGTTGCCTAGATGCAGTGTAGTTCTGTTTTAAAGCGGGCTTCCAGCGACCATTCCTATTTTTTATTTTTTTTGCAGTCATTGAGATAAATGTAAATGATAAATAAACTCACTGTTTCATTTTTTTTATGCTGTTGCTGTCCGTTTTCGTTATAAATATAAATATTTATATAAAAAAAGATTGTGGCCATTCCCATCACAAGCATTGATTTCCGGGATATGGTGAATGCTGAGCTCCCAGCATTCCCCGCTATTTCCCACGCATGCTCAGTGTTTACAGTGAGCAGCGCCATAAACTTGAGGGGTTGCCATCACAACGGCGGCGTGAGAACTCGCGGCAGGCATCCGCAATGGCTCCTGGGAATAATGACAGGAGCTCCCAGGAGACATTGCTCGAAAAAAGGAAATGACGTAATACCCGCAGATTACCCACCCATATCCGCAGAGCACTAAGACAGGAAGCAGAGGAGGACTTCTGCAAAAACAAAGGTACAAAAGAAAAAAAAATATTATAATAATTAAATATAATAAAATATAGATTTATGGCATGTGATTAAGCAAAACATGTAAAATGGGGTGGAGCTCCGCTTTAATGTCTATTGATGTTTCATTCTTACTGTTTTATACTAAATTAAATGCAATGTGAATTGGTGGAGATCACTGGAATTTCCCTGGAAGATGAATTAAACTGTGCTGAGCCTCTGAATGCCTCCTGTCATCGCTACAAATACACCGAGAAGCCTGAAAGATAAACTAAACAGTCACTAAAAAAGCAAACGAAACAAAACTGCAACTCGCAACGGCTGTTTTAACCTGAAAGAACATCAGGCCAATTATGGAGCACAATAATGCCTACATTGTACAGTATTTTCTCCTGACAAAAAATTAATATTTAAATAAATCAGCAACAGGTATTAACCAATCCGATGAAATACTGCACATACATTTCAAGAGCTAATCTCTTAATAAGAGATTGTAATGAGACAGCAGGAATTATGTAATTGCATTTAATGATATACTGTTCCATTATTCATGGAGGTTTTAAATTGCTTTTTTTGCAATCCTGATTAAATGGCAGGTTGATGGATAGTCCTCTGTGTGATTTGGTTCAAACACTTTAAGGTTATGTTCATATTAAGGACACATGAACTTTGGTAGTATGGATCTCATCAGTGATAAGAAAAAAAAATATGAATTTAAATTGTCTCTGCTCCTAAAGGGAATGCTTACTGATTTAAACATATGTCCTTTCTTTGTTTTTTTTTTATTTTAAAGATAAAAAAGACAGTTTCAAAAAATATTTTTCTCTGTTTTTAATGAAGAATTCTAGTAAAACATTTTTTTTCACATGCAGTCGGGTTGTGACCGCACTGTATGGGTTACCTCCTTGTTTTTGTCTAAGGTTTAAGAGATTGGAGATATACTTACCTAATTCACCGATCCTCTGAGCACAAGACCGGTCCCTGCCGCTCCTGCTCCCTCCCCGCATGTTAGCGGTCTTGTGCATGGACGGTTCTTGACGTCATCACGCCCATAGATCAGCTTTGGACATGAGCATAGCAGGAACAGTCCACCGCTGGACGTGGGAGAGCGCTATTTTCCGAAGGATCTCGTAAGTATAGCCTTTCTGTGCGCCCCCGGACAAAACAAGCAGTTTATCCATGCAGTGAGCACACAGCCCCACTGCATGGGAAAAGAAAATTCCCAGAGTTCTGCTTTAAGTCAGATAAATGTAGTCTTCTATCTTGCCAACAAGGCATTTCAGTCAACTTCTACATCATTAATATTGCATCATTTCATGTTGAAAAAGCATGTTGTTTACAGACAATAATAAACTAAAAGAAAGAAAAGTATAGAACTTTTCAGGCGCTAACAACCTCAGGAATAAAATACAACCAACTAAAATATTAAAACGTTATATATTTTATTTCACACACGATTGGTTAAAACCATTTTAATACAAAGGGGACTAATAAATCATTGATGCATGCATTGAAACAAATTGTCAGAATGCTATTATTTTTTTTTTTTTACAAAAAGGCAATGTCTTTTTGTTTGCATTCGTAGCGGATGCGCCGCATCTTACTCAGGCCGCCGCTGGAGTAACACAGTCTCTATTGAGAGGGAGAGCGTCCCCAGTCATCTCCTGTGGGTGATTCCTCCCCCCTCCCTCTGCTCACTGACACTGCATAGTGCTAGCGCTCACACAGCCATGGCCACCCGATCTGATCCTTCCCCTGCATCTTCGTTGGCAGGGAGAAGAGCGAGTTGCAGGAAGGACTCCACCAAGACTCTCAGTTACTGAAAAAAACAGACTGATTTCTCCCGTCCTTGGGAAAGGAGAACCAGACTGTAAATTCCAAGAGTGGTGACTGCAAGCTGAGCTGAGTGTCAGTCTATGACACTCTTTCACAGCCCAGCGAGTCCAGCCACCCCCCCTCACTATCCTCATGTACGTTAGAGCAGAGCGCCTCCTCCTCCCCCCGCCCCTGTTCCTCCTTCCAGTCCCGCCCACACTATTCCCGGCGTGCAGCTGTATCTGAAGAGAGGGGATGTGTGGGTGGGAAATATGAAAATCAGCAGCATTCCTGGCTGTGTGTCAATGATGCCTGAGCTTCTAGCCTGGACCCGTGGATAAGTGTGTGCACTGCAGTACACTGTAATCACTGAACTGCATTATCTCCATCCCTTCTCTCCCCCATCTGTCCCTCCCCCTCTCCTGTTCTTTCAAGACCTTCACAATTTACTTTCACTTTCAGTTAGGCAGGTAATAGACGGTGCAAATTTTTTTCCTGCATCCGCAGATTGCAGGAAAGAAACTTGCATGATTCCCCCATTAACACAGACAGTGGTGACAGGGGAATATCCTTCCTGCCCAGCAATTGTATTCTCCCAACAAACAGTGACTGCCGCCGCTGCCAAGGAGACAGATGCCAGACCAGCGATGTCAATAGCAGGGGCAGGGCAGCAAGAGGAGGCTGGGGAACCCCACAGTGGCACAACACCAAGGCCCGGTGGTAAGACAACCTTTGCAACCCTGATAGTTCTCTCACTGCTTTGGACCCTTATATTTTCTTGGTGTGCTGGTGACATATATCTCTTGTTTTCTGCCACCCTGGGGGGGCCCCAATTCAGTAGGAAGGGAGCTCACTGCAGAACATGTGAAAGGGCCCGTTGTGGGATCGTAGTAAAGGGCCCCAGGATATATATATATATATATATATATATATATATATATGTATATATATGTATATATATATATATATATATATATATATATATATATATATATATATAAAATTGCATTTTAAAGCTGCCCCCCTACTTTTGTCCCTGTCCCCCCATGTGCCCCACTAAATATGAAAGCTGGAGACACCACTGGCGAACACATATTCTTAGGAATGCAAACACACATGCGCAAGAATGTGCACACTCATGGGAGCACCTCCACAGCCTCCATTGGCACCAGTCAGCCTATTTAAAGGCTGCTCAGAGTCCTGCTCAGTGCTGACTAGTCTTCAGCTGTTTCCTTGTGCCCTGCTTAAATCCTGCATGATATTCATTGCTGACCAAGCTTGCTATTGACCTGACCTGGGATCCCATTCATGCTTCTGATTATCGGTTCCTGACTTCGGCTTACTCCTGACCTCGCTTCTGTCTGATGCCTTGGTACCTCGCTGCCTGCTCATTTCTGACTCCAGCTATCCTTCTGACTATGCTTCTATCTCCTGTTTGGCTTCAGTGAACACAGTGTGCTCCTGTCTCATACCTTGGGGGAGCTCTGGTAAGCCACACATCCTAAACCTGCAATCTTGGTGGAGTGCCCCTTTAACCTCGGCTGATCTACCTGGCATCATCTCGGTTTCTAACCTGATGTTCTGTCTGACCTGCTTAGGCTACAACTCCAGCCAAAA
This sequence comes from Lithobates sylvaticus, assembly GCA_028564925.1. Lineage (NCBI taxonomy): Eukaryota > Metazoa > Chordata > Amphibia > Anura > Ranidae > Lithobates > Lithobates sylvaticus. The sequence goes on from CM053032.1 coordinate 62,254,403, forward strand.
GCTCTGAAATCAACACCTACAAGCACTCATGTTCCTCTTGTCCCTTGGCACCATCTGTTCCTCTCTCAGTGGGGCCTGGGCTGGAGATACAATAGAGGCCAACCTTGTAATTTCAGTCTCCTACCAGGTACGTGACACACATGCTCCAATCATACTGGCAAAACATCTTAGATTTCTCACCCACCATATAGACACCCCAGCATAAGTCTGTTAGATATGATAAACAATAGAAATAGCTTGGTGGTAAAAATGGTAGTTCAAGAGATAATTAGTCTCAACGTGTTGAGAAGAAGTTGAAAAAGCTTAACCCCTCGAAACGTGTTGACACAAATAATCCCTTAAACTATGTGGACAAAAGTTCAGATGACCCTAGTGATAATCAAAGATTCCCCCACTTTGGAGGGATTACCACTCACTTCCTGTTTGGCTATGAGACAGGAAATGAAGGGAAATCTCCCCAATGAGACACACATGGCAAAAAAATAAAAAATATCCCTATAAGTCCTGTTCTGAAATAACAGGGAGCATCAAAATAATCCAATGTCACTGGTATTTCCTGTTTGTATGTATTTATGTAAATGTTAATCAGTCGGGTAGGTGATGCAACAAAGACAAGTGATAGTGAATTCATCTTTTGCTTAGCGGAAATCATCAGAAGAGGGGTACTGAGGATACCAGGTGAGGGTGGAATGTCAGAGATCCAGGGCAGTTAGCATGAGCAGCTTTGACCAAGTCATGACTGAGAACCCATTGCTTGTGTCCAGTACTGGATTAGGGCTAATTAACAGCCTTTCACGATTCCACAAGAGCTCACACCTGCCCATAGATACACCCAGACACATGGCAGTTTCCAGTGATGCCTGTTCTGCCCCACTTTCATGCATAGTGTTTTTTTTTGTTGAACTGCATGATGTTATTTTTATTCATTAGTATGCTGATATTCAGTGGCAGTTTTGGGCTACTGCAACTAGTTTAGTAATTTTGGTATCTTCCTCTGTCCTAGGTCTAGTTAGTTTAGTCCTAGCTAGACCCTCCCTGCTTATTCCATGTTCCCTCGGCCAGTGTTAGTTATTGGCAGAGACAGGGCTGTGGAATTACTTTATTTTCCTATTCCTCTGTACTGAAAGTGAAATTGAACTTATATGCCTTATAGAAGAGTTAAGCTGCATGTGGATAGTGCCAAGTCAGCACATGACTATACTGGCAGACTCGGTCTAAGGAGGTCTATGCATAAAGTGGCATTTGAAACAGAACAATGCCAGTTAGGGATGGCTTCCACTGTGGAGTTCCTACCATTTTTATCATTGCATTTGCCTGCTAGGTGATGGAACCCTACTTGTCATGTCATTTACGAGACAAACTAGGGTACCAGGAGGTAATGTAGAGTGGAAGCCCAGAGTCTGCAGGGTAGCAATTTTTGCCCCTGATTTGGGATGTTGAAAATAAAAATAAATTCATTAAAAAAAGTAAATTTTTGTATATTTTTTTAAGCATATTCTGATGTTCCTCCATATGGGTTATCTACTTTGTTTGGGGAAAATGTGACTTTAATAAAGTCATAAATAAATATATTTTTTTACAAAACATGCAGAGGCAAAAATACTTTATTACACTTCCTGTAATCAGCAAAAGGACACATTGACTGGTAATAGCTGTTGGAGCTGAAATGTAAAAGTTAAGAAGGATATTACCACATTAATAAAACAGTTACGTACTTAGGAACTTCTTCTGCCACACCTTGAGCACTCCGGGCACACAAGTTTATCATATTTCCAAATAAAAAATTAAATCAAGAATAATTCAACTCTGATTTCATTCTCATTTTATAGCCTGCTCCCAAAGGTTCCTTATGCTACACTCAACGGTTGTTTTAACATTGTTGCATGTACATAATCACCTAGATAGGTTAATATGCCACAATGAACTCTTAGGTATTATTGAGCGGAACAGGCTGTCAGGATATCTGTCTTTCAATAACTATTCCAGAAGCCTCCTCTTGCCAGCATGCATAAAGTACTTTAGAGGATTTAATACATCGATGTTATCTAATTGTGAGCTGTGTTTGGCAAGTTGGAACTGATTTTACCTTATTAAGCTCTCAGCTCTGATGCAAGCAGTCTTCAAAATAATCCTGAATTTTCTAACAGCAGGAAATGTATGACTGGATAGAACAAACAAAGGATAATTATATTTTAAGTGGATATGGTGTTTCATGTACTAATGTATTTTACAACATAAAATGAAAAAATAAAATAAGAGAACTATTATCATGACAAATAGTGGGTAAGGTTACAGTCTGCATTATACAATGGGTATAGAAAAGAATCACCCCATTTAAAATAATCACATTGTGTTGCGTTGCAGCCTGAAATGAAGACAGACACAGTTTTTGTTTTATCCAGCTGTGTTTACTGTACTAGTGCAACTTATAACATCCAAGTGAAAGATATAACACCAACATGTCAGAAAAAATAAACAAAGATCAAAAACAGAAAAACGGAGTTGGAAAAAGGATCACCCCCTTATGTCACAATTTTTTTGGGCCAAATTTTGCTTTAATTACAGCCTTTAGTGTGTTGGGATATGTCTCTACTAACTTTGCGCATCTAGGTTTTGCAATAGTTGCCCACTCTTCTTTGCAGTACTACTCAAATTCAGTTAAATTGATGGTGACCATTTGTGGACTACAGTCTTCACAGATTATTAATGGGGTTTAAGTCTTGGCTATGACTAGGCCATGCAAGGACATTCACCCTTTTCTCCTTCAACCACTGTGTGGTGATTTTTGCTGTGTGCTTTGGGTCACTGTCATGTTGGAAGGTAAACCTTCTTCCCATTGACAACTTTCTGGCAGAGGGCAGCAGATTTTACTCAAGAATTTGATGGTGTTTTGCCCCATCCATTTTTCTTCTATCCTGACAAGTGCACCCGTTCCTGCTGCAGAGAAACACCCCCATAACAGGATGTTATCAACTCCATGCTTTACTGTAGGAATGGTGTTATTTGGGTGGTGAGCTTTATTGGGTTTCCACCAGACATATTGTTTGGTGTTTAGGTCAAATAATTAAATTTTAGTCTCACCTGACCACCTTAAACGCACCTTGAAGATCTTGAGGCCACATGGAAAAAGGTGTTATGGTCAGATGAGACTAAAATTAAATTATTTGGCCTCCACACCAAACGATATGTCTGGCTGAAATCGAATTTTATTTATAAAATGTTGCAAACAGGTATTTTTTCTCCTTCATTGATGTGCGCTGATGAGGCTGCACTGATGGGCACTGATGGGCACTGATAGGCTGCACTGATAGGCACTGATAAGGCAGCACTGATGGGCACTGATAGGTGGCACTGATGGGCACTGATGAGGCGGCACTGGTGGGCACTGATCAGGAGGCACTGATGAGGCTGCACTGATAGGTGGCACTGATGGGCATTGATAGGTGGCACTGATGGGCACTAATAGGCGGCACTGAAGGGCACTGAGAGGTGACACTGATGGGCACTGATAGGCACTGGTAGGTGGCACTGTTAGGCAGCACTGATAGGCGGCATTGATGATGAGGCACTGATGGGCACTGGTTAGCACTACTGATGGGCACTGGTAGGTGGCACTGGTGGGCACTGGTTAGGAGCACTGGGGGGCACTGGTTAGAAGCACTGGTGATGACTGTGTTGGACCGATGTCCCTTTTACAGAAGCCAGCAATCGGCTTTATTTTTTTCTCCTCATGCTATCAGCGAGAGTAACAAAAAGCAGATTACCAGCTTCTGTTTACATCATGTGATCAGCTGTCACTGGCTGACAGCTAATCACGTGGTAAAGGGCCATGATAGGCCCTTTACTCCGATCTGAGATCAGCTGAGTCCCACGGTTATGGGCAGCATGAGCATGGGAGGAAGTCCATGTACGCCCTCCCGGCAATGTAAGCCTGCGCTGTAGCTGTCTTTCGGCTATAGCGCGAGCATCAAGTGGTTAAAGTGAATAACTCAACACCAAGTTCACTATCTGGACCATTGTGTGTTTATACTTGTTGATCATATCCCCCCCTTAATTTCCTCTTCTCAAGAGCATAAATTCAGTTCCTCTAATCTTTCCTCATAGCTGAGCTCCTCCATGCCTCTTATCAGTTTGGTTGCCCTTCTTTGCACTTTCTCCAGTTCCCGATATCCTTTTTGCGAATGGGTGCCCAAAACTGAACTGCATATTCCAAATGAGATCTTATTAATGATCTGTACAGGGGCAAAATTATATCTCTCTCTCTGCTGTCCATACCTCCCTTAATACAAGAAAGGATTTTTCTCACTTTGGAAACTGCAGCTTTACATTGCATGCCATTATTAACAAAGTAAGGTTGAACATTTTTACAAAAGCTTTGAAGACTTAAATAGCCCCCCCCCCTGCTTATTTATAATCTTGGCTGTAGAGCATGGAGAGGCATGATGGACCAAGATCTAGCTGCACAAAGATGGAAATACCATTGGTAGCCGGTATCCTTTTTAACTACTCATTTCATTGTTCATTTTATAAACATATATTTGAGTGTTAGGAATAGACATTTTGCAGAAACTAAGTTGTAATTTAAGTTTATGTGGCCTTTAAAGAAGTGAAGGTTTTGTTGGTGATATAGATTGGTAGAGGTGGAAGCAGTAATTTTTGTTTATCTGTGAATAACCAGCCTTTTCTACTGCTGTGATGAAAACAGTTTTCCTCCCAAGAGTAACAGACAAGCTTGGGCACACTGCACAATGTCTTACAGCTGCTGAACATTGGCTGGGAATGAGACAGCTGGGATCCAGAAAGACAGGGATGGTTAACATTGAAAATTGTTTATATTGCATTGCATAGGAAATTGCATGAAAAAAGGATATGACTGAATAAAACCATCCATCAATGTCAATGATATGGTCAAACTAAAAAGCATATTTACTTAACAGAGAGCTGAAAGTTAATTTTCCTCTCCCTCTAGGAAAAGTGACGAACTGAACCAGACAGACAGATAAACCATTATTAGAATTGCCCAGATTATTAGAACATTAAATGTCAAGTTATAGAATCATTAAATAATAATTAAATCGGTAAAGGTGTCCCTGTGAGGTACCGCATCCAAATTAACTAGACAGGAAGAGGGTATCCCCTAAGTGGACTTGTAAGGCACTAATATACTATTGTAGAAAAAGCATAGTTTATTAAACACAATAAGCACAGTAAAAACAAAATATTGGAATGGTTACAATTACTATATACAAAGTATAATGTACTTTGCATATAGTAATTGTAACCATTCCAATATTTTGTTTTTACTGTGCTTATTGTGTTTAATAAAATATGCTTTTTCTACAATAGTATATTAGTGCCTTACAAGTCCACCTACGGGATACCCTCTTTCTGTCTAGAATCATTAAATGCACTTTAATACTTCCTGATGTATTTTAATAGAAAACAATAACTTTGTATGCCCACTCCTAAAATAGAATCTCCAACCCCAACGTTACCAAAGTATGTTTATTTTGGGAAGGACAAAACCATTCTTTGACCTGTAAATCATGACCATCAAACCAATAAAAAAATCTGATATGTACAAACATCATAGACCATGTTTCTCAGGAAACATTCTGTGTTGACATGCATGCCTATATAGAATAATTTTTTGGCATTCTTTAACAATAATGCCCTATTGCCCTTGGGTAGGGATGAGCCGAACACCCCCCCGTTCGGCTCGCACCAGAACCCGCGAACCTAAAGTCCGTGCGAGCTTTAGAACCCTATTAGTTATAATGAATGCGAACGTTCGAAATTAAAAGTGCTCATTTTAAAGGCTAATATGCATGTTAATGTCATAAAAAGTTTGGGGACCTGGGTCCTGCCCCAGGGGGCATGTATCAATGCAAAAAAAACGGCCGTTTTTTCAGGAGCAGTGATTTTAATAATGCTTAAATTGAAACAATAAAAGTGTAATATTCCTTTAAATTTCACCTGGGGGGTGTCTATAGTATGCCTGGAAGGGGCGCATGTTTCCCGTGTTTAGAACTGTCTCTGCGCAGTGTCATTTTTGAAAGTAAAAAAGCTATTTAAAATCACTCGCGGCTAATGTTAATTCACGGCTCCCGTAACACAGAGAACAGTGATTCATTGAAACTCATTCATAAAAAAAAGTCATTGATAAAAAATAAAAAAAATGACGTAGGGGTCCCCCCAAATTCAATAACCAGGCCCTTCAGGGATGGATATTAAGGGGGATCACAGCCAAAAAAAAATGGCTAGGGTCCCCCTCAAAATCCATACCAGACCCTTAAATTTTAAGGGGAACCCTAGCCAAAAAAAATGGCGTGGGGTCCCCCTCAAAATCCATACCAGCCCTTATCCGAGCACGCAACCTGGCAGGCCGCAGGAAAAGAGGGGGGGACGAGAGCGGCCCCCCCTCTCGCCTGAACCGTACCAGGCCACATGCCCTCAACATTGGGAGGATGCTTTGGGGGTCCCCCTAAAGCACCTTGTCCCCATGTTGATGAGGACAAGGCCTCTTCCCCACAACCGTGCCCGGTGGTTGTGGGGGTCTGCGGGCAGGGGGCTTATCGGAATCTGGAAGCCCCCTTTAACAAGGGGACCCCCAGATCCCGGGCCCCCCCCTTTGTGAAATGGTAAGGGGGTACAAAAGTACCCCTACCATTTCACCAAAAAAGTGGCAAAAATGGTAAAAATGACAGGAGACAGTCTTTGACAATTCCTTTATTAAAATCTTCTTTCTTCTTTCTTCATCCTTCGGTTTCTTCATCTTCTCCTTCCTTCATCTTCTTCCATCTTCTTCTTCCATTTTCTTCTTCCTCCGATCCGCTTCTTCTTGCACTGGTCTTCTCGTCCTTCTCGTCCGGCATCTTCTTCCGTCGGCGTCGGCGTCGGTGTCGGTGTCTTCTTGGGCCGCTCCGCGCAATGGGAGGCTCCCGCTGTGTGAGGCTCCGCTCCATCTGACAGGTCTTTTAAAACGGAGGGCACCTGGTGACCCCGCCCCCTCTGGCGTCATGGGGAAAGCCATCATGGAATTCCCCATGACGTCCCTGTGCGTCAGAGGGGGCGGGGTCACCAGGTGCCCTCCATTATAAAAGACCTGTCAGACGGAGCGGAGCCTCACACAGCGGAGCCTCCCATTGCGCGGAGCGGCCCAAGAAGACACCGACGCCGACGCCGACGGAAGAAGATGCCGGATGAGAAGGACGAGAAGACCAGCGCAAGAAGAAGCGGATCGGAGGAAGAAGAAAATGGAAGAAGAAGATGGAAGAAGATGAAGGAAGGAGAAGATGAAGAAACCGAAGGATGAAGAAAGAAGAAAGAAGATTTTAATAAAGGAATTGTCAAAGACTGTCTCCTGTCATTTTTACCATTTTTGCCACTTTTTTGGTGAAATGGTAGGGGTACTTTTGTACCCCCTTACCATTTCACACAGGGGGGGGCCCGGGATCTGGGGGTCCCCTTGTTAAAGGGGGCTTCCAGATTCCGATAAGCCCCCCGCCCGCAGACCCCCACAACCACCGGGCACGGTTGTGGGGGAAGAGGCCCTTGTCCTCATCAACATGGGGACAAGGTGCTTTAGGGGTCTTAGACCCCCAAAGCATCCTCCCAATGTTGAGGGCATGTGGCCTGGTACGGTTCTCTCGCCCCCCCTCTTTTCCTGCGGCCTGCCAGGTTGCGTGCTCGGATAAGGGTCTGGTATGGATTTTGAGGGGGACCCCACGCCATTTTTTTTGGCTAGGGTTCCCCTTAAAATCCATACCAGACCTCAAGGGTCTGGTATGGATTTTGAGGGGACCCTACGCCATTTTTTTTTTTTTTGGCCTGGGTTCCCCTTAATATCCATCCCAGACCTGAAGGGCCTGGTTATTGAATTTGGGGGACCCCTACGCTTTTTTTTGGTTTTTTATTAATGAATGACAGTTCTCTGTGTTACAGGAGCCATCAATTCATTAGCCGCGAGTGATTTTAAATAGCTTTTTTCCTGCAAAAATGACACTTTTTTGCAGGGAAAGTTCTAAGCACAGGAAACCTGCCCCCTTCACAGGCCACCTATAGACACCCCCCAGATGTGATACTGCAATGCTGTTCTAACAGCATGCACACACATATCCCCAGAAAATAGAGCACATATTGTTGTCAGCAGTCAGCAGCACACTGACACGCTGACACTGACACTGACTGAAACATAATATGCGAGGCCGCCGGCGCGGCGGCCTCTTATACCGTGGGGCGTGTACTAAAGCCCCTGAGCTATAATTGGCTACAGGCATCCTGCCTGTAGCCAATTATGGCTCTCCTGCTGCCGGCGCTGTGATTGGCCAAGCATGCGGGGTCACAGTGCATGCTTGGCCAATCATCAGCCAGCATTGCACTGCGCGGGCCGCAATGCATTGCGGGGCCGCTCGCATCACACGAATTTGATGCGAGCGGCCCCAATAGTTCTGGGCTCGCCGAGCGAGCGAACACCCGGTGCTCGATTCGAACATGGGTTCGAATCGAACACCGGGCTCATCCTTACCCTTGGGATTGGAATCATGGAATATAATTTTTTTCCTAAACCAATGAGGCCAAACCCAGTGTAATAGGGAGCAAATGTAATGCACACTTTTTCTACAAACAGTAATGTTTTTTTATCTATATATATATACATATATTTTACTAAATTCTTCTACAAATTAACATATCATAGAAATGCCACAATGTGAAACATAAAAGTCATCATCTCACCACATACAACAGGGTAACGGGGGAGCAGACTGAGCCTGTGTTAAGAGTAAAGTACTCAGCAGAGTTAGTGAGGAGTTCCTCCACCACGTTAAGGTGAGATAAAAGAGTCGATGAGGTGCCATGTCGTCAGTGGGGGTTTAAGCATAAGAGATCTACATGTAACCAAGATAGGATCATGATCTGACCAGGGTACCTTCAAGCTGAGGTAGCTTGAGGAAGAACTTGTTTTTAGGTGAACACATGGTCGATGAGAGAATATCTTGCATGTGGATGAGAGTAGTAAGTGTAACCTCACGGACCATACTTATCCAAGAGATCACGATAAGCCTTTGAGGAGTTGTTGGATTGAGATGGATTTGGAGAGGAACGATCTAATTTAGCATTAAGAACCAAGTTGGAGTGGCCACACAAAAGTAACGTGCCTCTCAGGTGAGTTTGAATCACAGCGAATAGGTGAGACAGGTGAGACAGTAAGCGCAAATCGTAACCTCTAAATCCCTCAAAGTACCCGGCAAAATTAGGTAGCGTCTCTGTGGATTTGCAATGGACCTGTGACATGTGAAGGGGACCCGTTTCTGGAAAGCCACCATAACACCCCGTCGTTTGTCTGAGGCCGACGCGTGGAGGGTTTGCGGACGGTAGACATCAAAATAGAGCAGGACCGACGAGGAAGCGAAGTGCGTCTCTTGCAAGCATGCAACATCTTTCTTATGGAAGTGGAGGAACCGGAAGACCTTTGATCAATTCTGAGGTGGGTTGAGGCCCTGAATATTCAGGGAAAGCCAATTAAGAGCCATTCACCCTGACAGTATAGCTATGGACTGGCTCTAATAACCATCCCGTCACAAACCCCTGGGGGGAAAAGAGACAGGGGGGTAAGGCAATGAGGCAAAAAGGGTCAGAAGAAAAAGAAGCTTGAAGAAAAAGCAAAAAGAAACAAAAAGAAGAAAATGCATCATGGACCAAAAAATGACCTGTCGAGACTACGCTGTCCAGCATGGTAAAAAATCATTGGTTCCCTGAAAGCCAGAGAGCCCTAACCTCCGGTTCGGTGAGGTATGGGGTGCATGGATCAAACCTGGGTGAAGTTGACCCCCCCTGACATAACTTGATAGCAACAACAGAAACGTCATGAAAAAAAAGGAAAAAAAAAATTGATGTGCCATTTTTTTTAATGGAAAAATAGGAAAAAAGGGCAATGATAATGTCTCAGTTACCGAGTGTCAGGAACCATGAATCAGACTGAGACAGAAGTGCAGTAAAAATCACACTATTTAATATAATGGTAAAATGGTATGAACAGAGAAAACATAGTCAAAACTTAACTAGAGTTCTGTAACCAGAACATGTAGTCAGAACAAGCCAGAGAAACAGAAGTCCAGAGATCAGCAAAGTCAGGTGCAGCAAACAGGATCAGAAACCAGAAGGGAAGACATCCAAGCAGAAGTCTTTCACAGGAAAACACAGTAGAGAGAGTCCGGATATGTTGACCAAGGTAAAGGCACAGAAGATCTGATCAAAGAAGTTTATATATCCAGCAGCTGTAGCTGATAAGCAGGAAATGAAGACCGGGTGAGTCACTGTGGAAGGAAGAGTTTTTGGCAATTAACTGACAGCTGAGCACAGCTCTGAGAAGGAAGGGCTGAGCCAGTCTGGTGTCCCTGTGCCCTCTTTCCATCCTGATGTTCCAGTGCCAACTGTCCAGTCTGATGTTCTGGTGGCTCTGCCTGCTGTCCAGCCTGATGATCTGGTGCCTGCTTTCCAGTCTGATGTCCCGGTGCCCACTTTCCAGCCTGTTGTTCCAGTGCCCGCTGACGAGCCTGTTCCATTGCCCGCTGCCCTGCCTGCTGTTCCAATACCCAATGATCAGCTTGATGATCCAGTTCCTGATACCCAGCCTGACAATCCAGTTCCTGGTGGTTCTGTTCCTGATGCCCTGCCTGGTGGTTCCATTACCGCTGCCCAGCTTGATGTGCCTCTGCCGGCTGCCCAGCCTGCCGGGCCAGTGCCCGTTACCCAGCCTGCCGGGCCGGTAACCATTACCCAGCCTGCCGGCCCGTTGCCCAGCCTGTTGATACAGTGCCTGCTAAATCAGTTCCTGATGCCCAGCTTGCCTCTGATGTTTTTCTGCCTGATGTCAAGCTTGTCACTAATGCCTTCCTGCCTGATGCCTAGCTTGCCACTGCTGCCTTTCTGCCTGATGCCCAGCTTGCCACTGCTGCCTTTCTTCCTGATGCCCAGCTTGCCGCTGATGCTTCCAGGCAGGATTCTCAGCTTGCCGCTGATTCTCCCCTTCTTGATGCCCAGCTTGACTGTAATGCCCCTGTGTTGTCTGCCTCCGATGGGTTCATGCCCATTACCCTGTTAATTTTATTTTCCAGATCCCAAGTTCCAGACCCTGGTGGTGGGGCGCATGTTCCATTACCTGACTCAGGTGGCATGCCTCCCAGTGGGTTAGAAGACTTTGGCCTAAATAATTCTAAAAAGCCTGCAGGCATGGAGGGGAAACTTTTTTGATTTTTCCCACACTCACAGGGACTGGCTGGTTTACGGCAGAATGGTGCGTCCAGAGGCCGCTATTTAAGGGGGGGGGGGGACTGTCAAGACACGTGTCCTTGCTTGAGTCACCTGCTGGTGGCACTGTTGGCTTTAAAGCCAAAGGGTGTAATTCTGGCCACCAGCTGGTGTCTCTCAGCAGATGATTCATACAAGTCCTAAGGCTGCACCTGACAGGAATGCTGGGGTTATATAAGCCCACCTTGCTGCTAGTATCAGTGCTTCAGTATTCCCCCTGCAAGCCTGATCCCTTCCTTGACCTGTTCCTGTCTTTTGTCCTGGACCCTGTATCCTGTATCCTGACCCTGAGACCTGTCCCCTGATACCTGCTCAATGTTCCCATTACGGTCTGTTCCCTGTGTAGCACTAACCCCCGAAGGAGCTGCTGGTTATTTTTGGGCTTACCGTTACCTTCTTGACCTTGTGTGCGTCTAGGGGTTTCCCGAGTTATATGGCCCAAAGGAACTGTAGAGACTGACACTGGATCCACTTTAGGGATTTTTATTTGCAAAAACCATCAGACAAAACACAGTCTCTTAATAGAGAATAGAGGGTATGGGTAGGAACTTCAGGTACTCTTGGAACTGCTGACATTGAATGTCTCTCATCATGAAATCCAGTGAATAGCCTTTCGCACTGGATACTACAGCTATCGGATAAATCCCCTTTTGGTGAATTTAGCAACCGACAGGTGATTCAGATAAAGCAAAGTCTCTGCCACAGACCTGATTGTAACTGAAGAATGGAAAGTCTCTGCCACAGACTTGGTTGTAACTGAAGAATGGAAAGTCTCTGCCACAGACCTGATTGTAACTGAAGAATGGAAAATCTCTGCCACAGACTTGGTTGTAACTGAAGATTGGAAAGTCTCTGCCACAGACATGGTTGTAACTGAAAGATGACGAACTTAAAGAACCCTCACACGGCACCAGTATCTTGCAGCCGGTCCTGCGATACCGTATGAGTGTGGATTCACCTGGTGTCCTTCCAACTTAGCTTCCAGGCTCTTGCTGAGCAGCCAGCCTTGTACATAGCCCTCTTCTGAAGAGTCCTCCCCTGGTTGCATTCTCAGTTGCTGGGCCTCTCCGAAAACCGAGACGGCACCAGACCACCTTGGAACCCTCTTTCCAGTTACTGTGCCTCGGGCTAGCCAGCCCCAAGACTCGGAAACTGATGGATCCACACCCCAGGCCATGAGGGCCCCTGAGGGCTGGTCAGGAGGACCAGGACCAAACAGTCAGAAAGATCTTCTGGACCGGAACCCAGAATCACGTGACCTCAGTACCTTAAGTACCCTCTCCCAGAAAACACAGCGAGATAACACACACACTGATTGGTTCCGAGAGAGATTGGCACCCAATGCGTCCAATCGGACTGCGTTCCTATGCTTGCCAGAGGTGACACCGACAACTATGGCCAAGCAGAACCCAATACAGTCCAGCCAAACTGGTACTGAGACCATCATTTAGTACAATTAACCCTAAAACCCAACTACGGTTTTAGTAACACTCTTTAGGAGCCCTTCGCTACACCCATACCTGGCTTCTGTTCCCCTTTTCGCTTATCCTTGTCGTTGGCTTATGTGTTTTCCCTTCATTTGTATATAGTAGTTAGTTAGCTAGTTAGGTGTCATTTGGGGTTTGCTGTGTTCTTTGTATTCATTTCTTGTTTATGGTTTGCTGTTGTTTGGTTTGCACGTGTGTCTTTATCTTAAATAAATATATATTTTTCACTTACTTTGTTGTTCCTGATTCCTTAAGTGCAGCCCACTGATCTGATCACCTGTGCTGGATGCCTGTATATGACATCCCTGACAAGAAGTATCTGGAGTGCCAAAATAGGGACCCAGCAGAGAAGCAGGGATGACGCTTGAGGAAGGTACTTAGGTGAAGATTGGAAGAGCTCAAGGGATTAGGTGGCAGTGAATCAGCAAGTCTAGTGAGAGAGTCTGGGAGATCAGTGGGTTGAGAATCTGCAAGAAGGGACTGTAGAGAAATTAAAGGAGTTTGTTACAATCTGTGTTAGGAACTGTTCTAAGACTGTTGCCATAGAAGACAGCATTCCTACACATGAAGATGTGGTGTCTTGCTGGATGCCTTTCCCTATATGGCTGTCTACCTGTAGAAGTCTTGGAGTCTGATAATTAACATTGCAACTACCTAAGGGTGTCCTGGCCCTAACCATCTCTCCTAAAGTTCTGTTCAAGAGAAATAAAATCTCTTTGCATTCAAGAAGTGTCTGGTGCCCATGAATCTATCTTGCATTACACCCACTATGCCTTACAACCCACTCTATATGAAAGGATGTCAGCAGCTCTTGGCTCTGGAGGTTCGCATTAGACAGAATGAGGCCTGGGACTTTGCTACATTAGGAACCTCCAACATATTGCACTGCGACATACCTTGTTAACCTTTGACACCTTGAAATAAGCCTATGCCTTAGTCTATGTAGTTTTGTTACCTATAATTATGACTTGCTATAGCAGCACAGTAGAAAACAACTGGTCTCTGACCCTATAGAAAGCTTGTTATCTTCCAAGCACTCTATTAATGCTAGCAGGTAGATGGCCCTGCATTAACTAATGTCTACAGCACTATCTGATTGGCATAATATAAGTTAAGAATACATTTTTACAGCTTACATTTTTTTAAATGAACTGGACTTATTACACTCCTCTCAGATTCTTTAAAGTGGTGTCCCCCCCCCCCCCCCAAAAAAAATTGCTTAAAATTCCTAAAAAAATAAAAAATATAAAATGGGATTTTTTTTTAACTCACCTCTAAATGCCTGTTGCTAAGGGGGTCCCTCGTAGTCTGCCTCCTTCAGTGCCCGGGCTGGTGACATCACTTCCCCTCGGCACAGTCAGTCATCTGGGACACGCATGCGCAGTGGGTGCCTGGCTGTGAAGCCACAGCCGGGTGCCCACAGTAAAGCCCCATACACACGGTCGGACAATCCGCGGACCAGGTCCGTCGGATCATGTCCGTCGTACTTTGTCCGATGTTGGTTTTGCGTACACACGGTCGGACAAAGTTGTCGGAAAATCCGATCATTCTGAACGTGGTGACGTTTGTTGCCTACGACGGGACAACGTAGAGGCTAGTAGCCAATAGCTTTGGTCTTGTAATGTGATCTGAGCATGCGTAGCACTTTGTCCGGTCGGACAACCGTACACACGATCGGGTTTGGTGTGATCGGACCGGGTTGACGGCAAATCTTTCCAGCAGGAGATAAGACTTTGTCCGTCGGACCCTGTCCGATGGTGCATACACACGGTCTGATTTTTCAACAACATTGTCCGATCGGACAGAATCCATGAAAAAGTCCGACCGTGTGTATGGGGCTTAAGAATGCTGGCGCCTCCGAGCAGAGCGGGGAACAAGCGGGGCTTCGATCCCCCGCATCGCTGGACCCTGGACAGGTAAGTGTCCGATTATTAAAAGTCAGCACCTGCAGTAATTGTAGCGGCTGACTTTAAAAATTTTTTTTTAAGGGGCACCCCACTTTAAGATATATCCAACGACAGTCCTTCATATAATGTGGATTGTATATTGTGGTAGTGCCGAGGACTTTGCGGAAAGAGACACTCACAATGGAGAATTTTTTCCTCTATGGGACTTTGGTAGGCAGAGAGTCTTCAAACAGTAGAATAATATCAAAGGGTAAATTTGTTTGAATAAGTTAAAACATGATAAAAGTAAAAGATTTTTGGATGCATATAAAAATTAGATGATAATAACAGAAAATATTGCAACGATACAGAAAACCACACAACTCTGTCCTGACAAGTAGACTAGGACAAGAAAAGGCTGATGCGTTTCAAGGTTGAAAAATGGTGAAACCTCTTCTTCAGGGTGGTGGTGAGGTGTATGGTTATCTGGAAGTTTTAACAGAAAAGCAGCAATAAACAGTCAGAATGAACTTTATGCTATATATTGGTAATATACAGGTAACTACATTTAAAGATGATTCCAAGCATATAGTAACCAAACATACTTAAAATGATAAATAGCATTCTAACCGTGTAATTCTGAACCATCACCAAGTCGCATCCAATTTCAGAAAAATGGGGGTAAGTGGTTTGCTGCCGGAGATCAGATCGATGGAACCAATCTCCACAAAAGGAGATGTGCAAATTCAGGTTCAAGACCAAACATAGAGGGTGTCCTGCGACCAAGATTGAAACCCATGGACTCAACACAACCTTGACTAACCTAACATATAGAAAAGAGAAGGGAGAAAAGAGGATATAATAGCAGAGACAGACATAAGAGAATAATGGAATAAATATAAGGAATAAGCCTTAATGAAATGGTGGGATAAAAAAAAAAAAAAAAAATATATATATATATATATATATATATATGTATGTATGTGTATATAAAATATATATATGCTAAATATTGGCATGAACACAGATTAATTAATCTATCCAACATGTACCTTATAGGTAGGCAGAGCAAGGATTTTTGCAGATGGAAAAGCATAAAGAATGTAGAGAGTACTCAGGGATTGTTGAATCCAACAGATAACAGCCCCAGATGATCTAAGAAAGAACGGAAGAAAAATGATATGATTGATTGCAATCATACATAAACCCTCCATTATTCAGAGTGTAATGTAAGATATATTCAATTAAGAATCCAGTCCACACAGCACAGAGTCAAGGAATAAGCCCGTCCCAATCATCATGGATTGTCACAGACTCTCCATGATGATTAGCAAACAGTAGTGGTCTATACTGATATAATAAGGGCAAGCACAGAGGAAATGGCAAAACTTTACCTTGAGGAGTGCAGATATACACGACCTGTCTGATGCCTGCAGCAGCATGAGACTGGACGCTCGGGTTGGACTGTGGGAGTGTCCCCAAATTCAACAATACTTGCTTGAGGTAACCCAAACTATTCATACAGTAGGGGCTACACTTGAACCCTCTTATTTTTCTGTTGAGTATTGTGGATACTTTTGAGACCTCCCCTTGTAAAAAAAAAATTTATATTCTATACTGTCTTTTATGCGAGGAGGGAAATTCTTCTACACTGGAACTCTTCTACACCACAACCTCAGGCAGCTGGAAGATCTTACTTAATGGGGCCCTTCCTCTGTATAAACTCACGTACGCTAGTTGGAACTATCCAAAAAAATTCAAAAAAATCTGGGCAAATTGAAAAAGGACTGACTATATAAAGGCTGATTATCCTGACCTTATGCCCATGATTTGAATACGAGCATACTCATAAAACCCTGGTGACCCCCCCTATAATTATTTACATTTATGCCTCCCCTTTTGTGATCAGATGTCTTCATTTTGTGTTCTCTCTTCTTCACCTTTCTTCTCCTCTCTCCTTCCTTCCCCCTCTCTGAACTTTTTTCCCCTACTTATTTTGACCTCTTTGGTATCTAACATATCACTGTCTTGAAGGTGGCTTTACCACCTTACTGAACTGTTGCTATTGTAATTTGCCAATGTATCTGTGCCTTTAAAGTTTTTTTCCAATGGATAATTTTTATTTGTATGATAATTCTTGCTGAACGTTGTGCCTTATTGTCTGTTATGGTACCATTGTACCTGTGTAACTTTAATAAATGCCTAATAAATTTATATCAAGAAAAAAGAGGTTGTAGTTGCACAACATTTTTAAGTACCGTATATGTGGAAGCTGTACTCCATTGTCAATACCCAACTGTATATTGCAGTCCTCACTCTATTCTATGTGAGTCTCCAAGTTGGAACATATATAGAAATAGATACATTTAGGACAGGTATGCCAGGAGAGAGCTTATTCTGCCTTAAAGGCACAAGGACACACCAGAAGCAGAGCAGAGCACAAGGGCAGCTGAAAGCATCTGATGTGTCCTGCACCACATCCAGCAAGATAAACAAATATGGTGAGCGCCGCACTTTAAAACTAGACTTTAGAGCAGGGGTCTCAAACTGGCGGCCCTCCAGCTGTTGCAAAACTACAAGTCCCATCATGTCTTTGCCTGATGAGTCATAATTGTAACTGTCAGCCTTGCAATGCCTCATGGGACTTGTAGTTTTGCAACAGCTGGAGGGCCGCCAGTTTGAGACCCCTGCTTTAGAGCAAGGTGCACCTAAAAATAAAAAATTACACTGTATAACAATTTGCGTTAAAAAGAGATTTTAGTTCTACGGCACTTGAAAACATATGTAGAAGTTGCACTGCCTCGTCGAGGCACCTGTGTATAGTGTGGTGCTAACTTATATATTATAGGAGAGAGCCCATTTCTCCTTACAGACAGTATAAACTGTTTTCTTGCTGGCTAGCTAGTAATTGTGCTGGGAAATATTTCTCTTAGTTTGCTGTGTGCATAGACCTTATATGTGTACCATGCTCTAAAGCAGTGTTCTCCAAACTGCGACCCGGAGTCGGATGCGGCCTTTTGCTTGCCTTTATCTGGCCCTTGAGGCACTATTCCATCCACTGACACCAATGATGGGGCACCATACCTCCAACTGACACCAGTGGTGGGGAACTATTCCTCCTACAGACAGCAATAATGGTCTGATATTCCTCCCACTGATACCAACAATGGGGCACTATTATTCCCACAGATACTAACAACAGGGTATTATTCCTTCCACTAAAACTAATGACGGGGCATTGTTTACTTCCACTGACCACAGTCTAGCCCCCTAATGTCTGAAGGACAGTAAACTATCCCTTTGTTTAGAATGTTTGGAGGCCTCTGATCTAAAGGATAGTTATAAATTGAGGTACAAACTCTAGAAGACAGGCCACATACCAATGCCATTTCAAACACCCAGATAGTTTTGTTAGACAAGCAGATATATGACAGCTCGCACTGCAAAATCTTCCACCTCCAGCCACACCTCAAATGTGTTTCCCTTGATAGTGCCTACTCATCTATTATAAAGATGAGTTTTGGGAAAACAACAGAGTGGGGGTCATTTACTATAGTGCTAATAGCGCTAATATGCGTTTGCGTGAATAAATACGCACAAAATAGCAACAGAATTCACTATAGCACTGGGGAAAAAATACTCTCAGATAACAGATAGTGCCCAAACCATGACTCTTGCTAGAACCTGGGGAATTGCACTTGTAAATAATGTTTAGAGCATGATATGATTGCCTAAATGGTATCGCTTAAATTTGTGGTACCGTGTTTCCCTGAAAATAGGACCTATCCCAAAAATAAGTGTGATTTTCCTACTGTGATCTTCAGGAAGGGATGCAATATAAGCCCTACCCCGACAATAAGCCCTAGTTTAAAGTGCTGGTAGAGTGCTGGAATCCACTCTGTTGCAGTAGTGTATAGTGTAGACTGTGTGTGTGATCTAATTGTGCCAAGTACCTTTGGAATAGCGTCGCTCTGCGATCAGCCGATCTCCTGCGGATTTCCTCCTCTCCTCCCAGCTGTCAGCGGGGGATTTTGCCTCCCCCCTCTGCAGTGCTCTGGTCTGGTGGGTTAAGGAAGCACCAAGTGGCGCTCAGCTAATCTCCCCTTCTCCAAGCAGTCAGCGGAGGATTTCGGGCCCCCCTCCCTCTGCAGAGCTCCAGTGGGCCATGAAAGCGGCGAGCAGCGCTCAGCTGATCTCCTCTTCTCCAAGTTGTCAGCGGGGGATCTCGGGCCCCCCTCCATCTACGGGTCACAGAAGCACCCAGCGGCGCTATAAGAAGGTATGTGGCATGGTTGGATTGCAGAAACATACACAGTTTGCATTGTGTAATACTGTAATGGAGTGGATTCTAGTATTTTACAAGCACTTTTACACAGGGGATTCCTGACAGGTAGGGAGGGAGAGAAGACCTTACATGGCATGATAAGACCTACCCCGAAAATAAGCCCTACTGTGTCTTTTGTTGCAAAAATTAATATAAGACCCAGTCTTATTTTTGGGGAAACATGGTATATTGTTTAAAGATAATCTGCTATTAAACTGCTTTAAAAAGTGATATATACACTGAAATAGCTTTAAAAGTCTGAGAAGAGATAATTTCCCCGTCTCTGTACAACTATGTGCCAGCACAACTGAGCATGCTCAGACATGCAAACTACTCTGATTTGAACTCCCATGCCTTTTTTTACAGGGCGTTATAGTAAATACCAAAATTACCACTGGGCTAAAATGCGTTTTTGAGAGTGAAAATTTGCGCTATATAGCCCAATGCAAGTTTCAGCCATTGATTATAATGGTACAATTGTAACTCCCCCAAATAAATACTTTTAGGCTGCATTCACACCTGAGCGTAGCGGAACGAGCGTTTTTACCGGCGCGAATACGGTCGTTTTTGCACATTAGCATACATCGTTTTCAGGTGTTTTTCAACTTCATCGTTTTTCTGGATAGCCAATAGGAAAAATGATCATCACTGTCATCATTTGTTGCTATGTTTTTAGATTTTGTTCATCTGCTTCCTGGGTGAATACTGTACTACCGGGTCATCATTGTGCTTCCTGCTCCATATTGTACTATCTTCTGCACAAAGATGAGTGACAATGAGATGGCGTGTTTTCTGGCAGCAGCCACGGTTACCTCATACTTTCTACATGAAAGAGAGAGGAGAAAGAAGAGGGCACGCAGATATTGGATCCACCCAGTAATTGCCGAACGTGAAGAGAGAGGCCAATTTTGGGTCATGTATAGTGATCTACGTGAGCATGATGAGAAATTCTTGGACTACACAAGGATGTCCATAAAAAGGTTAGTCAAAGTAATTTGGATTCCTGATGTTTGACATTGTTCCTGTCTTATAATGTCCACTAATAAACCCCATATTTCTTGCTCACAGCTTTGATGAGTTACTGGGTTTACTCAGTAGCCGGTTGCAAAGAATGGACACCTATTTCCGGAACAGTATACCCCCAGTGGAACGACTAATCATCACACTGAGGTAAATTCTTCTTATTTCTTTTTGTCCCCAGTGCCACGTGTCCCCAGTGCCACGTATCAATACCACCTGTCAGTGTCATGTGTCATCATTGCCACCTGTTAGTGCCACGTGTCCCCAGTGCCACGTATCATCAGTGCCACGTATCAATGCCACCTGTCAATATCACGTGTCATCATTGCCACATGTTAGTGCCACGTGTCCCCAGTTCCACGTATCAGTACCACCTGTCAGTGCCACGTGTCATCAGTGCAATGTATGTATTTTGGGGCGTTATTAGTGGTATACACATTTCATCTGCGAAAAATAACATATTACAATGATTATTATAATAAAATTCCTACTTTTGTAAAGAATTGAGGGAAAAATAAACATCCGATCACACAATTTTAATATTAAACAAAAAACTTTATTTATTACTATCAAATATTAACTAAATATAACTTATTCTCTTTTTTTTTTAATTTGAAAAATATACAGCTCAACCGGAGCTAACGTAGCTCATAAAAAAAAAAAAAAAAAAAAATCAGAGGTGCTGAAAGGTTTGGGAGGAGTTGACTCCCTCGTTAGGTGCATTGACCACATCCATGGCATGGCCATATTGTGACCAGGTGGAGGTAGATGCATGGTCATTGGGCTGCCAATTAGAAGGTGGTGGTGGTGTTGGCAGACGGTAGTAGTTGGTTGGTGGCGGTGTAGGCAGAGGAGGGTAATTAGGAGGTGGTGCTGAAAACCGAGGAAGTGCTGGCAGATGGGGCGGGGGGGGGATTAGCATAAGGACCATATGGTGGTGGAGGTTCAGAGGACCTATATGTGGTGGTCGGCGGGATGAAGGTCGCAATGTAGCGTATAGTGCCTGACAGCATGTCTGCCTGGAGCTCTGATGGAACCTTCTCCATCAGACCTTCCAGACACCTAGCAGACACTTGTACATGGGACCTATTGCTGGTCATCCTGTCCGACATACCGGCCATAATGTCGAGCATTATATTAAAATCCGGTTCCGGAGCCCTCCTTCGTGTTCCTCTAGCTGGCACACGAACAGGAATAGGTGGTGTGGACTCCTCGTCACGGTCTCCCACAGGTGTTGTTGCTGTAGAGCGTGCCGGAGTAGACAACTGGCTCTCCGGATCTTGTCCTTCTTGTTCACCGCCTGATGCCTGGCTTGCTTGTGGGTCCAAATTATTTTGGGAGCTGTCCTCCCAGCTGTTTTCAGTACTGAAAATAGGAATTAATTATTAGAACTTTCTCTTTACATTTGTTAATGACATTCGTACAGATGATAGCTTACCGCCCCAAAGCCACCAATGGCCGAAGGAACTCCAGTTCTCTAGCATACATGTACTCTCTTTCGGAGCACATGCTGCAGATCCACTCCTACATTCCCTGGTCAGGCGTACATGTCGTGTGTAGGCATCCCGTAAGCTTTTCCACTTCAGTTTTAGCATTGTAACTGTCAAAACACAAATTAAAATATATATATTTATTTCTTTGTAGGTACCTAGCAACTGGACAATCTATATCAAGTCTGCACTATAGCTTTCGGATAGGGAAATCAACAGCTAGTTATATAGTCCGTGACACCTGCTCTGCAATTTGGGAGATTTTGAAGGATATCGTGTTTAAAAAACCGACATCAGAAGAGTGGTCACAGATATCAGAGGTTTTCCTGCAACGCTGCAATTTCCCTAATTGTGTCGGAGCAATCGATGGGAAACATATCAGGATCATTAAGCCCATGGGAAGCGGAAGCCAATACTTCAACTATAAAAAATATTTTTCTTTTGTTTTGATGGCGGTTGCGGATGCCAATTATTGCTTCCGGTACATTGACATTGGTTCGTATGGCAGCAGCGCTGACTCGGCTATTTTTAACAATTCCTCATTTGGACACCTCCTACGTACCGCTTGTCTGGACCTTCCGGCAAGCAGGCCACTCCCGGGCACAAATGGCCCTCCCCTACCCAGTGTGTTTGTTGGAGATGAGGCCTTTGCTCTGAGTGAGCATCTACTACGGCCTTACTCAGGGCACAATCTAAATGAACAGAGGAGTGTGTTCAATTACCGTCTAACACGAGCACGTCGTGGTAGAATGTGCATTTGGCATATTGTCAAATAAATGGCGGGTACTGCACACTCCGATTGTTCTGAATATGCAAAATGCAGTCTCTGCTGTAAAGGCTTCATGTGCATTGCATAATTTTGTAAGGCAGCGGGATGGATATGATTTTGAGGAGCCAGTACTTGAGAGTATGGAAAGAGCGCATTGGACCGGTGTGCGTGGAAACAGACAAGGGACACATGTCAGGGATCAATTTGCATCCTACTTCATGTCTCCAGCAGGACAGGTCCCATGGCAGCTTGAGGCAATTCAATAAATTATTTCTTTGTTATAATAATAAAACCGTATACTATGCTAGGTGAATAATTAATAAAATTGCTTGATTTATTGTGAAGAAGTTCCGTGTTTTTTTTTTTTAAATATATATTTATCTTTGTGTGCAGTATCCATACAATATACACTAGGGGTCAGAGTGTGCCATCATGTATTTGTGACATGCTGACTATACTATACTCATAGGCCTATGCATAGGCCCCTTTCACACTGAGGCGTTTTTCAGTCGCCTGTATAGCGCCTGACAAAAGCGACTCCTTTGCGCTAGCAGGACGGTAAGAAAAAGTCCTGCTAGCAGCATCTTTGGAGCGGTGAAGGAGCGGTTTATTCACTGCTCCTACCAATTAAAATCAATGGGGCAGCTTGTTTTAACCCTTTTTCGGCCGCTAGCGGGGGTTAAAAATGCCCCGCTAGCGGCCGAAAAAGGGTTAGAAAGGCACGCAAATCGCCGCTGCAGAGGCTCTTTGCAGGCGGGTTTGGAGCGCTGCCACATTTTTTTTAATGGGAAGGGGCGCTTAGCGCTCCAAAGATGCGGCTTGCATGACTTTTTCATATGTTGGGTATCTATTTACTCGCCGTATCTTCATCTTTGACATTATGCAACAAAATTGTGATAACTTTACTTTTTTTTTTTTTTTAAGCATGAAAAAAAACGTATTTGAATAATTGCTGCGAAAATACCGTGCAATATAAAAAGTTGCAACGACCGACATTGTATTCTCTAGGGTCTTTTCTAAAAAATCATATATAATATTTGGGGGTTCTATGTCATTTTCTAGCCAAGAAATTATGGATTTTACATGTAGGAGAGAAATGTCATAATTGGCCCCAGGTGTGAAGTGGTACTGTTTTTCTATAATGTACTAATGTTTGCAGGGGTTTATCTTACCTTTTACATCCTTAACATGGCCAGTTAGGTCTGCCCAGTTTGAGAAAACTTTCATGGCAATCTGGGTCCATGCCCTCCTCTTGCTCGCTCTGAGCTTATACGTGGGATCTCTGGTATCATAGAGACAGGGGTGCTCCTTGACCATTCCAATAAATGTCTCTTGATCCAGCAGGCATACAGTATCTTCATCCTCCATCTTGCTGGTCTGTATGTCTGCTAAAATGGTTATCTGTGCACTTCCTGTTATGTTATGTCATTTCCTTCATGTAAAAATTTACTTCACTCGAGCAGATGCAGCGACAAAACGCCCGTAGAAACGCTCGTTGTCGCGCTAGTCGCTTGAATCGAGCGTTTCCATTAGTTTCTATGGGGGCACGAACGCCCAAATTCGCGCGACAAAAAAGGGTCCGGAACTTGTTTGAGCTTCAGGCGTTCGGCTTCAGGCGTTTTGGAGTGGAGATGTGAACGATCTCCAAAGAGAATAATGTATTTTATCCCCTCGAACGTTTTGTAGCTTCAGGCGTAGGGCGGCTTAGGGCGACAAAACGCTCAGGTGTGAATGCAGCCTTAAAAAATAAATAAATGTAATTCCTTCATCTATTTTGTTTTTAAGAATGCTAGAATGTATAATGTTTTCATGTTTTGTTAAAATATATTTTTCTCTGTCACTTTCACTATTCTACACTTACACACTAAGAACCACCAAATACCACAAAAAAAAAGTAATTCCCAAAATTCAGAGGGTAACATCACTATTCTACACTTACACACTAAGAACCACCAAATACCACAAAATAAATCAAGAAGAATAACTCCTGACTAATGTTATTCCAACACCTATATGTCCAAAGAAATGCAGTATTTATGTGTATTTATGTATAGGGTGTATAGGAGGGTTCCACGTGTGGCAGCACAGTGGCTAACAGGTTAACACTTTTGCATAGCAGCAGTTCTTGGTTCGAATCCCAAACATGCAACTTCATTTAGAGAAATTATCTGTTCTCCCTATGTTGTTAAATATAGCTCCTGACTCAGGTCCTTCCATAAATGATGTCTGAATGTAGTATTTATGTGTAGGAGGGTTCCTCCACCATTGCAAATCGTGTCATATCTTTTCCATGGGCAAGGACTATAATCAGCCTTAACATTTCCCCACCAGCACTAATTGCAGCCTCTTACCAAGCCTAAACCCACAAAATGACAGCTGTTTATCTCTGAGCATGCTGACAGTAATCAGCCATAATCAGCCTTCAAAACAGATGGCATATGCCAGAAACAGGTTGTTCAATGGCTCTCTGGCCTTCCACAGTACATCTGCAATGATTAACGTCTTGCACCCCTGGGACTTAGGACTGTTTCACACCACAGAGATGCAACATACAGCAGCACAATGGCTAACTGGTTAGCACTTCTGCCTAACAGCAATAAGGTTCTTGGTTCGATTCCCAATCAAGCTACCAAGCTAGAGGTTTGTATGTTCTTCCTCTTTTGTGGTGTTTTTCACCAGTAATTACATTTTTTATGGGTTTCACATAATGGAGCCCCAAGAAATAACATTATAACATAAAAATAAATCAAGCAAATGTGGGTGTGCAAAAAATCTAGAACTGTGGTATTTTGGGCCAGATATGGATGTATAAATTCCGACCACAAAATCCGTCAGATTTTTTCCGACGGATTTTGTCCGACACTGGTGTTGCATACACACGTTCGGACAAAGTGACGTTCGTTGCGTACGACGGAACTACATAGAGGCTATTAGCCAATAGGTTTGGTCTCCTAATTTGATCTGAGCATGCGTGGCACTTTGTCTGTCGGAATTCTCTACACACGATCAAAAAAAGTCCGATCGGTTTTTGTTGTTGGAAAATTTGAGAGCAGGATCCGACGGAAAAAGTCCAATGGAGCCCATTATTATTTATTTTACTTAATTTTATAAATTTTTTCACTGTTTTAAAAAAAAAAAAAAATGGGTGTAATCATCCCCTGTAATAGAAAAAAGCATGGCAGGTCCTCTTAAATATGAGATATAGAGTCAAAAAGTCCTCAGCTTTCATGCAATAAAAAATAAATAATTTAGACATTTGAAAAAAATGTGCATTTAAGAGCTTTGGGCAGAAGTGAAGTTTTGATGTCGCTTCCGCCTTGCTATGGTATAGAGATGGGTGGGGGCAATCTTAGCCTCACTCGTCTCCATACTCAGGCACTGAGAGGACCCGAATGCCTCCTCCGCTGCCCACAGCTCCGGTAGGCGGCGGGGGGGCCCTCTCCCGCCGCCGACAACGGTATTTCTCGCTGCAAATCTGCTACGACCGGCTCCTGAATAGGTGGATATCTCGGTTGTGACAGCAGCTGCCGTAACCGAGCTATCCATCTTCAAAGTGCTGATGTATATCTACAGGAGCCGGTCGGCAAGTTGTAGGGAGTATACATTTTTTGGTTTGTTTATTTTAATTCGCTTGTGCACTGGAAAAACTGGTAGGTTGGCTGAGATTTAAACTCATAACGTGAGTGTTTTTGAGTTATCTGCACAGACTACCAAGCCATTGTGCTATGTACGCTGATACCTGCGTTATAGTGTAGTATGATTAAAGAATGAACATAAATAATTACTGCTTTATAGTCACCTAAATAAAAAAAAATAACATAGAACAGATTTGTAAGTGTAAATTTTCAATACATGTAACTCTACAGCATAGCAGACATTGTTTTGCAATACTCATTCATACCTGCATTCCTTAGCAAAAGAATAAAAAAAAATAGGAATACTACTTGCAATATACATCAATAGATGTACACGGCGTAGAGCACATCTCACATGAAAAAAATGTCTGCACTTACATGGATCATGGTTGCAGTGCAGTGCAGTGCTGTGCTATATAATAACTTGGTAGCAATTGGCACTTGCAGA
This sequence comes from Lithobates sylvaticus, assembly GCA_028564925.1. NCBI lineage: Eukaryota > Metazoa > Chordata > Amphibia > Anura > Ranidae > Lithobates > Lithobates sylvaticus. The sequence continues at coordinate 62,280,772 of CM053032.1, forward strand.
TCTGCGGAATCACAGATTAGCGCAGATTCCGAATTTACTAAGGCATGTTCGCCGATAATTGCGCGAGTTCTAATTTGCACGTTCAGCTAGTTGAACACTTAATTGCCTGAAATGGGTGCTATTACATGTAGAGCGCCTAGTACTTCCCGGGAATCTTAGTAAATCAGCCCCAGCATGATCAACTTTTAATGTATTTTATTTAAAATGTTAAGCAAGCACAACAAAAGAAATAATAAAAACATATCCTGGGGTTCCAAGGGTCTATACCAAAACAACCTGAAAATATGCATAACCAACTTCTCTTGCTAAATATAATCTTCTGACAGGCATTTTACAAACCTAAATATATATATTACAAATGTCTGCACATATGATACACAGATAATATAGATCCAATTATGTAAGGTCAAATCTTCAGAGGTGATAGCAACAAAATAATTTTTAGGAATATGAAAAAATTCCTGATAAGAAATAGCACATGAAACTGTAAACAAATCCCAGAATTCTATATTAAGGAGTTCTATAATACTTGGAGATATCAAAAATATAGAAAGGATAACCCTTAAGTACTCATAGCAATCCAAAAGTGATACATATAGAACTGAATATATCACAGTTTAATTTGAATTGAAGAGCATGCAAATAAATAAAAAAATTGATAATTTCTCTATGCAGAGCTGTAATATATGTTAAAGAAGGGTTGGATGATGAATACTTCGCTCAAACCCATTTCAGACTTGAACCCGAATCTCACTCCCAATAAGCACCTTAAAAAATGGGGGAATCATGATAGACTTACCTTTTCCAAAGCTGGTTAGGAAATCATGTTGTCCCAGCCCATGAAGTAGTCTTTCGATGCCTAAACTGAGAAGGGCATTTATTTCACATATTATTGTGGGGGTTAAAATTGCTGCTTGTACAAATATGTGCAAGGATTATTTTCTGGACAATGTAGTAGAAACAGTCACTGGATGGAACTTAGATGACTGTTAAGTGATTTGATTGTTTTTTTTACTATTGGTTTATTTCCTGTTAAAAATAACTTTGTACTCTTTAGTACTTACAGTAAATGCTAACCTAAAAACAACTAAACACAGTTATACTGACTTGTTAATGGGGAAGCACTGAGGTGTTTGTGCATTGCTGAAAAACTCACTAGTGGTTCAGTGGTGTTCAAAGCTTTGTGCAAGATTTCACATTCAGACTTTTGATACTGCAACCCAGCAGCATCCTGAAGTTCCATGTTCTAATGGCCAACATAGAAGAAGTTAAGTACATTTTTGTACAGCCAGAGTATCTCCTACTCTATTCCTCCTTGTACGATGCCCTGCCTAAACTATTTGTCTTATCTTGTGCCAGAACACAGTATAATTTATCTATGTAACCCACTCTGTCACTCTACATGAATAGACCCAATAAGAAAACCCTTGACTATGCTGTGAGCACACATGAGAAGATGGGGTCTGGCTGGGCGTCATGAAAGAGTGGAGGCTCTGGATAGTTGTTAGTTCCTCCCCACCCAACATCAGCCTAAATATGGTGGACAGGATGTTACATCTGTATATCAGTTCTCTTGGAGTCTCCTGATGTTCAAATAGATGAGGACCCTGAGGTTAATTCAAAGTAATAATCCAAGAAGATCCTGAGTCTGTTGCTCAACACAGCCTTAACTGGCCTGTTAAACTTGCTGTTCATAGAGCTCACGTTAAGATAACCACAAACAGAGAACGGCAAATGCCCAACTTTCTTTGGTTTTTAAAAGGGTTTTAACAGACTCAAAAATAAAATCGATATAAATAAATATGTAAATAAATAAACAAACTTCACAATGATCACATAAACATCCTAATGAAAAGGCAAGCACTTTTCTCTTTGATTTTGGAATTTTGCATCTCTTGTCAATTTGTTCACATGATATCTAGAATAACTTTCTTTATAAAAACCATCTGGAGTTTGGAGTTTATACAGATCAGCCAAATTGGCCTGCTAGATTACAATTACCCTAACGTGGGCTTTTTATGAAACAAAAAACTTGTAATTATTATCTGGGAGATTAAGGCTATTTACAGACAATCTAATTGAACAATATCATTGCCTTTGATAAGAGTTTATGGCTGGACATGGATGAGTTTGCTAGTTGGGTTAGAAATGGGTGCTGCCCCATGTGAACAAAAAACAAAAAAACTAAAAAAAACAGAACTGTGTTCTTAATATATGACAGCATGTAGTCTCAAGAAAAAGTAGGTCTTTGGAATCAACTTGCTTTCTGCAGTAATTTGCCATACAATGTGATCTGATCCCCATCTAAATCACAACTGTTGCCTTTATTTACACTTTAAGTTGCACACAAATTTCCTCACTGAAAGAAATATCCCAGAATTGATATGCCCAAGGGTAGAAAAAAATTCCTTTACCCCAAAAGTGTTACATATAAATACTGAAAGTTAGACACATTTAAATAATTATTCATTGAGATTTAGTGTGCTAAGAGCTAAATAATTCCAACACTGTGCGTTTGTCATAAACTGGCTTATTGAAGGGATGTGATTTCATGCATTATACTTTTTAAATGAAAAAGTACCACTAGCAAACATTTATCAATGATTTTAAACCCAAAAGCAAACATTTATTATATTGCTTACCAATTCTTAGATGTGATGGCTGCATTAGTTTTATTTTTTTATGCTTTCATTCCTTAAATGTCACCTGGTGATGTGGCCAGTGTATCTGTTGTGTTTCTACAGAACAAGCTCTCCTGCAGATGTGTCTGTTAAGAATGTTGAGAGAAACCATTTACCACTGGCAGGGGTAATTACAATGATCTGCTTTTATTTGTTCATGCAAACCCTTTATCCCAAAAGAAAAAACTGTTTGCTGTAACTACTAATGTGTAACTGCAGACTAAGCTGGAGTTTGGATTTAATTTGTTAGTGTATTTAAAATGTGCTAGTACAGCTAAGATTCCCCTCCCCTCAAACTGACAATGCTGCTTTGCAAAGGTGCCCCATGTGCTCATTCATTTAGAGTGGGGGCACTCTAATACAGGGGACGTGTTACTGGCCACATCACCAGGTGAAAACAGAAGGAAAAAAGCGTAAAAAATAAATGCAGCCACCACATCTAATGATTGGTAAGCTGCAATAGATTACATTTTTGTTTTTGGTTTTAATATCACTTTAGATGCCCATCTTGCATTGATCCGACTTTTCCTAACCCATATATATGTGATGTGATCAGGGTTGCCAACTTCCTGCAGCATTTTTTACCGACAAAATATGGAAAATTTACTGGCGGAGCACATTTTTTTACTGGCAACCTGAGAAATGATAGAACTCCAATTGTAAACTAACACAGTGGATATTTGAACAATATAAACATGATATGTAAACACTGACAATACCTATAACAAAGTAATTTGCTTGATTTACACTTAAAAAGTCAACAAATATGAAATTATCAGCCCCTGATATTTACTGGCAGTTGTAAAAAGAATCACAAATTTTTACAAACTGTCAGTAAATTTACTGGCGGTTGGCAACCCTGGATGTGATGTTGTGTCTGTCTCATATGTACCAAGTGGTATGTCTGACCACTCACCTATAGAGCCAACTTTAAGCACCAGACAATCAAGATAAAGGTATAAAATAAAGTAAGCCACCTAAGAATCCAACATGGTGACACTGGGCTCCATTCACAGAACCAGATTGCATGCGGTATTTAGGTGTTTTACCAAATATTGCATGTGATCCTTAAAATGTCAATTCACTATTGCTTCACTAACGCTCGGTAAATACCGCATATACCAGAAGTGAAAGTAAAATCACAAAAAAAAATAAGAAAATGCATGTGGTAGGTAAGAAATGGTCGTGGCATGCAATATTTAAGGTACCGGCAGCCATTGGCATCCTTAACAACCAGTAAACAACCTCCGCCATGTCCTTAACAACAGATGAGTCATCAGCTGTAAGCTGAAACTGTTGGCTTTCAGGCTGAGAGCTGAATGTAAAGAATGCCAGCAATGAAAAATTAGGAGAAAAAATGGCATGGCAACCCCCAATACCCCCAATCCATACCAGGCTCTTCAGGTCTGGAATGGATTTTAAGGGGAATCCCTACGCCCAATTTTTTTTAAATGATATGGGATCTGCCCCATAATCTATACCAGAAATGTATCCAAGCATGCAGCCAGGCAGGTCAGGAAAGAGAGGGGATGAGCAACCCCCTCCTGGACCATACCAGGCCACATGCCCTCAATATGGGGGGGTGCTCTGGGGCAGGGGAGGCTCTGACTCCCCAAAAGCACCTTGTCCCCATTAACAAGGGGGCCCCCAGATCTCAGCACACCCATGTGAATAAGTAGGGGTACATAGTACCCCTACTCATTAACCCAAAAAATGGTGTTGTGTAAAAAAAGACAGTAGACTCCAACATCTGAAATTCTTAAACCCCTTGTGATGTCATTGATCAGGGCATGCTGGCACGCCCCTTAGTTATTGAGGAACTGTCAAACTGTCAGACAGCGGAGCTGTCTCACGACGGGAGCTTACTTGTTTTTTTTGTTTTCTTTTTTCGTGTCAGCAGTGGCAGCAGGCTTCATGATTGATGATGGATCTACACTGGGGGACATTTTTTCTATTTTTGTTTTTTAAATAAAGGTTTTGTCAAAGACTGCCTACTGTCTTTTTTACACTACACCTTTTCTTTGGTAAATGAGTAGAGGATACTATGTACTCCACACTCATTCACATGGGGAGGGGGCTGGGATCTGTGGGCCCCCGATAAGCCCTCACCTGCAGACCCCCACAACCATGGCCAGTAGGAAGAGGCCCTTGGTGATAAGTTGCTGGGGGGGGGGGCAGAGTTTTCACTTCATAAAATAACCACATGACTTCATAAAATAACTAATGCTGCATTTTGGTAGCGTTTTTTAGTGCAGGCTAAAAAAAAAAAAAAAAACGATGTGCGGTATCTTACTGCGTATTCAAATGCAGTAAAATATCGCTTTGTGAATGGAACCCACTCTTACATGTTTTTGATGTAGCAATCTATGAGTGAGTGATCTATATAGTTCTATATAGATATAGATCTATATAGTTCACTTTTAGTACCAAACAACCTAGTATATGTCTAGAGACTAAAGTGTCAATAAATTCCAAATACTGTAAACTACCATCACATAGTGATAATTCATGGCTATTAGTACTTCCTTTTTCCGGTGGCTCCTATTATCAGTGCAGTTTCTAAGGAGTCACCAATGCAAGCTCACTCCCTCCCTCTCCAAGGACTACACTGATGTCGCTGCCCTGTGCACCCATCTATGCGAGTTGCACCAGGAGGCAGGAACTGCATTAGACTAATGATCCATTCACCTCCCACCCACCTCCTCACCCACAAGCTGTGATTGACAGTTAAACGTGTAGCGCCACCCCCGAAGGAGCAGCTTGGTGAATTTGGATTCTCTGATCTCCGCCTCAACTCCAAGAATGATCTTAGCCCCTCTGACACACCTGGTTAAATAAAATTTCTGCAAACACATTTAAGGACACATGTGGTAAATACCATTATTCTGGCTGTGGATTATCACCAAAAATAGACACACACCTGGTAGTGATAAACAAGTTGAATATATTGGCACGGTTTTAAGCATATGGAAACTTACAACACTGTTAAACCTTGCTACAAATAAATAATACATTAGAAAAGACAACCTTCAATATTTAGCAACTGCAGGTATAAAATCTTTATGCCCTTAACACAGGCGCTGAGAGGGAGGAGAGAAGACTTGTCAACTTCTCAGCTCTTTCTGGGCTGCAAACACCTTTGAGAGGCAAACACACAATGAAAAGAAAAGGGTTACACAAGTACATTAAGCACAGTTCTGTAATGTTGCAGCTCCTGAGGTGAAGAATACTAGTGTATTCTGCTAGCAAACAGTGGGACCCTTGTTTTAAGAGTAGGTTTAAACAAGCTTGCATGGAGCAGTAATCCTCTAGAATGTTCAGTTAGAGGTAGAGATTTAAAAGGTCAAACTACTAGAGATGGCAGCTCCAAACAAGAATCCCATGACACTAAAAAGGGAAATTGGTGTCTGTATGCAGTGTCAGTATGGTGTCAAGAAGGATGTTGGGTTTACACCCGCTCACCAGTCCTGCGATGACACAACAATAGTCCCAGGTGCTGGTTCAGGCTCCTGATGCTCCTAGCGATGTTGTAAGGCACTGGATCTCTTGCTGATGACCAATCGAGATGACTGGTAGCGAAACTCACAAGGTAAACAGGCAGTGGCTGACTCGATACCCGGATGGGTATCTCGGTCCCTAAAAGGCGTGGGTTGTCTCTGCTGAGCGGAGTGGGGTTGGGCTGCTGAGTAGGGTCCCTGGACTAAATAGTAGTGGACCACATGGCTGTCTCTGCTCCTGGTTCCCCTCAGATGCCCTCACTCCTATGTCTCCAGGCAACACTCTCCTGGCAGTCTCTGGAAAAGATTGGCTTTCTCCCCCTCTGATGCTGCCATAGTCTCTCGCTCTCAGTCTCCTCAGTCTCAGCTGTTTTCCTCACACCTGTCACCTCACCACACACTCTCTCTCTCTCCCCTCAGACCGCTCTCCTTATTCTCCTCACAGAATCTTTTTTCCGTGCTTCAGGATATCCTTCCTCCTCTATTGGAGCACACAGTCCCTGGTGTCAGCATGTGTCCCTCTCCTCACTCTGAGTAGTACTTAATTTTCCCATCGCACACGTTCCTGGAAGGGCTCTCGGATTTGGGTGCTGCAGCAACAACCAGCTGGATACTGGTTCAAGTCACGGTGAAGATGTTTGCCAGCACACCATGCACTATCCCTGTGTTGTGATCATGCAATAAATCCCCCATTTGGACGCTATTTGTGTCATTCCATGGTGTGCTGGCAAATATCTTCACCTCTCCTCACTCTGGCACCTTAATTCCTTCCCCTCGCACACTCCTCCTCTCCTCACTGTTAAGTGTCACTGTGTCCCAGCAAAGGACTTTTTTGAGCCTTGGTGTCTCCCTCTCTTTTAAGCAATCTCCTCTCCTCTGTCTCCTGCCAGCACTCTCTCCCTCTTTTACCTCAGTATTTCCCTCTCTTCTGTCCCCTCAGCACTTCCTGAAACTCCCCTTTTTCCCAGTGTTCTCTCCCTCTCTCTCTCAGTTTTCTGGAAGGACCAGTCAGCATCTACCTGTCTCCATCTTGTGTCCAAAAAGAGCAAATTGCACTACAACATGCCTGCTACACACGTAAGTGAAATGTAGAAATGCTCTGCTGTTGCGTATGCCCATTAACAATGGGGGCCAGGACTCATGGAAGTTGAAGTCCTGCCATGGGGTATCAGGCAAAGACTGTGTAGGCTTCCTGGCTAAAAGTTATAGAAAATTGCAACAACAGGAAGCCAGAGAGGGAAAAAAAGGTAGATAAAAAATTCAAAAAACATCAAATGCATTTATATAGAAAGGCATTTCAATAAATTAGGGTTATATACTTCATTAATACTAAATGGAGTGCAGATCCTAAACAGATTTAACTCCGCTAAAGTAAAGTTTGCCTGCTATTGAAACTTTAAAGTAGTATACTTCTTTATTGTTCTCTAAGGCCTGCATTAAAAAACAATCTGCTTGCTACCAAGGGTGTTGAGTATTGTGGATGGGCCTCCATCTGTCGCCTCTTACCCCTTGGTAGGCATAACAACTCTACTATCCTTTACGGTTCTGCTTTTAATCATTAAGAGCTAAATAAAAGACAGTGCTTGGTTTTCTATTTTATTTTAGGAACTATCATGATCTAACTCTGGCTTAAAAAATGTACTAAAACCTAACATTTACATTGTAGCCTATGTGCCTACGTGACAACCATGGTATCTGAAGCACTTTATTTAAAGCACTGCTGTAATGCACAAAGCATTGCAACTGCTGTGTGAGCTAAACTCAGGGCTGTGCCAGGGACAGATGTCACCTGAGGTGGCCATTTTTTATGCTGCCCCCCACACACACACACACATTCTTGATTGCTAGGATAATAATGATCCAGGCCGCAAAGTGACATTCATTAATAGCACACCTGCACCATAGCAACCAATGATGCTGTGCATCCCAGGGGCTGAACATTCACAAATCTGAATATGAGTACACACTGAGGATGGTATGTCCTCCTCAACTGGCCCCATGGGTGGTACAGCACAGCCCTGGCTACAAATAATATGCACATTTAGCATACTTACAGCAGAATTTTAGCAAAAAAAATAAAAATAAATTTACCAGCAGAAAATTAGACAATGTCCCATGTTTTAAGATGGTCGAACCTGGAAAAAGACTGGACAGAGATGTCCATGCCAGTGATGGAGCTTGCAGACATTGCTTCTCTGGAGAATAGATTTTTTGTAGACTTTAGTTCCCCGTTACAGCCCAACTTCACTGAATACATTTTCTAATTAATTCCCACCCTCCCACCTCCTATTTGAAAAATGAAATTGTCCCAAGGTTATACTGCCCCCTTCCATGCTTCAGTACTGCTGTTTGTCCTCCAGGTTGACTAATAGGAAATGTCCTACTCTGGGCTTAAATGAGAATGATGCAGAGAACAGTGATCACATCGCTACATGTGCATTGTTCTCTGCATTGTAAAGGACCAGGTACGGACTGACAACTCATGGGGCCCCCAGGCAATAGGAGATTATGGGGCCCCCAGGCAATCAGAGATTATGGGGCCACACAACACACACACACAGTATACGATCACACAGTATACACATACTTGTACACACAGTATACACAGACATGTTTCTATTGGATGAGAAGGTACTGGGGAGGTGGGGCAGCTATAATCTAGGGATTTTTAGACCAAAAGGATGGCGGTAAGGGACATTTCAGAAACAGATGTAAAAAAAACACAGATTGTACCTGGTTTTACTGAAGCTGGCAACCCCGATGGGGCCCCCTAGTGGCCCGGGGCCCTCGGGCAGTCCGCCCCTGTAAAGGACATACCCAATGCCATAGGAAGAAGACGAAAAAGAGGATTTTAGGACATCATGTGACCAGCCTGAAAATAGCTTTAAGAAATGTACGTATACAAAAATGTGAAAAATGTAATGCTGCCATGTAGGGGTGTCTTCTCAGCCTTGAATTGGACTTGAAAGAGAACTTGAGCCAAATGAAAAACAGCACTGCTCACATGCTTCTGTCAGGTGTACAGGCCAGTTCAAACTGTTTTTGGGTGCTGGGTCACTGATACAAGCACATTAAGCCTGACCATTTGTTCACAAATGTTTCCCAGGACCACACACGAATATAGTGAATCATAAAACAAATAATCACAAAATAGCTTAAGCTGGCTCTCAACCCATCACAGAAGCCTCTCTGAAGGGCTTTCCTGATGGTTGGAGAGTCAATTGAAGCCATTTTAAGATGTTGTGTTTTGTACTTCACAATATTGGTGTGCGCTCCTGGGAATCGTTTGTCTCTTTAAAGAGAACCTGTCATAAATAGGCATTTGCAAGAACTAAGATCTCTACTCATAAGTTATTATTATAGTGCAGCTTCACTTCTTAGTTATAGGAGAGTTTATGGTGGTATTAATTTTCCTAACAGAACATATGTCAGCGTTGTATCAGGCAAGCTCTCGTCAAAACCTACTTGTCTCTTTGCTGAGCTTAGGGCTCATAATCAAAATGTGCCTGAGCTGCTGGAAGCAGATAAAATGGTCATGTAACAAAGTCTTTAGTTTACTTTCATATAACTCCAAAAGAATATTTGTTATATGACAGTTTTTTTAGTGTCTGTTATTAGTACAGAGCTCAGGTAGGAAAGCCTGGCACTACCTTTCTGATAGGGAGTGTATACAAGTAAATAATAGACAAGTAGGTCTTCCTTTGAAAGGTAAGGCTCGCCCTTCTATAATACAGTATATACAGTGCATTGAAAAAGTATTCATACCCTTTGAAATTTTCCACTTTTTTTCGCTTTACAACCAAAAACATAAATGTATTTTATTGTGCTTTTATGTGATAGACCAACACAAAGTGGTACATAATTGTGCAGTGGAAGGAAAATGATAAATGGTTTTAAACATGTTTTACAAATAAATATCTGAAAAGTGTGGCGTGCATTTGTATTCAGCCCAATTTACTCTGATACCCCCAAGTAAAATCTAGTGGAACCAATTGCCTTCAGAAGTCACCTAATTAGTAAATAGAGTCCACCTGTGTGTAATTTAATCTCAGTATAAATACAGCTGTTCTGTGAAGCCCTCAGAGGTTTGTTGGAGAACCTTGGTGAACAAACAGCATCATGAAGGCCAAGGAACACACCAGGCAGGTCAGGGATACAGTTGTGGAGAAGTTTAAAGCAGGGTTAGGTTATAAAAAAAATCCAAAGCTTTGAACATCTCACGGAGCACTGTTCAATCCATCATCAAAAAATGAAAAGAGTATGGCACAACTGCAAACCTACCTAGACATGGTCGTCCACCTAAACTGACAGGCCAGGCAAGGAGAGCACTAATCAGAGAAGCAGCCAAGAGGCCCATGGTAACTCTGGAGGAGCTGCAGATATCCACAGTTCAGATGGGAGAATCTATCAACAGGACAACTATTAGTCATGCACTCCACAAATCTGTCCTTTACGGAAGCGTGACAAGAAGAAAGCCACTGTTGAAAGAAAACCATAAGAAGTCCCCTTTGCAGTTTGTGAGAAGCCATGTGGGGGACACAGCAAACATGTGAAAGAAGGTTTTTTGGTCAGATGAGACCAAAATTTAACTTTTTGGCCTAAAAGCAAAACGCTATGTGTGCCAGAAAACTAACACTGCACATCACCCTGAACACCATCCACACCATGTTACATGGTGGTGGCAGCATCATGCAGCATCATGCTGTGGGGATGCTTTTCTTCAGCAGGGATAGGGAAGCTGGTCAGAGTTGATGGGAAGATGGATGGAGCCAAATAAAGGGCAATCTTAGAAGTAAATCTGTTAGAGTCTGCAAAAGACTTAAGACTGGGGCAGAGGTTCACTTTCCAGCAGGACAACGACCTTAAACATACAACCAGAGCTACAATGGAATGGTTTAGATCAAAGCATATTCATGTGTTAGAAGGGCCCAGTCAAAGTCCAGACCTAAATCCAATTGAGAATCTGTGGCAAGACTTGAAAAATGCTGTTCACAGGTGCTCTCCATCCAATCTGACAGAGCTTGAGTTATTTTGCAAAGAAGAATGGGCAAAAATGTCACTCTCTAGAAGTGCAAATCTGGTTGAGACATCCCCAAAAATACTTGCAGCTGTTATTGCAATGAAAGGTGGTTCTACAAAGTATTGACTCAGGGGGGCTGAATACAAAATGCATACCACACTTTCAGATATTTATTTGTAAAACGTTTTGAAAACCATTTATCATTTTCCTTCCACTTCACATTAATGTGTAACTTTGTGTAGGTCTATCACATAAAATCCCAATAAAATACATTTAAATTTTTGGATGTAACATGACAAAATGTGGAAAATGTCAAGGGGTTTGAATACTTTTTCAAGGGACTGTACATATATTATATTCAGTATATCAAAAGTAAAGAATTAAGGTAGATTATTACAAATGCCCATTAGTGACCAGTATAAAAGGTGAAGAATTGTAGAATGCTCTTTCACAGTCAGCTAATATTTTGAATTTTAAAAGTATTTGTCAGATTTTCTGGAAAGATTTTATTCCGGCCAAGTTTGCCAATGATTTCACTCTGAGGTCACTGGAACATGACAGTAAAAGATTTGGCTTTCTAGTCAGCTTAAGGGGATTTCTCATAACTAAGTGACAAGAAATGCATTGAGGCAGACTGACAAAACGCACACAACCCTCATTCTGGATTAAGTCATCACACTAAATAAAATTGCTGCAGTTTAGAAATATGAAACAATGATGCCAGGAGCTGACCTGCTGGAACCCTGTTCACATTACTGAAATTCGGATGACTTTTGGAAACATTCAGCAAGGTATCCCTAAAGAAACAAGTGACAGATGGGGTTTCCGAATGCTCGTACACATTATATGACAAACTCTTTCCATGAGCCTTCAATTCACTTTGGATAATGTTCCCTTGCCTTTAAATTAAAGAAGAACAGTGACATTTGCAATATTATACCCTTTACACGACATGTTATACACACCTTTAAAGTGAATTTGTCAGCCAATTCAATTTTAAAACTAAAAGCCTTGCTTAAAGCAGAACTAACCTCTCCCAACATTTTATATTTTTAATCCTCATGCTACTAGCCTTGGTAAATAGATAAGAAGGTTATATTATATTTACTTGTTTTAAACTTTATTTTTTTTCATTTCTTCAGTTGCTTCCTGTTTTTAGCCTAGACCAGTGGTGGCGAACCTTGGCACCCCAGATGTTTTGGAATTACATTTCCCATGATGCTCATGCACTCTGCAGTGTAGTGGAGCATCATGGGAAATGTAGTTCCAAAACATCTGGGGTGCCAAGGTTCGCCATCACTGGCCCAGGCCTCCTTACCACCTTTATCCCTCAATAGCCCGAATCACTGTGCCGCAAATGAATGTGTTGTACACTCTTGCAGGGCAATTGCGTCATGTGGTACTACCTACTGCAAGAGACAGGGGGTATAATTTTGCATGTGTATACCTTCATATAGCTGCCTTTGCTGCCTGTTTTTACTACCCCGCAAATGCAAGTGTAAACTAGGCCTTAAAGTGGATGTAAACCCAAATTTTTTATTTTATTTTTTATTTCATAATGTAGAGAATAATATTTGCTTTCATTTGAGCCCAGTCTTGCCACACAGATTTACTCGAGGCCTGAGTAATCCTCTTTTATTGTTCAGTTAGAGAAATCTTGACAAATTCTTGAAAACTTTGTCAAAAACGCCCCCTTGCTGTGATTGACAGGTGATTTACATATCTCATGCACTAGCCTGAGACAGGCACATCCTGTGTAAAAAGTTCACAATTCACATCCCCTCCCCTCCCCTCCAGCTCTTCCAGAATTGGCTGCCTTTACTGGATGTTTCTCATCATGGGATGCAGTGAACAGTCAGCAGACTATAGACAGACAAGTGATTTAGGGGAGATGTATGTAGTCAGAGCTGGGCAGAGTAGAACATCCAGTGATCTGATGATAACCTGTCTCGGGCTAGTGCAGGGGTTTACATCCACTTTAAGCTAGTAACACTGTGCAAAGCAATAGAGCTTCGAGTGCTTACCACTCACCCTGTAAGTTTGGTTGTGACTGTGATGGATGTTATAGGAAGTTAAAATGAATATATACAGTATCTCACAAAAGTAAGTGCACCCCTCACGTTTGTAAATATTTTGTTATATATTTTCATGTCACAACACTGTAGAAATTACACTTTGCTACAATGTAAAGTAGTGAGTGTACAGCTTGTATAACAGTGTAAATTTGCTGTCCCCTCAAAATAACTCAACACACAGCCATTAATGTCTAAACCACTGGGAACAAAAGTGAGTACACCCTTAAGTGAAAATGTCCAAATTGGGCCCAACGTGTCAATATTTTGTGTAGCCACCCTTATTTTCCAGCACTGCCTTAACCCTCTTGGGCATGAAGTTCACTAGAGCTTCACAGATTGCCACTGGATGCCCCACAGATGCTCAATAGGGTTTAGATCTGGAGACATGCTTGGCCAGTCAATCACCTTTACCCTCAGCTTCTTTAGCAAGGCAGTGGTTGTCTTGGAGGTGTTATCATGTTATAATACTGCCCTGGGGCTCAGTCTCTGAAGGGAGGGGATCATGCTCTGCTTCACTATGTCACAGTACATGTTGGCATTCATGGTTCCCTCAATAAAATGTAGCTCCCCAGTGCCGGCAGCACTCATGCAGCCCCAGACCATGACACTCCCAGCACCATGCTTGACTGTAAGACACACTTGTCTTTGTACTCCTCACCTGGTTGCCACCACACACGCTTGACACCATCTGAACCAAATACGTTTATCTTGGTCTCATCAGACCACAGGACATAGTTCCAGTAATCCATGTCTTTAGTCTGCTTGTCTTCAGCAAACAGTTTGCAGTCTTTTTTGTGCATCATCTTTAGATGAGGCTTCCTTCTGGGACGATAGCCATGTAGACCAATTTAATGCAGTGTGCGGCGCATGGTCTGAGCACTGAAAGGCTGACCCCCCACCCCTTCAACCTCTGCAGCAATGCTGGCAGCACTCATACGTCTAATTCCCATAGACAACTTCTGGATATGACGCTGAGCACGGGCACTCAACTTCTTTGGTCGACCATGGCAAGCCTGTTCTGAGTGGAACCTGTCCTGTTAAACCGCGGTATGGTCTTGGCCAACGTGCTGCAGCTCAGTTTCAGGGTCTTGGCAATCTTCTTATAGCCTAAGCCATCTTTATGTAGAGCAACAATTCTTTTTTTTCAGATCCTCAGAGAGTTCTTTGCCGTGAGGTGCCATGTTGAACTTCCAGTGACCAGTATGAGAGAGTGAGAGTGATAACACCACATTTAACACACCTGCTCCCCATTCACACCTGAGACCTTGTATCACTAACGAGTCACATGACACCGGGAGGGAAAATGGCTAATTGGGCCCAATTTGGATATTTTCATTTAGAGGTGTACTCACTTTTGTTGCCAGCAGTTTAGACATTAATAGCTGTGTGTTGAGTTATTTTGAGGGTACATAAAATTTACACTGTTATACAAACTGTACACTCACTACTTAACATTGTAGCAAAGTGTATTTTTTTTCAGTGTTGTCACATGAAAAGATATAATAAAATATTTACAAAAATGTGAGGGGTGTACTCACTTTTGTGAGATACTGTATATGTAAGATGGCTAGCTTGAAAGTCTTGTGCGGCCTTCATTCAACCTTACAAACTAAATGTTTGGCAAGTTTGGGACAAGAGAAATCAATTATTTTTGGCTTGAGCAGTTTTTCTTTGATTGTCAGTGTCTCTTTTAATTTGTTTTCCCCCACCCATTTATTCAGCTATGATATATCCTGTTGTGTGTTTTCTGCAACATTCATCTAGAGGTATCTTTATTAATAATTATATATATATCCAGGTAAATGTGCACAATTCCACCATGACTCTTGCTGATAATACCTGTTTTTAACTTGGGGTTGTATATACTATTATTAATCTTTTATTATATAAAGCTAATATTATTTCTATACTGATGTGCATCTATATGCTTGGCTGCAGTAGTTCATCTGCTCCCAATTAATTTGATTAGATCACTGGTAAATTTTCCAGTAAGGGATTCCCCTCTGTTCACAGAGGCCCTGTCCTGGATGGAAGCACTGCCAACTTTATTGTCATACCCACTTTTTCACTTACCGAATGTTTCTGGTTCTCCTATTTACCTAAAGTTTTAGCACAATATCCTGTTTGGGGAGGGCCATTTCTAATACCCCCACCTCCAAAACTGGGCTACACTTATACTATATGTATTAACCATACTGTCACTTACTGTGCTTGGAGTTGCTATTTGTTGCATCATGCATTAGTCTTTTTAGTTTCTTTTTAAAATTAAGTCACCAGGTCCCAAAGATAATGTCTCCCATTCTTAAATAGAATGTATTCAGCAACAGTAAAACAAAAGAAAAATATGAGTCATCCATTAATGCCAAATTACACTTTTCTTAGTTTGTTAACATTATCCAGATGCTGTTATAAATAAATAAAATAATCTTGTGGAAAAACACAAGCCTAGCTCTGTAGCAGTTAGCTTTCATTTTCAGACTGCTGCTATGTTAGTCAAGGCCAAAGAATAAGAAAAGATTACACTTTGGGATTACATTTGGCCCCCCTGTAGCACGACCCCCTAAGGGACTGCTTGGAATTACCTGCTCATCTGCACTGCCATGACCTGGTGAACTTTCCAACCCACCTGACACTCTGGGTTTGGACATCCTTGTACTGATGTAAAGTAATACATCAGACAACTCTGTGTATTTATGTTCTGATAATATTTACTTGAACCAATTTAAGGGATGTTGTCACAAAGGGAGGTCATGGATTTGCTGAGTTTTAGGCAACAGTGCCAACTCAGCAAAGGAATTCCTCCAAATGACACAATGCAAGATATTAACAAATAAACAGTATGTTATACACCCTTCCTTAAAAAAAAAATGCTATCCTCTAAAGGGATGAATACAGCTAACAGATTATACTTACACTGTATGAGATGGAACCTGGCCAGCCTATACCTGGTACCCTAAGGAAAGATCAGGCATATAAGTTATAGTATAATAACCCTTGTATCAGTACTAGTAGTAATGCCTCTGATGCAGATCTGATGGTCTTCACCGGTACGTAGGAGCTCATTGACTGTAATGCAAAAATGGTGTAGTGGGAAGCAATAGGTTTCTTGTAGTGAGGAAGGCTAAAGATGTCTAAGCACAAATAGGTTCAGCAAAGTATTCTTAAGGTAGAGATGTCTGTGCAAGGTGTCCCATTGAAACCGTGACAAAGGGTGAGAAAAGGTTGGGCGATTGCCCTCTCACCAATGACCAGACCGATAGGAAGTCCGGATAGTGACTCGTGTATCGACATTCGTGCAGCGGATCCGCTGTCTTGATCTCCCGATGTGAAGCTTGGTACACCGACTGACAGGCAACCGAAGTGGTGCTGGATGGACGTCCGATGACAAACAGCAGAGCTAGGCCCCTCTGGTATGAGTTGGAAGGTCGTACACTGCGGGGTAGGCCACGACCCCTCTCTCCATGCAGTCCGTCTCCTGTCAGGCCCAGGAGAAAGAGAACTTTGCGCAGGCTTTTGGTTCTTTTATAGCTACTCCCAGAAATCTCCCTGATGGTAGCAAAGATCCCTGGGATATGTAGTCCAATCGCATAATTATGCAAAGCAATTGTCAGTTTGAGGAACTACTCATCCCACAATCCCTTGTGTTTGGCTCACAAATATGATGTCATTTGATAACACTGAGCACTAGAGGGACATGCAATGAATAGGAATACCAGAGGATCACTGTACTTTACAATGGTAGTCCATATTGCTACACCCTATTTTGTGGTCTGCTACTTGAACTGCCAGATTATTGGGTTTATTTGAAAAGTAATTTAAAAGCCACACCCCATGTTCCTAAACATTTACAGCTCCAAGGCTGAACAGATCTGTCAGTGGCTTCTGTATAAGGACATGATAGATCCATATTATTCAGAGCTGTACTTTTTTGTGTGTATGTGTAACAAATGCTGAACCTCAACATTTTCTATGGTTATCTCTACACAGTATGGGCAATTATTATGTCTGTTTCCTTTTTGCAGCTTACCAATCCTTAGATGTGATGACTGCATTCGTTTTCTCTTTTAAGCTTTATTTCCCTTATTTTCGCCTGGTAATATGTTTTCAAAAGAACAAGCTCTCTCACAGATTTAGCAGTTAGAGGGTTGAGACAAACCATTTACCACTGGCAGGGGTGCTTACATTGATCAGTTTTTATTCATTGATGCAAAACCTTTATCCCAAAAGGTAAAAAAATGTTTTCTGTAACTGCTTAAAAAGTATTAGCTTAAATTCAGCTTCAATTTTTTAATGTATCTAAATCTGCTAGTACACCTAATGCTAAACTTCCTTCCAGACTGACAATGGTGCTGTCCAAAAGGCTCTTGTGCTCTTTCATTCAGAGTGGAGACAGAGGGAAAATGCCTAAAAATAAAGCAACTGCAGCCACCATATCTAATGATTGGTAAGCTGCAATATATTACATTTTTGGTTTTGGGTTTAATACGACTTTAACCATTTGCCAACCTCCTGCCCCTCCCCCTCAATGTACTGTGGGCAAGTGGCGGCTGTAGGCAAAGCGACATACCCGTACATTGCTGCCTATTTGCAGCATGCACACACCCCTGCCCGGTTACCGCTGTGCTTGTACACAGCGGGTGCCTGTCAGCAAGTCCTGGCCAATGATTCATGACCGGGACCTGCTGATTGTCTTTGTGCAATCACAGCCCAGAGCTGTGGGTTAGTAAACAATACAGAGAACTATAAATGAGAAGAAAGAGGGTTTTGGGACTTTGAATGAGGCAGAAACCAAAGAGGTAAGCGCCTCCATCCCTATCATTAGTTAAAAATGGAGAGCAAGTAGTGGGACTTTATATGAAGCACGCAGCCTCTTAAAGCATTTGATCATTTACAACATAAATTACATGGTAATCCGCAATCCTTAAAACAGTCATGTAGTGTAAATGGAACAAGCAATAGATACATTGTATATACATGGCTTAGGTAAAATCGAAGCTAGATATATCTCAAGGTAGGGGGGAGGAGGGGAAGAATAAAGGAGATAAACATAATTCATATATTAAATAATTATAAGCATAAGTACAAACGTAGGGAATTTAAGTTGATCCATGGTAGAATGATAGTAAAAGTGGATAGCTCGACGCGTTTCGTGGCCTTATAGGAGCATAAACCATGGAAGATCTCTAAAAACAGAGAACATAGGTTCTAAATAGTCTCAAAAATAATTAGTATTAATTGAGAGGTAAGGGTAAAAAAGCATGAGGCAACGAGGCAAATTATTGGGAAAAAATATATGGGAAGGATAATCCAAGGTTGTGTATCCAACTTACATCTGCATTTTTTATTTGATTATTTATAGCAGAAAGTAAAAAATATTGTTTTTTTTGTTCAAAATTTGGGGTCTTTTTTAGTTTATATCGCAAACCCAGTAGTGATAAAAAGAAAACTATTTGTGTGAAAAAAATGATATAAGTTAAATTTGGGTACAGCGTTGCATGACTACGCAATTACCAGTTAAAGTAGCGCAGTGACGAATAGCAAAAAATTGTTACATGTATGTACAATTTAGCTATTAACCTTAATTTACCCATAAAATATCACGTTTCAATACATAGAAATTTTTTTTTTTTATCCTGTCAGAAATCCAGTGAGCTGATTACTTCCTGTACTGAGCCAACTATGCTACACCAAAATTCTCAAAGCCCTGTCTGAGTTCTCTCTGTAGACCATAGACAAACTTACCTCTATGTTAGGGTGATTAGGAAAGGGAAAGGTGTTCTGTAGTCCTCACACACTTTCTATCCTAGCATGACAATGCTGCCCTTCTACAGAACTGTAAGTATTGTCAACCTAGCAAAAGAAATGTGTTATTGGTAATATTTTTTCAGGATAAAATTACGAAGAAAAAAGCCTGAAAAATTAATACTGATGTGGCCTTCACATCTAAGGGCTGGTAGGTTGCAAGTACATTTTTGTTCTTGGCTTTAAAGCAGAACTAAACTCAATAACAATTTTTAGTGGGTATAGTTTAACTGCAGAGGTGACTTTACCTGTCTTCTCTGCCACACAACTCTTTCCTTTCCTAAATTGTTTTAATTAATTGTACACTGACTGCTGCACATGCACAGTGCAGAGTACAATCCTGGCATCTCAAAGATGCCAGGAGTAAGAACTGGGGAAAGGGAGGATGTAACTGCTGTGGCTGAAAAAATATGATGTCTTAGCTGGAAGAAAACTGGGAGGAAGTTAGCAGCGGTGATGTCAGAGCAAGGAGGGGTAGTGCGGGTCTTGCATTGGAGGAAGAAAGCTCATTAGTGGGTAAGGCTTCCATAATATTTGCATACTTCCACATTATGGCAAGAGCTCTGGGAACATGATACAGATTCAGTTCCACTATAAAGCTCCACTCTAGGTTACAAATATTTATTCACTAAACCTCCTCCCCACCCTGAGAATGCTCGTCCCCTGTGATGATTTTGTCTATTTCTGGCTCCTGAGAGGATCCACCTATGGACATCCAGTAGGCATATTGACAGTGACATGGACACCTGAAAGAGAACCCTTCCAGGAAGTACAGAAAAGAGAAGAAGACTTGGGCTACAATGACAAATGACCATCCATTAAGGCATGTCAAAATAGGATTTTAGATAGGAACATTTTTTTCTTTACAATGATCGATAGAAGTGGTGGGAGTGTTGAAACCAGTTCCCACACTATTTAACAGCTTTAAAAATGGCTGGAGTTAGATTTTAATATAATGTATACACTGTACAGTACAGTTCTTTCTTTCGAGACATCTATCTGAAAAAGAGCAGTTGTACAGTTGCATTATGTGTCCACCAGGAAAGCACACATTAGATAACATTATTAAGATGAGTTTAGTTGACATCTGTTCCTAGTTTGCCTGGGTAATATAAGAATGCCATATACAAAAACAGCCTCCTGTGATCCATTTGCAATTGAAGGGTTTCAACATCTTTAAAGAAGTTCTTAATGGTCTGTGAAGGGTTTCCAAGATGAATTTCTTACTGATGTCTACATACCTTTGTGATTTTAATCAAGAGAACACCCTGGTGCATTTGTCAAGGTTAAATGGTGCATACATTTAGACATTCACACTTTGGGGGAAGCAAAATAGGCAGCACATTCACATTTTACTTAGATAGTTATCATAGGAAAAGTCATTAACGACAGCAAGAAAGACACACTGTTGACAGAACTGTAAAACTAGGGAATATTAATCAATTTTCTGTAAATGGATGATGAAGTTTGTATAACAAAAACACTTTGAAACAAGTTACTAGATGGTCATTAAGCTTGAATAATAGTTTTTTTTTTTTTACTTGTTTTTTACTCGCCTGTTATGGACCTTTGTGGCATTAAAGTATAACTATAGGCAAGTTTAGATTTGGATAGTGCAGAGGGATTCGAATGCTTGTCAGTTTTTCTGCTGCCTGTGCTCCCGTTAAGGTGATTCACCTTATGTATTCACCTATTTGTCCTGTTTATAATTATCATTAAAAGTGAAATTAAAAGAAAATCCCAAATTTTTGTGTTGTCCCCACAAAAGTAATACGGGGACACTAGTTTTGGTGACCTGGGGGTCCCCAAGTAATTCCCTTAATTTGCAGGGATTTCCTCTCACTTCCTGTTTGGCTATGGGACAAATCTGACAGAAGTTACTCTATCCAAAATAATAATTAAAAAAAAGTTTTGCCTTCTACTTTAATTACTTAAACCATGCAAAATGATGCATATACACTTTATATTGTAGAACCAGTGGTCCTTGTTTTTAAAGTGTGCTATGACAATTTTGATTATTATACTTGCAGCAAAGAGAATTGTTCACAGAACAAAAAAAAAAGTAACCAGTAAGTAGTAATAAAGTTAATCTAAAACCAAAGCATTTTTAACCCCTTTGAGCCAATGGGTAAAACATATCTCAATGCCTAAGCCCAATTTTGCAACTTTGACATGGGTTAGTAAAACATATCCTCACAATTACTTTGTGCATCCAGGAGGATTATACCTTACTTTTTCAGAACAAATTGGGCTTTCATTTGGTGGTAAAGGATAATGAATATCTCCTAATTCTTTTTTTATTATCAAAAGAAAACTGTCCCAAAATAGTAAAAAAAATAACGATTTCTTTTAAATTTAGCTGTATATTTCTTGCTAGTACCATAACCTACCACCAAAGAACAACCCAAAATAAATGTTCCTGCTCCTCGCAGCGATACCAGATATGTGTATGTTAGTTGTTGTTTGTACCCGTAGCACAGCCCAGAAACAATAGTGTGCATTTTGACTTTTTTAAGTCTACCTAAAACACACTGACACTAACTGACCCTGATACTAATTAAAAAAAAAATCCTGTCTAAAAAATACTGACTCTGACCTTTGACCCTGACCTTGACCCAAACACCAACCCTGGCCCTGACCTAGATTAAACCTTCTTTTTTTTAAATGTTTTTATTTTATTTTTTTAATTATTATTAACTCTATTTATAAAAAAATTACACACACACTTTTTTTTCTCTCTTTGCAAAGACAGAGAAAGATACAATGTATCTCTCTAGTTCATTCACAGAGACAGAAAACACAGGGGCAGGCTTCACAGTTATGTTCCAGGTCCTGATCGTTAGAATGGGGCCCGGGGCTCTCGGTGTGTTCCCAGCACAAAGAAGGGTACGCAAATATGTAGCCCCACGGAAAAAGGTCCAGTCCAGTGGGGCTGCATAATTGTGTTGCCAGCATCAAAGCGTCAATGTTTAGACAGAGTCAGAAATGGTTACCGCCTTTGAAATGCTTTTTTTTCTGTCTCTGTTCCAATAGAGAGATTTACCATCATTTCACACAACAGGAAGATTGAAGGGATCTCTAAAAAAAACGTAAATGCTTTCTTAGATAGTTGCCCATGGAACAAGTTATCCCAGTTGGAAAATGTAATCTTCTGTTCTGGTGGTCCTCTGTAGATATATATACTTTATATATACCCCTAAAGACACAGGATATGACACATCTGCAGAGGAAGAAGTCATATATGACCCTACCCTGTAGCAATCAACCAGAATAATTAAATGCACGTACCACCAAAATAATTAACACAGGCCAAATGCAACAACATTTTGACACACAGTAACCACCTTCCTACATGCAACTTTCATTAAAAGAAAACCTGGTGATCTTACTATGAAGGTTTTTTAGGAAGAAAATATGAGATATGTCTTTGTAGAGGTATTTAATCCCTGTAATGTTAAAGGGAACATTGGTTAAAAAAAACTATTTCCTGACAAAAAAAACGCTGCCTTACAAATCACCTCTACCGGTGAGCCATTACCATGACTGTTGCATATCTGGGTAAAAACCTAAGAGTTTGTCTTCAACATTTAGACTGTGATATAAATGCATTTGAAAACAGAAATAATAAAACAATATCCAAATGTTTGGACATCCCAATGAGCACTTATGCTTCTAATTTCATAAGTGGAAGCTGCATCAAAACAACCAGAAGCTGCTGGGAAACATTGCCCTTTAAAAGAGAAGTATTGTTTTTTTTTTAGTATGCTAATCATACTAGCTCGGTGGATCACGCATCAGACCGATGCTGCAGCTGTCCCCAGCATCTCTGCACTGAGAACCGAGCCACGAACACTGCCAATGGCTCGGTTCTCACTCCTCCCCGAGTAGAGCGATGCTGACTGTCAGTCAGCATCGCTCCTGGTGTGCTTCTCCATGCTTATTGGAGCGATGAGCTGTGGAGGGGCGGGGAGAGGCCGTCTCAGCGGCTCGCTGAGATGCTAAGACTGCCATCACTCAAGGCAGCTGGTGGATCCAGACTTGGGAAGTCAGAATGACGCGCTGCCTTGACTAATGACAGTGACGTCAGCGGAGAGCGGACTTCAAACCAGATGTTTTCGCCAAGGTTTAAATTAGAATGCCACTGCCATATCTAAAAATTACTATTTACACAGTAGTCATGTTGGTAACATTCTTATGATGATGAGAACTTTTCCCAACAAGGGCCGAGCTTCATGTTATTTAATATGGAAGGAAATGATGGAAAAATGTACACTGAAATACTTAAAGCAGAGCTCCACTCAAAAAGGAAGCTCCCCTTGTCTGCCCCCCCCCCACCTCCGCTGCCACATTTGGCACTTTTTGAGGGGGAAGGGTGAGAGGGTACCTGGTTTCACTGTGGCAAACTCAGTCAGAAGTTCAGCTCCCCCCCTCCTTCGAGGGGTAGGGAACCAGCTGTGAAGCTGCAAGGCTTCACTGACGGTTTTCCTCAGTGGAGATGGCGGCGGCAGCACCCGATGGAGACACTGCTGTATTACTGGACAGGTTAGTGTCCTAATATTAAAAGTCAGGATCTAGAGTATTTGTTCTATTAATTTTTTTCTGCAGGAGCCTGAAGCTCCACTTTAAAGAGAATATATGTAACTATATTAGAGAATTCATTCTTCATCACATTTCAGCAGAATAGCCATCCCAAACACAAGGCTAAAGTAACATTGGAGAGGCAAATGAACCAGAAAGGTGAGTGGCTCAGTCAAAGTCGTGATTTCAGTGAAACTAGGAATCTGTGAGTCTATTTAAAACAAAGCTGGTCAAAGCATCCAAACAGGCAAATGGACTAGGTCCAAATAGGCCAAAATACTTAAAGCTGTTGAAAGGTATTATTGTATACTCCTGCATGCAAAAGTTAGCTTTTACTTGCCCCGTACATTTTGAACTTAAAATAATAAAAAATGAAAAGCATTATTTTATATTTAAGATTTTAGTGAGGGAGTTGGTCACTTACGTAACCCTTTGTATCTATCCGTATATCAATCATTTCTTTTTTTTTAGGGACTAGGGAGATGTTGTTACTTTTTCAGTTGTGTTAAAGTGACCCTGTCTTTAAAAAAAATAATAAAAATACCACCACTCTGTAAAAAAATGGGATTTCATGCCTTTTTGGCAGATTTATCTATTCCTCCCTATCCCCCAGTCCTGGCTGTGTTGGGTATCTGGTCCCCCTGTAGGTGCTGTGGTTCCTTCTGCTTGCCGATTTTCCACTACTGTGTCCTGTAGTAAAGTAATGGCTGGCAGGGGAAAAACACAGCTCTCAGTGGGGGACTAGGTAAACCTAGAAGTGTCTGATACCAGCAGTCTCTTAGCTCTTCAAGAAAAGATTGGAGACACCTGCTGGAAAAGTATTACATCTCTTCTTTTACAGGGTGACTGCATTAATTCACCTACTGTAGCAACTGGGTTGCTTTAAAAATAAAGAAATACATATAAAGATTGATTTAATACTTATGCTTTTGATATTATTGGTATTTTAAAATACGTTTAAAATGTGGTCTTTTTTGTAATGCGCTCAACTTCACAGTACACTCTTAGTTGTAGAATTCTTAAATGTATTTCTACCTGCAAATATTAACCTAATAATTATCCTGTAGAGATGACAAATTACAATGTATTCATATACAATATTTCATATTTACCTGGCTTAAACAATTTTTTGTATTTTAAAAACCCAGTGTAAATAGTAATACAAATAATATGTACAACACTGCTATACAAGCCCTCTAAAGAAGTAACATATAAAAATATAAAAATATATTTACCTTATGGTTAAGAATAAAATACATTTGTCATTTTCCAGTACTGCAATTTGTACCATTTCTCTACAAGTACCGGTAGATATAAAACATCCCATGGAAAAGACTGCAACACAGCAAAACAAGTTTAGTAAGAACATGCCACAAAGACAGCTCTGAAGAACGTTTTGTAACAGAACTTTTCCTGGCAATTTACAAACAAGTTTAAACATTTTCTCTAAGTGCATTTTAATATACAGCAATTTTAAAGGAAAACAAGCCCTAAGTCTTTGTGGCGCAAACCTGCCTTTTAATGATGTGGTTTTAAGGGGAAAAAAAATCAGGAGCACAAAAAGTTTGTTGTTCTTTAACGTAAAGCGTTATTGAGGAGGTATTTAGAAGGATCATTGTATCAGAGATTTACAATATTTAATGCTCCTGCACATTAAAAAAAGCCATTGGCTAATTATAAATTGTAAATAGTATTTTAATGGATGTTTAAAATAAAATATGTTTTTAAATCCCTTACTGGTATCACATAGTTCATGTTTGCTTTAGATAAGTAAATTGATGTATAAGCCAGAATAATTAATGAAGTTACAGGGATTGTGTTGATGTAGTTTGGTAAGATAATGTTGTAACTTACTTGAAGCATTGGTGTAGCTTGAGTTTTTTGAGTTTACTATGCACCTGTAGTATTTTCTTTTAAAGTGAGATGTTTGTGCAATTTCTGTAAAAGAAAGTAAAAAATGTCCTTGATTTACAAATATTTGCATGCTCGCTATATTATTTTAAGATGATATTTTACAAATAAATCTAAAAGTGTGCCCTTTAGTGGTCTTCTGTATCAGACAGTGCAAGCACCATCCTTAAAAAGCCACCCAGGAGTGTGGCTATGCTTGACCACTTGTCTACCAGGGCATTTTATTTATTTTTTGCACACATGTTAAAATCTGATTTTTTTTTCTAGTAATTACTGTAATTACCCCTCAAAAAGTATGTATTTATGAAAGGAGACCCTAGAGAATAATGGTGGCAGTTGCAATTTTTATGTTGCACAATATTTGTGCAGTTTATTATCAAATACATATTTTTAGGTAAAAATACACTAAAATAAATTTTTGGACAAACAACACAATATTATACCAAATTTTTGGTAAAATATGAAAGATAGGGTTGCGTTAAGTAAATAGATCCCACACAAATTTCCGCATGCCCTTTGGAATGGCAAAAATCTATGGTACCCAAAATTCTCTATGGAGAATTGCTTTCGGCCAAATACCACTTTAACCACTTCAATACAGGGCACTTTCACCCCCTTCTTTCATAGACCAATTTTCAGCTTTCAGCGCTGTCCCACTTTGAATGACAATTGCGCGGCCATGTAACACTGTACCCAAATGAAAAAATTTTTTTCACACAAATAAAGCTTTTTTTTTGGTGGTATTTAATCACCGCTAGGATTTTTATTTTTTACGGTACAAATAAAAAAAGACTTCCAAAAATTTTCCAAAAAAATGCATTTTTCTTAGTTTCTGTTATTAAATTTTGCAAATAAGTAATTTCTCTTGATAAATTTAGACCAAAAATTATGCTGCTACATTTCTTTGGTAAAAATAACCCAAATTTGTGTTTATTTGGTGTTGGCAGTGATGGGGGACAAACAGATTTTTTATTGGGACACTGAAATGTGTATAGGGTATATCAGTGGTGCTTGGTGTACTTTGTGGGGTGATCTGTAACAGCTCTCTTTGTAAAATCATCCTCACACAGAAAGCTGTCACAGATCAGCAGATTCCCCCCCCCACCCGCACTGAGCTCTCACTGAGCTTGGCGGGGAGACCTGTCACAGAGACACGCGTCTCTGTTTACATTGTGACGGCTGTGATTGGACACAGCCTTCAGGTGATCGGGAGGGCCAATCACAGCGCCCATATCCCGTTCTCTGCTCAGCTGGATCCTGTGATCAGAATGATCAAATGATCGAGCCGCAACACGCCTCGTGCTGCGAGCACTCGTTCTCAAAGGAAGTTCCTGAACGTCCACTCAGAACGAGGATAGGACCACCCGGACGTTTATGTGCAGTGGCAGGGTGGGAAGTAGTTAAAAGTCTTTACAGTTCATTTGTTTATAGATAACAATAAACTATGACCCTAGGATTATTGCTCTATCACTGACAATCTCAACAATATCTACAACAATATTACAGGCCAACTTACAAGCCAACCTTAATGCACTGTTTAATTGGTTGACTATGTGGCAGATGAGGTTTAATGTAGATAAGTGTAAAGTTATGCACATGGGGGGCTAAGAATATGCATGCATCATACACACTAGGGGGAGAACAACTGGGAGAATCCATAGTGGGGAAGGATCTGGGGGATTTGGTAGATCATAAGCTTAATAATAGCATGCAATGCCAAGCTGTGGTTTACAAATCAAGCAAAATCCTTTCTTGTATTAAGGTATGGACTCCAGAGAAAGAGACATAATTTTGCCCCTGTACAAATCATTAGTAAGGCCTCATCTGGAATATTCAGTTCAGTTTTGGGCACCAGTTCACAAAAAGGATATTGGGGAACAGGAAAAAGTGCAGAGAAGGGCACCCAAACTAATAAGAGCCACGGAGGAGCTCAGCTATAAGGAAAGATTAGAGGAACTGAATGTATTCTCACTTGAAAAAATTTGATTAAGGGGGATAACATGTACAAATACATAAGGGGTCCATATAGTGTCACCTTAAGGTCATCACAGAGGACAAGGGGGCACTCTTTACACCTAGAGGAAAAGAGATTTAATCTCCAAATATGAAAATGTTTCTTCAGCTAAGAGCTGTGAAAATGTGGAATAGACTCCCTCCAGAGGTGGTTCTGGCTAGTTCAGTAGATTGCTTAAAGAAAGGCCTGGATTCTTTCCTAAATGTAAATAGGTACTGACATTTATAGGTAAAGTTGATCCAGGGAATATCAGATTGCCTCTCCGGGGATCAGGAAGGAATTTTTTCCCCTGCTGTAGCAATTTGGTTAATGCTTTACTGTCTTTTTTTTTGCCTTCCTCTGGATCAACTGTGGGTATAGGATTGTGTATATGGGATTGTATGATATATATCATGTCAATTGTTTTAAATGAATCACTATTTTCGAGTAATACTTTTCCCTTTTCCCTAGTACTTAAAAGCGTTCCAAAGGAACCCTGTTTTGTTGTAATTTTTATGTAGATTGTGTGAGGAGAGGACTAAGTCTTCCATGCCATTAATATTTTCAAATTTGGATAACCATAGCGACAGAGTAGGTGGATGTGGGTTTTTTCCACTTTAACCACTTGCTTACCCCCTCCTATCCAGACCAAAAAAAATGTTGTTTTTGGTCAGCTTGTAATTATCCCCTCCCCCCCCACACCCCCTGATAATTTAATAACATGTGTTTTTGGTCAGCTTGAAATTATCACATTTTTCTTTGTTTCTGTGATAAAATTTGGGAAATTATTAATTTTTCTTCATAAATTTTGGCCACAATTTATACTGCCACATATCTTTGGTAAAAATAACCCAAATTAGTGGATATTATTTGGTCTTTGTGAAAGTTAGAGAGTCTACAAACTGTGGTGCAAATTATACAAAATGGATCGCAAACCGGAACCCGCGATGTCAGCCTAACCGAACCTAACCGGCGCGCATTCATAATCTAGATCGCCGCACCACAAATCATCCCAGCAAGTGCGGGGACCTTTATTTACAGTATTTAACTGGTAGGGGGCCATTTGACATGGCACAGCAGACCCTTAAAACCATCTTTTTTCATTTACAATGATATAAATAAAACAAGTTTATTTATTGTTTGAAAAATATGGTCGTTTCCTTAACCACTTGCTTACCGGGCACTTAAAACCCCCCTCCTATCCAGACCAATTTTCAGCTTTTGGTGGTCTCACTTTGAATGACAATGACTCAGTCATGCAACACTGTACCCAAATGCATTTTTTGTCCTTTTTTTCCCACAAATAGAGCTTTCTTTTTGTGGTATTTGATCACCTCTGGGTTTTTTTTTTTTTGCGCTATAAATGAAAAAAGACCGAAAATTTCGAAAAAAACACATTTTTCTTTGTTTCTGTGATAAAATTTGGGAAATTATTAATTTTTCTTCATAAATTTTGGCCACAATTTTATACTGCCACATATCTTTGGTAAAAATAACCCAAATTAGTGGATATTATTTGGTCTTTGTGAAAGTTAGAGAGTCTACAAACTGTGGTGCAAATTATACAAAATGGATCGCACCTCATTTCTTGTGACCTGAACAAGCCAGGAAAGTACAAATACCCCCCAAATGACCCCTTTTTTGAAAGTAGACATTCCAAGGTATTTAGTAAGAGGCATGGTGAGGTTTTTGATGTTGTAATTTTTTCCCACAATTCTTTGCAAAATGAATCCCCCCCACACAATTGTCATTGTAATAGGTTATTTTTCTCACATGGCATGTGTATACCACAAATGATACCCCAAAATAAATTATGCTACTCCTCCTGAGTATTACGATACCTCATGTGTGGGACTTTTTCACAGCCTGGCCATTTAGAGAGGCCCAACATGCAGGGATCACCATCACGTGTTCTAGGAGCATAAATTACACATCTAACTTGTTGACTACCTATTACACTTTTGAAGGCCCTGAAGCACCAGGACAATGACACGTGACACGTGGCACTGATGACAGATGGCACTGATACATGGCACTGATGACACGTGACACTGATGTCGCACTGATGACAGATGGCACTAATTCAGGGCACTGATGACACGTGACACTGATGACAGATGGCACTAATATGTGGCACTGATGACAGATGGCACTTATACGTGGCACTGATATCACGTGGCACTAATATGTGGCACTGATGAGAGATGGAACTAATACGTGGCACTAATGACACGTGGCACTGATGACAGACGGCACTAATACGTAGCACTAATGACACATGACACTGATGACAGATGGCACTGATGCATGGCATTGATGACAGGTGACACTGATAACAAATGGCACGTGTCACTGACAGGTGGCACAGATGACAGATGGCACTAATACGTGACACTGATGACAGATGGCACTAATATGTGGCACTGATGACACGTGACACTGATATGGCACTGATGACAGATGGCACTATGTGGCACTGATGACACGTGGCACTGATGTGGCACTGATGACAGATGGCAATTATACATGGCACTGGGGACAGGTGGCACTGGGGACAGGTGGCACTGGGGACAAATGGCACTGAGGACAGGTGGCACTGGGGACAGATGGAACTGGCAGATGGCACTGGGGACAGATGGCACTGGCAGATGGCACTGGGGACAGATGGCAGTGGTGGCAGTGGTGACAGATGGCAGTGGTGAGATGGCAGTGGTGACAGATGGCAGTGGTGGCAGTGGGGACAGATGACACATTCATTTTTATTTTTTTTTGCACTTACGGCCGCTGCAGCTGTTCATCTCTCCCTCCTCACACGCTGTCTCTGTGTGAGGAGGGAGAGCGGCGCTGAGAGATGATCTCATATGTTTACATATGAGATCATCTCCCATTGGACACGCCGATCGCGCTGTAAACGGCGCTGTGATTGCCCGTTTACAGCGATCTGTGATTGGCTGTGTCCAAGGGACACGGCAAACACAGAATTTCCCTGCTGCACGCTCGTGAGCGCGCACAGGGAGTGAGGAAAGGGGAGGACGTCATATGACGTCCTCCCGGGAATTGACATCCGCGCCAAAGCCGTCATTCGGCTATGGCCGGATGTCAAGTGGTTAAGGAAATACAAGACTTAATGGCATTGATCAAATGTCACAGGACCGATTTTTCATAATTTTTAATTGGAATTCCGCCAGCAAAAGTCAAATGAAACATACACACAGTCGTATCATCCAACCAAAAGCTCTCATCGGACTTTTGCTGGTGGAATTTAGGATCGTGTGTACGCGGCATTAGGATTAAATTAGAATTGGAAATATCAAATCCATTCAAATTCATTGTAAAGAATAGCTGGTTGTTAAGGAGTGGGGCAACCTACCGACAGTCGCTTGCTTAACCACTTCAATAACGGGCACTTTTACCCCCTTCTTGCCCAGGCCAATGTTCAGCTTTCAGCACTGTCACACTTTGAATAAAAATTGCGCGGTCATACAACGCTGTACCCAAACTACATTTTTATTATTTTGTTCACACATATAGAGCTTTCTTTTGGTGGCATTTAATTACCACCAGGTTTTTTATTTTTAGTTTCTGTTAAAAAAAATTGCAAATAATTTTTCTTTATAAAATTATGCCAAAATGTATTCTGCTTAATTTCTTTGGTGAAAATAACCCAAATCAGTGTATATTATTTAGTCTGTATGAAGGTTATACAGTTCACAAACTATGGTAAATACTGTATCTGAAAATTGATCAATCCTGATGTACTGACGGCCTATCTAATTTCTTGAATTTAGTGAAGACCAAAAATGTCAGGACAGTACAGATATCCCCTAAATGACCTCTTTTTGGAATGTAGACAGTCCAAAGTATTTAGTAAGAGGAATGGCAAGTTTTTTATGGTTGTAATTTTTTGTCATAATCTTTTGGAAAATTAGGAAATAATGTTTTTTTTTTTTTTTTTACATACTGTGTGGCAGTGATCAAGGACACTGACTGGTGACAGTACAAAATATAATAATAATTGAATAATTAAAAAAAAAAATGTAATATATTTTTTTTCCAAGATTTTTTAAAAACACACTTTCTAGAGCAATATGATGTTTCCATAGTAACATTGTACTACTCTGGGGAAGTGATCAGTATTTTTATTTTTTTTTACTCATTATGCTTGCTTATAGCAATGAATTTCATTGCTACACTGATAAAAATGATTCTGTTGGCTTGTAATTTTAACATAACATTTTTATAAATTTTCAACATAAGAATAAATGTTAATTAATTTACTTTGATATTTAAGGTACCTTACAAAATTTTCATTAGTTTTTAAAACACACCTTTTACATTTACAAAATAATGTATAATATTGAGTAATCTAGACAAAACTTTTAAGGTATGTGCATTTCCATATTCTAATTGAGTTACATTTACTTTAAAAAATTATCTTTTTAAATCAGCTAAAATCAGAAGCTCTCAATATAAACACCCCAGATGGGGTCCTAAATTCTATACAGCGATCCTTCTCCTTTAAATGGTGTACACAGGAGCTACCCTATCTTGGGGTTAAATTGATCTCTGACATTGCTACACTATTTCAGGCAATCTATACTCCTTTATACGACACTACAGAACGTGACCTGCAGACCTGGCAAACCTATAATCTTTCCTGGATTGGTAGAATAGCTGCCATCAAGATGACGGTTCTCCCATGCATACTATATTATTTTAGATCTCTTCCAATACCAGTTCCTTTTGTTTTCTTCTGGCAGTTACAGTCACTGATATATAAATGTGTCTGGAATAAGGGTGGTTGCTGGCCCTCTCTACCCTATACAGGTCCAAATGGTGAGGTGGGCTGGGAGTCCCACATTTCTTGCGATACTATAGGGCGTCACAACTGGTCCAATTATACCAAATGCTGAAGGATACAGACTGGGTTCAATTAGAGGCACAAGCAAGTCCGACCATTCCATTGGATCTTCTAATGTGGCTTCCTGTGAAGGAGCATCGGGTGGTGTAGAGGCCATCTTTATCCCACTCTTTGCGTCTGTGGGACACAGCATGCAAGTTACACCCCTTAAAATACCCCCATCTGCCAGTAGCCCCACTTTATTAATAACCCTCACTTCCTACCGGGCCAACAGATCACCCAATTCACGTGGTGGATCAACAAGGTTCTTTACAGAATTGCTCACTTTATAGATAATAAGGGATAAGACGACTTAACTAGTTTAAGGAAACCTTACAAATGCCTCCTACAGAGACTTATCGTCTGTACCAAATTATCCATTTCAAGAGAACCTTGTTGAAAGACCAGGTGGATATAACCACTAGGACCCTTTTTAAAAATTGTTGTATACGAGGACCTGAAGGGATAACAGAGTTATATACCCTATTCAATAATCAGGGTAACAAACCTTCCTACCAAACGCTTGGGAATCGGACCTAGGGGAACTAGTGGAAGAGGAGGTGTGGACAAAATGGTCAACCATGGTGCACAAAGGCATACTCAACACCTCATTGGTAGAGGCAAAGTATAAGGTGCTAGCGCATTGGTACCTTGTCCCTACAAGGCTAACAAAACTATACCCCGGTACTTCACCCCTTTGCTTTCAGGAAGGAGATATGTATCATGTCTGGTGATCTTGCCCAAAGGTCCGATGTTTTTGGATCAGAATATTCAACCTGATCTACTCAGTGACAGGACAAAATATACCTAGAGAAGCCAAAACGGGGTTGTTTACTGACCTGTCGGAGGAGATCCCAGACATATATGATCCCATCATATTTTTCATTCTCCTAGCGGCTAAAATAACTATAGCACGTGCACGGAAATCGCTTGTCAACGTTACCTTAGTGAAACACTAGGTGTCCTGGATTATGATCAATGAAAAACTGGCCAGTATAAGACGAGATAAGCAAGCAAGAAGGTGTGGAATCCCTGGAATGCTTATCTCCAAACTCCCTGAATGCTGGGTTATTTGTGATGAGAGGCCAGGGTCAGGGGGATCCATCCCACTCCGTTCTACTGATTCTTAATTTCTTCTTTTCCCCCTTTTTTTTTTTCTTTTTCTTCGTTCCCTTACTTTTGTTCTTTACAGATACTGTATACTGTATATGCATGTGTGTGTTTCAGTTTGATTTGTTAGCTGAGAAAGGCATTTATTTTAAAATGTTTACATTTACATTTTATGCTGCTTTAATAATATTACATCTGTAACACTTTATAAATAATAAATGTTAATTTGTTTTGAAAGCCTCTTTCATGAAACTATTCCTTTTTTTTTTTTTTTTAAAACCATAATATTGTATTATTTGTATATAAGTTACAAGTTAATATCACTTAAAACGAAGTAACTAAGTAATCAAGTAAATTAATTAATAGGGCAGCACAGTGGTGTAGTGGTTAGCACTTTTGCCTAACAGCAAAAGGGTCGCTACCTGACGCAGTTTGCATGTTCTACCCTGTGCCTGCGTAGGTTTCCTCCCACACTCCAAAGACATGTTGGTAGGTAAATTGTCCCTAGTATGTGTATGTATGAATGTGAGTTAGGGACCTTAGATTGAAAGCTCCTTGAGGGCAGGGACTGAAGTGAATGTTCAATGTATATGTAAAGCGCACTGTAAATTAACAGTGCTATATAAGTACTTGAAATGAATAAGTTAATGTATGTGTTCCTAACTTTTCTATAAACTGGAAAAATTGAGTTGGCTTTACTTAAAACTATAGTTCCAGACAAGTTATGTTATGTATTCCTAACTTAAAACACTATGGTCTATAAACTGAAACAAATTGAGTTGGCTTAACTTAAAACAACAAAGTTGAAAACATGAAAAGTCAGACAAAAATTAAGTTTAGTTGACAGTACTGCAAATAGTTGCCTCGATTATTTTTGAGTAGACCCAGCACAATATTTTTTGTATATGCAAGCATTTTACGGAATGAAATGGATTCAGTTTGATTTGTTGTGATTAGCTGTGATTATTACATATGATAGGCTGTGATTGGCTTAGTCTGAACCATGTGACCCCTGTGACCAATCACAGCTAGCAACACAATTATACACAATAGATAGCTTGGTTACAGCAGTCACATGGTACCGGCAGCATGCTGGTACAGTGATTAGTCATCGGCTGTGTCCCACGCATATGACGTCTGACCAGAGAAGCTGGCCCCAGCGTCATTTGCCCAAAGGCCGGGCGGCAACGGGTTAAGGAAAAATGACTCATCAGCTGTCAGTGGGATTCCCTGCTGACAGCAGAATGTAAACAAATTAGTGTTGGCATAAATGTTTTATGAAATAACAATGTGGGGTCCCCCCCAATCCATATTAAGCCCTTTGGGTCTGGTATGAATTTTAAGGGGAACCCCATGCCAACATTTTTTAACAAAAGGCATGGGGCCGCCCCCAAAATCCATACCAGACCCGAAGTATGCAGCACCCCCACAACCAGAGTTGTGGGG
This sequence comes from Lithobates sylvaticus, assembly GCA_028564925.1. NCBI lineage: Eukaryota > Metazoa > Chordata > Amphibia > Anura > Ranidae > Lithobates > Lithobates sylvaticus. Next base: position 62,315,785 of record CM053032.1, read on the forward strand.
AAGAGGCCCTTGTCCCCATGGGGACAAGGTTCTTTTGGGGGAGCCCCCTGCCCCAAGCACTCCCCTATGTTGAGAGCATGTGACCTGGTATGGTTGGGGGGGGGGGGCGCTTGCTTGCCCCCCTTACCTGACCTGCTGGGCTGCATGCTTGGATAAGGGTCTGGTATGGATTTTGGGGGGATTTTGGGGGGAGCCCATGCAGTTTAAAAAAAAATTGGCGTGGGGGTTCCCTTAAAATCCATACCAGACCCAAAGAGCCTGGTGACCCTCACACAGTTTAAAAAAAATGTTTTTATTCCACCACTGCTTTATTTACATTCTGCTGTCAGCAATGAGTAATCTGCTGTTAAAGCGGAGTTCCACCCACATTTTCATGTTTGCACCATCTGCTTCATAGCAGCAAGTTTTTTTGTTGCCTTAATTTACCTTGTTTCCATGGGGTAATCTGTTTTCTTCATGTTTAGCCCCGCCGTGGCGAGGTACATCATTTCCTCGATCGGATCGTGCCCTCCTCCTCCCCCTGCAGCCTTCTGGGACCCGTGTGTGTCCCAGAAGATGACAAGACCATTCAGAAAGTGCAGCGCAACTCCCGCATGCGCAGCAGGAAACCAGCTGTGAAGCCAGAAGGCTTCACTGCAGGTTTCCCTTACTAGCAATGCTGGTGCCTGTACCCAAAGCCAATGGATGGATCAGCTTGGAGTGTCGACATTGCTTGCTCCCTGGACAGAAGAGTGTCCTTATATTAAAAGTCAGCAGCTACAGTATTTGTAGCTGCTGACTTTAAATTATTTTCCCCCCAGGCTGGAACTTTGCTTTAAGGTTTGCAGGGGCTCCTTAACAACAAGCTATTATCAAATTAATTTGAAAAATATGTTTTGTTGGGATGCTTCAAACATTCGAATGAAACAAATTAATTTCATTATTTCGTTATTGTTTATTTCAGATTCGTTGAAATTCTTTACTGTTAATTTCATCTGAATTTCTATTCGAAGCGAAACAAACCACACATGTCTACCTCCCAGCATCGCTCTGAAATAGAAAGAGCGAAAGTATGAAGAGTTGATGTCTGGTACCATCTCGCCAAGAGATTAAAATTGTATTCCTGTATTCTGGTAGCTATAGAAGATTTGAGAGTGAACCGGATAATAAATCTTCAATGATCATTATCACAGGTTACGTTTAGATCAGCCCCCCCATTTTCGGATATGATTTAGTTTATAGCCGTTAGCGGGAGTATTTAATATGGAATAAATCAGGTAAAGTGAAAGTGTTTTATATGGACTGTATCAGAGCATAGTTTTCCCAAGGGAGACAGAGTTCATTGGAAGACACGGGGGGAGGGAGTTAACAAAGAAAATGTTTGATATGAAGATCTTTCTAGAAGTCCAAATGGAATGGACCGGAAGCATGCGTTAGGGAAGAGACGGAAGCAATTGTGAGGATTCAAGGAAATTAGAGGCTTGGAAGCAACAGGAATGAAGCAGACTACGAAATGGACCATCTAGAAATCCTTGTGGCAAACGGGAAGTTGTCAAGAGTCAGGGAAGATTGAGAAAGGATTTTGGCGCTAATTTTCAAAGTAGGACTGCTTTGTCTGCCATTTCGCTTGGGTAATGTTAATAGGCGTTGGGAAATTCTGGGTTTCTTACTGGCCCAAACAAACTGGGAGAAAAAAAAAAATTCAGTTTGTTTGAAAAAGGAGGTAGGTATATATATGTATTTGCAGGGCTTGAAAAAGATAAGAAAATTTAGGTAGATTAGACATCTTTAAAATTTTGCACCAGCCAAACCATGAGAACAGACCCAATTGTCACTTCTTAAGTAACATCCGAATTTCTAAAAGAGGAGAGGTAAGTTTGTAAAGGCAGAAGGTTTTCTATGCATTAAGATAAAAAAAAAACCTTCTGTGTGTAGCAGCCTACCTACAGCCCCCTAATACTTACCTGAGCCCCATCTTTGTCCAGCGATGTCCACGAGTCCCTCGGCCATCCCCGACTCTCCCTCCTGATTGGCTAAGACAGTGGCACCATTGACTCTTGCGGCTGTCAATCAAAATCAGTTAGCCAATCAGGAGAAAGAGGGGGTGGGGCCAAATGGCTGCTCCGTTTCTGAATGGACACACAGAGCTGCAGCTCAACCCGGGTGCCCCCATAGCAAGCTGCTTACTGTAGACCACTCTACAGGAGGGAGAGGCCAGGAGCAGCAAAAAGGGACTCAAGAAGAGGAGGATCCAAGCTGCCCTGTGCAAAACCACTACACAGGGCAGGTAAGTATAACATGTTTGTTATTTAACAAAAAAAAAAAACGAGACTTTACAATCACTTTAAGAGGGAAGTCTTTAATTGTGAAGGAATATAAGTGCCCAGGTATTTCAGGGCACAGTCTGTCCAATTGAATTTGTATAAGACTTGTAAATGGGAGATTTGAGAGATGGGTATGGCTATCCCCTTCGCCTCGGATTTGGAAATGTTAATTTTCAAGTTGGAGATGGCTCCATATTGATTAAATTCCCGAAGGAGGTTAGGGAGTCAGATGTTCAGATTAGTAAGAGTAAATAACATGTCATCTGTGTAAGCAGATACTTTAAATTCTGAGGGTTCTACTTGTAATCCAGAGATGTCATGATTATATTCTTTATCTAGAAAGAGTTCTAGTGAAAGGGCACAAAGAAGTGGTGAAAGGGGGCAGCCCTGTCTGGTTCCATTAGAAATTGCAAAGGGGATTGGATATAAGACCATTTACTTTGACTTGGGTCAACATGTTTTAAGCATAGCAAACATGTAGTTCCAATTTACTCTGTCAAATGCCTTCTTGGCATCTGTTGCCAGAAGAAGGCATGGAGTGTTTTGTGAAGTAGCCATGTGAACCAAATTGAGTACTTTAATGGTGTTATCCCTAGCCTTACAGGTAGGGATGAAACCAACTTGATTTAGATGAATTAGGTCTGGTAGATGTTGCTGTACCTAAATCGCTAAGAGCTTGGTGAACAATTTGAGGTCTATGTTCAGGAGAGATATTGGACAATAGCTACTGCACTTAAGGGCTCCCAAGTGGAATGAGGAGGAGTCACAAAGAGCATTAAATACTTTCTCTAGATGCGGAGCTAAGAGAGGAAAGAATACTTTGTAATATTGCAATTGGGCCAGGGGATTTACCTTTGTTTGATGAGTTTATGACCATCAGGATTCCTTCTGAAGTGATCAGGGTCTCCAAAGAACTTTGAGTGGATGGACTAATTTTTTGGAAAGTTGGAGGAGGACAAGTAATCCTTAATTTGAGATTGTGGATGGAGTGAAGCAGAAGCTGTACAAGCAGAGGAAATATTATATAATGATTCATAAAAATCTTTGAAGGCATCTTCAATTTGATTGGATAGTGTTATTTTACTGCAGTATGGATGGGAAATGCATGGAATAAAGGGGGAAGAATGCTGGTCTTGTAGGGCTAAGCTAATAAATGTCTGCATTTGTCTCCATATACATAGTAATGTTCTCTGCAAGATTTAAGCACGGCTTTGGCTCCAGCTTTAGTTGGGCACCATGTCTAATCAGGATTTTTCTAATCATGGCTTTATGCGCTTCCCAAAATATATTGGTATTGCTAACAGTCATGGCATTAGATTGAAAAACTGGTCAAGTCTTCTAGTACTGAGGCATCCTCTAAAAGGCTTTCATTTAATTTTCAAAGCCAAATTTTGTAGGAGGAGTCATTCTACTCCATGGAGCATGGTCCGATCAGGAAATATTGCCAATGTCTGTCGATGGAACTAAAAAGAGATATCGGAGTGAGATCAGAAATAGACCGATATGAGAATATAATTTGTGGGGGGAAGAGTAAAATGAGTAATCACACTCGTCAGGGTGTTGTAAGCAGCAGATGGACAAGGACCCTTAGCAGGTACCAGGAGGCATGGAGGAGATCCCAGAGGAGGTATCTAATTTCAGGTCAAAAGGGATATTAAAATCGCTTTCCAAGAGAAGTGCCCTCTGAAAAGAGGGTCAGTTTCTCTAGCGTGCAATCAAGGAAACCATCTTGATTGGCGTTAGGAGCATAGAGAGCTAACAAAATAATTTTAACGTCACCAATCATGCCTTTGTCAAAGATAAATCTACTGTACTCTTCTGACAATGAATCAGTTAAGGTCCAAGGAATCTTTTTAGAGATTAAAATAGAGGCTCCTTTGGATTTAGTAGTAGAATTAGTGGAGTGATACACAAGTGGAAAATCTCTATTTTTAAGTATGGGAACATTCTCTTCCCTAAAATGAGTCTCCTGTATTGTCAGCATGAGAACATTTCAAGTCCAGAAGAATCATTTTCTTTGTTAGGGGGTATTAAGACCCTTTACATTCCAGGAGACAATGTTTAGCGTGTCCATTCTGGGTGCTCGTAGTGAGAGGTGGGGAAGCTCCTGGAGAGCTCAGTGGGATATCTGAGTGGTGACTTTTGAGACTCATCCCCATTTCTCTACAGACAGAGTTCGACATCCACCTCTGGGTCTCACATGCCTCACTCAATCTTCTACAGGAGTTAATTTGTCTTTGACCTTTTTCCAAAGCGTAGAACCAGGGAGACACCTTTGCCCCTCCTGGTATGGCTACATTTATGCAACTTCTTCACACTGTGCCTAATACCCAGTTTTCAATTCCCCTCAATCACTGCTCTCTTCACTTCACACGCCACAGATTTATTTTAACACATCTGCTAGAGACAACAAAGGCTCACACATATGAATACTCAGGAGCTTTACTGAAGATTTCCCCCATGCAGAACATCCAAAATCTTGATCAACAAATCATTTTCAAAGTCCACAATAGACACAAAATGACCAGGTCACAGTAGAGAGTAGCTGGGCAATACCCTACTCTGTTTATGATAGATAATGTTGAACAGAGTTAAAACCCACTGCCACTACACTGGTTACATGGCCTTTACCCACATTTTTTCAGAACTTGAACTATCCAGCTTTTACTAAAATTAGGGGGAACTTTTAAGGGGAACCCCGTGCCAAAATTAAAAAAAAAATGGCGTGGGGTTCCCCCCAAAAATCCATACCAGACCCTTATCCAAGCACGCAACCTGGCAGGCCACAGGAAAAGAGGGGGGGGTGAGAGAGAACCCCCCCTCCTGAACCGTACCAGGCCACATGCCCTCAACATGGGGAGGGTGCTTTGGGGTAGCCAAAGCACTATGTCCCCATGTTGATGAGGACAAGGGCCTCAACCCCACAACCCTTGCCCGGGGGTTGTGGGGGTATGCGGCGAGGGGCTTATCGGAATCTCAAAGCCCCCTTTAACAAGGGGACCCCCAGATCCCGGGCTCCACCCCTGTATGAAATGGTAACAGGGTACAAATGTACCCCTACCATTTCACAAAAAAAGTGTGAAGTGTAAAAATGACATGACAAGTCCTTTATTAAAAAATAAAAACTGTCCTATAAAGTCTTCTTCTTCTTCTCTTGCTCCGCCGACGGACCGAAAAAAAACCTGTACACCGCCACCGATCCACCTCCATGGGAGGCACCCGCCGTAATGAGCATCCTCTCAGCTGACAGTTCTTTTCTAACTGAGGGCGGGGCCACACAGTGACGTCGCCAGGGGACCCCCCCCCTCTGACGCTACGGGAAAGCAATAGGGGTGTCCCTGTGTGCCAGAGGGGGACGGGGTCACCCAGCAATGTCACCGTGTGGCCCCGCCCTCAGTTAAAGAAGAGCTGTCACCTGAGAGGATGGTCATTACGGCGGGTGCCTCCCATGGAGGCGGGTGGGTCACGTTTTTTTTTTCTTCTGCGGTCCATCGGTGGAACAAGAGAAGAAGAAGAAGACTTTGTGGGACAGTTTTATTTTTTAATAAAGGACTTGTCTCCAAGCCGTGTCATGTAATTTTTACAATTTTCACACTTTTTTTGTGAAATGGTAGGGGTACATTTGTACCCTGTTACCATTTCACACAAAACAAAATCTTAAAATCTATACCAGACCTGAAGGGCCTGGTATGGAATTTGGGGGGACCCCCACGCAATTTTTTTTTTACATTTTGGTTTGGGGTTCACCTTAATATTCATACCAGACCCAAAGGGCTTGGTAATGGACTGTGGGGGAATCCCATGCCGTTTTTTTCAGTGACTTTTATGTGTATTGCCGGGACCGACAATTCATTACAGCCGCGAGTACTTTTAAATTACCTTTTTCCTTTTAGAAATGTCATTTTGTGCAGGGGCTGTTGTAAACACGGGAAACATGCGCCACTTTACAGGCATACTATAGACACCCCCCAGGTATGAAATTTAAAGGAATATTTCACTTTTATTGTTTCACTTTAAGCATTAATAAAATCACTGCTCCCGAAAAAAGTTTTCAAACTTTCTTTTGCATTGAAACATGTCACCTGGGGCAGGACCCAGGTCCCCAAACACATTTATGACAATACAATGCATATAAGCCTTTAAAATTAGCACTTTTGATTTCTCCTATAGACTTTTAAAGGGTGTTCCGTGGCTTTCGAATTTGCCGCGAACACCCCAAATTGTTTGCTATTCGGCGAACAGGCGAACAACCAATGTTACATTTGACTCGAACATCGGGCTCATCCCTACTGACAATAATCACAACATGTTGGTATTTGTCTGAATAATCCTTTATGAGGTCTAAGGATAATGCTTATATACCATGGACTTTAGGATGATGCGGGTCAGGATTAGGGATGGGCCGAACCCCCCCCTGTACGGATCGCACCAAAACATGCGAACAAGCAAAAAATTAGTTTGAACACGTGAACACCGTTAAAGTGTTACAAACATGAAAAATCCAAAGTGCTAATGTTAAAAGGTTTATATTCATGGTATTGTCATAAAAAGTGTTTGGGGACCTGGGTCCTGCCCCAGGGGACATGTATCAATGCAAAAAAAAGTTTTAAAAACAGACGTTTTTTTCAAGAGCAGTGATTTTAATAATGCTTAAAGTGAAACAATAAAAGTGTAATATTCCTTTAAATTTCATACCTGGGGGGTGTCTATAGTATGCCTGTAAAGTGGCGCATGTTTCCCGTGTTTAGAACAGTCTGACAGCAAAATGACATTTCTAAAGGAAAAAAAGTAATTTAAAACTACTTGCGGCTATAATGAATTGTCGGTCCAGCAATACACATAAAAGTTCATTGATAAAAATGGCATGGGATTTCCCCACAGGGGAATCTCGAACCAAAATTAAAAAAAAATGCGTGGGGGTCACCCCAAATTCCATACCAGGCCCTTCAGGTCTGGTACGGTATTAAGGGGAACTCCACACCAAAATTAAAAAAAAATGGCGTGGGGGTCCCCCTCAAAATCCATACCAGACCCTTGAGGTCTGGTATGCATTTTAAGGGGAACCCTGTGCCAAAATAAAAAAAAACCTCCTGAACCGTACCAGGCCACATGCCCTCAACATTGGGAGGGTGCTTTGGGGTAGCCCCCCAAAGCACCTTGTCTCCATGTTGATGGAGAGAAAGGCCTCATCCCCACAAGACTTGCCCGGTGGTTGTGGGGGTCTGTGGGCAGGGGGCTTATCGGAATCTGGAAGCCCCCTTTAACAAGGGGACCCCCAGATCCCAGCCCCCCTGTGTGAATTGGTAATGGGGTACAAATGTACCCCTACCATTTCACAAAAAAAGTGTCAAAAAAAAGACAAGAGACGGTTTATATAAGAACTGTCACCTGAACAGAAGCGTCACACAGTGGAAGACTCCCACTGAGGCGGATCGTGCGGAGGACGAAGCAGAGAAGAAGATGATGGATGAGAAGACAGGAGGAAGAATCGGATAAAGATAGAGGAAGAAGCGGGGGAAGAAGAAGATGGAGATAGAAAAAGAACATCAAAGGAAGATCCGAAGAAAGAAGATGGAAGAAGAAGTGGGCAAAGAAGAAATGAATAAAGGAATTGTCAAAAAACGTTTTTTAACATTTTTTACACTTTTTTGTGAAATAGTAGGGGTACATTTGTACCCCATTACCAATTCACACGGGGGGGGGGGGGGGCGTGATCTGGGTGTCCCCTTGTTAAAGGGGGCTTCCAGACTCCGATAAGCTCCCCGCCCGCAGACCCCCACATCCACCGGGCAAGTCTTGTGGAGATGAGGCCCTTCTCCCCATCAACATGGGGACAAGGTGCTTTGGGGGGCTACCCCAAAGCACCCTCCCAATGTTGAGGGCATGTGGCCTGGTACGGTTCAGGAGGGGGGCGCTCTCTCGTCCACCCTCTTTTCCTGCGGCCTGCAAGGTTGCGTGCTCGGATAAGGGTCTGGTATGGATTTTTGGGGGGACCCCACGCCATTTAAAAAAAAATTGGGGCGGGGTTTCCCTTAAAATCCATTCCAGACCTGAAGGGCGAACAGCCAATGTTCGAGACAAACTCATGTTTGACCCGAACAAAAAGCCCATCCCTAGACAGGATCCAGACAGCTCATTAATACAACTACTCCATACTAATGGGGCCACTTCCCCTCAGAGGCTAAGCCTTTATTGATCTACTATTACATTGTATATTTGTATAGTGGTAAATTTTGTATTTGTATTTCTTATATGGAAAGAATTTTATGCTTTATGACTTCCATGGATATATGATGTATAATATTGCTTCTACATTCTGTGGCTGCTTCTGCTATAGGTCAACAATACTTTGTAGCTGTCACACTAACTAGAGTCAAAAGGTATTGGTAACTTCTTTATTTTGGTTTTATCTGTTTTTTGTTTTCTTTTTTCCCGGCCAGGGATTGTGAGGCTGGTGTATGATAAGATTTGTAAAAAAAATTTTTTTTAATAAAGACTGATTAAAAAAAAAAGTTGATGCATACATTTGCTGCTTTACAGAGTCTCTTTTAAACTCCCAGGATTTAATTAAGTCATTGGGAGAAAATAGCCCCCAGCTTTGTGTTCCAGAAATGTTCAGGGACCTGTAGTGCTCAAATAGTAGGCCTCAGTTAACTCTCACCTCCATTACTGCCACTGCAGAACTTACTTTACAGCTCAGCAACAGATTCCTTATCCTCTTTGGGGAATTATTTTCATTAATTGCCCCTTCATCTTTATTTGATCAGTTCTGCTCTCCAGCTTTAGGCCCCTTTCACACTGGGGCGTTTTTCAGGCGGTACAGCGCTAAAAATAGCGTCTGTACAACGCCTGAAAAAATCCGGCCCCATTCACTCCAGTGTGAAAGCCGGTAGGCTTTGACACTGGAGCGGTGCGCTAGCAGGACGGTCAAAAAAGTCTTGCTAGCAGCATCTTTGGAGCGGTATAGGATCAGTGTATTCACCGCTCCTATACCGCTCCTACCCATTGATTTTAATGGGACACCGCAGTAATACCACGGCAATACGCTACGGCGTCGCTTTGCAGGGGTTTTTAACCCTTTTTTGGCAGCTAGCGGGGGTTAAAACAGCACTGCTAGTGGCCGAATACCGCGGCTAAAACGACGGTAAAGCAGCGCTAAATACAGCGCTGCTTTACCGTCGCCGCGGCTCCCACCCCAGTGTGAAAGGGGCCTTAGAGAATTGGTAGAAAAAACCTAAAGGGAGAGATGCCATCTTGAAGTTTATTAGATGACTATGCTTTAAAAGGAAGACACGTGCACAGACTTCTGGGAAGATGTTGGACTTTAAAAATGAAAAAGGAAAATTGAAGGGGGGTATTGACCAATTTTAATAGGAAAGAGACTAATGCCGCGTACACACGTTCGGACTTTGTCCGCCGGACCTAGTCGGGCGGATTGTCCGCCGGACCTAGTCCGCCGGGACTTCCCCACACACGCCCGGACTTCCGAGCGTGTGACTTGCCCACACACGCCCGGACTTTTCCGGCGGACAATCCGCTGGACAAAGTCCGCGGGACTTTTGAAAATGAACGGACTTGCCCACACACGGAGCAGTCCGTTCATTTCGAACGTAACTTCAGGTACGTAGCTAGCGTAGGCAGTAAATGCCGGCGCGCTAGCTCTGTGACCTGGCATGGATTTAAAGGGAAAAACGGCATGGGGGTCCCCCCCAATCCATGTCAGACCCTTATCCGAGCACGCAACCCGGCAGGCCAGGAAAGGGGTGGGGACGAGCGAGCGCCCCCCCCTCCTGAGCCGTACCAGGCCGCGTGCCCTCAACATGGGGGGTGCCCTGGGGAAAGGGGGGCCGTGCGGCCCCCCCACCCCAAAGCACCTTGTCCCCATGTTGATGAGGACAAGGGCCTCTTCCCGACAACCCTGGCCGTTGGTTGTCGGGGTCTGCGGGCGGGGGCTTATCGGAATCTGGGAGCCCCCTTTTATAAGGGGGCCCCCAGATCCCGGCCCCCCACCCTATGTGAATGAGTATGGGGTACGATGTACCCCTACCCATTCACCTAAAGTGTAAAATGTAAAGTAAAGAAACCACACTTTTGAAAAAATAATTTATTGCACTGCTCCGGGGGTCTTCTTCCGTCTTGGTCTTGGGGGGTCTTCTCGCCGGACTCCTCTGCCATTTACGTAGCTCTTTTACCGAGCGGAGAAGTCCGGCTACCTTCTTCGTCGTCGCCGCCGTCGTCTGGGGGTCTCGATCCGCCTTCGGGGGTCTTCCGGGGTCTCCCTACCGGGGTCTTCCGGAGGATGCTGGGACTGTGACATCACAAGGGGGCGGGGTCACCATGTGACATGAGCATGTGACCCTGTCCCCTTGTCCCTATATAAGTCCCAGCACAGCGCGGCTATGCCATTCCGGCCAGAGGGAGCGACGTGTCAACATCGGAGGAAGAAGAACAAGAACAAGAACAAGAAGAAGAAGGCGGAAGAAGAAGGCGGCGCAGAAAGCGACGACAGCGGCAAGAACAGAAGAGACCCCGGAAGACACCGGAAGACCCCCGAAGGCGGGCGACGACGGCGGCGATGGCGAAGAAGGTAGCCGGACTTCTCCGCTCGGTAAAAGAGCTACGTAAATGGCGGAGGAGTCCGGCGAGAAGACCCCCCAAGACGGAAGAAGACCCCCGGAGCAGTGCAATAAATTATTTTTTCAAAAGTGTGGTTTCTTTACTTTACATTTTACACTTTAGGTGAATGGGTAGGGGTACATCGTACCCCATACTCATTCACATAGGGTGGGGGGCCGGGATCTGGGGGTCCCCTTATAAAAGGGGGCTCCCAGATTCCGATAAGCCCCCGCCCGCAGACCCCGACAACCAACGGCCAGGGTTGTCGGGAAGAGGCCCTTGTCCTCATCAACATGGGGACAAGGTGCTTTGGGGTGGGGGGCCGCACGGCCCCCCTTTCCCCAGGGCACCCCCCATGTTGAGGGCACGCGGCCTGGTACGGCTCAGGAGGGGGGGGGCGCTCGCTCGTCCCCACCCCTTTCCTGGCCTGCCGGGCTGCGTGCTCGGATAAGGGTCTGGCATGGATTTGGGGGGGACCCCCACGCCGTTTTTCGGCGTAGGGAGTCCCTTTAAATCCATGCCAGGTCACGGAGCTAGCGCGGCGGCATTTACTGCCTACACTAGCTACGTAACCTGAAGTCACATGCTAAATGAACGGACTTGCCGATGAGCGGCAAGTCCGTTCATTTTAAAAAGTCCGGCGGACTAGCCTACTAACGGCGGGATTGTCCGCTGGACTGCCCAGTCCAGCGGATAATTTTAAAACCAAACTTAAAACTTAGTCCGCCGGACTTTTGGTGCCAAAAAGTCCGCCGACGCCCACACACGAGGGGATTGTCCGCTGGACTTGAGTCCAGAGGATAATCCCGCGGGATTGTCCCTTCGTGTGTACGCGGCATAATGTGAAATCCATTAAAAAAGCCATATTAATACATGATGTGAGTGCATCAATTAGAAGACTTGTGTTTGCCTCCATCACCTTGGTGCTCTTTCTTCATGTTCTTCTATTGCCTGTGTTCTTTAACCACTTGCCTACCAGGCACGAACACACCCTTCCTGACCAAGCCATTTTTCAGCTTTCAGCGCTGTCGCATTTTGAATGACAATTGCGCGGTCATGCAATGATGTACCCAAATAAAATTTTTATCATTTTTTCCCCACAAGCTTTCTTTTGGTGGTATTTGATCACCTCTGTGGTTTTTTTATTTCTTACACTATAAACAAAAGAAGAGGGGCAAGTTTGAAAAAACTAAATATTTTTTACTTTTTGCTATAATGAATATCCAATTTTATTTTTTTTTTAAAACAAATTTTTTCCTCAGTTTAGGCCGATACGTATTCTTCTACATATTTTTGGTAAAAAAAAAAATTGCAATAAGCGTATATTGATTGGTTTGCGCAAAAGTTATAACGTCTACAAAATAGGGGATAGATTTATAGCATTTTTATTATTTATTTTTTTACTAGTAATGGCGGCGATCTGTGATTTTTATTGTGACTGCGATATTGCGGCGGACATATCGGACACTTTTGACACATTTTTGGCACCATTCACATTTATACAGCGATCCGTGCTATAAAAATGCATTGATTACTGTATAAATGTGAATGGCAGGAAAGGGGGTTAACACTAGGGGGTGATAAAGGGGTTAATATGTTCCCTATGGGAGTGATTCTAACTGTGGGGGGAGTGGACTGACTGGGGGAGGTGACCGATCGGTGTCCCTATGTGAAAGGACACACCATCGGTCTCCTCTCCTCTGACAGCACGTGGATCTGTGTGTTTACACACACAGATCCAAGTCCTGCTCAGTTACTGGGAAATCACGGGTGCCCGGTTGATATCGCGGCCGCCGGGCACGTGCATCGGGTCCCCATCGATGCAATGGGTGCGCGCGCTCCCTAGTGGCCACAAAGGAAATGCCATATGACAGTGGGCGGTCGGTAAAAGGTTAACTTTGAAAGGTCATCAGTTTTACAACAAATATTTCAGTGTACTGTTTGCAAATTCACATTCTTCAGAGAGAAAACTGATACAATAACAATCATCCTTACCAGTAAAACTTGTATTTCCAGCTTCATCTGTAATATTTTTGCATTAAATTATTTTTCTATGTGTAATGACACAGATATGCTTTAAACTGTCCATTTAAATACAATCGGCAAGGACAAACAAAAAGAAATATGTCATCTAAAAACAAGTAAGCCCCAGAATAAAGCTACGTGAGCCACAATTGTTATGAAGGTCTCAGGACATTATTGATTTAAGATGTTCGCTTTATTGGGTAACTGGTGTTTTTGATGCCAGCTTTCAAAAGTGCTCAGCCATGAAACACAAAGGGATAGGTTTTGACAGCTCCCATCCGAAGCTATCAGTCAGTCAGGGAATTTATATTATTTGCGCAACCTGTGTTGTTTTTTTGCTTGACAAGTTATGCCTTCCGCTGGTGATCTCCACTTAGTTGCATTTAGCAGTTTGTCTCAAGCCATTTTTGCGGCAGAGAGCAATTTAGATATATGGGACATGTCATAACTTTACTTAACTATAATGCAGAATTGTTGGTGACATGATGAGGTAATTTTCCAGGGAGTAATTTGTTTTAAAAGCACGTTGTCCTTCAGAACTATGTAGTGAGTAACACAGAGAGAGAATTAAACATGCCACGTAACCATTTTCCTGAAACCCTTGATTCTTTTGTACCCTAATACATGAGGGTTGGCCAAGGTGATTCTCATAAAAGAGCAATTCAAGGCAACAAGAGAAAGCATTGAAGGCTTGAATTGATCCTATAGACAAAAGTTCATCCAAGTAATGTTGCTGTGTCAATTACCGCTCACTGAGAGACAAGAAGAAAAAACAGCTCAAGGTGGCTGTTCCAAAATATCACCTCCCCCACCAATTAGGGTGCAGGCTCAGTATGAAAGATACACGTGAGTAAAAATAATCCAGATGTCCGCCCTCCAAGAAAATGCCTTTATTGAAGAGAAAGTCCATACAATCAGAATAAAATGTACAGCAGTTAACGCGTTTCACACCACTCTTACTGTTGCTTAATCATAGCTACATGACAAATGAACAACAGTGATATATATACAGGTAAAAAATACTTACCGTAATTTAGTTTGCTCCCTGACAGACACTGGGGGGACTTTCTATAGAAATAAATATAGAACTAAATGTATTTAAGTACACAGAGTAAGTTTAAAAAAAAAAAAGTAAAAATCGGGAAGTGTCTGTTGTAGGGGGAAGTAGGAGGTGCTTGTCTGTGATGTGCCAACAGATTAAGTCTAGGACTTATACGATGGCTGCAACCCCTAGTTTGTTTTATGTGGACCGATACCACTTGGTGGGATAAAACTTGCTTTGACACCTACAGCTATGAATATGGAAATGGACACATTTGTGAGCCGATGAGTGAACTGTCCCTTTTGTGTGCTTTCTTTATATATATTTAAACAGTGGTGAATTTATTAATGCTATTTACAAGTGATGTACAGTGCTATAAAAATAAATAACTATAAAAATTCCAAAACCAAATCCTAGAAATGCACTAACTACACAAACCAAAGTCAAAACTATTATGCCGCGTACACACAATTGGACAGTCCGACAACAAAATCCTGGATTTTTTCAGACGGATGTTGACTCAAACTTGTCTTGCATACATACGGTCACACAAATGTTCAATAGCCAGTGCGGCTCTTCTGCTTGATTCCGAGCATGCATGGAATTTTGTGCGTTGTAATTGTCTACATACGCTCGGAATTTAGGACAATAGATTTTGTTGTCGGAAAATTTGAGATCCAGCTCTCAAATTTTTGTTGTCGGAAATTCCGACAGAAAATGTCCGATGGAGCCTACACGTGGTCGGAATTTCTGACAACAAGCTCATATCGAACATTTGCTGTCGGAAATTCCGACTGTGTACACGCGGCATTAGACTGTCTACACCTACCGCTTGTCAGCCTCTACATACAATGTTTCTTAGCTTTCACCAACATTTAAGCTCTCACAGACATGACCTGTCTATTCCCCAGGCTGTAGAGCACTGCCTCTGAGTTTCAGGTGATCCAGAGAGAGCTAAAAAGCCCAGAGTGGACAATTTATCAGAGGTCCCAAAAGGGACAGGAGCATGGAGATGTATGAATCCCAAACAGGACTTTTCCAGTTTCCTTTTAAGACACTCTGCCACATATTTCCCCCTCTAGCCCCCTCCCCCCAGTTGTTTCAACCCCAGGTTTGGAACACCTGTAGCCCAAGTCCCATGTGAAACTGGGACAGAGTGTCTACATTTCCCATCATAGTACTTGGTCTGCAAGGACCTCCTTAGGGACCCTGATGTGACTGAACACTGAACAATTCATTGGCATTGTTCTGGGCAGATGTGTCGCACAGAGAAATTGCCTCAAGGGAACAGGTAGCATAATCCATAATAACAAGAAGATGCTGATGGCCTTGGGAAAACTTGGGCAATGAACCTACAAGGTCCATGGCAATCCTCTCAAAGGGCACTTCAATAATTAGCAATGGCACTAGAGAATTTTGACAGTGGGGTAGGGGTACCAACATTTGACATACTGGACAGGATTTACAATAATTCTCAACGTCTTTTTGTACCCAAGGCCAGTAAAACCTGTATAACACTCTTTTGATGTTTTTTTTCTACACTCAAATGACCTCCCAGTAAGGGTATGTGGGTGAGCTCCAGTACCACCCTTGTGTATGGCTTAGGGACCACCAACTGTCCAAAAGTTTCAATATTATTTTTATACACTTTATACAACAATTCTTTATTGATACGGAAATAGAGAAAACAGAGTCTGTCCCTTGGTTTGAAAGATATATCATTAATCATCACAACATTCTCCCAGACCCTGGTAAGGGAAGGTTCTTTTCGCTGCTCAGTGCCAAAGTTTTCCTTGTTTGTATTAAGATCAGCAAACTTAATAAAACCTCAGTGTCAGCAGAAGGCTGTTCACTCTCACTGGCTGTAGGGACTTTCTCAGACTATTTGTCATGAAGATCCTGCCAGAAACCTGAACCCTGGCCGTCCTGGCCCACAGGCGCCACTGCGCATGCGCACCGGTGCGCGTGCACATGTGCGGCCGCACACGGGCACGCGCACAGGGAGGCAGGTGAGCGCTCTTGTTGGCGCCAGGTAAGCCTATTTAAACTTGGCCTGAGCAGACGGTCCCCGCTGTCTGCTCTACAGCGTTGTGGTGAACGTAACCTGATCCTGATATCTCTGTCCTGTTTGACCCGGCCTGCCTGTGGCTATCCAGCTATCTGCCTGCACCCGACCTTGGCTTGTTGTGACCACTCTTCTGTTTCATCCCCTTGTACCTTGCTGCCAGCCTGATTCCTGACCCGGCCTGTTCTGATGAACCTGATCACCTGTATTAATCCAGTCTGTTCTGAAGTCCTGTTTCCTATGCTGTTGAACCAGCTCATCTGTCCAGATCCGGTCTGCCCTGCTATCCAGTCTGCTGAGCTGTCCATCCAGATCCAACCTGCTCTGCTACCCAGTCCGCTGAGCTGTCCATCCAGACCCAGCCTGCTCTGCTATCCTGTTGGCTTGCTGAACCAGCTTACCTGCATTGATCCAGTCTGTTCCGAAGTCCTGTTTCCTGTGCTGCTGAACCAGCTTACCTGTCCAGATCCAGCCTGCTCTGCTATCCAGTCTGCTAAGCTGTCCATCCAGACCCAGCCTGCTCTGCTATCCTGTCTGCTTGCTGAACCAGCTTACCTGTCCAGATCCAGACTGCTCTGCTATCCAGTCTGCTAAGCTGTCCATCCAGACCCAGCCTACTCTGCTATCCTGTCTGCTTGCTGAACCAGCTTACCTGTCCAGATCCAGCCTGCTATGCTATCCAGTCTGCTAAGCTGTCCATCCAGACCCAGCCTGCTCTGCTATCCTGTCTGCTTGCTGAACCAGCTTACCTGTCCAGATCCAGCCTGCTCTGCTATCCAGTCTGCTAAGCTGTCCATCCAGTTCCAGCCTGCTCTGCTATCCAGTCTGCTAAGCTATCCATCTGGACCCAGCCTGCTCTGCTATCCTGTCTGCTTGCTGAACCAGCTTACCTGTCCAGATCCAGCCTGCTCTGCTATCCAGTCTGCTAAGCTGTCCATCCAGTTCCAGCCTGCTCTGCTATCCAGTCTGCTAAGCTGTCCATCCAGACCCAGCCTGCTCTGCTATCCTGTTTGCTTGCTGAACCAGCTTAGCTGTCCAGATCCGGCCTACTCTGCTATCCAGTCTACTCTGCTATCCAGTCTGCTAAGCTGTCCATCCGGACCCAGCCTGCTCTGCTATCCTGTTTGCTTGCTGAACCAGCTTACCTGTCCAGATCCGGCCTACTCTGCTATCCAGCGGTCTGTTGATCCTGCCAGGCACCCGTGCTCCTCCTCACTCCTGGGTCTCCTGTCACCCCACCAGGGAACCAGGAGTGGGAGACGCAAGGGAGGTCTCTCTCTGCAATATTGGGCTCACACCACCAGGTACGTGACACTATTCCTGTTCTCCTGCCATAGCCGAGAAATGAATATTTAGGGGTCCCTGAGAGGAGTTCTTTGAAACCAAATCGTCTGTGCAGGCTATGGATTCTGGCTCTGCCTCTGATTCAGATACTGTGACCAGCTCTGGATGATCCCACGGTTCCCAAAAATTAGGGAAATTCCTACAAATTATGGCATTATGGACCAAGTTGGGTACAACTCCGACCAGATGCGTCACAGTACCCAGGTCAGTTTCAAAGTTTACTATTGCAAAAGGATACTCTCAAGTATCCCCATGTACACAGATTACAGCAATCTTTCTAGAATGAAAGTCTGCAGGTGAAATCACATCCACTTTAACCAGAGTAACCAAAATTCCTGAGTCCAGTGAGGACATAATATGCTTATCATTTACAATCATTTAGCAAGTTTTCCCATAACTGGCACTATAGTGCACAAAACAGCAGTAAACAGACTGCAATCTACACCTGAAAAAGTCTGAAAACACCTGAAAGTCGCACTGCATAGGTTCATTATTCAATGGACTGTTTTCTGCCCAGTTCCTGGCAACAAAAACATCTAATGTTTGCCAGGTTAGGTCCACTGACAGGCACAAATCTCCCTGGTTTGGGATGCCAAACTTCACACCTGACACTAATAGTTCTCTGTCTCCTTGACATGCTTGCCACCCACTTCCCTTGGAGTAGTTTTACTGGTTGCCTGGGGAGACTGTGGCTTTGGGTGGAAAGTTCATGGGGTTGTAGGGAACATGACCAGGCTCTCAGCAGCAAAGCACCTCTCAAAGAACCTCACTAGACTATCAGCTGACTTGGGGTCCCCTTGGTCACCCACTTCTGTGGAGGGATATGTAAAGACCTTCGGTAATGATCTATTATCACATGTTCCACTATCTGTGGTCCAGACAGGGACTCCTGTTGCAGCTACTTTTGCAACAGGTGGATAAGGTCAAACATTTGAGATCGTGGAGGCCTCTCAACTTGAAAAGACTAGCTTCTGACCAGCTGTGCTTGTTCCGCTAAGGTAACACCTAGTCATGCCAGTATTTCCTGCTTGACTTTATCATAGTCCAAATCCTCCATAGACTCCAAATCATAATAGGCCTTCTACTATTCACTAGTTGGTAAGGGGGCGACCAGCTCTGTGCACTGTGTTTTAGGCCAGCCTTCTCTCTAGGCGGTTATTTCAAACATAACCAGAAAAGTCTCTAGGTCATCATCAGCAGTCATCTTTGACAGAATGTGACCAATATGGATGGTTGAGGAACTGCAAAGAACATCTGCAACTTTTGTAGGAGACCTCTGTGCAAGTATCTGCACCATGTCTGTCAACGCCTTGCTGTTTGTTTCCACAACACTTTCTAACTTTTCAAATAGCAAATGCATTTGTTACTGTACAGATCTTCTGTTGATTCTGCTGAATTGGCACCTGTGTTTGTTCCTGCACAGCACCTGGTGTTGTAGTACAGTGATTGCTTGCTGCTGTGCAGCATTTTCTAGCTGTTGTGTGGCATTAGAGGTAACCAATTGTTTTATTATCTTCTCCATGTTCAGTCACTCGAGGCACTGGCTCTTTAAATAGCAGTTTCTTGCCAAAACTGCCCACAGTCTATATGTGAACTGAGGGCTGCACAACAATTTCAGGCATAAGTAGTTCAATGATGAGGTGCCAAACAGTGGTGAATTTATTAGTGCTACTTACAGGCTATATACAGGTGCTGTACAGTGCTCTAAAAATAAATAATTCAAAAACAAAATCCTAGCCATGTCCGGACACTAACTGTAAAAATCAATGTCATAACTACCAGGCTTTCCACGTGTAACGCTTGTAAGCCTCCTTGTACACAGTTTTCCAGCTTCTACCAACCTTTTAGCTCTCACAGACATTACCTGTACAAGATCGAGGGTGGACAAATAATGTGAGGTCCCGAAAGGTGTGGGACAGGTGCCTGGGAGATGTATAAGGGCTTGTTCACACATAAACATGCACTAAATGCATGAAAATGCTCAAAAATGAATAGGCCTTCCATTGGCATGCATTTCTTTTGCACGTGTGTTGACACGTGTTTTTGATCATTTTAAATTGCTATGGGTCCTTGTAAGGAACAAAATAATAAAACACTTTTTTTTCCTCAATAGATTTGCATTAAATATATGTGCATTTTTGTGCATTGCATTGTGTTAAAATACATACATGTAGCATTTTAACGCAACATACTGCACTACACATGGCACCAGTGGTATGGTGTGAACAGAACACATAGAAGACAATTGTTTTCTATGTGTTCTTGCGGTAACCTGTGTTCTTCCAGTGCAGAAAAAAATAGGTCACTGCAGTATGTGATGAGTCTGAAGTAATATGGGTGGATCTAGACATGGGTGTGCGTACTACAAAGGTTATCATTGGAGTTTGTTATAGACCTCCCAGTATTAATGTTGAGGTGAAGAGCTCCTTGTGCAGATAGAAAGGGCTGCAAGGGCTGGGACAGTAATAATAATGGGGGATTTTAAATACCTGGAAATTGACTGGAGTAATGGCACAGCTGGAACAGTTAAAGGGCAAAAATGTATAAACCTAATACAAGACAATTGTATGGTCCAGTTTATTGAGGCCCCGACTAGGAATGATGCTCTGCTGGACCTGGTTATCTCAAACCATTTAGAGATTATTACCAATATTCATATAAAAGAAGATCTGGGTAGCAGTGACCATAACATGATTTCATTTAATGTTAGCTGTAAGCAACAAACACATACGGGAAATATAAAAACACTTAACTTTAAGACCCCTTTCACACCAAGCGCGTATTGCAGGCGCTATAGCGTTAGAAATAGCGCCTGCAATCCGCCCTAAAACAGCTGCACCATTGTCTGCAGTGTGAAAGCGAGGGCTTTCACACTGCAGCAGTGCGCTGACAGGACGTCAGGAAAAGTCCTGCCAGCAGCTTCTTTGGAGCGGTGAAGAAGCGGTGAACTCACCGCTCCTCCACCGCTCCTCCAGCGCTGCTCCCCATTGAAATCAATGGGGCAGCGCTGTAATACCGCTGGCAAAACGCCGCTATTGCAGCATTTTGCGGGGGGGGGGTTTAACCCTTTCTCGGCCGCCAGCGGGGGGTAAAAGCTCCCCGCTAGCGGCCAAAATGCGCCACAAATCTGACGGTAATACTCCACTAAAAATAGCGGCGTCTTACTGCCGACGCTATAGGCGTTGCAGTGTGAAAGGGGTCTAAGAGAGCAAATTTTTTCAAGGATGAGGGCTACTCTATCCAAGACTTAGACTGGGAGGGAATATTGGCATCAATTAGGGATGTGATGGAATTGGTCCAGTTCTTTTTCTCTGCTCTAGTTCATGTTCCTAGCTCCAGTCTGTGTTCTTAGATCCAGTCCATGTTCTTATGTCCAGTCTGTGTTCCTAGCCCCAGTCATGTTCATAGTTTTTGACCTCCCATGACTTTACTCTCTTCTGTGATGCTTGTGACTTCTGTGCATCTGGCTCTTTGCATCTTCTGTAACTCCAGTGCACCTAACTCTTACTTGTTTCTTTTTTGGACTGACTTCCTGTGTACTGACCTTGGCTCACTCTCTTTCTCCGAATTTGCTTTGTTAATTGTATTGTTTGCCTCCTATCCTGACCTTTGGCCTGCTACCTGGATCTTCTTATCACCTAGTACTACCACTCCACTTCTATATTAGCTTGCATGACTTTGTACCTGCAACTTGAGCTCTAAAAAAGTGTAGCTCACCTCCACCTTTTTTGTGGTTTATAGTGGGTCCACAATGATCCAGCCATATTTGACACTGGTACTCCCCCTTACTACATGCCCGGGCTGTCCCTGTACATCCACTGTTGCTCTTCCTTTACTGGTCCCTCTATTGCTACCGTAGGCTTCCCAGATTTTGTCCTCCACTATATGTCCTCTCCATAACTGAGTTAAAATACATTTACAGATATGCAAATATCACCAGTGGAGAGGGGTGAAATTCTGTCCAATGATCATACAACATACACAACAGAGCTGTTCAAGGAACTTACACTGCTGATGAGGAGAACAAGGATACTTTCCAATGTGCTTGGTCACCAATCACAAATCAGTTAAGTAAGGGATGGATGGGGATGCCTGTGCTTTTTGCCACCTTGATCATTTCTTTTTAGATCTACCTCACTTCTTCCACTCATTGCATATCTGTAAGTTCATTCCACTCTGATAGTAACATTTAACTAAAGTACATACAGTATGCAATGCAATCCTCTTTCTATAAACTTGAATGTTCAAGTGCATGCCATATTCATTGGCGCCTGTGATGACATTGACATTACGAGACAGACACTGCTATTGGTTCTTGCCATGTGTATATATTTACACCTCACATTTATTCTTCATAGCTTTCTAAAAACTTATTTTGGGACAGGTTTTTTAAACCACACTACGCAGAGCTTAAAGTGATACTTACCTGCTCTGTGCAGTGGTTTTGCACAGAGCAGCCAGATCCTCCCATTCTCGGGTCCCTCGTCAGCGTTCCTAGCCCCTCCATTCATTGATTGCCCCCACAGCAAGCAGCTTGCTATGGGAGCACCCGAGTGGAGCCGCCGCTCTGTGTGTCCATTCAGACATGGAGCGGCGGTTTGGTCCTGCCCCCTCTCTCTCCTTATTGGCTCACTGATTTTAATTGACAGCAGCAGGAGCCAATGGCACCACCCTGCTGTCTCAGCCAATGAGGAGGGAAAGTCCCAGGCAGCCGAGACTCTCCTGCAATATCGCTGGATCGAGATGGGCTCAGGTAAGTATTAGGGGGGCTGCTGCACACAGAAGGTTTTTTAACTTAAAGTGGAAGAAAACCCTCCTATCGTTTTCAGCCAAGGAAGCTGCCATTTTGGCCTCTGTTTAATCTGCAACTGCCATGATGCTGCACAAGTAATCCGTTATGAAACCAGCCATTGGATGCTTTGACAGTTTGGTTGAGAGCGCAAGCAAATGTGACAGCTAGCATTTCCGGCATTCCGGGAATGTTAACTGTCATTTGAAACTATCAAATCGATGGGTTTACTTCCGCTTTAATGCATAGAATGACTTTACAATCACTTTACTTTAGTGTACAATAGTCGTGGTAGAGGGTCGTACCGGTTAGTCATCGACTAATGCAGGAAGTCTGGAGTTTAAGTAAATACCCATTATTGGCTATCTTAAGTTATTAAAGATGCAAACTTTCAGGATAAAATGTATAACGCCTGATAAAGGGATCTTTGTTATCCTGAATTCTTGCATCTTTAAACACTTAAATTAGCCAAAAAAGTGTATCACTTAAACTCCAAACTTTCTGAGTAAAATAGTGAAATAATTTGGAACTAAATCAGTAGACCCTAATATTTTTTGGACAAATACATTCTTTAGAAGTTTGAAATCATTTTGGATACCTTCCAATTCCATTCAAGCTTTAAAAACTTCATTAAACGTGTCATCATTCACAGCCCTGAACTCTGACCAGTGATGCATTCCAAGCTCAACTCAGTCAGTGATTAATACTGAATCCTGTCCCTTTTTGATTCAAGATATTTTAACTGGTGACCTACAGCTGATACTCTCTAATTCCCTTTGCTGTAAAGAAACTACTGATAGTAATTTCTTCCATTTCAAGTTGCACAAATGCCATGCAGTCAGAAAAGCTGCTGGTGGCAACATAATTGGCCCAGAAAATTATTTAAGTAGGTAAACTGCGATGTTTCTAATTTTTGTTGAAATGTCAATCAGATCTAATTAAACTTTCAGTCTGATCTATAAATGTTTTTTTGCTTTGACTGGGAAAGGCCAATCCAGGTCAGAGTTGGAACTGAGTTTATATTGATTTCTATATCTGCTGGGCATGTTACACAGCCTCTCACAGAAAAAACATAGAAAATAAATGTCAAATTCTACTTGTATTTCTTCTTTTTCAAACAAAGAGAGACAAGTGAAAACTTCACAAAAACATTTATTCTTGAGCCCGAAAAAACATGACGATATTAAGGCCTGTCTTTTTGCATTTAATTTACATCACAGAACTATTTAATAATAGCCGCTTTAAGCTGAGATGTTTTTATATACAATATTTCATTCAAACAGGGCTGTTGGTGGCTCAGAAACCTTAAGGAGATGAAGTAGGCACTGTGATATTCCAAAGAGCATAAAACGGGCTGTTGGCATTGGACAGAGATTGTTTCTCAGGCACGAGTCAAAATGGTAGTAATTTAGTAGTTCTCAAAATGCATCCACAGCTGAATCAGAAAATGGTAAATGTAAAAGAGTACCTAATCAAAAGGGTCACCAATACAGGGTGGTAGCAAAAAAATTCTCTTTATTAGTCAATAGGACTATCTAGTTTTCCAGATATGGACTTCCCTTCATCAGGTTCAAAATCACAATAGCACAAATTGGTAATCAGAAGTCCAAACTTTATACATATAAAAAAACTAAATTATGCTAAACATATCTTCATGAAACAAGCAATTTCAGATCATTGCTCCTGGTCACTGATTAAGACTTAAGACTGCCAATCCAGGCCTGGACACTATCAATTTAAAGGTAGGGCAAGAAAAGGCATATACAATGTATAGTCAAACAGCCCCAGGGTATAATCCTGGATTAGACTTAGCTCCACCTCAGTTTTTGGCATCTAATTGGAAGGTAACAGGTTCTTGATTGGAGGTGGGGTCTCTCAACATCACATAGAGGCTGTTGAAGACAATAGGGGTCTAGACAGAACCTGACTGTGCTGTTGGAAGCAACACCCCTTTGCAATGCATGTATGCTGGAACTCTTATGTTTGGCTGTTCATGTGCCTCATGAAGAAAAGGGAGTTGTTACCATTTTGAAAAATAAAGTAATTAACAAACCCTTGACTTATCTGCCTGTTCCTGTTTTCAGATTTGCATGGATTCTTAACCACCTCAATACAGGGCATTTTCACCCTCTTCCCGCCCAAGCCATTTTTCGTCTTTCAGCACTGTCACACTTTGAATGAAAATTGGACGGTCATCCACTACTGTACCCAGATGAAATTGTTATCATTTTGTCCCCACAAATAGAGCTTTCTTTTGGTGGTATTTGATCACCTCTGCGGTTTTTATTTCTTGCGCTATAAACAAAAGAAGAGTGACAAGTTTAAAAAAATATATATATTTTTTACTTTTTGCTATACTAAATATCCCCAAAAAATATATAAAAAACATTTTTTTCCTCAGTTTAGGCCGATACGTATTCTTCTACATATTTTTGGTAAAAAAAATCGCAATAAGCCTATATTGATTGGTTTGCACAAAAGTTATAGCGCCTACAAAATAGAGGATAGATTTATAGCATTTTTATTATTATTTTTTAACTAGTAATGGCGGCGATCTGCGATTTTTTATCATGACTGCGATATTGCGGCGGACATATCGGACACTTTTGACACATTTTTGGGACCATTCCCATTTATACAGCGATCTGTGCTATAAAAATGCATTGATTACTGTATAAATGTGACAGACAGGGAAGGGGTTAACACTAGGGGGCGCTGAAGGGGTTAATATGTTCCCTGGGAGTGATTCTAACTGTAGGGGGAGGGGATTCACAAGGGGAGGAGACCAATCAGTGTTTCTCTGTACTGAGAACACACCATCTTTCTCCTCTCCTCTCACAGGACCGTGGATCTGTGTGTTTACATACACAGATCCACGGTCCTGCTGTGTTACCAGGCAATCGCGGGTGCCCGGCGGACATCGCAGCCGCTAGGCATGCGCATCGGGTGCCCAGTGACATGGCGGGCGCGCGTGAGCTCCCTGGAGGGCCGGGAAGGGGAGTTGTAATTTTTCCCACAATTCTTTGCAAAATCAAGATTTTTTTTCTTTTTTTCCCGCAAAATTGTCATATTAGCAGGTTATTTCTCACACACAGCATATGCATACCACAAATTACACCCCAAAACACATTCTGCTATTCCTCCTGAGTATGGCGATACCACATGTGTGAGACTTTTACACAGCGTGGCCACATAGAGAGGCCCAACATGCAGTTAGCACCTTCAGGTGTTCTGGAGCATAAATTACACATCTAATTTCCTGAATACCTCTTGTACTTTTGAAGGCCCTGGAGCAACAGGACAATGGAAACACCCCAAAAATTACCCCATTTTGGAAACACCTCAACGTATAATCTATGAGGCATAATGAGTCTTTTGAACATGTTATTTTTTTCTACAAATTTTTGGAAAATGTGGAAGGAAAATGAAAACGCATTTTTTTTAACACAAAGTTGTCAATTTATACAATATTTCGAACACATAGCATGTACATACCAAAAATTACACCCCTAAATAGATTCTCCTTCTCCTTCTGAGTATGGCAATACCACATGTGGGAGACTTTTCCACAGCCTGGCCACATACAGAGGACGAGTACGGCCGAGTATGGCTGAGCATGGCTGGGTATGGCTGAGCATGGCTGGGTACGCCTGGCTGGGTATGGCTGAGCATGGCTGGGTACGGCTGAGTATGGCTGAGTATCGCCGAGTATGGCTGAGCATGGCTGGGTATGGCTGAGTATGGCTGGGTATGGCTAGTGTGGCAGAGCAAGGCTCTGTCCCTATGAAATTGGAGGTAAAAGAGACACAGAGTTTGCATATCTGCAGACTGCAAGACTACAGAGTGTAGAGTGGAGAAAACTGCTCTGTCAGTTTTCTCCAGGTTTTGCTAGTTCCGGATGGGATTCTGTAGTTTGGAGAACCCTGAGAGTCATGGGTGGGACGGGATCTCCAACCCTGTGTCCGGGTCTTGAGGATAGCAAGCAGGGTGTGTGCCCAGCTGCACACAGCCCATATAACGAGGGGCTGGTGAGTGTAGAGTGTGGAGGATGGTGGAGTGTGAGCAGCTTGCTGCTGCTCTGTGAAGACAGACCTGTGTCTGTAGAGTGGTCATCCCTGTGAGACACTGTAGCCTGTGTAAGGGGGATTCTTTGCCCAGGGACTGGGAAAGGCTGGCCAGCCTTGAGAGTCGGGAAGACTACGGATGCCAGTGAGTCCAGGGGGCTGGAAAGAATCGATAAGTCTGTTGGGAGCAAGCAGAGGATCTGCTGACAAGAGAGAGCCAGGTGGCTTGGTATGTTTTCATTTATGAGTGCTGAATGAAGTTAAACCCTGCGTGGGATTCCTGGATGGACTTTTGTTTTGTTTTCCCCTTTAATAAACGTGGGCTACCAGGCCCTTACTATAAATGCCTGTCTGATGTGGACTCGCTACACAAAAAATGCCAAAATATCCACTTGAGCTAAACACCCCGATGTCACACTAGGTACGGCTGGGTATGGCTGGGTACGGCTGGGTATGGCTGGGTACGGCTGAGTATGGCTGGGTACGGCTGAGTATGGCTGGGTACGGCTGGGTATGGCTGGGTATAGCTGTGTATGGCTGGGTATCGCCGAGTATGGCTAAGCATGGCTGGGTATGGCTCGTTATGGCTGAGTATGGCTGGGTATCGCCGAGTATGGCTGGGTATGGCTGGGTATCGCCGAGTATGGCTGGGTATGGCTGGGTAAGGCTGAGTATGGCTGGGGGTGGATGGGATGGCAGCATGGATGGATGGATGAGTATTGCTGAGTATGAATGGCTGAGCATGGATGGGTGGATAAGTATGACAGAGGGATGGCTGAGCATGGATGGATGAGTGTGGATGGCGGGATGGCTGCGTGTGGATGGCGGGATGGCTGAGTGTGGATGGATGAGTGTGAATGGCAGGATGGTTGAGTGTGGATGGCGGGATGGTTGAGTGTGGATGGCGGGATGGCTGAGCGTGGAAGGTGGGATGGCTGAGTGTGGATTAGTGTGGATGGCTAAGTGTGGTGGGATGGATAAGTGTGGATGGCTAATACAGAGGGATGGATGGCTGGATGAGTGCTGCAGTTGTCACTGAGCAGCACTGTGGGCACTACACATCCAGCCCACATCGCTGCTGTATCCGTTCTCTCCCCTCTCGACTCACACATTATGGAGAGGGAAGAAACGGACATGACGCTGGTTTGTTTACATGTGATCACTCTGTCATTTGACGGAGTGATCACGTTGTAAACGGCCCCTGTAAGCGGCCATTTACCGTGATGCGCCGGGTCATTTGGCTATAGTGTGGTCGGCAAGTGGTTAAAGGGGTTGTAAAGGCAGGAAGTTTTTTTTATCTTAATGCATTCTATGCATTAAGATAAAAAAAACTTCTGTGTGCAGCAGCCCCCCAAGCCCCCCTAATACTTACCTGAGCCCATCTCTATCCAGCGATGTCCATGAGTCCCTCTGCCATCCGGGACTCTCCCTCCTGATTGGCTGAGACACAGCAGCGTTGCCATGGGCTCCCTCCAATTAAAGTCAGTTAGCCAATTAGGAGAGAGAGGGGGTGGGGCCGAAATGCAGCTTCGTGTCTGAATGGACACACGGAGCTGCAGCTCGGCTCGGGTGCCCCCATAGCAAGCTGCTTGCTGTGGGAGCTCTCGACAGGGGGGAGTGGCTAGGAGCACCGAAGAGGGACCCAAGAAGAGGAGGATCAGGGCTGCCCTGTGCAAATCCACTGCACAGAGCAGGTAAGTATAAGATGTTTATTTAAAAAAAAAAAAAGAGACTTTACTATCACTTTAAATAACTGGAGCTACATGTGTATCTCCTAAAAACTTGTATAGTAGCAGTGTTACCCATTCTATCATAGTGCATAGAAATGAATAGCAAGAGTAATTTATTATAATGTTAACATGTCCATTCAAAGTTAAAACTTTCCAGCCACCAGTAGAAAGTCACCCGCGAAGCATGTTTAGCATCATCAAAATAGATTGCAGCTCTTAGGCAGCTTTGTAGGCCAAACTATTTACATATTAAGCAAAAAAAAACTCTTATGAGGATTACCTCACAAAAATGTTTGCTTAATTTGTATACATAATTTTTTAGTTATACAAATTATGTAGGATGTGTGAAGTGGAGCGGTTTGATGCATTACATTACAAATAAAGCAAGCCATTTCTTAGGTGAGGGAATTTTGGGCAGTTGGTTCTCTTCAGTTTGTTAATGGAAAGTAAAGCAGAAAAGGGAAGCCTTGAAACATAGCTGTGATTTAGTAAACAGAATTCTGTGAAAGGGGAAGCAAAAGAAGTAGTAAACATGTACCTGTCCCCTCTAGACAGGAAGACTTGATTGTTTTTAGGAAGAGTCTTGTGTAAAGTAAACCAGTGAGGATGAAAATATGGAAGCTGCAATCACCAACATGTTTTTTTAATGGAATCACCCATATTTCTATTTCCATAAGTTGACTTTGAAGTAAACCTGTGGCCAGAATATAGGCATAAAAGAGGAACTGAACTTCGGAAGCTGTGCCTGAAAAAGGAAGATAAAGGATAAAGAACAAGTCACTATTTTTTCTGATCATTTCCCAATTACTGACTTATCATGCCTTCATTTGCACTGTCTCTGTGTGGAGGCAGCCATCTTGGTAGAGTTATGGTTTTGCTTACTTATGCCAGAGCCTGCAGCAAGCAGCATCCTAAATAGAAAAATTACTTTTAGTGGTACATATCGTGGGGACAATAATTATTTGATCCCCTGCATATTTTGTAAGTTTGCCCACTTACAAAAAAATTAAGGGTCTACAATTTTTATCATAAAGGTATTTTAAATAATAGAGACAGAATATCAACCAAAAATCCAATAAAAAACACATGATACAAATGTTATAAGTTAAGTTGCAGTTCAGTGAGTAAAATAAGTATTTGATCCCCAAGCAAAACACGACTTAGTTCTTGGTGGACAAACCCTTGTTGGCAAGCACAGAGGTAAGACTTTTCTTGTAGTTAGTGACCTGGTTTACACACATCTCAGAAGGGATTTTGGCTCACTCTTTTATACAGAACTTCTCTAAATCCTTAAGGTTTCTTGGCTGTTGCTTGGTAACTCGAAGTTTCAGCTCCCTCCATACATTTTCTATAGGATTAAGGTCTGGAGACTGGCTAGGCCACTCCATGACTTTAATGTGCTTCTTCTTGAGTCACTCATTGTTGCCTTTGCAGTATCTTTTGGGTCATTGCCATGCTGAAAAAGTCATCCATGACCCATCCTTAGTGTTCTGGGAAGAAGGTTCTCATCCAAGATTTTACCATACATGGCCCCATCCATTGACCTCTCAATGTGGCAATGTGTCGGTCTGTACCTTTAGCAGAGAAACAGCCCCAAAGCATAATGTTTCCACCTGTTGATGGTGTTTTTAGGGTGATAGTCAGCATTTTTCTTCCTCCAAACATGGTGAGTTCCTGTCCTCAAGTAGGCACATGTACATTCATGCCAATGAACATCTAAATGATTCAGAGAAGGATTGGGAGAAATTGCTGTGTGCTGTTTGGAGGAAGAAAAATGCTGACTATGACCCTAAGAACACCATCTCTACAGTCAAACACGGAGGTGAAAACATGAGGCTTTGAGACCAATGGACGGGGCCATGTATTGTAAAATCTTGGATGAGAACCTTCTTCCCAGAACACTAAGGATGAGTTGTGGATGAGTTTCCAGCATGACAATGACCCAAAACATACTGTCAAGGCAACAAAGGAGTGGCTCGAGAAGAAGCACATTGGGGTCATGTAGTTGCCTAGTCAATCTCCAGATCTTAATCCTATAGAAAAATTATGAAGGGAGCTGAAACTTCGAGTTGCCAAGAGACAGTTAAGAAAAACAAAGTATTTAAAGAAGTTCTGTAAAGAAGAGTGGACCAAAATCCCTACTGAGATGTGTGCAAGCCTGGTCACTAACTACAAGAAACGTCTTACCTCTGTGCTTGCCAACAAGGGTTTCTCCACCAAATACTAAGTCATGCTTTGCTTGGGAATCAAATACTTATTTTACTCACTGAACTCCAATTTAATTGATAATATTTATTATCATGTGTTTTTTCTGGATTTTTGGTTGAAATTCTGTCTCTATCATTTAAAATACACCTATGATAAAAATGATAGAACCTTCATTTCTTTGTAAGTGGGCAAACTTATAAAATCTGCAGGGGATCAAATAATTTTTTTCCCCACTGTAAGGCCATACACATATCTTAAAATTGTAACCCTCTTTTTTTACATCTTAAAATCTTTACTAAGAATGTTGCATTAATGGTTTAATACCAGTATTTAGGCGAGTATGTCCAGCCCTGTGCAAACAGTCAAGCCGCGTACACTAAATCGGATTTTCAGACGTGAATTTTGTGATGACCGGCTGTTGGCAGAAAATCAAAAATGTTGGATGGCAGGCTTTAAAATTTTCCGCGGTCAAATGTATGTTGTCGGATTTTCCGAGCGTGTGTACACAAGTCCGTCAGACAAAAGTCCAAAGTACAAACACCCATGCTCGGAACCAAACACGAGCCAGAAGCGGTCGGTCTTTTAAACTAGCGTCCGTAATTAACATTTGTGACGTGGCAAATTATGAAATCTCGAAATGCAGCACACATTCTCTACTTCTTTAATGGGATAATAATGAAGCTGCTTTGCTGGTGATACTGATGGAGCTATTGAAAACTAATTTTCAAAGGCTTTTTTTTTATAATGATATCAAGAATAATATTATTATGCTTGTTATTTATTTTTTGGTGCAAGTTACCACAACACCATTATCCCGTAGTTTTCTAGAGCTCCCTCCCTGACACAGGAGAAGCTGTACTTCAAAGCAAACCAGCCGACATTAAAGCATTACAAAGTGTCCTGCTTCCACCAGTGAACCCGGAGCTCCATTGGGGACCCTCAATATGGTACTGGGAGGTAGCCGCCATAAGATGAAAACCTCCTCAAAGGTGACTCAGGTACGGGCTGCAGCTAAAATGGCGCCATCTACCTCACATAGCACCTCAGAGCGCTCTAATACACAGACACAGAAGGAGACACTGTTACATGCAGAATCTTCTGGTGAATCAGATATTGAACAATTTCCCTCACAAAACTCTCCACATGAACTTGTAGCTTCCCCAGTGCCTTTAAAGCAATTTGAACGTATGCTGCAAAGAGCACTGAAACAAACCTCAGAGCATATTACAAGTAGCCTTACAAAAGAAATTAGAGAAATTGGCGCTCGTACAGCGGCATTAGAAATTAGAGTGGATGAGGTGGAAATTTCAGCACAAAATAATGTCAGAAATAGAAAATCTTAAAGAGGAAAATGTAATACTGCAATCTAAGTTAGAAGATTTTGAGAACAGAGACAGACGTTCCAACCTCCGCATCAGAGGTATCCCTGAATCTGTGATCGATTTGCATTCAACCATGACGGCCTTATTCCAAGAACTCCAACCGGCCCTACCCATTGATCGCTTGGAAATGGACAGAGTCCACCGTGCCCTCATGCCCAGGAAAACAGATGGCCCTCCACGCGATATTATCGCTAAATTCCACTATTATCGCACAAAAGAGCAACTTTTGGCTGCAGCCAGAGCTAAAGGCAATCTAACATTCCAAGGTCATGATTACCAGTTATTTACTGACTTATCCCAATTGACTATCGCTAAACGTCGATCGATGAAACCTCAACTGACAGTGCTGCAAAGTCATCATATCACTTATCAATGGGGATTTCAATTTATTGGTTTAATAAAAAAAGTTTACTAGCGTTCGTAATTAACATTTGTGACGTGGCAAATTATGAAATCTCGAAATGCAGCACACATTCTCTTCTTCTTTACTGGGATAATAATGAATCTGCTTTGCTGGTGATACTGATGGAGCTATTGAAAACTAATTTTCAAAATCTAAATTTACTGGCTTTTTTTTTGTTTTTAAAAACAAGAATAATATTATTATGCTTGTTATTTATTTTTTGGTGCAAGTTACCACAACACCATTATCCCGTAGTTTTCAAGATCAAAGATACAACTATATTGGTAAATAAAAAAACTCCACACCCATTTATATGAGCTCCTCTTATCCACAAATTTTCACGGCCTCAGCTACCACTAAGAAACGTGGAACCCTTATAGCTTTTCACTGCTCTACCCCATTTATACTCAAATCAGAAATCAAAGATCCCGAAGGGATATATATTATTCTCACAGGACATATTATGGATACGGCAGTTACAGTTGTGTCCTATTACGCCCCAAATAAACAGCCTACATTCTTTCTATCTCACCTTCTACAAGTAGTATCCACGCACAGGATGGGTACAAGGATTGTGTGCGGAGACTCAAACCAGGTCCTCCTCCCATTTCTAGATAAATCCCCATACTCTCCACCGAGAAGCCCAACCAAGCAATCTTTCTCACAACTTCTCTCGAGATATAACTTAGTTGATTCTTGGAGAGAACATAACCCAGCAAAAAGGAAATATACTTACTACTCGCATCCCCATAAAACCTTTTCCCGAATTGACCATATACTCCTAACTGTTGGTATGTTACCAGAGATCCTTTCATCAAACATTATACCCATCCCTTGGTCAGACCATAATGCAGTATACACTACCATAGCGTCTACTATACCTAAATCACACAACTCATCATGGTACCTCCCTGATATTTTGCTAAAAAACCCATCTCATTGCCTTATATTTGACCAAGCCTTAAAAGAATATCTAACACATAATACCTCCCCTGAAATTTCTACACTGACTCTCTGGGAAGCACATAAGCCAGTACTACGCGGAATATTCCAACGCCAATCTGCAATGTTTAAACGTGAGCGAAAAATTCTCGAACGCAAATTGGACTTAGAATATAACACTGCCTATGTAAATTTCCAAGATAATCCCTCTTCGACCACAAAAACTAGATTAGAAAAGGCCCGGTTAGAATATGATCTCTTTCTCACAGAAAATGCGGATAAGTCCCTGCGACGTTCTAGACACGCCTTTTTTATGAAATCTAACAAACCAGACACCATGTTGGCGCGTGCTCTTAATTCTAGGCATAAACAACCTAACCTATCCGACTCCAATTGTCGAAGAATAATTATACCTGTAATCCGGTTAAAATAGTACACAAATTTAGATCCCATCTAGCTTCCCTATATTCGGAAACAACAGAATTTAATCCTTCTGAAGCCGATGTCTTTTACTCTCATTTAAAGCTCCCTGAACTAACCCAGACCCAAAATTCTCTTCTTGAAGAACCTATTTCAGAGGTTGAGGTAGTAAAAACTATTAAAGAACTAAAGCAAAACAAAAGGCCAGGCCCAGATGGTTTTTCAGCCATATATTACCATACTTTTGCAGAGATCCTTTCTCCACTCCTAACCAAAGCTTTCAATACAATATTAGAAGGATACTCATTTAGACAAGAATCGTTAATGGCAATAATCTGCATGATCCCTAAACCAAATTCTGATAGCACATCCTGCTCAAATTTCCGCCCCATTTCACTTTTAAACCTTGACATTAAAATTCTAGCGAAAATTTTGGCATCCCGCCTCAACAAAATCATAGGTAACCTTATTCATCGTGACCAGGTAGGCTTCATGCCTACTCGCCAAGCTAGTGACAATGTGCGTCGAGCAGTACTCTTGGCGCACATTGCCAAAACTCGCCGCATTCCCTCTTGTTTCCTTTCCCTAGATATCAGGAAAGCTTTGGATTCGGTTTCTTGGCCCTATTTGTATCACACTCTCCAGAAATGGGGTTTTGGACCCCACTTCATTAAGTGGATATCAGCACTTTATGATAGACCTCAAGCATATGTAAAATATGCAGGCTATAAATCTGACTTTTTCAAAATAGAAAGAGGCACACGTCAGGGATGTCCACTTTCCCCACTTTTATTTGCCCTTTTAATAGAACCCCTTGCACAATATATTAGATTAGACCCAACAATAACCGGAATAGAACTAGGAGGCTTCCATCACAAACTCTGCTTGTTTGCGGACGATATTTTACTATTCTTATCATCTCCCCAAGTCTCTGGTCCCAATCTATTACCTATCCTTAATAGGTTTGCCAATATATCCGGATTAACAATTAACCCCAAAAAATGTTTAGCACTGAATATATCCCTTCCTGACAGAGAAAAAGACATGGTAAAATCAGCACTTCCTTTTACCTGGGCGGAAAAAAACAATCCCATATCTTGGTATCAATCTAACAGCTTCTATCTCAGATCTTGGTATCAATCTAACAGCTTCTATCTCAGATCTCTTTTCAGCCAATTACCCATCTACTCTGAGAAGAGTGACTGATTTAATGAAACAATGGTCTCACCTTCCATTATCTTGGCTAGGTAGAATTAATACTATAAAAAATTAAAATTTTACCTAAATTACTATATTTGTTCACAAAGTTTGAAGCCACATGTAAAAAGGACCCACATGCCAAGAATCTAATTTCCTCTCTTTACTCTCAGTTACTAACTGCACCCAACTCGGACAAACCTTCTTATGCTCAGAAATGGGAGGAGGACCTTGGGCGTACAATAACTGCTACAGAATGGTCAGATATCTGGTTGGCTACTAAAACATCCTCTCCTAACGTTTTAGCGGTTGAAACCAATTATAAAGTTTTGACCCGATGGTACCTTGTACCTTCCAGAGTTGCTAAATACTCTTCATCCTGTTCAGCCCTTTGCTTTCGCGGCTGTTCGGACTTGGGTAATTTTACATTGTATTTTTAATTAAATGTAACTGCCTACTCCAAACTTTCATTTGAGGTAAAACACATAGCCAAGTATTATTTACTCCACAATTGTTTTTTATTGTGCATTAAAAAAAGAAAACAAAAATAAAATTAGACAAAATTAAAAAAAGCTATCTGCCAATAGAACTTAATCAAAAAGTGCATTCTATGCATCCAAAAATATAGAAAATATACCAAATCAAATCATTATTCAACCAAAAAATAAAAATATAAAATAAAAGCCACATGCATGTGTCTTGCTTCTTAACATAGGGGGTCAACAATGCCAAGAGTTGGTGAAAGCAGGGGTCCGTCATCCAGAGATAATGCTGAAAATCATCTGGATTATTCTCCTGGAGCTCCCGCAGCAAAGGCATATGACATAATTGGTCATGATTAATAAAGCAACCAATTTTTGGTCAAAGAAATCCTCCTTCTCCTGTTCCTGGACTGGACTTGGGTCAAAACAATAACTTCAATAATAAAGGCCAATAATAAATAACACGCTATCTCCTCCGATTCCGCAACATGGCCGGTTGATAAACGGCCGTTTAGAAACTAACTGAAAAGCGCAAAATTAAAAGCGTGAATCAACACTCACCAAACTTCTACTAACACGAAATTAGCAGAAGGAGCCCAAAGTGTGGCGCTAAAGAGCTGAAAAAACACATAGTACGTCACTAGGTTTGTGTTTGTTGGCCGACAATTCCTTGCCATTTGCCTGCAAGACAAGTTCCTGGACAAGTTCTTGTCTGTGGAAAATCTGATCGTGTGTACGAGGTTTCAGACCCCATACACACTATTAGATTTTTGTCTTCAGATTTACCAAAACCATATAGTACAAGGGCCTGCCTGATTGCATACAAATGGAAACTCTTATGCCGCGTACACAAGACAGGACTTTCCAGCAGACTAGGTCCAACGGGATCAGTCCGTCGGACAATCTGATCGTGTGTGGGATAATCCGATCGTTTTTCTTTAAAAAAAATCAGATGGACCTAGAAATCGAACATGTTTCAAATCTACAAAAACATATTTGGGAAGCACACCCTAATGCGTTTAGATTCAAGATGGTGCTGCTATAAGCACTGTCCGATGGACTCAATTCCTATCCGGAAAACCGTTCGTCTGTGTGCTGGTCCGACGGACCAAATACGATGCAAGGGCAGCTATTGGCTACTGGCTTTTGAACTTCCTTTTTTAGTCCCGTCTTAGGTCATCAAGTTCAAAATGAATGGACTTTCGAACGGACTTAGTCCGTTCGTGTGTGGGCATGTCCGTTCAGTCAGTCGAAAGTCTGTGGGGAAGACCATCTGGCCTTTTCTGATGGAAAGTCCGGTCGTGTGTACGCGGCATTAAGGTTTGACCTCATATTATATGGTTTTGGTAAGTCTGAAGATAAAAATATGCAGAAAATCTAATAGTGTGTATGGGGCTTTAGAATGGGATGCTGTTTGCTCTAATGCACTAATGGACACAGTTGTCTGATTTTAGGATGATGACTTATTCATATACTGTATTTCAAACATGTAAAAATAACAGTCAAAATTGTAAGATTTGTGTATGGTCTCCCCTATGTACCCGTAAAGTGTGATAAATAAGAAAAAGTTGTTTTTCTATTTGGAATGTTTATAATCATGGATGGGGTACAAGCATTGCTCCTATTCTTGTGTCTTCCAGCAAGGAGGACAAGCAGTCAAAGCCAGTGGTGCCTTAGATCTCAAAATGCAGATACTGTATATAGCTCGGAAACTGTAGACTCAGAATTCAAGCTATAGGTAAAATTTTTAGTGCAGTGGTTAGGCACACCTAACATATCTACACGTCCCCTGTAACATAGTAAATCTTCATATTATACAATTAACCATCTCATAACAGGTAAATAGACCTGGAAACCCAAATGCAAGGATCTCACTGCCCGAGTTAGTTGGTGATTTGGAACATAAGTGAAAAACATTTTTTGCTACAAGGACCCCTTTACTGGCAAAAACAACATCACTTTAAACTTCTGGAAACATAAATTCATGTTACAATCATATACTTTTGCTTTCGTCTTCAGTAAAGTAGATTTTGGCTGTGCTAACATTCTGCACGTATAAAAAAAAGATTTGAATTAAACACATAATATTACCAAAAGCCACACCACACTCAGTGTAATGGAACTGACATGAATACATTTGTTTTACTAATTCTTTTAAGTTAAAATATTTGGCTCCTGCAATCAGCAGACCATTGTACAAGCTTTGACCATCACATTCCATCAAAGTATGCCAGAGGCAAGAATGTGCAAAAGGTTCGGCCAGTGGTTGGTGCTCTGGGTGCCATTAAAAAGGTCCAGAGGTCAAAGTTAGGAAACAGCCTGCATGTGGTCTGCAGGTGCCTATCGGAAACACAGGTAGCCCCTGGAGCAGTAAGAAAATCATTGCAAATAAATATTATATGTCCAGTTCTAGTGTTACAAACCAGCAAAATTGTTTTAACCACTTAAGGACCGAGACTCTTTTTGAGATTTGTTGTAAGCAGGTCTTTTTGATAGAAAATTACTTAGAGCCCCAAACATTATACAATTTTTTTTCTAACACCCTAGAGAATAAAATGGCGGTTGTTGCAATACTTTCTGTCACACCGTATTTGCGCAGCGGTCTTACAAGCGCACTTTTTTTGAATTAAAAAATAAGACAACAGTAGGGATGGGCCCGGTGTTCGATTCAAACCCATGTTCGAATCGAACATCAGCCGTTCGTCCGCTCGTCGAGGGCAGAACTCTGAGGGCCGTTCGCATCAAATTCGTGTGATGTGAACGGTCCACGATGCACTGCACCAGTCGCAGGGCATTGCTGGCTGATGATTGGCTAAGCATGCACTGGGACCCCGCATGCTTGGCCAATCATAGAGCCAGTGGCGAGGATGTGGCCAATTATAGCTCAGGGGGTTTAGTACACGCCCCACACTATATAAGGACGCCGCGCCAGCAGCCTCGTGTAGTGTGTTCCGGCTTGAGGAACAGTGACAGTGTACTGTACATGTACACACTATATGTGAATCATTTCTGTGTGGGAAAAGTGTAGGGAAAGAGGAAAAATAGGCAGGGATAATGTATTCTTCTCAGCCTTTGCTTGTGGGGAAAGTGTAGGGATAGAGGAAAAATAATCAGGGATAGTGTGTTCTTCTCAGTGCTGTTCTCTACCAATCCAGCCATCTGCAGGAGTTAGTGTGTGTGTGTGCTGTGTGAGTATCTAGGAACTAGGAAAATGTCTCACACTGATAGATGACTGGATGACCACTAGCTACCTCAAACTAAATGGATCGAAAAACAGAACTACTGCTCCTCGACGCAAACCAAAGGAAAAAGACGAAGACCCCATGGAAACCACCAACCATCCTTGGACAGACCATCCTCCCAAGCACCAAAGCGAAAAGCCTCGGAGTAATCTTTGATTCAGAGATGACCATGGAGGCACAAATAGGATCGTAATCAGCGGATCCCATCATCTCCTCCGCATGCTGCGCAGACTTATCCCATTCATCCCAGAAAAGGAAAAAGCGGTAGTAGTAGGAACTATCATCAACTCGCGTCTCAACTACGCAAATTCCCTCTACATAGGATTACCAGATTGCGCGCCTTCAAATCGTCCAAAACACAGCAGCAAGACTAGTCACCGGAAAGAAACCCTGGGAATCCATCTCCCCATCCCTAAGGACCCTCCATTGGCTCAAGGTAAAAGACAGGATCACATTCAAGACCCTCTGCCTCACCCACAAATGTACACAAGGAAATGCTCCTCAATACCTTTGTGAGAAAATAGAAAAATACATACCAAATCGCAGCCTTTGATTGACAAACCAAAACCGTCTTCTCATCCCCAAAGCCCGCTACAAATCGAAGGGAGAATGAAGATTCGCAGTACAGGGACCTCGGCTATGGAATGCTCTACCAAACAACATCCGCTTGGAAGAAAACCATCAGGCCTTCAGGAAAAAACTCAAGACCCACCTCTTCTAAATATTGCATGACAACAAGAGCAGTCAAGCGCCTTGAGGCGATTCAGTTCGCATTTGTAGCGCTATACAAATCATTCATTCATTCATATACCTACAGTCCCTGTCTTGTTTGCACCGCCTGTATAATGCGGTTCAGATTATATAGGGTTTTAGGTATAGGGTTTTATTTTGGGTGCAGGATTCCCCTTAATAT
Source organism: Lithobates sylvaticus (assembly GCA_028564925.1). Classification (NCBI taxonomy): domain Eukaryota; kingdom Metazoa; phylum Chordata; class Amphibia; order Anura; family Ranidae; genus Lithobates; species Lithobates sylvaticus. Next base: position 62,354,952 of record CM053032.1, read on the forward strand.
CCATACAAGCCCCAAAGGGGCTGGTAATAGGCTGGGGTAGGGGGGGGGATGGGGTAGCCATGCCATTTTTCTCAAAGATTTTCATCCATATTGCCTGGACAAGACATGACATTAAAGCCGCAAGCAGTTTTAAATGGCTTCTTTTTTTCCTTTACAAATGTCATTTTGTGCAGGGACAGTTCTAAACACGGGAAACACATGTCACTTCACAGGCATACTTTAGAAACCCCCCAGGTACCACATTTAAAGGAATATTTCACTTTTTTTTTCACTTTATGCATCATTAAAATCACTGCTCCAGAAAAAACGTCCGTTTTTAAAACTTTTTTGCATTGATACATATCCCCTGGGGCAGGACCCGGGTCCCAAACCTTTTTTATAACAATAACATGCATATTGGCCGTTATAATTAGCACTTTAGATTTCGAACGTTTGCGTCCATTGTAACGAATAGGGTTCTAACGTTCGTGCGAACTTTCGGTCCGTTCGCAGGTTCTGGTGCGAACCGAACCCAACAACAGTAAAGTTAGCCCAATTTTGTTATATTGTGACGCTTCAAAATTACACATACCTGCACATGTGTGGTTTGAACACCGTTTTCATATGCGGGCGCTACTCACGTATGCGTTCATTTCTGCATGCGAGCTCGACGGGACGGGGCGCATTTAAAAATTATTATTTTTTTCTTATTTATTTGTCATTTAAAAGAAAATAGAAAAAAAATGGCCCTCTAAGAGCTATGGGCGGAAGTGTAGGCTATAGGCGTATTGATGTCGCTTCCGCCCTGCAATGTTATGGAGACGGGTGGGGGCCATCTTCCCCTAACTCGTCTCCATGTCAAGCAAGGGGAAATATCCGATCGCCTCCGCTGCTGCCGATGGTTCCGGTAAGCGGCAGAGGGAACAAGAGCCTCCGATAAAAGTGACCTTGTGGCAAATCTGCCGCAGAGGCCACTCTTATCAGAAAGAGGACCGCCGGCCAAAGAAGAGAATACTGGGGTTATGGCAGCTAGCTGCTGCCATAACAACGATATTCCTCTTCAAAGTTAGGACGTATATCGGCGTGCAGCGGTCTGTAAGTGGTTTTTAAGGGACAGTAAAAATAAATGATATAAATGACTTAAGTAAAATAAAATTCACAGTTACATATGTAAAAGTTGTGAGAATTTCTACAAACCAGCTCTCATATTTCCAGTACTAGGTTAGAATTTATCATCCTGTCCTGTAATCACAATAAAGTGCAAATATACCCCTACAGCTCAAGAAAAAGAATATGCATTACAATGTGATCATGCTTAGGAACTATGCTTTCCTTCAGCTAAGTTATCATGAGAGATGCATAAAGTGACTTTTTTCTTTGCCTAATCAGGGGCAATTGACTCCTCCCTTTCCCTTTGCAGCAGTACATACTCACCATTCCTGCTGTAAGGACTTGTAAGGAAAAAACATCCATGGTCAAAATGACTTAATGAAAGTCATGGAGGACTATGGACTCCTTCTGCTGCCCCGTGTGGAAGTACTAAGCCAAACAGAAAGCATATATTGCTGTCTTACAGAAGAGTGGGAGTAATGCCCCGTACACACGAGTGGAATATCCGCCAGCAAAAGTCTGATAACTTTTGGTCCGACAATGCGACTGTGTGTATGCTCCATCAGACTTTTGCTGACAGATTTCCAGCCAGCAAAAGATTGAGAGCAGGTTCTCAATTTTTCGGTCGGAAAAAGTTCGGATCGGAAATTCCGATCGTCTGTACCAATTCCGACGCACAAAATTCCTACGCATGCTCGGAAACAATTCGACGCATGCTCGAAAGCATTGAACTTAATTTTCTCGGCTCATCGTGGTGTTGTACGTCACCGCGTTCTTGACGGTCGAAAGTTCAGAGAACTTTTGTGTGACCGTGTGTATGCAAGCCAAGCTTGAGCGGAATTCCATTGGAAAAAACCTCCAAGATTTTTCCGACGGAAAATCCGCTCGTGTGTGCGCGGCATAAGTCCCATGCTCAACAATATTCAAAAACAAGCCATAACTAACCCTTCCCCACTAAAACCAAAACTAAGAAGAAAATATATTTTAGGTTTGCTTGCTCTTCAATGAAGAGGAATAGATAGTAGGTTAGCAGTTAATAAGTTAGTTTTATAGCCCCACTGAAACATCCATTTTAAAGTGTAAATAATCAGAATGCTTTTTGTTTTAGATATAATAAGAAAGTGAGTGAGGAATCTACCCTTCCTTTATTAGAAAAGCAGGTTTTACAGCTGTCTGTGTTAATTTTAGAAAAAAAATTCTATATAATTTCCCATCTTTGTTGTAAACCTACAACGTATGAATTATCATGCATAGATTTTTATTCTCCTAGCTTTGACCTTACTGATAACAGCAAAAGTCTATCACCTATACATGGCCAGGCAGCTGCTTCAGAGGCAGCTGTAGTGATGGGTCTATGATGGCAAATGCTCTTTGACTTGAGTCAGTCTATCTCAAGTATCTACTGTATTTAGCTTTAGGAAGCGAAAGCTGCATTGCTCCAAGCCTCACACATGCCTTTCAGGTTCTCGATTGCATCGGGAGCTGGTCTATGAAAGTTCATCCAGCTCAGCAAATATATTGAAATTGAAAAGCAGAACCGCACTCCATAGAAGTCAAACGGTTGTTTTTCACCCCGTTTTGGCTTATTTGTAGAGGTATGGAAGTTTGAAAGCGTCTACAAATAAGTAGACATTTGCAGGTCGAACAAAATTGAAATAAATTAGTTTAGTTAAATTTGTTACATTTTCAGAATTCATTTAATACATTTTGTATTCAAATCGAATTTGAAAAATTCAAACGCATTCAAATATTTTTTTTTAAAAAGTTATCAAATTGAAAACACATTTAAATGCAGCTGTTGCATTAGGCTATTAATACTGACTAACCATCTTCCGAAATTCAAATTTTGAATAGAATGAATTTGAATTTGAATAGAAAAGATTAGAATAGAATAGAAAGTAATAGAAAAGAATAGAATAGAATAGAAAAACATTACATATAATATATAACCATCTTCTGAAATTCAAAAAAAAGAACAAAATAGAATAGAATAGAAAAGAATAGAATAGAATAAATCAGAATAGAATAAATCAGAATATATAACCATCTTCAGAAATTTGAATAGAAAAGATTAGAATTGAATAGCAAATAATAGAATAGAAAATCAATAGAATAGAAAATCAATAAAATAGAAAATCAATAGAATGGCATAAAATTAAATAGAAAGAATATAACCGTTATATACTTTCTATTTTATGCTATATTATATTAATTGTTTTTCTATTATATTCTATTTTCTATATTACTCTTTTCAATGTTAATCTTTTCTATTCAAATTCATTCTATTCAAAATTTGAATTTCTGAAGATGGTTATATTCTTTATATTTTATTCTATTCTATACTATTCTTTTCTATTCTATTTTATTATTTTGGATTCTATTCTAATCTATTCTATTCAAATTCAAATTTATTCTATTCGAAATTCAAATTTCAGAAGACGGCCACATTCTTTCTATTTTATTGCTTTTCTATTATATTCTCTTATTTTCTATTCTATTCTTTTGTTTTCTTTTCTATTTTATTCAATTTTTGCTTTTCAAATTCATTCTATTCGAAATTCTAATTTCTGAAGACGGTTCAGTTATATTCTTTCTATTTTATTCTGATCTTTTCTATTCTGTCTTTTTTCTATTCTATTGTTTTTCTATTCTATTCTTTTCTAGTCTCTTATTTTCTGTTCTATTATTTTCTATTATTTTGGTACACTGTGGCAGATGTTGATGGGGCACTGATGGTACACTGACAGATGTTGATGTCACACTGGTACACTGTGACAGATGTATATGGGGCACTGGTGTTACCCTGTGACAGATGTTGTTGGGACAATGATACACTGTGACAGATGTTGATGTAGCATAACTGTTATATTCTTTCTATTTTTTTCTATTCTATTCTTTTGTATTATTTTCTACTCTGTTGTTTTCTATTTTATTCTAATCTTTTCTATTCAAATTCCTTCTATTCGAAATTAGAATTTCGGAAGATAGTTATAATATAACCATCTTAAGAAATTCTAAATTTGAATAGAAAATGATAGAAAAATAAGAGAATATAATAGACAATCAATAGAATAGACTAAAGTACAAAAAAAAATTATGAATATAATGGTTATATTCTTTCTATTTTATTCTATTCTATATTCATTATTTTTCAATTCTTTTCTATTTTATTTTCTATTTTCAATTCTAATCTTTTCTATTCAAATTCATTCTATTCAAAATTCAAACTTCTGCAGATGGTTATATTCTTTATATTTTATACTATTCTATTGTTTTTTATTCTATTCTCTTATTTTCTATTCTATTATTTTCTATTATTATAACTTTTTGTAGAAAATCGATTTCTAATTTTTTCTAATTCAATTTCAATTCAAATTTGTTTTCGAATGCGATTTCGATTCAACTTTGTTATTGAAAACAAATCAAATTTTGTCAGAATTTTGGTTCGTTTAGTGCATTCTATTTGACATGTTTATTTGTAAAATTAAGAATTTATATAAAGAGCATTTTTTTAATCTGAAAAAAAGAAATTTAAATCCCCAAAATGTGTAAAGTTTCTATATTCATATTAATTAGGAGCTGAAGGCAGACATAGAGGAGGTGATCCTGCCATCTCCTGAATGACTGTTGTTTTTATTTTAATCCCAAAGGAGATTTTCTAATAAAATACTGCACTGCAACTGCAAGGAATGCTCTCGATTCATTGTCCCCTTGACTTCCATGGGCGAGTTAGCCTCCTGTCAAACTCCAAACCCTGCAGACCCAGTTAAAATTACAGAGGCTGTGACGCCTGTAAGGTTAGAATTTAAGATGGTGGATCAGGGAGCCTTAAAACTGTGACACAACCACCTGTTCTCACCCACCCCCGCCCCCCGGTTCCTGCAACTAAACACAAAAAAAAAGAATATATTAGCTTTGGGTGGACTAAACTTTAGAGTATGGATATACCTCTATTTTAATTATTTATGTAGTGAATGCCTATTGCTGGAGGGCCCAACAAACCTAAGTTTGACATTGGTCCTACATTATGAATTATGAAGTCAACCTCAGTTCTTTGACAACTTCAATAAAAAATGATTAGAATCTTGCTCTTGTTCGCTTTCCTTTCCTAGAATTGAACTGGTGGAGATTGCAGTAATTAAGTCCTTGGTGGTACTGGAAGGCTGAGAAAATAAAGCAAGAAAAAGCTTAAAACTGGGTTCTCTTATGTACACTGAGAGTAAGAAAAAAATAATAATAAAGTCCACGGTGTGACTGTTTGACAGGTGTGTGTGTCGCGGCTGGTGGAGCACACTCTGCACAGAGTCACTCATGAAATAGGATAGTGTTTGTAAACAGTCTGTACTTTCTCAAATGTGCCCCGGAGATTTGTTGCAGGAAGTTAAATTGCTGAAATCTAGCTAATTTGGCACGATGCATTGAAAGCATGCTTGAGTGATCATAATTGCACTGGGACCAACTTAATTTAGCAATCTCGATGTATAGGTTTCCAATAACAACTGCAGGCGATATAAATTCAAGCTCTTGTTTGTTTCTAAAAGTGATTAGCTGAAAAGATTTGCAATCTAAAGCTGTAATTGTGGCCTCTTATTTATGCCTAATTCTGATTTATTTTAAATAAAACATTGGTATTATAATCTAGGTTTATTGAAATTGGAGTTTTAAAAGATCATGCTTATTACAAGGGTAATTCGTGGGATAAAAGGAAATTGTTCGACACTGAAAAATTATCATTCATAAAGAAGATATGAATAGATGACAGATGGCAATATAAAACTCCTTTTTTTAAATTGTACCACATATTAGATCAATAAGACAGCACAGAAGTTTGCGTTGTTTGAAGCAGCTGTTAGAATCAATATCACATTAAAATTGCATTATTTAAAGCTTTTTTTCTGCCTCAGATACTGCATTATTCTATGTTTTTTTAATATTCTTTATTTATTTTAAAAATATTATATATTTGCAAAGTACAGTTGTAATTCATCACAAGATTGAGTTCCCGACAGTTCCTAACAGAATACCAAAATTAGAATAAGGGAGAATGAGAAGAGAACAAAGGGGTAGAAAGGTACAAACTCTGTAATACTATATGGAAATGTATGTAAAAATAACATACGTGATCATGAGAACGCATTCATGTATTATGGCTCCTATGCTTTCTCAATCGTTTGTGCTTTGGGATCACGTTCATACATTGGTATCTGATTTTACTCCAATAGACCACTTGTTTCATAATCCGACCTTTCCTCCAGGATTGGAAATCAGAGCCTTTAACCACTTGCCTACCAGGCATGAACACCCCCTTCCTGCCCATGCCATTTTTCAGCTTTCAGCGCTGTCGCATTTGAATGACAATTGCGCGTCATGCAACGCTGTACCCAAATAACATTTTAGTAATTTTTCCCCACAAATAGAGCTTTCTTTTGGTGGTATTTGATCACCTCTGCGTTTTTTTATTTATTGTGCTATAAACAAAAGAAGAGGGACAAGTTTGAAAAAACACAATATTTTTAACTTTTTGCTATAATAAATATCCAATTTTTTTTTCCTCAGTTTAGGCTGATACGTATTCTTCTACATATATTGATTGGTTTGTGCAAAAGTTATAGCGTCTACAAAATAGGGGATAGATTTATAGCATTTTTTTTTTTACTAGTAATGTCGGCGATCTGCAATTTTTATCGTGACTGCAATATTGTAGCAGACATATCGGACACTTTTGACACATTTTTGGGACCATTCACAATTATACAGCGATCCTTGCTATAAAAATGCATTGATTACTGTATAAATGTGACTGGCAGGGAAGGGGTTAACACTAGGGGGTGATCAAGGGGTTAATGTGTTCCCTATGGGAGTGATTCTAACTGTGGGGGGAGGGGACTGACTGAGGGAGGTTACCGATTGGTGTCCCTATGTACAAGGGACACACCATCGGTCTCCTCTCCTCTGATAGCACGTGGATCTGTGTGTTTACACACACAGATCCACGTCCTGCTTAGTTACTGGGAAATTGCGGGTGCCCGGCGGACATTGCGGCCGCCGGGCACACGCATCGGGTATAGGACATTTTTTTACACATACTTGTAATACTGTTCTGGAAATGCCTCCCACAGAATGGTTTCATTTTGCCCAACTTGCTCATTTTTTAACAACCATCCAAAAATCACCAGACCCACCTTCCTTCTTAACTGCCTATGAACAATGGTATACTAACGATCAGGGCTCCAAGGGTGGCATCTCCATGGCTTATGTGTCTTTACTCGCCTCCCCTTCGAAGCATCAGTACATGCTGGCATGGGAGAGGGACCTAGACTTCTCACTGGAACCGGAGATCTGGTACTCCAGTTTGGGGGTTTTGTTCAAAGGTATACTGAACGTCTCTTTATTAGAGGCAAATGTCAAAGTTATATTGGTACTAGGTTCCTACTCGCCTAGCCAGGATGTACCCGTCAACTTCAGAGGCGCGCTTCAGAGGATGTGCCTTACCGTGTACTATGCTCCACATATGGTTGGAATGCCCACACATCAGGAGTTATTGAAGGCAAGTCTTTTCCTTGATTCATAAAATCACTGGGATAGCAATAGACCAGTGTCCTTCTATACCTCTGTTGAATGATCTCCCAGTAGGAGTACCTTGTCCAATGAAAAGGCTGATTTATTTTATGCTGCTAGCGGCTAAAACGACCTTAGCTGGAGCATGAAAGTCACCCTCAGTCTCTATTCATCGCATGAAGCATAACATATCTTGGATCATGCTACGTAACAAGGTGGCTAATATAATAAATGACAAACAGACGCTCTTCAAGCAAACTTGGGAACCATGGGCAAACCATGTGCAGATACCCCTCTCCCCAACACTTATGAAACTTGTGTCTTCTGCGAGTTCTAGGTTTGTGTTTAGCCCCCCCCCCTCTCTTCTTTCATACCTTTTCTCTCTATCTTCGATTCTTTACTATGGCTCGTCCTAGGGCCATGCCCTTTTTTTGTTTTCTTTATATGGCATTACGACTTTATGAGCCAGTTGCTTAAATAATTTGGGGACAATTGAGAGCAAATGTGACCTGGCACAACTAGCAAAGGCATGCCTCCATCCCTAATATATGGATATGGATAGAGAAGAGAATGTTGGGACTTTGCATGAAGCATGTCTGTGCAAATAATTATTTATATATATAAACAGTAATGAGATTCATATGATATACTTTAATTCAATTAAATGTCACAATCATGTGAAATGCACTGTTGATGGACACATAATAAATTTATTTTATAATGGTAATAATAATGATAATCATAATATTATTAATTATCATAATGATAATAATGAAAGTAATAATAATAATAACAATAATGATATAATTATAATCATATAATGTTTATTTAATAATTACCATAATGATTAATGATCATGAAATATTTGATAAAGTTAATCAGTAAAAATAATTTATAAGAATCTAAACCGCAATGATCATGATTAATAGACTAAATGCAAAAAGACAACATACATCCAATATACGTCCATACATAATATTAGAAATGTAAAATTAAAAATTCATCATAAAAACTGGCTTGTCTTGACACCCTTTATTGGAGACTCTACACGTTTCGTGGCCTGTAGCCAATCATCATTATATAATTTGGGGCTCTTCTGAATTCTTGAGGGCTGAATTCATACTAGATATGTTTGGCCTGCAGTAAGGCCCTTTTGATAGTACTATTGTATGGCTGTATGCATGGCAACCAACCATAACTTAATTTGATTGTACTGTTTATTAGTTAATGATGCATTTACTAACTGGTGCCCTCATTATAGTGTACCTTCTTCATGCCCTGTACAAGTTTGAGCAACTTTGTTGACATGGATATTGACTGTTTTGGCTGTACACCTTTATTACTTGAATAATAAATAAAACTTTTGAACGTAATTGCTAAGTGATTGTGTTCACATGTATCTGTGCCTATAAAGTGCAAAAATTCCACTCTTCACCGTGTGCTTACTCTCCCAGGTGCCATATACTGTACCACATGCTAATATAGTCTTACCAAAATCTATTGCCCTCAAATCCCAGGGCCAAACATAGGATGTCACAAATCTCTTCCTCCTCCAATCACTTCTCAAGTAATCTCCACCTTTAATTCCTCCTAAAATGTATGCATAGGTATTCAAAAAGAAAACAAAACTCTACATTGTAGTTAGTATGCCCTAAGCCAAATGGTGTATATCAATTAATATACAATTGTGCTCACATGTAATTATGACTATAAAATGAAAGATTCCACTCTTCACCTTGCCTCGCCTTTCTCACCATATGCTATATCCCAGATGCCAATATATTCTTGCCCAGACCTATTGCCCTCACATCCTGGGGTCAGATTTTGCACGTTATAAAACTCTCCTTCTCTTCCAGCTCGTCTTTAAAATCAGGCAATTTCCACAATGTGATACACAGCATCCACATATATGAAAAATATATAAAAGCAAAGATAATAGTGCAGCTGATTAAAAAGCCAGCTGTTTATTACTTAAAGAAGGTGCTCACACATATAGGGAAGCATAAGACCAGAATCAAAGATGGCGAAATGAGTATTTCTGGTTTCGGCTTGATTCTGATGTAATTTCCTTAGCAAGAGGTGTTTACAATACTTTTATTTATGAGACTTTGCTTACTAGGCATTCTCAGGACCTGGTGAGCAGCATATGCAATAATATTGAGATGAGGCAGTTGATAGACCAGCAACTGTAAAACGTTGGGGAATTAACCCCTTCAATCATCATTATATCAACTAAGTAAGACCGAGGAGGAGGGAAACAAATACAAATCTTTTACAAATAATATCAACCAGTTGAATTAATTTAAGGCTAAATACTCAGATTTTGCATAATGCCAGACATGTCCCTGTAAAGTAAAATTAGCATTTTCATAGATGTAATAGGTAGATGTCTAAAGTTCTTCTTGACTGGTAGCATCAATAAATATGCTGACCATTGTAGAGGGTCATTTCTATGGAGGTGGTTTTTAAATTTTCTTTTCAAATATGGCTGTTACTGCATAAACATGTTGTAGCTACTTTTGAAAATAAAAATGTTAAAGTGATTGTAAAGTCTCATCTTTTAATTTAACCTCCCTGGTGTTAATCCCGAGTCTGGATCGGAGTGGAACTTCAGTACCATAAGCGGTAACCCCGAGCCAGACTCGGGATCGCATTGCAGGATACAGGGGAGGTTACTTATCTTGTCCCCTGGATCCTGCGATGTCTCCCCGCTGTGTGTGCGAGCTCCTCCGCTCGATTCACACAGTGCCGAGTGCCGATGAGCTTTGTTCCCTGCGGCGTTACGACGCATGGGAGCGGAGATCGGCGCCAAATTCAAAAAAGTAAAAACACACAATACACATACAGTACTGTAATCTTACAGATTACAGTACTGTATAAAAAAAAATTACACCCAAATCCCCTTTGTCCCTAGTGGTCTGTCCAGTGCCCTGCATGTAGTTTTATATTATAAATACAGTTTTTTCTGCCTGGAATTTGGAGATTGTCTATAGCAACCAAAAAGTGTCCCTTTATGTTAAAAGTGGTTTGAGACCAACTAGAAAACAGCGATAATAAATTAGAATCACAATTCGTCATCAAACACTAAATCTAATGACAGCGACAATTCTGCAACTGAGCAAATTTCAGTGTTTTTGATTTTATTACATTATTGACTAATTTTTATAGTTATTTATTATATTATAATTTTTGATTTTGTGTTTCAAACTTTATCATACCCGGGATGTCTACTAGACTCTGGTTTGGACAGATTTAAGTGAGTTATTCCAAAGAATTGCAGGCCTCCAATATAAAACGCCAAATTTCCATGCAAAATAATTGTACCACTTTTGGTACAAAATTCCTGACATAATCATACCGCCAGGGAGGTTAAATACAAAATATGTTATACTTGCAGGCGCTGTGCAATGGTATTGTACAGAGAGTTCCCTTACCTCCTTCTTCCTGCAGATGCCCCCAAAGCAATCTATGTGCTATGCAGCACCAGTGCAGGCACGCTCCAGAGCCGGGCTGTGTGCATCCATAGATACACATAGTGCAGCTCTGCCACTACCCCGAATCTATCCTCACAGGGTTTGACTGACAGCCCATGGCTTCTGCTGCTGACTGAGTCTCCTGTGAGACCAGGAAGTAAAGGGATGAGACCTGAGCCGGGACAGAACAGAATCATTGACAGGGGGAACAGTTAGAGGGGAGGTTTTTTTTAACCTTAATGCAGGGAATGCCTTAAAGTAAAAAACTGTTTGACTTTTAAACACTTTTTAAATTTAATATGCATATTAAGCCAAAACTTTTTTTTATTTTATTTTTTTGAATTTGGAAGGATTGCAACCCTGTCAAGCTTTTATTGCTGTCTGTGCCACAGCTGGGGAAACTCAGATTTTGTTTTGTCCCCAAAACTGAAAATTAGGAAAAATCTAAACTTTCAAGTTGTCACCAAAACAGGAATAGTGAAAACTGCAACCATTGCAGGGCATTGCATTGTTTTGCAGTAGTTGCAGCACATGTAAGTTGTGAAGGTGTGTTGGGGTGCCACTTGCATACAGTGCCTTGCAAAATAATTCAACCCTGTCATAAACAGGTGTGACCAGAACTGTTTGGACTGCAACAGAGTGAATCAAAACGTAAGTAAGGTGAAAAAGTAATGTCATTTATTAGGATAAGTGAACACAGATATAAACGCAACTCTAATACCAAACAGTGTAAAACAAACCAAACAGTAACCCACAAAGAACAACAATCTATACAGCAAATAGGTAATACCAGAATCGTAATTGTAGCCAGGCCAGGGTCATAAACGGGAGATCAGTATGTGAGGACAAGGAGCAAGACAGGACAGAGAGAAGGTGGAAGGGATCAGGCTGCAGGGCAGGGGTACAGGATAACAGGATCACAGGAGGGACAGGAACAGGTAAAAATACAGGTTCAGGTTCTCAGAATCACAGGATCACAGGATAACAGGTCATGGCTCAAGGACAATACCAAGGCAAGTGTGTGAGTGCTTGCCAGGTATAAGTACACATCTCCTGCAATTAGTCTCAGGTGACGCCTGATTGCAGGAGATGATGTCGGCTCCAAATTGCTAGGAGACACCCGCTGGTGGACACAAATACTGTGGCCCAAAGATCAGACAGTGCCAACAGCAGGTGAAACCTTTCCTGACAATCCCCCTTGGCTTTTTACCTATTTTGTTACATTTCAGCCTCTAATTCAATGTTTTTTTCATCTGAATTATATGTGATGGATCAGAACACAATAGTCTAAGTTGGTGAAGTAAAATTAGAAAAATATATACATAAAACTATTTTTCAGAAATAAAAAAATGATAATTGGCATGTGTGTATGTATTCACCCCCTTTGTTATGAAGCCCATAAAAAGCTCTGGTGCAACCAATTACTTTCAGAAGTCACATAATTAGTGAAATTATGTCCACCTGTGTGCAATCTAAGTGTCACATGATCTGTCATTACATATACACACCTTTTTGAAAGGCCCCAGAGGCTGCAACACCTAAGCAAGAGGCACCACTAACCAAACACTGCCACGAAGACCAAGAAACTCTCCAAATAAGTAAGGGACAATGTTGTTGAGAAGTACAGGTCAGGGTTAGGCTATAAAAAAAAATTCCAAATCTTTGATGATCCCTAGGAGCACCATCAAATCTATCATAACCAAATGGAAAGAACATGGCACAACAGCAAACCTGCCAAGAGATGGCGGCACACCAAAACTCACGGACTGGGCAAGGAGGGCATTAATCAGAGAATCCACTCTGTGTGTGATTTGAGGCTAGGACAGAGGTTCACCTTCCAGCAGGACAATGACCCCAAACACACCGCTAAAGAAATACTTGAGTGGTTTAAGGGCAAACATGCAAATGTGTTGGAGTGGCCTAGTCAAAGCCCAGACCTCAATCCAATAGAAAATTTGTGGTCAGACTTAAAGATTGCTGTTCACAAGCGCAAACCATCCAACTTGAAAGAGCTGGAGCAGTTTTGCAAGGGGGAATGGGCAAAAATCTCAGTGGTAAGATGTGGCAAACTCATAGAGACTTATCCAAAGCGACTTGGAGCTGTGATAGCCACAAAAGGTGACTTTAGGGGGGTGAATAGTTATGCACATTTAATTTTTCTGTTATTTTGTCCTATTTGTTGTGTGCTTCACAATAAAAAAAAATCTTTAAAGTTGTGGGCATGTTCTGTAAATTAAATGATGCATATCCTCAAACAATCCATGTTAATTCCAGGTTGTGAGGCAACAAAACACAAAAAATGTCAAGGGGGGTGAGTACTTTTGCAAGGCACTGTATGTGAATGAACCCTTAGCGTTAGGTATTCTTTAATCTTATTTTGGGCACATATGCCCTTTGCACTTCACAGACTTTCTTTAATTTCTAGATAGAAACCAGACCCCCAGCTTACCTACGTAAACTGCATGCTACACATGGCATAGTATTCCTTTCTGGGAACAATTACATATTGTCAATTTCACTGAATCATATTTTATATATTTTATTTATCAATGCACATTGTAAGATCAGATTACAAACTACTCAGTTAGTAGGTCATTCTGACTGCAAGCAATTACTAAATGTTCTATTACATTAGCAAAGCTTAAAATATATTTTCATTATGAAAGTTAAAAGTTTGCTAAGTTTGTTTTTCATGAAGCAGTAATGAGCTATTACCCAGTTATGCTTGCAGTTTATTTTACTATAAATCCCCATACACACGGTCGGACTTTTTCATCAATTTGGTCCGATCGGACAAGGTTGTTGAAAAATCAGACCGTGTGTATGCACCATCGGACAGTGTTCGTCGGTTTGTCCGTCGGACAAAGTCTTATCTCCTGCTGGAAAGATTTCCCGTCAACCCGGTCCGATCACACCAAATCCGAGCGTGTGTACGCTTGTCCGACGGACAAAGTGCTACGCATGCTCAGAAGAAATTCTGTGACGGAAGCGCTCGGTCAGGTAAAACTACCTTTCCTAATCGACACAGCACATTCGTCACGCTGCAATGTTAAAATGTCTTTAATGCAGCGCATTCTCTTTTTCTTTACAATGCAACAAGAATGACATCTTTTAGCTGCTCCTATTCACCCGCACTTCTCACAAACTTACTTCTTTATTACTTTGCAGCATTTATACACTACATGTTTATTTTTACTCTGAACGGAAAAGAATCTTTGTTATTTTTTTACCATGATTTGTCTTTTTTTTTTTTTTTTTGGGGAATACATATTTGAATGTTTTTTGTTTTTTTTTTTGGAGGGGGGTTGTGTGTCTCAAATTACCAAAAACACATTATTTACATTTGTATTTCTTGCTTAAATTTACTAGGAGGTTGTTTGTTGTTGTTGCCCCTTGTTAATTCTACTTTAGGATTAGTGAAATGTACCAGCCTACTCAAAGAAAAACTGTCATTGTAGCAAAGTAAAACACAATAGTCAATGATTATTTCAAATCAAAAAAACCTTTATTTAGGTCACACCAACAAACCAAAGAGGAACGCAGCCATGGTGAAACTTGGGGAATTTGCAAAGTCTTGGCCCCCCACGGCAACCATCATTGTCCAAGCGTAGAAAATTGGGGGCCTGAGGAGTACGTATATTAAGGGGAGTGCAATCTGGTCGTGAAGTCCAAAGTATCCGGAACTGCAGCAGATGCCATCTAGGTCCCCAGGCTCTGGTACTACAAGAGGCTCCATCTTCTCTCACACCAGACTGATTGCAGGTCGTCACTCTCAGGTCTTCCTTCCACGCTTCCTTCCACGCTGTGGCTGTCGTGCTGGTGGGGTGGCAGAAGGAGGAGGAGGAGGAGGAGGAGGCGGAGCATGGTAGCTATGGCAAACATGTGTGACTGGGGTCATCTCCCCAGCCCTACCCTTATTTAGGACATGGAGGATGAGCCCCTCACACATGTTGCGTTGCCCCACCTCCATACCCATCATTTTTGTGACAACCACCGAGCCAAAGGTCTCCTCGTCGGCGGGTGTGGCATGTAGGGAGTCTGAAGCCTCTCTGATCATCCGGAGCGCTGACTGTGCCGCATAACCCCCCCTTCTCGCCCTTTTGTACGGAGGGCGGAGGGGAGGGGTTTGGGTGTCAGTCAGGCTCCGAGGCCTAGCCCCCTCTTGGCTGCCACTACCCAGCTGGTGGCTGCCACTAACCCCTGCCTCCTCCTGACTGCCACCTTCCACAGCCACCTCCTGGCTGAGGTCTTCCTGTGTAGGAAAAAGGGACATAGTTTCAGTTATTTGTTCATCAAACACACACAATTCTCATCTAGTGACTGGTGCAAAATGTTTACAAATAGAAAACCATACAATTCTCAGCCCAGCAGTTTAGATTCTGGCCCCAAATGTCTCCCACACCACTGTCTGTTGATATGTCAAACACGTTAGGAACTAAGCAATTGGCGATCCTGAATTCAGTGAACATCATTCATTATTCCCATAAATGGTAACAAAACTACTATACCTGGAACAAGCTGGGCTCCTCCACCTCTTCCAGACTGGAAGGCCCAGGTTGCTCCTCGGAAGCCTCATCAGGGGTGGGCTGTGCGCAAGGAAGCGTGGAAGGAGGAGTTGAGGTTGGCTCCGTGACATCAGCCTGGTCCTTCAGAAAATGGAGACTCTGATAGTACCAGAGCTTGGGGACATAGACCTCATCTGCTGAAGTTGCAGTTTCCTCAGACTTCACGACCTTCTTCCTCTCCCTGATATACGCACTCCTCAGGCTGCCAATTTTCTTTCTAATATCATCAACAGTTGCCGTGGGGAACCTTGGCTTGACAAATTCCACAAGTTCCTCCAGGGCTGCGTGCCTCTTTGGTTTGTTGGTGTAATGTGGGTGTATACCCTGCCACAATATGGGAAAATCCCTGTATTTGGCAATGAAGAGGGGGAGAAAACTCATGTCGTTGAATCCCTTCATATCAATCTCTGCAAGACACAACAACACACCAAACCCTATAAATTATGTCAGGCTAAACTCTCCTAATCTTCTCCATAAAGAAGCCTCAAGTTCAAATCAGTCTAGGCTAGTTATGTACCAACGTTAAATTGTACCTTCGTTTGTAGCGATCGTCTCGTGTGAGTTTTCTCTCCCCTCGTCTCCCAGATCGTGGCTACGACACAGGCGTGTGACGTTTTATATACACTGCGCATGCTTCAAACTCCGCCCGCCCCTGACGATCTTTCTCGTCTATTCCCCACCCCTTCTCTTTACGGCGTAGTGGGGAGAGCACATGGCGGGGACACAGCAGGTGCGCCACAAATATCCCACCAACGAGGAGGAGGACGAGGAAAGTCCGGAGGCAGAAACGTCCCGATCCCGGAACCTGAAATTCAAGGCCTCCAATATGTCATTTGGAGAAATGTTGGAGATGGTGGACATATTAAAGAGGAGCGACTATGATGGGAAGTATGGGCCTTACCTCAACCCCAATGTCCGCAAGGCCAAGATCATGTCTAAAGTTGTGAGAAGGCTGTACAATAATTTTGGGGTACAACGATCCAAGGAGCAACTCAGGAAACGCTGGTCAGACCTGAAACTGAGGGAGGCCGATCAGTACAGAAAGATCAAGAGAATTCTTCTAAAAAGTAAGTAGTTGTGTTTTGTGTTTGATTTCTTGCTTGCATACTGCTCCATTGTGTTTTGATTTTTACCAAGTTGTACATTCCAAAATGGCCACTTTCAGGTTCGTCTGTGCATTCGATCGTACTCAGCCTCGATCTTTCTGCCACTGTCATGGTCGTGTGTGTGTGCATTCGATCGTACGCAACCTCGATCGTTCGGCCACTTATAATACGATGTTTGGTGTTTTTTTGGGGAAAGGAAGTTTGTTCTCACTAGAAATGTCATCAAGAATGTAAAGCCAATTTATTCAATGTAAAGGAGAGGTCACTCAGTAGCTGTTTACCCATCTGGACTCTAGAGCACTAGTGCTGGGCCACCCAAACCCCCTTTTTATTATGCTTTTCCACACATGTGCTCCAGTGGATACTAGAGGGGGGTCTCCATCACACAAACTTCTACCAAAAAGCTAGTCAGTTTAGCACCTTTACAAAGTGACTTCATTCATGTAGTTGACATTTGTAACTGGCCAAACTAAAATAGTGTCCGTCACTTTCAAGCAATGTTTGTCATTTCCTATTTCTGCCCTCAATAGCTTGTGTTGCTAAATCTTCCTTTTGGACATTCTCATAGGGGAGCGAAAACTTGGGCCGTCTGAGGAAACCCCCAAACCAACACCTACCAAAAAAGGGGAAAGAGCAGAAGCAGAGGAGGAGGAGGAGGAGGAAGGAGAGATCATCGAACTTGGAGAAATTGTCACCACAACAGGTGAGTGTGGGAGAACACAGCTACTGGTAAGCTAATCCATGTATGGCTGCCTCATTTCCAACACCCCATTTTTGTTTGTTTGTGGTTTTTAGGTGACGTGGATGTTGTGGAAGAAAAATCGCACTTTACCACAGAGAGTGCCCACGTACTCATCGGAGAGATAATGGTCTGCAATAGAGATCTAGATTACATAAAGCAAAACATCAATGATGTTCAACAAAAATTGAAGAACATCATTGATGTTTTAGGAAAAATATGAAAACGCACCAAGTAATTAACACACATTTGTGCCAGCTTCAGAACACATTTGCAACTTAAAAACTGTCTGAAATTTGGAACATGCACACATTGTGTCCACATGTGCTAGCTCCCACCATGGTGGATGAATGGCAACGTTTTTTTGGGGGTGCAAACACTTTACGAACTACGAAAGTGGTTGTGGTGAAGGGGTTGCACCCCCAAAAAACGTCCATTCATCCCCATGATGGAAAATGGCACTTTTGAAGCTTCTAGGCATGTGTTTTACCATCTAATGACCATTTTCACTCCGAAATTGTGTGCATGTTCCAAATTTCCACTTTTCGGGGGTGACCCCCCCATGTGATGAAGGCAAGATCAAACACACTTTGAACATATAGTCATGTCTGATCTTGTCTTCACTTTACAAAGTTGAACTTTCCAAGTTCCTAGGTTCTGTTTTGCTCCATGCCTGGTTTTACCAATTGCGGAATGTTTGTAAACAATGTTGTAAATAACCAAGATGTTGTCAGTTTTGGCGATAAGATTGTAAACGCACTTGGGAATGTTTTCCTAGTAAACTTTTATTTTTCTAAATGTGTGGCTTCCTTATTTAAAAAACACAATGCATTATGTATGTAAAATGAAAAGGATATGGGGGGCAATGGGTGTTATTTACTAAAGGCAAATCCACTTTGCACTCCAATTTTCTTTCCCGGGGAACTTTTTCAATGCACTTGTAGAGCATAGCGGATTTGACTTATGTAAATGACACCCACAGTGCTTTGTACGAAAACACGGAGCACAGCATTTTGGAGAATACACACATGTCAGACCTGGTGATGAAAAGGAGTATTTTGGGTGTCAGTTATGCAGTACAAACCTTCTCTAGACCAAAGATTAGGTAGCAAACACACAACATGAGAATAATCTTTTTGGGAAGAAGAGACTGTTACCTCCTTTTGCCCAGAAAGTGCATTCCCACTGTCGAAGGCAAAGGGAAAAAATGTCAAAGTAAAATAAGCTAAAAAGAAGACTGAAATGACATGAAATCATAGGTTGGTTAAAATATCAGATTTATTAAAAAATGCCTCTCACACATCGTCAGGCAGAGCAATGGCCCCCCTACCCACAAAGTACTGCATATATTGGTCCCGGACCACACGGGCATTTAGAGGGGGCAAGCCTGGACGTGCCACTCGAAGGGCTGTGAGTTCGGCATTTGGAGGGCCCTCCACATCTGGGCCAACGGGCACCACATAGTTCCTGTTATGTCTTTTGAGGAAGTTGTGCAATATGCAACAGGCAAGAACTATGTGGTTCAGTTTGTATTCCGCCAAGTTAAATGCCGTCAGGAACAGGCGGAAGCGGCTGGCCAGGATGCCAAAAGCGTTCTCCACAACTCTTCTGGCTCTGGACAGCCTGTAGTTGAAGACCCTCTGGTCCGGGGTGAGGGTCCTCATCGGGAACGGCCTCATCACATGGGGAGTCAACGCAAACGCTTCATCTGCGACAAAGACGAAGGGGAGTCCTTCGGCATTCTCCTCTGGAGGTGGCAAGCACAGACTGCCACTTTGGAGACGCCAGTAGAACTCCGTGTGCGTAATGGCCCCACCATCCGATATCCGGCCGTTCATCCCCACGTCCACATACATAAACTCGTATGTTGCCGACACCACCGCCAACATCACTACACTATTAAACCCTTTATAATTATAATAGTAGGACCCCGAGTTGGGCGGTGGGACGATGCGGACGTGTTTCCCATCAATTGCCCCTCCGCAGTTAGGAAAGTCCCAACGGCTGGCAAAGTGGGAGGCCACAGTCTGCCATTCCTGTGGCGTGGAAGGGAACTGTGGAGTGAAACAAGAAAAAAAAATTAGTCACTTTGCACCTAAACATTGCAAGCAGATTAGACAATCAACATCTTGGAACAAGAGCATTGTATAAAATTGGAGGCTGGAAAGTATTTGCACAGAAAAGTAGAGGCTCCCCTTCACAGATTACTCACCCCCCCATCAATCCCCCCACTTCTGATGGGCCATTGGCAATAACTAGGGGTTTTTGGGGGGGGGGTGGACAGCTAACCCTCTGCACTTCATTGATTGGCAAATGGCTCAATAATGTGGGCTAGTTTGGCCAGACCCTCTGTACTTAACACTATTGGCAGGCCACAGGAAAGATCGAATAACATTTCAACCCCCCCCCCCCCCCAAAAAAGGCAGGCACAGTGTGACATTATGAAATTACCAAGCAAGCTAATAGGAGGGAAAGAAGACAAAAAAATAGGAAATGGAATGTATGGAGGCAGTCCCTTGCACTACATGCTTTGCTGAATTCATCCCTAAAGATGCGCACTATAAAGAGGTAGGTATATAGTGTGTATGGACCTTGGGAAAGCCAGCAGATAAAGGATTGGTACCATCTGACAGAGCAGTTGGGGGAGGGGGTTCCTAATGAGTTTGCCCCCCCCCCCACCAAAAGAACAAAAAAAGGGGGCTCTACATGAAGTAAACCACACAGCAAACATTTGTGCATATTTTAGGGGGTGTTTTGGGGCAAACAATACTATGCAGCAGACAAAAGACATTGCTTAAGTGACTAGGCCATAGGTGTCTATTGGGGCAGAAGAGCATGCTGGTGAGGTAAGTGAAGGGAAAAATGCATGAAGGAGAAAAGGGGCACAGCATATTAGAACATATTGCAATCATGGTAATTAGGGAAGGAGGTCAAAAATACAAGTCATTAGCAAACAGAGCATACATAGAAGGGAATAGTAAAGTAGAAATGTTACCTTAATATAGTCCTCCTGCAGGACCTGAATGATGGCAGAACAGGTCTCTGGAATAATGATTCCCAGGGCCTGGGGAGAGATACCTGAAGAGAACTTCAAATCCTGAAGACTTCTCCCTGTCGCCAAGTACCTCAACGTGGCAACAAGCCTCTGCTCCGGAGTAATGGCTTGTCTCATGCAGGTATCCTGCCGGCTGATAAAGGGGGTCAGCAAAGCCAAAAGACGGTGAAAATCGGGGTCCGTCATCCTGAGAAAGTTCCTGAAATCATCAGGATTATTCTCCCGGATCTCACGAAGCAAAGGCATGTGCGAGAACTGGTCACGCTGAAGCAACCAATTCTTGGTCCACATACTCCTCGTCACTCTGTTCATGGACGGGTCTTGGGTCAAAGCTAAAAGCCCGACACCAATTCCGCGTACAGCACGAACTCGGCGACGAGTACGCACGGGAAACATCGCTCAGAAGGTCACAAAAGGTCGGCTGGTCAGAACGGACAAACAGAAAGCACCGATAAACAGCAAGGCCTGAAAGAACGAAGTGAATACCAGCAACGAGCAGACAATAAGCAGTGCAAATCAAAGCGTCCTATATCAAGATATAGGCCGCAATGACCAACAAATGCGAACTGACTACACGCACTAATAAACAGATACGCACGACAAGCACAAACTGAAGAGCAGTAACGATCTGAGTCAGAAAACTGAGAAGCGCGAATCTTAAGTCACCAAACTTCCACTAACTCTCGATAAACACGGGATCAGCAGAAGGAGCCCAACGGGTGCCTGACGTGGTGCTGAACTTCCCTTTTGTAATCTCGTGGACGACGACTTACGTCACGACGTTCTTCCGGACCGGATATTCCGACAACTTAGTCCGACCGTGTGTACGCAACGCCAACATCGGACAAAGTACGTCGGACAAAGTCCGACTGACCTGGTCCGCGGATTGTCCGAGCGTGTGTATGGGGCTTAAGAGTTTCTCAATATCTCTTACATACCAGTGGGGAACCACAGTCTTTCATTGTATTTTTATACAAAAATATTGCTTGCAAATGGTATTTTCATTCCAAGACTGTAAGATTTTTTTTTAGGCAAAGTATGGCATCAGAAACTGATTAAGTCATGTTTTGTGTTGAGTATGTTACGTATGCTGGTTGATCATTTGCATTTGTTATTACAAAAATATTAAAACATGATATTTGAAAGACCTGATTAATGACCACAACTATCTCCCTTTCAAAATAAGTTACGGTAACTAATTATTCTAGGTGCCCCAGAAATTCCACATTAAAGGCCAGTGCATCCAAAACATTTTTTTTTTGTTGTCTTTATGGGTTTACTATATTGGGTTGATGAGTTAAATGAAGGCTGCTTATAGATCACTGAGATGGTAACACAAATATCAAAAGTGTGACATAGGTGGTCTGGGCATCTACATGCTGTAGCTAGTGTAGCACATAAAGCTAAATGCCTCCCTTTAGTTTTGGTATGCCAGGATGATTCAACTAAAGAGAAAGCAAAAAGCAACAAGAAAACACTTAGATCATGATTTTGGTAATGCGTTTAAAAGAGAAGTGTGTTTTTATTCCTACTTACCTAAGTGGATGCTCTGCCCCCTCCACGCTCACTGGATCGCTGGGCTGTGGAGTGGGAGGGGGCGGTAGCGGCTGGCTCAGGCTCTCAGCGGCTCACTGAGAGGTTGAGACAGGTGTCGGTCCAGGGATCTGGGTGCATACTGACTCCATGGTCGTGATTATGCCCGAGCCTGGACCGACTCTGTGGCATCAGCAGAGAGCGGACTTCATCCCACTCTCTGCTAAAAATGGGTCACAGGAGTACAAAATGAACTGCGCTCCTGTGATCCACGAGCTTTGGCTGTACTTCTCCTTTAACAACAGTATTTCTCAGGGTGGAACAGCTTAAGTATGAATTTTTCAGATGGATTGTTAAAGTGTGTGTAAGCCCTGGGAATGTAATTCCCTAATTTGGTCACTTTTGGTCTGTTAAATATGTTCTTGAAAGTGTTTTATTCTATCTGTTCAATAAGCGCAGTGCCTGTTGATCATGCCAGAGAGCTGATGACTTACTGTGCTATCTGCCTCTGCTAATTCGTATCACTTGCTTTGTTCCCAGCTATCATACAGGACTACAGAACTGTGCCCATTTACACCAGAAGAGGAGAAGTCTTGTAATTCTCTCTTGTTTGTGTTGTCCTGCTGCGGTAAGGGTTAATGAGTGTTGTCATCCAAGGACTGCAAACATTTTACTGCCAGAGCCACCAGGTGAAATGAAAGAAAAAAGCTTGAAAAAAGAAAATAAATGCAGCCCGAACATCTAAGGACTGGTAAACTGCAATATATTACATTTTTGTTTTTGGGTTTAAATATGCTTTGAAGTGGACATTGCATAAAAATACAAGGTCCACTTTGATGGCATTTCCCCACTCCCTGAATAAAAAAAAAAAAAAAAAAAAAAAAAATAAAGCTTTGCTAAAAAAAATACTAAAAATTAAAAATAATTATCTTAGACCAAGCTTTCCTCCATTTCCTGGAGACTTTGGTGATGTCACTGTTATGAAGTCGGGAGCTAAAAATCCCCAAAGAATGCTCTCCTGCAATGAGTTGGAGTCCATTCTCACAGGATTTTGAGTACCCTGGAAGTATAAAGGATAAGTGGCACTTAGGGATATTGACAGAAGCTTGATCTAAGATGAGTATTTTTTTTCTCACAAAGCTTAATTTTTGGCAGCTTTAACTAGATGTTTTTAATATAAATGTATGCTTTTGGGGATCTGGGGTTAAAAATAGTAAAATGTGAAGTTTTAATGTTTACTAGGTTGAGAGCCAGGGAGTTCATTTCAGAGGTTAAGGTGAAGATTAAGAATCAAGTTTCTGTTAAGGGGTACAATAAGGGGTATATTTTAAAAGCAGTGAACTAATGTGATTTTCAGCAAACATTCACTGGTGGTAAATTAGTCGGTGTTATTTAAAACACATACATTTGGAAGATTCATCTGCAATGAATTTAAAGATCCATGGTTTTACAAACATGCCCCTAAGTGTCATGGGTTAATTTTAATTTCTAACTTTTAGGGTTCGGGAAGAGATAGGGTTAGGTGTTAAGTATTCAATTTGATGCCAAATTTTATTTTTAGTTGTATTTTAGTAATTTGACTAAAATGCCATTTTAATTTTTGTCATATTTTAGTCATCTGAATTGTTTTGGTTTTAGTCGACTAAAATCTCTAGTATATTTCAGTCTACTAAAATCCCCTACATTTTAGTTGACTAAAATCTTCAGTACATTTTAGTTGAATAAAATTGAATGGACTTAGTTAACTTGTAATGCATTATTTAAGCATTTCTCTAGAATTTACAAATTTGTTGTACATATACTCCTGGAATAAAAATCGAACAACATGTTATTATTTATTGTATTAAGATTTGAACATGCACTACAGACACAGATTTAGCCATTGTGATATATAATGTCTTCATAAGTAAAACCAAGTTTCATAAGCAAACAAAAAATATTGCTTTTTAAGTGCAACTTTTAAAAAAAAAAAACTGTAAACCCTATTGGCTGTTATGCCATTGCACATATTACCTAAATATATTACCAACATTAAATATTATAAAACAAAAAAAAATAAGAAATTTTTTTTATCTTATTTTTTTTTATTTCAGCATCTTAGTAGATGCCTCCTACTCATACTTATGTGGTAGTGCAGTGTTAATTTTGATGTCAAATTTCAATTTAGATGTAGTCATAGTCGTTTGAATAAAATGCCATTTTAGTTTTAGTCGTATATTAGTAGACTAAAATATTGTTCATTTAGTCGTGACAATATTTTCGTTGGTGAAATTAACATTGGTTAAGTTTGGGTTAAATGTATAGGACATGGGTACTTAGATGTCTTTAATTGGCAAAAGGACTGTACCCAAATGTGCTGTACTGGGCTGGAGACACTACCATACAAAAGGATAAACAAAGTATTTACAGTTTAGTTTTTCTTTATGTGGCACATATTTCATAGACGCATGTGCCAGGGTTTCAACCTCCTACATACGGTATGTGTTCATTTGAATACATTTATAATGGCATGCAGTTTGTTTTATATAGCACTGATAAGTAAGGGTTCCCATAGACCTCTCAAACCTCAGCTGATTCCTGCTTACTTGTCTGAAATCCAAGCCATGAGTGGCGCTGCAAGCACTCAACTTTAAAATTAGAGGTCATACAGTGACTGCATCCTATCAGATATAGTCACTGTTTGGGTATTCAGGCAGTCATAGGTGCCACGGTGCCTGCATACAATAGCCAGCAGTGTGGATTCCATCCCTGCTTTAGCCTGAATATGAGAATCAGTTGATTTTCTCTTGTTCAACTGGTGGGACATTTCATGCAATGATTGTATTGTATTAATGTAATGAATGAATGATCTTCCCATGAGATATGAGGTGCCTGTAGCTAATTCTGTTGATAACCAAAATATTAATTTTGAGAGGACTTACCTCTGTTTATTGCATATTGTGTTTTTTGTCCTAATTTCTTTCTGTTATTTGCCTTGTTTTCTGTATTAACTAAGTATGTATGTATGTATATATCTCCTAGTTTGCTAATTCACTTTCAATAGATAGAAGTACAAAACATGGTGTAAAAATAATTTTTGTAGTTGTCAAGAGGATGTTATTAGTTTGCTAATACTTAAGCCCCCTTTGGCTCTTTGGTCATGTGACCCGGAAGATCAGTGGCAGCAGTGGGATGGAGCAATAAGCCATAAGAGGTCAGTGCTGGTGAGGAGGTGAGTACTGAAACAAAGGTAGATTTTTTGTTTTAAGACCTATTGGGCAATATATTTTTAAATTCAGTCACTAACATTGTATTTGAGATTTAATATATTTTTTCATTTTAAGTCATTTATATCTCTTTTAAATCTACAGCTCTCAGCAAAACAATACAGAAATATCCTACAATGAAGGTCCATGTTTTATCCCTTCATGTTAGAGGGTGACAACTATTGATGAGCTGAGCTGAACGGCCTGGGTTCTGTTAGAGTATTGTTTGGCAAACTTCAGGGGAGTTTGGATGCCAAACTCGAGCCCCTTTTAAATCTATGGGAGCTAAATCTGTCAAAATAAAAAATTAAGAAGGGTGTGTAAAAACATAGCAATCAGGGGAAGGGGAGGGGGGGGGGGGATACTGCCCTGGAGAACATGTTCAAATGCAAAGAACAAGGTTCAAAGATTCAATTTGGCCAGGAGAAGTAGAACATTATAGGAGTATGACAAAAGCTTTTTTTGGTCCTATTTCTCCTATGGGTCACAGGGGTGCAGTTTGGTCTGCACTCCTGTGACCCATTTGCACTCCTGTGACCCATTTTGTGACAGCGGGCTGTGGGCTAACATCACTCAGCTGGTCCAGGCTCTAGAGAGATTCCAGCTTTAATATCGGGACCAACACAGATGCCTGACCAGCAGCTGGTTCAGCCTGAGCTAGCCACTCCTGCCCCTCCCCAGCCCAGCACTCCAGTGAGCGTTGGAGAGGCAGAACTGATAGTCACTGTCTCTCTGAATGGAGGGGACAACTGAGCAATCATCGTTGTTTGATCGCTCAGTTCTCAGTGCAGAGTCAGCCAGGGACAGATGCAACATCAAAACCGATGCTGTGTCCACCTAGGTGAGTATAAATGTTTTTTTTTTCTAAACCCAATCTTGCCCAAAATGCCCAATTCCTTTAATTAACATGCCTGGTGGGTGCCCTAATCTTGTTTCTGAAGCGGCACACCTCTGTGATGTACAGAAAGTGCTGCAGCAGCACTGACAATTACGAAAGAAACATGTGTTTAAAACACCCTGCAAATAACATACTGTAGTATTGAGAGCTTCTTATAAAAAAAAGCAGACCCCTCCAAAGGTCTGTCTGCTTTGTATTCTGGGGCACCTTTAAGGGGGTTGTAGTGCTTGTTTTGTTTTTTTGTTTTTAAGTAGCCAGCAAGAGATGTAATTTGTCAGCAATGTAAACTGTATAATTGTTTTTGTAAATTACACTTTTTCTGTAGTTCACTGTACAACAAGAATGACAAAAAAAATGCACAGTCCCCCCAAAATGCAAACCAGACCTTTTGAGACAGGTATGGATTTTAAGAGGGGTAAAACAAAAAAAAAATGCATGATGCCCTTTGTGAAGGGAGACTTCCAAAGAAAATGTGTCAGAACCCCCTAAAAATCAATACCAGCCCCTTAATCGGAAAATGCAGTCTGATTAGCTAGGGAAAGGGGTTGGCGAGGACCCCTCCTCCTGAATCATACCAGGACACAAGCCCTCAACATATGGGGGTACCCTGCCAGGGGGCGACACCCCTGACAAAGCACTCTACTTCTATGTTAACGAGAACAAGGGCCTCAACCCCACAACCATGTGGGCAGGGGGACTATCAGAATCTGAAAACCTCCTTTAACAATAGGGGGTCACCCAGATATGTGAATGAGTGTGTGGTACATAGTATCCCTACTCATTCACAAAAAAAAGTTGCAACCTAGAAATATAGACACCCAAAGTTTGACAAGTCCTTTACTAAAAAAATGAAAATCCCCCAATAAGCCCCTCCTTATAAATCCATTGTCAATCAACCTCCTCCAGTGATGCAGATCCACAAGGCCCATCAACCACTCACTAGCAAAAGCTGCCACCGCTGCTGAAACACTAATCTAATAACAAGTCCGGTAAAGGACAGCTGTAATATCCAAG
This sequence comes from Lithobates sylvaticus, assembly GCA_028564925.1. Lineage (NCBI taxonomy): Eukaryota > Metazoa > Chordata > Amphibia > Anura > Ranidae > Lithobates > Lithobates sylvaticus. Next base: position 62,382,227 of record CM053032.1, read on the forward strand.
GGGCGGGGTCTACCAGGTGATGTCATTGACTATATATGGACATGACCATATATGATTAATGATGCCACTAATGTTCTTTTACATTTGTTGAGTATATTTCCATTTTTTCTCCTACCTCCCTTTTTAGTCACCTTCTTTTTTCAGTGTTTCCATGTGTGTATTTATATTATTTTCATTTGTCCTTCAATATTCTTTTTTCAACAGCTGTATCTTGTGCTTTATCATATTTTGTGTTACAAGAACATGGGAATTACTAAGTGACTTATCAAAGCTGTGTGGTCACTGGGGAGTATATCAGTATATATCAGTAAACAGTATATCACAGCACAGTGCAGTCGTAGTATGTGAGAGTTGCTGTTGAGTGTAATACACAGAACAATTTCAGTGATGTGATGGATTTTAAGGTCCATCTCTTCTTGTAACATAGAGCAATTTATATAATTACCTGCAATCTAATTACTTCCCTATCCAAGAAAGCAATTGTATCCCGGACGGGTGGCTGTTATATGTAACAGTAATTTTCCCCATGTGACCTATTTACAAAGAATTTGCAGCATGTGTGAAAGCTCCAGAGACTTTTCATAGAGGCCATGATGCTGTCAGCTTGCTCCTGATTAAAGGAAACTCTACAGGGTATTTCGGCTCTATTGAATGATTTGGAAGCACATGAGGCAATAAAAAGAAGTGCTTAGCCAAGATTGATACAACAAGATATTCATTACTGCATGCAGAGATAGAACACACACACACACACACACACTGAAAGTTTTTTCACAACTTTGCTGCAAAGGAACGATTTGGAATCTATAAAGGTTTAAAGTTAAACTCCAAGAAAGAGGCTAATGGCTAATATAACCAAATTTTTCGTAATGCCGCGTACACACGAGCAGATTTTTCGTTGGAAAAATCTTGGATGGTTTTTCAGATGGAATTCCCCTCAAGCTTGGCTTGCATGCACACGGTCACACAAAAGTTTGCTGAACTTTCGACTGTCAAGAACGCAGTGATGTACAACACTACGACGAGCCGAGAAAATTAAGTTCAATGCTTCCGAGCATACGTCAAATTGTTTCCGAGCATGCGTAGGAATTTTGCACGTCGGAATTGGTACAGACGATCAGAATTTCTGATCAAAACTTTTACCGACTGAAAAATTGAGAACCTGCTCTCAATCTTTTGCTGTCTGAAATTCCACCAGCAAAAGTCCGATGGAGCATACACACATTTTCCGACCAAAAGCTCTCATCGGACTTTTGCTGGTGGAATTTCCGATCGTATGTACACGGCATAAGCCCATACCACCAATTTTGTTATCCAGGTACTCCTGTCAAACAACATAGTCCAATCCCTGACTAACCCTACAGCAACAGAAAAACTTGGTCAAGAGTCAACATAATTAGCTTGGATTAGAGCAAGTGACAGATTCAGCAAATATTATATTGTTGTACCAGTACAATAAAAATATCAATATGTCATTAATAAACTGCATAATGAGACAATGATCCTTATTCCATTTTATAGAGAAACTTCTAATGACCATGGTCACCAGAAAATCTCACTTTTATTAAATTGTTTAACAGTTAACTGTTATAGGATACCTAAGGAAATGATTGAGTACTGTTCATGATACTTTTTTTTTTTTTGCACTAATATACAATTTTCCAGGACAAGCTTTTGGGGTGTGTTCCCTTCTTCAAGTTCCAAGCAGTACTCTTGAAGAAGGGGACTTACCCTGAAAGCTTGTCCTGAAAAAATGTATGCTAGTAGAAAAAGTATCATGGGCAGTACACAATTGTCTCTGTCGCAAGTGCACTAATACGGCTACAATCACCTCAAGAATGATACCTAAAAATATTACATAAAATTGTAAGAGGAGGGATGATATCCTCACATATAGGCAGAACTTTGAAGGTGAAATTGATTTTTACACAGCTGCTTTCTCGGCATTGTTGGAGAACTGTAATATCTGAGAGGGAGCAAGAAACAGCTAACAAACCCTCAATGCACAGGAACACTAGCAAATGCCAGGGTTTCTTTAACCACTCTCTGACCAGCCGCCGTCATTATACTGTGGCAGGTCGGCATGATCAGTCATAGCTGTACGTCGGCTCCTTTAAGCGGGAGAGCAGGTGGCGTGCGCCTGCTGCACTGCAGGGGTGCCGATGCTCGTGACCGGCGGTCGCGATCGCGGGCACGAGAGGCAGAAAAGGGCCGTGTGTGTGTGTAAACACACATATCCTGTTCTTGGAGGAAACGCAGATCGTGAGTTCCTAATAGCTAGGAACCACGCTCTGTCATATCCTATAGTCAGTCCCCTCCCCCTACAGTTAGAGCACACACATAGGGAACACAGTTAACCCCTTAATCGCCCCCATAGTGTTAACCCCTTCCCTGCCAGTAACATCTATACAGTAATAAATGCATTTTTTTTAGCACTGATCGCTGTATAAATGTCAAAGTCCCAAAAATGTGTAAAAAGTGTCCGATGTGTCCGCCATAATGTCACAGTCTCGATAAAAATCGCAGATTGGCGCCATTACTAGTAAAAAAATAAAAATATAAAAGCCATAAATCTATCCCCTATTTTGTGGACACTATAACTTTTGCGCAAACGAATCAATATATATTGCAATTTTTATTACCAAAAATATGTAGAAGAATACATATCGGCCTAAACTGAGAAAAAAAAATCCTTTTTTAAAAAAAATTGGGATATTTATTATAGCAAAAAGTACAAAATATTGTTTTTTTTATTCAAAATTGTCGGTCTTCTTTTGTTTATAGAGCAAAAAATAAAAACCGCAGAGGTGATCAAATGCCACCAAAAGAAAGCTCTATTTGTGGGAAAAAATTTGTTTGGGTACAGCATTGCACGACCGCGCGATTGTCAGTTAAAGCAATGCAGTGCTGTGTGGCAAAAAATGGCCTGGTCATTGAGCAGCCAAATCTTCCGAGGCTGAAGTGGTTAATATTGCAGGAAATACTTTTACCTTAACCACTTGCTTACTGGGCACTTAAACACCCTTCCTGCCCAGACCAATTTTCAGCTTTCGGTGCTCTCAAACTTTGAATGACAATTACTCAGTCATACAACACTGAACCCAAATGATTTTTTTGTACCTTTTTTTTCCCACAAATAGAGCTTTCTTTTGGTGGTATTTGATCACCTCTGGGTTTTTTTTATTTTTTGCGCTATAAATGAAAAAAGACCGGAAATTTTGAAAAAAAAAAACACATTTTTCTTTGTTTCTGTGATAAAATTTAGCAAATTATTAATTTTTCTTCATAAATTTTGGCCACAATTTATACTGCTACATATCTTTGGTAAAAATAACCCAAATTAGTGGATATTATTTGGTCTTTGTGAAAGTTAGAGAGTCTACAAACTGTGGTGCGAATTATAAAAAATTGATCACACCTGATGCACTGGTGACCTATCTCATTTCTTGTGACCCGAACAAGCCAGGAAAGTACAAATACCCCCCAAATGACCCCTTTTTTTGAAAATAGACATTCCAAGGTATTTAGTAAGAGGCATGGTGAGCTTTTTGATGTTGTCATTTTTTTCCCACAATTCTTTGCAAAATGAATTATTTTTTTATTTTATTTTTTCCACAAAATTGTCATTGTAATGGTTATTTCTCTCACATGGCATGTGTATATCACAAATGACACCCCAAAATAAATTCTGCTACTCCTCCTGAGTATTACGATACCACATGTGTGGGACTTTTCCACAGCCTGGCCACTTAAAGAGGCCCAAAATGCAGGGAGCGCCATCACGTGTTCTAGGAGCATAAATTACACATCTAACTTGTTGACTACCTAGTACACTTTTGAAGGCCCTGGAGCACCAGGACAATGACACGTGACACTGACGTGGCACTGATGATAGGTGGCACTGATGACACGTGACACTGATGTGTGCTATCCCCAAAAAAATTGTAGTGAAATTTTTTTTTTTCCCATAGCAGTTTCTGCATTTTCGTACACGCTTTACACACTGTGGGTGTATTCTGCTATTGCAAAAAAATAAAACCTTTCAGTGTTTTCTGCATGTGTGCAGGAGTGTGACATACAATCGATCGATATTTCCTCTATTGCGCTATCCCAAAAAAAAATTTTTTGTGAATTTTTGTTTTCCCCATAGCATTTTCTGCATTTTCATAAACGCTTTACACACTGTGGGTGTATTCTGCTGTTGCAAAAAATAAAATCTTTCAATGTTTTCTGCATGTGTGCAGGAGTGTGACATACAATCGATCAATATTTCTTCTATTGTGCTATCCCAAAAAAAAATTGTAGTGAAATTTTTTTTTCCATAGCATTTTCTGCAGTTTAGCAGTTTTTGAGATACACGCTGTACACACTGTGGGTGTATTCTGCTATTGCAAAAACACCCATTTGGGGCGAGATCATAAATTTTGAAAATATGAGGAGATCGTCAAAAAAGGGACGTGGCCCCGGTCGTGGTGCTGCTGGTGGAGCTCCTGTTGCAGGGAGAGGACGTGGTCGATCTGTGCCAGCTACACACACTAGTGAAACACCTTCCTCAGGTGCAAGTAGGCGACAGAGCCTGCAGCAGTATTTTGGTGCTCCTAATGAGGCTGTACGAATGTTGAGGCCAGGACAAGTACAGGCGATAGTAGATTGGGTTGCTGACAGTGCCTCCGGTTCCTTCATATTGTTTACCACCCAGTCTCCTGATGAAAGTTCAGAGTTGGCACCTACAGCCGCTGTCCATCAGTCTTTCACCTCACCCCCTTGCAAATCAGCCAATCAGTCTGAGCCCCAAATCATGCAGCAGTCTCTTCTGCTTTTTCATGACTCTGTTAGCAGGGTTTCCCAGGGCCATCCACCTAGCCCTGCCCCAGAAGTGGAAGAGATTGTGTGCACCGATGCCCAACCACTTATGTTTCATGATGAGTACATGGGAGGACCATCGCAGCATGTCTCAGATGATGACAAAACACAGGTGCCAACTGCTGCTGCTTTCGCCATTGTGCAGACCAACAAGGAGGGCAGGGGTGAAGACTGGGTGGAAGATGATGTGGAGGACGATGAGGTCCTTGACCCCACATGGAATCAACGTCATGCAGGTGACCAGTGTAGTTCGGAGGAAGAGGCGGTGGTCGCACAGAGCCACTAGCACAGCAGAAGAGGGAGCAGGGTGCAAAAGCGGAGTGTCCGTCCCCTAGACAGTACGTCTGCTACTGCCCAACGCAGCAAGGGACCGAGCACACCAAAGCCAGGTCCAAGGAGTTCCTTAGCGTGGCAGTTCTTCAGACAATGTGCTGATGACAAGACACGAGTGGTTTGCACGCTGTGCAATCAGAGCCTGAAGCGAGGCATAAACGTTCTCAACCTGAGCACAACCTGCATGACCAGGCATCTAAGTGCAAAGCACGAGATGCAGTGGAGTAGACACCTCAAAAACCAAGAAAGGTCTCTGGCTCCTCCTGCTTCCTCTTCTGCTGCAGTCTCGGCCTCTTCATCCACCTCTGTAGTGACAGTGGCACCTGCCAACCCGCAAACAGAGGATCTGCCAGCAACACTACCACCTGGGTCACCAACCATCTCCACATTGTCCCATGGAAGCATTCAGCTCTCTATCTCCCAAACACTGGAGCGGAAGAGGAAGTACCCCCCTAGCCACCCGCGATCCCTGGCCCTGAATGCCAGCATTTCAAAATTCCTCGCCTTTGAAATGCTGTCATTCCGTCTGGTGGAGACGCAGAGTTTTAAAAGGCTGATGTCATTGGCTGTCCCACAGTACGTCGTGCCCAGCCGCCACTACTTTTCCAGGCGAGCTATCCCTTCCCTGCACAACCAAGTGGGGGACAAAATCAGGTGTGCACTGCGCAACGCCATCTGTGGCAAGGTCCACCTAACTACGGATGCGTGGACCAGTAAGCACGGTCAGGGACGTTATATCTCCCTAACAGCACACTGGGTAAATGTAGTGGCGGCTGGGCCTGAGGCGGATAGCAGTTTGGCGCATGTCCTTCCACCACTGAGGATTGCAGGGCGCTTCAGTTTGCCTCCTGTTGCTAACTCCTCCTACACCGCCTCCTCATCCTCTACCGCCTCCTCATCCGGTCAGCGTAACACCTTCACCACCAACTTCAGCACAGCCAGGGGTAAACAACAGCAGGCAGTTTTAAAACTTTCTTGTTTGGGGGGAAAAAAACCACACCGCGCAGGAGTTGTGGAGGGACATGGAACAACAGACCGATGAGTGGTTGGTGGCAGTGAGCCTCAAGCCCGGCCTGGTGTTGTGCAATAATGGGCGAAATCTCTTAGCAGCTCTGGGCCTAGCCGGTTTGACGCACATCCCTTGCCTGGTGCATGTGCTGAACTTGGTGGTCCAGAGGTTCCTTAAGAATTACCCCGATATGCCAGAGCTGCTGCAGAATGTGCGGGCCGTCTGTGCGCACTTTCGGCGTTCTCACCCTGCTGCTGCTCGCCTGTCGTAACTTCGGCCTTCCCGCTCATCGTCTCATATGTAACGTGCCCACAAGGTGGAACTCCACCTTGCACATGCTGGCCAGACTGTGCGAGCAGCAGCAGGCGATAGTGGAGTTTCAGCTGCAGCACGCATGCGTGAGTAGCTCTGCGGAACAGCACCACTTCACCACCAATAACTGGGCCTCCATGCGAGACTTGTGTGCCTTGTTGCGCTGTTTCGAGTACTCCACCAACATGGTCAGTGGCGATGACGCCATTCTCAGCGTTACTATACCAGTTCTATGCCTCCTTGAAAAAATGCTTCAGGCGATGATGGAAGAGGATGTGGCACAGGAGGAGGAGGAGGAGGAGGAGGAAGAGGGATAATTTCCAAGGCTTTCAGGGCAGTCATTTACAAGTGGCTACGAGGGTGGCTTCCTGCACCAACAAGCGCCAGGTACACAATTGTCCAGCAGCAAGGGCACAGTTCTGGAGGATGACGAGGTGGAGGATGACGAGTAGATGGAGGAGGAGGAACCATGTTCACAGCAGGGTGGCACCCAGACCAGCTCATGTCCATCACTGGTGCGTGGCTGGGGGGATACAGAGGACACAGACGATACACCTCCCACAGAGGACAGCTTTTCTTTGCCCCTGGGCAGCCTGGCACACATGAGCGATTACATGCTGCAGTGTCTCCGCAACGACCGCCGAGTTTCCCACATTTTAACTGGTGCTGATTACTGGGTGGCCACCCTGCTGGATCCCCATTACAAGGACAATGTGCCGTCCTTAATTACCTCACTGGAGCGTGATCGTAAGATGCGCGAGTACAAGCGCACGCTGGTAGATGCGCTGCTGGTGGCATTCCCACTTGACAGCGGGGGTACGGTGGAAACACAAGGCGAAGGCAGAGGAGGAGGAAGAGGTCGCCAACGCAGCCGGGGCACCGCCAGCACCTCGGAAGGCAAGGTTAGCATGGTCAAAATGTGGAAAAGCTTTGTCAGCACGCCACAACAGCCAGCACCACCAGCTGAGATGGAACGTCTTAGCAGGAGGCAGCATTTCACCAACATGGTGGAGCAGTATGTGTGCACACGCCTACACGTACTGAATGACGGGTCTGCCCCTTCAACTTCTGGGTCTCCAAATTGGGCACATGGCCTGAGCTTGCCCTTTACACCTTGGAGGTGCTGGCCTACCCTGCAGCCAGTGTATTATCTGAACGTGTATTTAGCACGGCAGGGGGCGTTATCACAGACAAGCGCAGCCGCCTGTCCAGAGCCAATGTGGACAAGCTCACGTTCATTAAAATGAACCAGGCATGGATCCCTAAGGACTTGTCCGTACCTTGTGCAGAATAGACATGTATACCGGTGTTCTGACAAAAACTGTCTTGCCATCGGATAGTGTCTGGCCACTTACTGCGTAGGCGCAGTGCTTGCGCAGTACGGAGGACAAGGAGATTCACAAAATCTCCAAAGATGAACGGCGCCTGCTCAGTGAGTGCAGGTTCAAGCCCCACCATCCAAGTGGACATAGTCACCGTACATCGTCTTCGGAGAGTTTTCGAAATTCCCTTGTCCTACGTACTGAGCAAGTGTAGTACAGGACGGACACTATGCGATGGGGGGTCAGAATTCGACACATCACCACTAGCCTTACCCAGCCATTGTTGTATTTTTGAAACAGTGTTGGCTACCTTGTCCTCCTCCACCGCCGCTTCCACCTTCACCGCCACATCCACCGCCACCTCAACCTCCTACTCCATATGGACCTCGTCCTCCTAGGTCAAGATTATAATTTTTTTATTTTTTTTTTTATTTCCAAGTATTTTATTTTCCCACTATCTTATCCATTAAATTGAATAATTTTTTCCAGGAAGTGCGTATTCTGGGGCATTCCCACCATATGTGCGGCATCGTGCTGTTGAGTTTCTGAGGTTCTTAATGACTTCCTGTACCTCTTCTGCTGAGAAGGGGGCCTCCAGCATATTATTTTAATTTTTAATTTTTTATTTATTATTTTTTTTATGTTATTTTAAGTTATTTCCCTATCCACATTTGTTTGCAGAGCACTTGCCATGCTCTTAAGTACGTTTTGTTGCCATTTGCAGCCCTCTAGCCCTTTCCATGACTTTTTTACAGCCATTTTAGTCTTGAAAAGTTCGGGTCCCTATTGACTTCAATGGGGTTCGGAGTTCGGGGTCAAGTTTGGGTCAAGTTCGGTCCCGAACCCGGACTTTTTTCCGAAGTTCGGCCGAACCCGCCGAACCCGAACATCCAGGTGTCCGCTCAACTCTATTTAAGACACTTCTGAAAGAGTTTTGTCATTGTTGTGTGTTACCTGTTCAGAAATACATTGCTTTAATAAGAACAAGGAATACTTTCATATCTGTTTATTTGTGTGGGGCTAATACTGGTCAAATTTTCTTGCCCAATAACAAGACAGTAAATGATTCTCCTTCGTAATTTTAATTTGAATAATAGTGAAGAAGTCTGATTAGCCAATGCATTTGCATTAACCAAATCCAATATCATAATAATATTAATAATTTGAATAAACCTTGTTTTAGGATTGTTATTTTGGTGTACTGATATACAGAACAAATTCAAAAATAATGTGGTCTTTATAAGTTGGATGGATGAAGTTGAAGCTTGTAAAGTTGGATGAACGAAGGAGAAGGGGAAAAGTGGTTAGAGCATGAGAATGAAAGGGAAAAGCACACTTTCTAGCACTGTGAAAAAAAAATCAGGGCATCTAATTCCATACCCCAATATTCAAAGTCAGGTTCAACAAGTAAAACCCAAGCATATGGCCAGGGGATGCTGGGACTGTGACATCATAAGGAGCGGGGTCACCATGTGACATCAGCCGGTGAACCAGAAGACCGGGCCAACGCTAGTAAAAGAGCTGCAAGAAGTGGAGGCCCGGCAGAAGAAACGAAGAGCGGGACAAGACCCCCTAAGTCGGAAGAAGACCCCCGAAGTCGAAAGAAGACCCCCGGAGCTGTCTAATAAAGTACTTTAAAAACCTGTGTTGTGTGTTTTTTTTTTTTTTACACTTTTTCCCTCAGGTGAATGGGTAGGGGTACCATGTACCCCATACTCATTCACATAGGGTGGGGGGCCGGGATCTGGGGGCCACCTTATTAAAGGGGGCTCCTGAATTCCGATATGCCCCCCTCCCGCAGACCCCGACAACCAACGGCCAGAGTTGTCGGGAAGTCCTCATTAACATGGGGACAAGGCGCTTTGGGGTGGGGGGCCGCAGGGCCCCCCTTCCCCAAAGCACCCCCCATTTTGAGGGCACTTGGCCTGGTAAGGCTCAGGAGGGGGGGGGGGGGCGCTCGCCTGTCCCCACCGCCTTTCCTGACCGGCCAGGCTGCATGCTCGATAAGGGTCTGCTATGGACTTTGGGGGTGACCCCCACACCGTTTTTTCGGCGTAGGGGTTCCCCTTTAAATCCATACCAGGCGACGGGGCTAGCAAGGTGTCAATCTCGCCGATGGAGGCAGCGGCATTGACTTCCTTCCCTAGTCCCGTCTACCTGGAGTCACGTTCAAAATGAACGGACTTTACTCCGTGTGTGGGCAAGTCTGTTCATTTCAAAAGTCCGGACTAGCACACAGATGGCCGGATTGTCCGCCGGACTGCCGAGTCCGGTGGATAATTTTGAGTCAAGACTTCTTTCTAAGTCCACCGGACTTTTGGGAAGAAAAAGTCAGCCAGAGCCCACATGCGGGCGGATTGTCCGATCGTGGGTACGTGGCATAAGACACAATTAACATAGTTACATAGTAGAACTTAACATTTCAAGATATTCCCTACAACATGGTAAATTACATTTTTTTGGTGTTTAGGTCTACTTTAAGACAAGCCAAGCAGCCCTCTGTTTCTATCCTAGCTTGTTTTATAATTATACAGCAGGAAAATAATTTGTTCCTGACATTACAGGAGAAATAGATAAATGAGCACACTTGGGTATGAGCTGATTTGCACAAGTGTCTTCACAGAATGACTTTGTTGTTTACAGTAGTCACTAAACATTCCCATATGTCTGCACATTCCAAGTTCATTTCAATTTTATTTATCCAAACAACAATTGACTTTGCCAACCTTGTCAGCTGGTGTGCTGATGCTACAGTTAAATTGAATTTCAGTCTGCTTGGACAAATCAAATAAAAAAAAAAAACTGCAATAAAATTTTCACAGTAGGCTGATTATTGTAAGAAGTTATGAGCCATTCCCTTCACCAAATTTGTTTAACTTAGTAGGCTAAACCTAAATCCACTAGGCAATAGACTTCAGTTTAATGTAAGATCATTTAGATTGGTGAAATATAATTTCTGGTTTGTTGCTATGGGTTGATGGACTGTTTATATCCTTGTTGTTTGAACTGTCTACTGGATCTTTGTTGTTTGACCTGTCTACTGAATCAGCCTAAAAATGCAAAGTAGCAGATACAATAGATAAAAAGTATTGAAAGGTTTTCATTTAAAAAAAAAATTAAAGGTATTGTAACAATTGTATATGTTTTTGTTGTTTTACTGGATAGTAGTGTAGATCCCCCTTTCCCATGTTATACAGATGAGTCGATGCCTACAGATGATTCGATGCCTAAGCTTGTGCATCTAAACAATGGGACCCAAACCTCTTTGTTCTACAAATATTCACTTCAAAGGATCCCTCTTTAAGATATGCAATGAGGGTGGCCAGCCCGTCATCGATACTTAACTTCTCTGAAAAGGGCAAGTTAAATCTCCCACTCAAAATAGTCTGTGCCAAGGATTTGCATTAAAGGGGGCTGACATGCAAAGTATAAGGATTGGAGCTGTACCCAATCCTTAACCAGGAATAGGGTGGCCCACCAATCAGAGCCACGCCATGCCAACCATTGAGGCATCAGCCTGTAATGATATACAAAGTCTAGATGGGAGGGAAGAGTACACATTCTATGGTAGAGCAGTCACCAGAATGGAACCTTTGTGGGCAGTAGCGTGGTAATGGTAACTATGGGAAATCGAAATGTTTGTCTTATGTCTTTTCTGTCCTGCTGTTTTGTAGATTAATGTTTTGAGTATTATACTCTGTATTATTTTATTTAACCTAAGCTTTTTACCCTTTTACTGTACAATAGATGGATTGCTGTGTATTAGTTTAGGCCTTCTTACTACTTACCAATACATTTTTGTTATTGTGTTAAAGCTTTCACTCATGGTCAAAGAACTCTCATTAACCCAAATCATATCTGAGGGATATTACATTTCAAATATAACTTAGGGTAACAATGGACCTCTATTTTGTACATCTTCAAGGGAGGCATGGCCAAATTAACCCCCCCCCCCGTGGTGTTGAGATGGGGTGATATGGAAAGGGGGGGTGTTGACTTATTTCCGGGGTCCGGAATACTATTGTGAGCAGGATGCTCCTAAATTGCCAGATTTATTTTTACATACCCCCATGGCTCCCTTGACAATTGTATCATAGAATGTCCAAGGCCTTAACTCTCAGATTAAGCATTCTCCCTGGTATTTAACTTCCTTAAAGCCCATCGCCCTGACATATGTATCTTCCAGGAAATTCACCTGACAGACAGTAGCGTGAGTATACTTATCCACAAATCCCTTTCTTTCACCCTGCTGGACTTGCATCTGGACCCCGGGGGGCGGTTAGTTATATTGCATGTGGTCATTGCAAATGTGCCCATAGCAGTGGTGGGACTGTACATTCCCCCGCCGACATCGCTGACAATTTTAAATAAGATTACCCAATACCTTGCAAATATACAGGTAGATTGGGGAGGAGAGGCGGGAGACTTCAACATGCCTCCATGTCCTACAGTGGACAGGTTGACACCAGGGGGGGGCTGTGGATTCCCCACTCTCTTGTTGAGCATACACATTTGGCCTCACTGATGTGTGGCATTTGAAGAATCCCCATCAGAGACAGTATACTTGTTAGTCGGCCACTTATGCGGCCATGTCCAGAATAGATCTGATTTACGTCAGCGGCCCAATCCTAGCTAAGGTCCAAGATGTAGCTATCTTGCCAAGGGGAGTATCTGATCACACACCTGTCCTGCTACGCTTTAATGTTTGTCCCGCCCCCACCGACTGCCTGTGGCGTCTGTAACGTTTTTGGATTTCAGATGATAGGGTTGCTCCGGATGCTGAGACAGACATGTCTTGTTACTGGAATTCTAATCCCCCTGCAACTGACCAAGATTCTAGCTGGGACGCCTTCAAAGTCCATGTAAGAGGATATTATCAACAGAAGATATGTCAGGTCAGATGGCAATCGGAGAGGGATTTAGTCCTGGCAGAGCAGAGTGTCGTTACACTCGAACAACAATACGTGAACACTAGAGACAAGGCGATACATAGAGACCTTCAGTGTGCTCTGCGAGAAGTAATGTTACTAAGGACCACGTCGGCCAAAAAGTTACTACTCCATCAATTGCAGAGAGTGTTCCAACAGGGTGAGTGGACTGGTCATCTCCTAGCATGGCTGTCCAGAGAGCAAACGGGCACGATGGGTATTGCCAATATTAAAGACACTGATGGTCAGTTGGTGTCTGACCCTGGAGGCATAAATGCCTGTTTTGCATCCTTTTACAGAGACCTCTATTTCTCCAGGGCTAGATATTCTACAACTGAACTCCAAGACTTTTTGGATGGTGTTCAGCTTCCAGCACAGACGGAAGAGACCAGCTGGGGACTAGACTCTGCGCTCACTCTCAAGGAACTGCAGCAGGCTATAGGCTCCATGCAGGCAGGGAAATCACTGGGAGAGGATGGTCTCCGGCGGAATTTTATAGAGCTCATGTGGAGACACTGGCCTCTAGGTTGTTGGAGGTGTTGACGGCCTCATTTGAGGCCTCCTCTGTTCCTCCCTCGATGTCAGTGGCTGTTATAGTGGTGATACCTAAGCCTGGAAAGGACCCTGACTTATGTTCCTCATACAGGCCCATCTCACTGCTTAACGTGGATGCTAAGATCCTTGCTAAGGTGCTGGCAAATCGCCTTGGCAAGGTTATTTCATCTTTGGTTCACAGGGATCATGCCGGGAAAAGGCACTGATATCAACCTGCAGAGACTTCATGCTGTCATGGAGGGGGTCTCGACCGGAGGGGGCACCGGAGTGGTTGCCTCGCTGAATGCGGAGAAGGCCTTTGATTAAGTGGAGTGGGAATACTTGTGGCTCATCCTTCAGAAATTTGGCTTTGGACCTAAATATATTTCCTGGCTGCGAATGCTCTATTTGTCCCCTTCGGCCAGAGTTCAGACAAATGGGACACTTTCAGCCTCCTTCCCACTTCACTGAGGCACCAGGCAGGGCTGTCCTCTCTCCCCAGCTCTTTTTGCACTGGCAATAGAGCCACTGGCGGAGCTTCTGAGAGCCTCTGGGGAGGTCCGGGGCATATCATTTCCCCCTCTGGTCGAGAAAGTGTCTCTGTACGCAGACGATATGCTATTATACTTGCAAGATGCCCAAAGCTCTCTACAAGCAGCCTTAGCTATCATTGACAGATTTGGATTCTTTTCAGGGGTAAAGGTGTATTGGGACAAATCGCTCCTGTTCCCATTATCGGTGGGGAACCAATTGGTGGACCCACAAACTCCTTTGCAACAGGTATCCCGTTTCAAGTACCTAGGTATTTACATCCAGAGAGATCCAAGAAAATACCTAGATGACAATGTATACCCTGTCCTCTAACAACTTATTCACAAATGTAATGTATGGAAGAATCTCCCCCTCACTCTGGTGGGAAGGGTAAATTTCATTAAAATGTCTTTTCTACCTAACTTTCTTTATGTCTTCCGACATTCCCCGCTCCCTGTCCCTGCGGCCTTCTTCGCTAAACTCGACCGAGTAATTTCCACATTTATTTGAGCGGGCTCAGTCCCAAGGGTGGCAAAAACAAAGTTGCAAATGTCCCTAACTGAGGGTGGTTTATCCCTTCCAAATTTCAAAAAATACATTTGGGCTGCACAATTGGTCACCGTGATGGTGGTTTACTCAAGATATTTCTAACCCGGCGGTAAACTTGGGATCCTATTCTGAGATTAGCAATCTTGTGTATTGTGAGCCCAAGTACAGCCCATAGGTGACTACTCCCATGAAGACAACATTACTGACCTGGAAACAGGTTACTCAATATCTTGGTGAGGCGAATTCCATCTCCCCCACACTCCACTTTGGGGCAACCTCTCTTTGCCTCATCTTAGATCTATGCCTGACCCCCAAGTTTGGGCTAGATTCCAGATTACTAAGTTGAATCATATTATGTCCGGAGGACGCATTCTCTCCCTGGAGGAGCTCAAACGGAAATGTAACTTGCCGCCGTGTATATACTTTAGGTATATGCTACTTAGGCATGCCATAAGGGCCCAATTTCCTAATGGAGTTGTTCTTGCTGTGCACTCGGTCGAGTCCCTTCTGACAGCTGCTGAGGTAGACCGCACATTATCCTCAATATACATGAGACTTACATGCAAAGATGCCCTAAATACTGCTAGGCTATTTGAAGTGTGGAAGAGGGACATTCTGGCCCTAGAGGAGGAGGGCTGGACCGAGGGCCAACAGCAATACATACCGCTCATGATTTCAGCCAGAGACCGTTTTGTGCAGCTCAAATTTCTGCACAGAGTATATTACACCCCCTCCAAACTCGCCAGAATCTACCCGGGGCTAACAGACAATTATCCCAAGTGCCGCCAGTCGGTGGGTACCTTTATTCATATGGTGTGGGAATGTCCCCATATTCAAATATTCTGGCGGGAAGTGGTCGCTGATGTGAATAAGGTTGCAGGTCTCTCTTTAGACAGAGACCCTCTGATATTTTTACTGGGCATCACTGACAATTTGAATACCACTAAACATAATGGGTTATTCGTTTTTTAACGCGGCCTATTATGCTTGGAAAACGATACTGTCTAAGTGGAAGCTCCTGGACCCCCCCAGACTCTCAGCATGGAAGGCTCTTGTTAATGCGTTCCTGCCTTTATATAAACTCGCATACATTGGACGTAACTGCCCACAAAAATTTGACAAAATCTGGGCTACCTGGGTACAGGCTAGAGACCTTACCTTATCCAAATAGACGAATAGTGACACGGCCTCAGTGACATTCAATCTAGCGCAACATGGATGCCCCCTCTATGTCCCTCACATACCACATACTACATATACTTATGTATTATTATAAAAGGGGAAAAAAAGGGAAAACGTTTTTTATTAATTTTTTTTCTCCCCTCTTTTCTTTTCCCTCCCCTATTGTTGGACAGCAGATAAGACACATTTCTACCCTGTGTGACACAGGTGATATTCTCTGTGGCTCCTCTTTTGCCTCCTCCCCCCTCTCCCCTCCCTCCTGCTGCCCCCTCCTCTCCCCTCCACCCACATGTATTTTTTCCCCTCCCTCCATGCCCCTCTCTCGCCCCCCCCCCCCCATCCCCCGTTTCTTTTCCTTACATATTGATTAGTTGTGGGAATAGAGCTCCTATAAGAAATACTCTTTCCTTAATAAGTCAAGTGGCTTCCACTGATGACGGTCTTAGGAGGCTGAACTAATGTCATTTGTGATCATTCAGGAGTAAGATGTGAAAACTTATCCTAATTCAAATGGTTTAATGTACTATAACTGACTTTAATAACGCTGTTGAGAAGTTACCTTTTGTGATGTCAATACACTGTTCTCATGTATAATGTTTTATTTTTTCAATAAACATTCCTTTTGTTAAAAAAAAAAAAAGAATTAAGCATTATTAATGAACGCATTCATGTCCCATTCTACATTGATACCAAAAGGATAATAGGTTTTTAGTTATCTTATTTTATTGAGATAGAAAATTGAGATAGAAAAATTATATAATAGAGATATACGTCTTTCATTAACACATAAACAGATAAAAGGGATTATAGGTTTTTACCTTATTTATCCATTCAGTCTCAAGCCTGGAAACTCCTCTGGTCATATGGCTCCCTCTCCAGTTGCCAACATATTTGTCTTTTCCCAGAAACACTGTACCCCATCGTTCCTCAGTGTCTCGCCTGGTGATCATTTCCTGCTTGTCAGCAAGCCCCTTCTGGCTATTTAAACTGCCTGGTTCATATTTCCCATGTCTTCGCCTTGGTCAACATATCTGAAGATTCTCTGCTGTGTTCCTGTTAAAACTTGCCTGGATGGCATCCCTGCTGGTTCCTGATCCTGTTTGCTGTCTCCGTCTACGCTGGTATCTGGCTTCCTGATTTAATGGCTTGCACTGACTACCCGCTTTTGCTTATCGCACCCTGGCTATGTTTTGACTACGTTTACTATTTGTACCATTTTTACCACTATATTAAAAGGTGTGATTTTTATTGCATTTTCTGTCTCCGTCTGATTCATGGTTCCTGACAATTACAGTTATTGTTTAAAAACAAGCTTATAAATGAAAGTGGTTATAAAGCTTCTTTTATAATTTTTTTATAAAAATAACAAACATGCCTATACTTACCTGCTCTGTGCAATGGTTTTACACAAAGCAGCCTGATCCTCTTCTTCTGGGGTCCCCCGTCGACACTTCAGGCCCCTCCTCTTCATTGGGCACCCATGCATGCTCGCTCCCAAGTCCTGCTGCTGCGTGCATTGACGCAGAGAGCGGGACTCAGCCCCGCCCCAGCTCCTGTGTCACTGGATTTTATTGACAGCAACAGAAGCCAATCAATCCCACTGCTATCAATCTGTCCAATCAGAAGAGAGACAGTGTTGGGAGCCACTGCTCTCATGCACATCGCTGGATAGAATGGGCTCAGGTAAGGAAAAGGGGGGTCTGGGGACAGCTTCAGCACAGCCGGTTTTTAACCACTTGCCGTCCACGCTATAGCCGAAAGACGGCTACAGCGCAGACTTAATTTGCCGGGAGGGTGTCCCTGGATGTCCTCCCGTGCTTGAGCGGCCTGCTCGCCCCCTGCAGGGCACATGTGGCACGCTCTGTGATCAGCGAGTCTAAGCAGAGCATGGGTCATACCTGAGGGGTGTGACCTGGTATCAGCATATCATGAAAGCCATCCCCATCAGAAGCTCTGGTGATAGCAAACTAATGCTTAGACTCCATTCCTCGGGTGAGCCTACATCACCCACTAGGGGGTGTAGCCTTCCCAATGTAATGATTTAGGGCACTAAACGGCAGCTTTTCATAAAAAATAAAAATAAATCCAAAACGCCAGTACATTTTTTTTAAGTCAGAAACTTAAAAATATATATAAAAAAAGTTGAAAGAAAAGAACTGCACATATACTCAATTACCTTATGCTATACATACTCTAGAAGTTTCATTCAATTGACTTAATATTTGTTCTGCCCATGGAATTATGCTTGTTTTTGTAGTTCTGTCTCCTTGATCTTCTTCAATAAAAATAATAAAAATGACCCCCTCCCCCCAAAAAACTCAATGGGCAGGGGAGCTAAATAAATGGCAACAGGAGTTGTTGCTGACACACACAGAAAGGTAGTACCAAAAAAATTGTTAGGTGTATTCACTGTGAATACCAAAGGTGGTGCACTATAATATGTAGCCCATCGCAATGCAATTCACAGTAATGAAGCACAATACAGAACAATGAACCACACTACAAATAAGTGTCATGCAGCACATTATGATAATGTATAGCTCCATATATAGCACTAGATAAAACTGTACAACAGTAGCTATCTCTTCCTGAAAATGCTCTGTCAGCTATCCAACACACACTGACAAAAGGCTGATGGGAAGCCTGACTTTTATAGGGAGGGGACTGGCACATTGGAAAACAACAACTGGTCTTTCTATGCCACCTGACTCCTGTTCAAAGGCTAGGAAATGCATGATTCATAATTTGTTGCTATGGTTGCAAACAAACCCATTTACTCACCATTTTCCCAAACTGCGGACAGCTAGAGCTTGGGTGCAACTCATGGTTGATTTGAACTCAAAGCTCATCTCTACTCACAACCTTCTCATTTGGTTAGTAATGCTATGTTTTGGAGTGTGCCTCAGCATCTGCTAGTTAAGGTTAAAACAAAAAAAAAATGTGTGACATCACTGGTTGGCAAAAATTAATTTGAATTAATATGCTGGAACAGTGCCTGAACAAATAACTTTCAGTAGGTCATGTATAACTTTTGTACTTGTGCCACAAATCCTGATTGCTACAGTGGTTAAGAGCCCTACCTGTTAAGTGGTTCCTGTTTTTGTTCCTTGCTTTGATCTCTTCCCTGATATGACCCTGACTTTGCCAGTTTCCAGACTATTATATTGCCTAAGGGTTCAGTAATTAATTTCCCTGTCAGGTCCTCAACTGAAACTGGTGAAACAAACCTAGAACCACAACCTGTCACACAGGAAACATCAATTCCCATTGCCAAAAAATAATAATAAAGACCAGGCACTTCTATGACTCTTGGTTGACACATAAGGTGGGCAAAATCTGTTGTTGAAATCCAGATGAAAACTGCATTTTGAATTGTTACCCTAGTGTTAAAGGGTTGACCATCACTGTCTAAAATTTTTATTAAACATTACCACCTCAATACCAGACACTTTTACCCCCTTGCTGTCTAGGCCAATTTTCATGTTTCAGTGCTCTCACACTTTGAATGACAATTACCCAGCCATGTAACACTGCATCCAAACAAAAGTTTTACAATTTTTTGATACAGATAGAACTCTCTTTTTATGGTATTTAATCACCGCTGGGTTTTAATTTTTTTGTGATATAAGCGCAAAAAAGACCGATATTTTAATTAAAAATGTGTTTTTAGTTTCTATTATAAAATTTAGCAAATAAGTAATTTTTCTTCATAAGTTTAAGACAAAATTTATACTGCTACATTTCTTTGATAAAAATAACCGAAATCAGTGTATGTTATTTAGTCTGTGAAAAAGTTTTAGAGTCTACAACCTATTGGACGTATCATTGAAAATTGCTTCAAAAACACATTTTGCTACCCCTCCTGAGTATGGTGATACCGCATGTGTGAGACTTTTCCACAACCTGGCCACATAGAGAGGCCCTACATCAAAGTAGCACCTTCAGGCATCCTAGGGGCATAAATTACACATCTAATTTCCTGACAACCTATCACATTTTTGAAGGCCCTGGAGCACCAGAACAGTGGACACACACACAAAAAGACCCCATTTTGGAAAGCAAGCACCCCAGCGTATTTTCTAAGAGGCATATTGAGTCTTTTGAACATGTCACTTTTTTTCCACAAGTTCTTGGAAAACGTGGAAAGATAATGAAAACCTTTTTTTTTATACACAAAGTTGTCAATTTATAAGAGGTTTCTAACACACAGCATGTACATACCAAGAATTACATCCCAAAATACATTCTGCTACTCCTCCCAAGTATGGCAATACCACATTTGTCAGACTTTTCCACAGCCTGGCCACATAGAGAGGCCCAACATCAAAGTAGCACCTTCAGGTGTTCTAGGGGCATAAATTACACATCTAATTTCCTAACAACCTATAACATTTTTGAAGGCCCTGGAGCACCAGGACAATGGAAACACACACAAAAAGACCCCATTTTGGAAAGCAAACAACACAAAGTATTTTCTAAGAGGCATAATGAACGTCATTTTTTGCCACAAGTTTTTGGAAAATGTGAAATGAAAATGAGAATTAATTTTTTTAACACAAAGTTATCAATCTATAATATATTTCTAACAAACATCATGGACATACTTAGAATTACACCCCAAAATACATTCTGCTACTCTTCTTGATTATGGGGATATCACTATTATCAGGGTATTGAAATTATGCGCTAGAAGCTTCTTGGATGCAAGGAATATTTTACTTTCACGGAGGTTATCTTTATCATGGCTTTACATCATGTAGAAAACAGGAAGAGAACACAAACAAGTGCACACTTAGCTACAGAGGGTACTTCCTCTCATCATCATAGAATACATGAACTATACACTATAATAGTAAAGCAACACCTGCTGGCATAGATAGGTATAATGCATATGTATATATGTGTATATATATATATATATATATATATATATATATATATATATATATATAGTCAGTTTATAAGCAACTTTACATTACATGCTGTTGTTCTTTTCCAACAATCACATGTGCAGGATCTTTTCAATGTCTGAACAGATTATGTACCCAACATTGCAACCTGTGTAACACAAAAAACAACTAATAATGTATAGAAAAATTAACTGTAATGGTCACCTTTGTAGGAGTGGTCGTAGAATATAGCATAGTGTGCTTCACCTACAGCAGTTCCTGTTCCTAAAAACCTAGCAAGCCTAGCCTGCTGGTGCCTGGCTGCCCCCATAGCACGATGCTATGTTCACTGACCAGCAAGTATAGCAGGCTGAACAAAGGGAAAACAAAAGATTACCTGTAGTTTGAGGAGGGCATTGGTCCAGGAAGCAGGCAGAGACATGATTAGCAACCACCAAAGGAATCGTCCAGGTAGAAGGGAGGAATATGGTCCATAAACATGCCAGGGTCAGTACAGGCAGCAGGCAGGAACATGGTCCATAAACAGTCAGGGTCCAGGTAGCAGGCAGAAATATAGTCAGCACCAGTGGCGACTGGTGCTCCATTTTTGGGGGGGGGGGGGGTGGCAAAAAAAACACTCCACCTCCCTGCCAGCCCCTCACTCACTCACCCGCCTGCCAGCCAGCCTGCCTGCCAGCTTCGCACTTACTCCATCCAGGTTGCGGGTGGCTTCTCCTCCCGGCCAATCTGGTCTTAGGATCCATTTCCTGTCCTGATTGGCCAGGAGAAGAAGCAGGAAGAAAATAGTGAATGCTAATTTGCTAATGTCACAAGTGGGTGGGCTCGGGGTGCAGCCTACCCTTTTTGAAGCCAATTAGAGCCTCAGGGTCTAATCATTTGCTTTAAAAAAAAAAAAAACTCATAGAAATCTGTGTCCAGCGCCCTGCATGGAGATTAGGGGTCAGCACATAGAGATTAGGGGGGCGGTACCCCTGCGCCCCTTATGGGCCGCTGGTCAGCACAGCCAAAGCATTGGTCCAGTCAGCAGGCAGGAACATGATCTATAAAAAAATCTTGGGTCAGTAAAGGCAGCAGGCAGAGATATGGTCCCCACTAAAAGTATTGGTCCAGGCAGCAGGCAGGAACGTGGTCCATAAAATGTCCTGGGTCATTACAGGCAGCAGGCAGAGATATGGTCAGCACAACCAAAGTATTTAACCGGGCAGCAAGCAGGAACATGGCTGATAAAAAGTCCTGGGTCAGTACAGGCAGCAGGCAGAGATATGATCAGCACAGCCAAAGCGTTGGTCCAGGCAGCAAGCAAGAACATGGTCCATATAAAGTCCTAGGTTAGTAAAGGCAGCAGGCAGAGATATGGCCAGCACAGCCAAAGTATTGGTCCAGGCAACAGGCAGAAACATCAGGCTTCGGGCCTTGGTCAGGAAAGAACTAGGCACAGGGGTAAAGGCCCCTTGCTAACTAAATCTCTTTGAAGCCTCCAGACCCTGATCCAGAAATTACAAAACCGGTTTTGGACCCTTTGAAAAAGTCACGTGCTCAGTGACGATACGCGTCACGGAAGGAACCAGGTGTCAGTGTTTTGCTTCCGGTCACGGCCGAGACCGGAAGCGTCCTTTGTCTTCATCGTCTGTGACAAGTTTTTAATGTAAGTTATTATGTTTGTTTAAATAAAATTATACCGCCATACTACACATTGGACCCCCCCCTCTCTCCTTTATTACCCTCGTTATCATTAATTGGTTATCGGGAGTATTGCAGTTCCTGGTTGGAGTGGATACAGGGAGATCGACTTGCCCAAAGTGATATTACACATACAGCGCTGCTAGGCCTGTGGAGGCCGCTGCTGGAGGTGAGAGGCTGGGGGAAACAGTGGGGAGCACCCTGGATGACACAGAATTCACTGGATGGATGGATGCACAGAATATCACCATTTATATTTGTTTTTTAGACAGTTCCTGGATGGTTTACTATTGAGGACTATCATAGTGGACCTGCTTCACATTATTTGTGTTGTTTTTTTTTGGAGTCACTTGGAGTGGAAGTCACTAATTAATTTTATATTTTTATTCTGGCACTTGCATTTTTTGGTACTTTATATTTATTCATTACCGTTATTACATATTTATTGCATTAATATATATTCATTATTTACTGATTGGCACATTATGCTGGAGAGGAATTGCACACTATTTATATATTTGAATACTGTTGGGGAATAATCCTTTCCCCTTAGATCTTTCAGTCATTTCAGATTTTTTACACATATTTTTGTGGAAATATTTGCACTTATTTGCACATGAGGATTTCTTTGCACATCAATTCACATGCAATATTATTATTTTTTACATTTTATGTATTAGATTTGAAGTATTCACTGGCACATGAAGTTTTATGCATACCAGGCATAGTCATTTCCATGCAACTTTTTTGCGACTTTTATGCAATTTTACCCTTATTCCATGCGATTTATATTTTTTAGTATTTTATTTATTTATTAATTTTACAAGATAGCGCCACATACCTTTTATATCAATACCTATACTGTGCGAGATCACATTTATGTTGGCAGCTTCCTAGTTTAGTTGGTTACAAAGTGAGGTTGTGCGCACTAGTTACACCTATTCTTTAACATATGATCATTGAAATCCACTCCCCCATGTAGAGATTATAATCTTGGATCCACGCAGGCTTCTGGATTGGACAGTGTCTTCGAGAATTTCTACCGAGGTGTTATTGTGGATGGTGGACAGGACATACACATCTCTTTTATCCATCCACTTCACTGTCAACACTTCGTCGTTCCTCAGACTCGCTGTTTCCTCCTTTTGAAGCCTTGTGGGAAGCCCTTCCTGTTTGTTCGGGTGGTAACACAGGCCAAGGTTTTCTGGATGTACAGGTTACCGAAAAAGAGCAGACTTGTATAGAAGTTATCCAGGTAAATTTAATAACCCTTTTGAAAAGTGGAAATGCCAGGTCCCAAACAATATTTTCACTACGCTGATGTACATTGGGTGGTCAGGGGGCTAGACCTGGGAATTTTAGCCTTTGTGGAATGCATACAAATATCCTGTGGCTCTTTCACAAAGCTTGTAGAGCTTTACTCCATATCTGGCCCTTTTACTGGGAATGTATTGCTTGATTTCCAGCCGGCCAGTGAAGTGGACAAGGAACTCTTCCACACAGATGTTTTGGTCATTGACATAAAGCACATCTCTGGGAAAATTTTTTATTAGGGGTGAATTTTGTATACTTTGTGTAGTTTGTCATAGCCAGGATGATCGCAAGGAGGGCACTGGGTATTGCCATTGAAATAAAGGAAGTGCATGATCATTTCATAGCGTGACGTGGGCATTACAGCACAATAAATGGGCATGTGATAGATTGGGTGGGTGGACCAGTAAACATGTCCTTCTTTTTTTTTTTAAGCCCCATGTTAATTGTAAGGCCCAAAAATATTTTGAACTCCACCACTGAGAGACGTCTCCATTCAAACAGATGGCATAGGATGGCATAGGATGAACTGGGGTTGTTTGCGATATATGGTTGGACAAAAAGAGTGGTCAAGTCCACAATGAACTGAAGTAATTTGTTTACATTTCTGAAACATGTTCAGTGTTGGCGTGCATACCTGGCTGTGTGGTAAAAGGGGGTATACTGGTTGATCCTGATATGGAGGGGTGCCATAATGGGTTTGCAAGAGTGTTTGGGAGAGTTGTATGGGCCCTAATTTTTGGGGTTCGATGTGATATTCCAGTGCTAGTACTGGGCTTTTCATCCAAGGGTCTAGCACCGTTGGTGTCTGCTGATACACCATTGGGGTGTATGGCGCTGCTAGTGGCTGC
Source organism: Lithobates sylvaticus (assembly GCA_028564925.1). NCBI lineage: Eukaryota > Metazoa > Chordata > Amphibia > Anura > Ranidae > Lithobates > Lithobates sylvaticus. Next base: position 62,406,542 of record CM053032.1, read on the forward strand.
CTGATTTTCAGAGCACCTTATCCTTTTAGGAGGGACCCTTTCCTCCTATGATTCAGTCGCTGATCCACTACTTTCAATGGGTTTGTATGCCAAATCCAACAGTGAGTGCTCCCTGCTGCTCTCATCCATCATACTGAGGATTTGAAACGCCTTCTCACTAGTGTAAAACCTTTTTGACATGGCTGGCTCTGGTGACAATGGGACAGATAGACTGATATAGGTCTCTGTGTAATGGGTACATTGCTGATTAGCGGCTGTAGGATGGGTACTCTGCTGATGGTGGCTGTGTAATGGGTAGTTTGCTGATGGGCAGTTGTGTGACAGGTGCACTGCTGATGGCGGCACTGATGGGCAATGTGCAACAGGTATACTGCTGATGGGAACTGATGGGCGATGAGCGACAGGTATACTGCTGATGGGCACTGATCAGTTATGTACAACAGGTAAACTGCTAATGGGCAGTGATGGGTGATGTGCGACAGGTACACTGCTGATGGCAGCACTGATAGGCAATCTGCAATAGGTATACTGCTGATGAGAACTAATGGGCAATATGCGACAGGTATGCTGCTGATGGTCACTGATGGGTGATGTGCGACAGGTAAACTGCTGATGGCGGCACTGATGGCCGATGTGCGAGAGGTACACTGCTGATGGATGCTGATGGGGAACAGGTACACTGCTGATGGGCACTGATGGGTGACAGGTATACTGCTGATGGGCAGCAGGTTCACTGATGAGCGACAGGTACACTGCTGATAGGTGACAGGTGCACTGTGGGTGACAGGTACACTGCTGATAGGTGACAGGTGCACTGGTGGGTGACAGGTACACTGCTGATGGGTGACAGATGCACTGATGGTTGACAGGTAGACTGCTCATGGGCGATCCGTGATGCGTTGTGACACGACTCACTACCGATACACGCATACACTACCTAGGGGTGTGTATGCGTGGCAAGTATGGAAAGACGTCATATGAACAATAGAGGTCCCGTCCAGCCTATTGTAGAATGACGGCTGGGCTGGGACTGGTTAGGTAAAAAAACACATACACACCTACCTGATGGCTACATACTGTATGCATATTAAGGTTGGCAAGTGAGCTAATCCACTTTAAGGTTGGACTCCAGGCATGCAGCTAATTAGATAAACAACATACTGTGTATTGGGACTATATACTGTACCAGCCAAAGAATTTATATTTCTGTCCATCTAGTCCCTGAGATTTACACAGCTTTGACACACACACACACACACTCAGGTCTGTTTAAGCTTTTTTCTCACTGAAGTTAAAGAGGAACTGCAGTCTGTTCACATCATTTGTAATAGAAACATCTTTGCCATTCTGAAGATTCCCTCCACTTTGCATATTATTTTATATATACTGTGATTCTGTAATTGCCAAATATGCTTCAGAAATCTCCCTCCACTGAGTCTGGCTGCAACCATTTTAACTGTGGTCAGCTGAAGCTGCTGCCTGTTCACTTCCTTGATTTACACAGACACACGCCTCCAGCTCTGCAGCTCTCATTGGCTCTCTTATGACTCATCCCCCTCCCTTCCTGGCAAACTCTCACAAGAGCGAGAGAGAGAGAGAGAGCTGTGCATGATGTCATAAGCCTAGGCTTTTTACCAGACAAAAAACAGGAAGTTGGCTGTATAAGGTATTTACTGGCAGAAAAAAAAATGGTTTACTATCAAATGTTAAAACAACAAGGGCAGAAGATTTAATAGATGGAAAGTTGAAAAAAATGACTGAAGGTCTGCTTTAATGTGGGCTTGAACTCAAAATGTGATCATTTTCTGTGTTATTGGGAACATTTAAAAATGTTAGACCAGTATAAAATAAAAAAAGCAGTATACTGCCTGTTCCTACAGTCTTATAGCTATATATCTGTAGCACAAATTTAAAGTAGTTGTACCCCTTACATGTACTTAGTGCAAGTCCATCAAGTCCAACCTATGTGTGTGATTATATGTCAGTATTACATTGTATATCCCTGTATGTTGCGGTCGTTCAGGTGCTTATCTAATAGTTTCTTGAAAATATCAATGCCCCCTGCTGAGACCACCGCCTGTGGAAGGGAATTCCACATCCTTGCCGTTCTTACAGTAAAGAACCCCCCTACGTAGTTTAAGGTTAAACCTCTTTTCTTCTAATTTTAATGAGTGGCCTTGTTACACTCCCTTTTGCGAAAAAGTTTAATCCCCATTGTGGGGTCACCAGTACGGTATTTGTATATTGAAATCATATCCCCTCTCAAGCGTCTCTTCTCCAGAGAGAATAAGTTCAGAGATAAATCAAATCCTCCTACATAGGTGTGTGCCTGTTTATCAGCGGTCCTATCTTCTATACAGCCTTCTAATACACACATTTTGCATCTCTCAGCCCTGAAAAGCAGGGAGTGGAGATGTAACGTCCCATGCTAAAGAGCTCACTAAGGAGAGCTCCGAGATCCAATTGGAGGGAAGGGACAACCCCTCCTTCTTCTCACAGTATGCAGAGAACATGCACAGCTGAGGTTGTCAATCACAGGCTGTGTGCTGGAACTCTCCAGTTGGGGAAACCTGTCAGAAGAGCAGATAACAGAGGAAAAGGGCAGCGGAGGAATCACAGCCTGTACTTTGAATAGACACAAGTAGACAGTATAGAATGATGTGCTTTGTTCATATTTCATGTATAAGTTTTACAACCACTTAGGCAACTTTCACACTTATGCGACTTGTCCCACATTTGGGACTGCAAAGTAGCATGACAAGTCGTTCCCTATGATTTCCAATGACAGCCATTCATATTAGTTCTGACTTCAAAGTAGTCCCTGCACTACTTTGGTCCGATTTGGATGCCACTTACACAGGCATTCCTTAAAATCGCAGTAAAATCGTGCAAATTTGAAGTTGCACAAGTGTGAAAGGGGCCTTAAGGGGAACTTCTGTCTGTGACTTTAATCTCACAGGATTTGGAATGTGAGTTGGTGATGTCACTACTGTGCTGTTCACTGTTCACCTGATTGCTTGATGGAGATGAAGCTGCACAAGAGCCCTTGCAGTTTCAGGTTCTTCGTACAGTACATCCGCCAAATTCATTCTGGGGGAACTACTCTATTGCCTTCTAAGTAGGCAGCTCTATCATGAGTAAGCAAAGCCCTTTTCCTGTACAGTGATGACCGTTTCCACACTGAAATTCAGTGTAGAACAAGGCATGAAAAATCAGTAACAGGGAAAAAAAGTAAAAGTACATTTTTACTAAAGCTGCCTAAACAGTAGTCAGTTTTTTCATTCAACCAGAGGGGTTGAATGAAAAACACTGACCTGATTCCAGCATCCACACACTTGTAAATGCTAAAAAAATCCTCCCTGCTGTATCATTGTATTTTGGAGACTTACCCGCCATCAGAATACACATATCAGTGCTGCAGTCTATAGCCTGCAGTGCTGATCAAGTAGCTAAAATCCAATAGTCAGGTTGACCATAAGACAATCGGTAGATTGACTTCTCTTCAACCACAGTGGCCATACAGGTATCAAAACCAGCTGAATCTTAATCCACGTATGGCCAGATTTACTCAACATTATCATTGTGAGCCCAAGGAATCTGCAGGAATCTGCGGTGTCCTGGCTGAGTTGAGTTGTGCTGGGTAGAGTGTCCCAGGGGCCCAGGACTAAGGATGAGCCGAACACCCCCCCGTTTGGCTCGCACCAGAACCCGCGAACGGACCTAAAGTCCGTGCGAGCTTTAGAGCCCTATTAGTTATAATGGATGCGAACGTTCAAAATCAAAAGTGCTAATTTTAAAGGCTAATATGCATGTTATTGTCATAAAAAGTGTTATGGGACCTGGGTCCTGCCCCAGGGGACATGTATCAATGCAAAATTTTTTTTTTTAAAACGGCCGTTTTTTCGTGAGCAGTGATTTTAATAATGCTTAAATTGAAACAATAAAAGTGTAATATTCCTTTAAATTTCGTACCTGGGGGGTGTCTATAGTATGCATGTAAAGGGGCGCATGTTTCCTGTGCTTAGAACTGTCCCTGCAAAAAGTGTAATTTTTGCAGGAAAGAAAGCTATTTAAAATCACTCGTGGCTAATGTGAATTGACGGCTCCCGTAATACAGAGGACAGTCATTCATTGAAAGTCATTCATAAAAAAAAAGTAATTGATAAAAAATAATTTTTTTTTAAAAAAAAAGCGTGGGGGTCCCCCCAAATTCAATACCAGGCCCTACAGGTCTGGGATGTATATTAAGGGGGACCCCAGCCAAAAAAAAAACAAAATGGCGTAGGGCCCCCCTCAAAATCCATACCAGACCCTTGAGGTCTGGGATGGATTTTAAGGGGAACCCCAGCCAAAAAAAATGGCGTGGGGTCCCCCTCAAAATCCATACCAGACCCTTATCCGAGCACGCAACCTGGCAGGCCGCAGGAAAAGAGAGGGGGACGAGAGCGGCCCCCCCTCCCGCCTGAACGTACCAGGCCACATGCCCTCAACATTGGGAGGATGCTTTGGGGGTCTGAGACCCCCAAAGCACCTTGTCCCCATGTTAATGAGGACAAGGGCCTCGTCCCCACAACCGTGCCCGGTGGTTGTGGGGGTCTGCGGGCGGGGGGCTTATCGGAATCTGGAAGCCCCCTTTTAACAAGGGGACCCCCAGATCCCGGCCCCCCCCTGTGTGAAATGGTAAGGGGGTACAAAAGTACCCCTACCATTTCACCAAAAAAGTGTCAAAAATTGTAAAAATGACAGGAGACGGTCTTTGACAATTCCTTTATTAAAATCTTCTTTCTTCTTTCTTCATCCTTCGGTTTCTTCATCTTCTCCTTCCGTCATCTTCTTCCATCTTCTTCCATTTTCTTCTTCCTCCGATCCGCTTCTTCTTGCACTGGTCTTCTCGTCCTTCTCGTCCGGCATCTTCTTCCATGGCGTCGGCATCTGTTCTTCTGTCGGGCCGCTCCTCGCAATGAGAGGCTCCCGCTGTGTGAGGCTTCGCTCCGTCTGACAGGTCTTTTATAACGGAGGGCACCTGGTGACCCCGCCCCCCTCTGACGTCATGGGGAAAGCCATAGGGAATTCCCCATGACGTCCCCGTGCGTCAGAGGGGGCGGGGTCACCAGGTGCCCTCCATTATAAAAGACCTGTCTGAGGCAGCGAAGCCTCACACAGCGGGAGCCTCCCATTGCGAGGAGTGGCCCAAGAAGAGACACCACATCCCAAAAGAAATAAATAAAGGGAAGGTAGTGCTGCTCTGTAAATAGTGTGCAACAAAAAAAGGGTAAAGTGCAGGATTATGCTCAAAACACTAAAAAAAGGCAAGTACTATAATAACGCATGAAAATGAAATCAGAGTATGAATAAAATCAATATATGAATTATTACTTTAAATCTACTAAAGTAAAAACGGTGATAAAATGCTATAATGAAAAATCCATAAAATCCTTATTATCCGTGAAATAAATAAATGAATGTGTCCGTGAAGGATGGACAGTGACTGAATAATACAGTGACTGAATAATGGTATCAATAAGCAGGAATAAAGTGCTGGTGTTGGTGATCAATCTTCTGCAATAAAGTGCTAGTGATGAGTGGCTTCTTGTCCTCTGTGTGCAAGGTAAGGTAACAGCTAGGGATGAGCCGAACACCCCCGGGTTCGGTTCGCACCAGAACCTTCGAACGGACCGAAAGTTTGCGCGAATTTTCGAACCCTATTCGTTATAATGGACGCGAACGTTCGAAATCAAAATTGCTAATTACAACGGCCAATATGCATTTTTTTTTTTTTTTGACAAAATGTGAACTTTATTTATATTAAGTACATACAGGTCAGTTTACAACACAAGATAGATAGTGCAGATGATCAACATACAGGTTTTCTAGATATCACAGTAACTCGCAATCTTCCAGTCAATAGGTACGTAATTAAACAGTCTACTCTGTCCCACAACATCAATCTAGTATGAGGGGGAAATGTAAAGGACAGTACATCATTCCAGGTGGCATGGGGGGGGTCTATTTTAGGAGAGGGTGTTGTGGAGAGGCAATAGAATGTAGAATGGGACGAGGGTATCCCAGAAGGGGGAGGGGGGGAGGGTACCCACAAGGGGGGGGGGAGAAGAGGAGGAGAGGAAAGAAGGGGGAGGAGGGAGAGGGGGAGGACAGAAACGGGGGGGGGGGGACAGAGCAAAGTGCACATAGCCTCATTTCAGCCTTCCAGATCCCAGCCACCGGATCATGCATCCTCCTCCGGTTCTGGAGGGGACAGATCCAGGGGCAGGGATCCCCAAGAGTCTATCCAGGATGACCAAATTTTATCGAATTTATGCGGGCAGTTCCTATTGACATAAGTTATTTTGTACAGTGGTAATACCGTGTTCATGGTGTTTCTCCAAGTGGTGGTGGTGGGCGGGAGCTCGGCCCTCCATCGCAGCAGAATTTCCCTACGGGCATAATATGTGGCGAAGGAGATAAATAGTTTCTTGTACTTCCCAACCGAGGGGTCGCCCAACACATTTAAAAGTAGAATTTCTGGCCTCAGGGGGGAGTGAGAGTTCCGTCGCCTGGTTGATGTCAGCCAGGACCTGTTCCCAAAACTCTTGCAACACTGGGCAGGACCAGGTCATGTGCAGGAAGGAGGCGTCCTCCCCCCCACATCTCGTGCAATTTGGGGACCTATCTCTGTATATAGTCGCTAGTCTCTGGGGTGTATAATAGGCTCGGTGCAAGAACTTCAACTGAACGAACCTGTCCCTAGCTGAAATTAAGGTGGAGACATACTCTGAGACACAAGACTCCCAGTCGTCTTCCTCCAGGGAGGGTATGTCCGCCTTCCATTTGCTATAAACCCCGGGTAGTGGGGTGGACCGGGATGCCGTCATGTGGAAATAGATGGTAGACAAGGGGGCCGCTAGGGTTTTGGAGACAAGCAGTCTCTCAACTGGATCTGACTCAAGGATGACACCCCCGGGAAACTGGTGTTGAAAGGCATGTCTCACTTGGAAGAACCGGAAGAGCATCGAGTTGGGTAGTTGATATTTAGCCTTCAATTCTGGGAATGTACATAGCCTACCCCTCACCATCAGATGTTGTAGTGTTGTGATTCCTCTGGTGGCCCAAATTTGTGGGTCTGGGATACTGCGGAAATGAGCAAGATTGGGGTTACCCCAAAGTGGCATATGGGGTGATGTCGTGCCCGGGGTCCTATACGCTCCCCTGGCTCTATTCCAGACCATAATGGTCGTGCACATTGGGGTAGTTAAATTGGGATATGCCCTGACCCCCCTGAAAACCAGGTTCCCAAGAGCTGCATACGACCCCAGGATCGCAGCCTCCAAAGTTACCGCTGGATTGTTTTTGGGCTGCGAAAACCACCATCTGGCGGTCACCAATATGGCCGCCCAATAATAGTATTGGAAGTTGGGGAGAGCTAGCCCGCCCTGGCCCACTGAGAGCTGCAGGGTAGACAGTGCCAGTCTAGGCACCTTGCCCAGCCATACAAAGGAGGAAATAATAGATTTTATTCTGGCAAAATAGGTCATTGGGATCGCTATGGGGCTGTTCCTAAAAAGATAGAGGAATCTTGGCAGAAACACCATCTTAATGAGATTGACCCTGCCTACCGGAGTCAAGGGTAATGTTTTCCAATCAGCGCACTTCTTTGAGAAGTTAGTAAGCAGGGGGCTCAAGTTGAGTTCCATATACTTGCCTACCGGCCCGCCCATCTGTATCCCAAGGTACTTGAATTTGTCCACCCAGACTAGTGGGCATTGTAAGGGGGGTCTAGGTCTGTTGGGACTGAGTGGATATATCAGGGACTTGTCCCAGTTAACCCTGACGCCGGAATATTTCCCAAACTCGTCGACTAGCCGCAGGGCTGCTGGAAGTGAGGAGGAGACATCACTCAAATACAGGATAGTGTCGTCTGCATATAAGGATATCTTCTCCTCCAACACTCCCACCTGTATGCCCTTCACCGTGCGTGCAGCGCGTACTTTAGATGCCAGGGGCTCCACGGCCAGCGCAAAAAGCCCCGGCGAGAGCGGACACCCTTGACGAGTGCCTCTCGCCAGGGGGAAGGCCTGTGAGAGGGAGTTGTTGGTCCTAATACGAGCGCTAGGGGAGGCATACATCATGCGCAGCCATTCTATAAATATCGGCCCAAAACCGAGCTTCCGGAGGACAGCCCAGAGGTATCCCCATTCAACCGAGTCAAATGCTTTCTCGGCGTCCAGGGACACCACCACCCCCAGGCTGTCCCCCGGAGCCCCATCCATGTGTGTCAGCAGCCTGCGGATATTGATGTCAGTCCCCCTACCCGGCATGAACCCAGACTGATCCGGATGTACAAGGGCCGTGATCACTGTGTTCAACCGGCCCGCTAGTACCTTAGCTAGCACCTTTAAGTCCACATTCAGGAGTGATATGGGTCTGTACGATGAACACAGGTCAGGGTTCTTGCCAGGCTTGGGGAGTACCACAACAACCGCCTCAGACATCGAGGTGGGCAATCTTCCTTGCTCTAGAGCCTTGACCAACACCTCCCTAAAAAAGGGAAGGGAATCTCCCGCATATTGCTTAAAGAATTCCGCCGGGAACCCATCGGGGCCCGGCGTCTTTCCATTTTGCAGGGACTTGACCGCTGCCTGGATTTCTGCTAGTGACAGAGGACTATCAAGTTTATCCCTAACCGTGTCTGTGAGACACGGCAGATCAACCTGGTCTAGGTATGCCTGTAATTCTTGATCAGTATATTGGGCCTTTGAACTATATAGGTCTTGGTAGTAGGAAGCAAATCGGGCGTTAATTTGGAAGGGGTCTGTCAAGATCACTCCATCCGGGGATAGTATCCTTGCTATGGAGGCCGGGGAGGAATGTTCCAGAGACAGCCATGCAAGTAGTCTGCCACCTCGTTCGCCCTGCTCAAAGATCCGCTGGCTCTGATGGAGCAGGCGTACCCTAGTCGCAGAGGCCCGAAGAAGGTTAACATCTCTTAGGGCTTCACTGTATTGTTGGTATACCTGGGGTGAGCGGGCTCTGACATAGTCTGATTCCAAGCGTTGTACCCTGGACTCAGCTCTGTGTAGTTCCTTGCTTGTTTCCTTGCGGATCTGTCCTATACCGGTCTGGAAGTGGCCTCGCATGCATACTTTAAAGGCGTCCCAGGAGTCCGGGAGAGAAACACTCTCATCTCTCGTATTCCAGAATTCCCCTATTTTAGCTTTTACCGGGAGGTCAATCCTCGAGTCAGAGAGCCAGAATCTAGAGAGGCGCCACAGACCCTCTGAGGGGGCACAGGACAATTCAATCGTTAGCGACACCGGGGCATGGTCCGAGACACCTCTGGGTAGGATAGTCACATCCCTCACTCTCGAGAGGATAGGCCCTCCAGAGTAGACCAGGTCAATTCTAGAAAAGGTTTTGTACGACGCTGAATGGCACGTGTAGGCCCGCAACGTCGGGTGTCTCCACCTCCAGACATCAGTGAAGTCAAATGTCTCAGACCATGCCCTTAGCTCTGAAGATGTGGTCAGCGTCTGGGTCAGTCTGTCAACCTGGGGGTCCGGCACAATATTAAAGTCGCCCATCAGGAGAGCATTATCCGTGGCATACTGCGCTATTTTTGTCACTATATTGTACAGTAGGGATGTCGAAGCCGGTGGGGGAATATATAGCCCCACCAGTACTATTGTCAAAGTCAGGATACTAGCGTGAATGATAACATATCGCCCCCCTGCATCCACCTCAAGTGCCAGCAATTTAAAGGGCAGTGATTTGCGCACTAGGACACTAACACCCCGCGCCAGGTTGGAGTAGGTAGAGTGGTAAGCATAACCCACCCAGGGCCTGCGTAGGCTCATGGTTCTACCCCCAACCAGATGTGTCTCCTGAAGGATACAAATATGAGGAGAGTGCTTTTGCAGGAACTGGAACACCAGCGATCGCTTGATCTTAGAGTTCAAACCCCTGGTGTTCCAGGAGACTATTTTACAATTAGACATTGTGTGTTGTCATACCACTCCGCAGGGTTGGGGACCTTCGCCAGAGATTCTGGAGCTCCCACCACACCACCATCCGTTACCACCTGTACTGCATTTCCTGTATGAGATATCAAATAGTTAAGGCATTCGGTAAACTGACTCATATAAAACATAAATGGTGAAAACATAACATAAATTCCCATCCCCCCCCTCCCCCCACCCCGCCACCCCCCGCCCAATCCGGAGGGGGCCTCTCTCCCAAAACCTTAAGGGGCAACAGGCCCCTGTGGGGGTACAATGTGCAAGAGGGCACCAGAGCCCGGTCCTCTGGAGTACAGTACATGGACCGGGTATTGGAGTCCGGCATTAAGGCATCTTAGTGTTCACCCGGCGTAAGCCGGGGGTAGTAAACTTGGTTGCAAACAAACTGTGTGGTCCGAAGACAACTTGCCATCAAAAGGATCATCATAAGTTGGGCCTCCGTCGTTCTGGGTTAACAGATCTAGAGAGGACAGCCAGTTCTGTATAGAGGATACAGACCCTCCAGGCAGCTGCGTGAGCCAGGACCCGGGTGAGGGGGGGGGAGGTGAGGGGTGGGCAGGATGGAGAGGGCAAGGGGGACACACGAGGCAGTCAACATAGACATCTCCACAGTGGTAAGGGTTGGGGTCTCCTCCTCACAATGTCTATCAGCGTGTCCCCCATCCCATAATTAAGCTACAGGGGAACAGTCCCACCACCCACCCACACTAGAACACCAGTGACAAAGGGGATTGGAACCTCCCAGCCCGGGCCCAGCTCGCTGCTTGTAACCAGGGGGGGTAAACAGTCTTCCAGCATTGTCAAAGGGGAAGAAAAAAGGAGTGGGGTGGCCCCCCGCAGTGTTTCATCTCAGGCATCCAGTGCATAGTGGTATGGCGTCTCTTCCTTCTTGCAGGACAGTATGGGCAACATAAATCTGGTCTCTACAGGGCATAATTAATTCCTACGCAGTGTTTCAATCCAGGATGAGGCCTCCGCTGGTGATGTAAAAAATCTCACAGCCTCACCATCCTCCACCCGCAGCCTGGCAGGGAACAGCATGCTATATTTGAGACCTTTGGCCCTCAGCTTAGCCCGTACAGCATCAAATGATTTTCTCTGCCTTTGTGTCTCCATTGTATAGTCAGGAAAAATCATCAGTCTTGCGTTTTCAAATTTCAGCTCCTGGAGCGCTCTGGCCTCCCGCAGCACCAAGTCCCTGTCCCTGTAATGCAGGAGTTTAAATATGAAGGTGCGGGGGGGGAGCCCGGCGGGCCTCGTGTAGCTGACATGCGGTGGGCCCTTTCTACAGTAAAGAAAGTGGAAAAGTGGGCCCTCGGGAATAGTTCCTTCAAGAGGTTTTCAACAAATGTTATAGGGTCTTTACCTTCTGAGCCCTCCGGGAGGCCTACGATTCTCAGGTTGTTACGGCGGTTCCTGTTTTCGGCGTCCTCGGCACGGCTCTCCAGGGCTTTGACTCTGGCTTGTAGGGTATGTAGGTCCCCTGTGTGCTCCCTTGTACTGTCCTCCACCGCAGCCACCCGTTGCTCCACCTCCGCCACCCGGCCCCTGAAGGAGTCGAGGTCCTTGCGGATAAATTCCACGTTGGTCTGGAGGTGGTCAATCTTATCCATCAGTGCTGTTTGGCCCGAAGCTATGGTTTGCATAGCCGTGGCCAGATCAGCCGCCGTCGCAGGAGGCGAATCCGCGGCCTCCGCCTGGGACGCCATGTGGGCTGGAATGGCGGCCCGGCCTCGTGCTTTGGCCTGGTTCTTCGCGGGGGTAGTAGAGGCTGACCGTCTATATCTGCCTCCGGGCATGACCCGGTGTCCGCGCTGTGTTTGTGGCTCGTTTTAACCACTCAGGATGGTCCCGGTGTGCCGGATTGAAGAGGATTAGGTTGCCGGACTCCAGGAGCTCAGTTACAGAGCGTCCACTCCCGTCGCCATCTTGGACACGCCCCCCCAATATGCATGTTAATGTCATAAAACAGGTTTGGGGACCCGGGTCCTGCCCCAGGGGACATATATCAATGCAAAAAGAACTTTTAAAAACTAACGTTTTTTCGGAGCAGTCATTTTAATGATGCATAAAGTGGAAAAAAAAAGTGAAATTTTCCTTTAAATATGGTACCTGGGGGGTGTCTAAAGTATGCCTGTGAAGTGGCATGTGTTTCCCGTATTTAGAACTGTCCTTGCACAAAATGACATTTGTAAAGAAAAAAAAGAAGCCATTTAAAACCACTTGCGGCTTTAATGTCATGTCTTGTCCTGGCCGCCATTTGGCTGAAAATCCTTGAGAAAAATGGCATGGCTACCCCATCATCCCCCCCCCCCCACACCAGCCCCTTTGGGTCTTGTATGGATATTAAGGGGGACCCCGCACCCAAAATAAAACCCTATACCTACAACCCTATATACTCTGAACAGCAGTATACAGGCGGTGCAAACAAGACTCGGACTGTAGGTTTGTTCTTAAGTAGAATCTGAACAGGTACATTATGAAGTGTAGCTCCATCCCCAAAAAATCTATTTTTAAGCTTTTTGGAGAACATAGGGAGGGGTTATCACCCCTGTAACATTTGCTGTCTTTGCACATCTGTTCAGAACATTTCACCTCACTTTCCGTCCCAATGACAAATGTTTTTGGAAAAGTGGGGTTTTAATTGAAACAAGGATTGGTGATAAAGCATCAGTAGAGAGGAGATACCTTTTTCCCAAATTAAATCTAACAGGATCGAATTTCCCTTCCTAGGGGTAGATTTCCTCTCACTTCCTGTTTTCTCTTTCCATTTGCAAGTAGGAGTCGTTTGTAAGTTGGATGTTTGAAAGTAGGGGCCTGCCGTATATACTCTGCAGAAATTTTCCCCATTAGATGTTGGTATAGCCACAAGACTGTAAGCCCTCACAGTTACTCTTGGTGGGCACAGGAATGGGCCCTGCTGTGAGTTATTAGATCAAGATTTGTAATTGCATGCACCTGTTGAACAGGGCAGAAAAATTGGGCCTTTGGTGGTGGTGGTGGTGGTGGACGGTGTTGCCACAAGACTGTAAGCCCTCACAGTTACTCTTGGTGGGCGCAGGAATGGGCCCTGCTGTGAGTTATTAGATCAAGATTTGTAATTGCATGCACCTGTTGAACAGGGCAGAAAAATTGGGCCTTTGGTGGTGGTGGTGGTGGGGAACGGTGTTGCCACAAGACTGTAAGCCCTCACAGTTACTCTTGGTGGGCGCAGGAATGGGCCCTGCTGTGAGTTATTAGATCAAGATTTGTAATTGCATGCACCTGTTGAACAGGGCAGAAAAATTGGGCCTTTGGTGGTGGTGGTGGTGGTGGTGGTGGTGGACGGTGTAAGCCCTCACAGTTACTCGTGGTGGGTGCAGGAATGGGCCCTGCTGTGAGTTATTAGATCAAGATTTGTAATTGCATGCACCTGTTGAACAGGGCAGAAAAATTGGGCCTTTGGCGGTGGTGGTGGACGGTGTTGCCACAAGACTGTAGGCCCTCATAGTTACTCTTGGTGGGCGCAGGAATGGGCCCTGCTGTGAACTATTAGATCAAGATTTGTAATTACACGCCCCTGTTAAACAGGGGCTGAAAAATTGGGCCTTAGGCATTGGTGCTGGTGCCACAACACTGCAACCCCTCACAGATACTGTACTCTTAGCACAGCAATGAGACCTGTTGCAAAGCATTGCCTAAAAATTGTAATTACACGCCCCAACAGGGGCTGAAAAATTGTGCCTTAGGCACTGGTGCTGGTGCCACAACACTGCAACCCCTCACAGATACTGTACTTGGAGCACAGCAGTCACACCTGTTGCGAAGCATCTTTTTAAAAAATTGTAATTACACGCCCCTGTTATACAGGGGCTGAAAAATTGTGCCTTAGGCACTGGTGCTGGTGCCACAACACTACAACCCCTCACAGATACTGTACTTGGAGTACAGCAGTCACACCTGTTGCGAAGCATCTTTTTAAAAAATTGTAATTACACGCCCCTGTTATACAGGGGCTGAAAAATTGGGCCTTAGGCATTGGTGCTGGTGCCACAACACTGCAACCCCTCACAGATACTGTACTCTTAGCACAGCAATGAGACCTGTTGCAAAGCATTGCCTAAAAATTGTAATTACACGCCCCAACAGGGGCTGAAAAATTGTGCCTTAGGCATGGTGCTGGTGCCACAACACTGCAACCCCTCACAGATACTGTACTTGGAGCACAGCAGTCACACCTGTTGCGAAGCATCTTTTTAAAAAATTGTAATTACACGCCCCTGTTATACAGGGGCTGAAAAATTGTGCCTTAGGCACTGGTGTGGTGACATGGATCATTGAGGAGGAGGAAGAGGATAGTCAGTGAACATAACAGGACAGTCACTCAGCATCAGCATAGGCAGTCTTGAAGGGATGTGACATTATAAATTATTCCGTTATATCCGCTTCAGGTGCCTGGTAGCTGGTGGTGATCCAAGACTGATTCATTTTTATGAAGGTCAGTCGATCAACCGAGTCAGTGGACAGGCGCACCCTATGATCGGTGACAAATCCTCCAGCAGCACTGAACGTGCGTTCGGACAGAACGCTGGAGGCAGGACAGGCCAGTAGCTCAATTGCATACTGTGCAAGCTCTGTATATCAGACGCTGGCGATGGTTGCTGGAACCGATCATACCTTGGGGCTGCGGACTAAAAAATTGTCTGAACGCATCGGTCAGACGTCCACCTTCCCCACCGCTCCTTCTGCTACTGACTGAAGCCTCAGCAACTCGTCGTCCAGGACCAGGAGTTTGTAACCTCCCAGTTTCTGGGAACGCGTTGCACAGACCTTTCTGCAAGGCCTCCCTGAGATGTCTCATCCTCTGCTCCCTCTGCGACGGCAAGATAAGGTCCGCAACCTTACCCTTGTACCGTGGATCAAGGAGAGTGGCCAGCCAGTAATGGTCCCTCTCCTTGATCCGAAGAACACGAGGATCCTTCCGCAGGCTTTGCAGGATCAGGGAGGCCATGCAGCGTAGGTTAGCTGAGGCATTCGGTCCGGTCTTCTGGGTCACTGAGGATGACATGATCGCCAGCCACCTCCTCCCAGCCACGTACAAGTCCACTGGTTTGTTGGGACTGTACATCATCCCTAAAAGACTGCTGCTGCTGATGCTGAGTGCCAGGCTCCACCTCCATGCTCACACAATCCTCCTCCTCCTCCTCATCCTCTTCCTGTGTGATGGGTGGGACAGAAGGAACACTGTCCGGATAAAGGGGGCCTTGAGAGGCAAGGAAGTCCTCCTCTTTTTGCCTCTGTTCTGCCTCAAGTGCCCTGTCCATTATCCCACGCAGCGTATGCTCCAACAGGTGGACAAGAGGTACAGTGTCACTGATGCATGCACTGTCACTGCTCACCATCCTCGTGGCCTCCTCAAATGGTGACAGGACAGTGCATGCATCCCTGATCATGCTCCACTGGCGTGGGGAAAAAAAGCCAAGCTCCCCTGACCCTGTCCTGGTGCCGTAGTCGCAAAGGTACTCATTGATGGCCCTCTGCTGCGTGTGCAGTCGCTGCAGCATTGCCAACGTTGAGTTCCACCTGGTGGGCATGTCACATATTAGGCGGTTCTTGGGCAGGTTCAGCTCCTTTTGCAGCTCAGTCAGCCGAGCACTGGCATTATAAGATCGGCGGAAATGCACACAGACTTTCCTGGCCTGCCTCAGGACATCCTGTAAGCCTGGGAACCTGCCCAAGAACCGCTGCACCACCAGGTTGAGGACGTGAGCCATACAGGGCACATGGGTGAGCTGCCCCTGTCGCAGGGCGGAGAGGAGGTTGGTGCCATTGTCAGAAACGACCATTCCTGGCTTAAGCTGGCGTGGCGTCAACCACCTCTCGGCCTGCCCCTGCAGAGCTGCCAGAACCTCTGGCCCAGTGTGGCTCCTGTCCCCCAAACACACCAGCGCAAGCACGGCATGGCATATTTTGCCTGCGTACTTGCGTAGCCCCTTGTACGCCTACGGAGCACCGCTGGTTCCGAGGACAGAGCACTGGAGGAAGAAGAAGAGGTGTTTGGGAACCTGCCACTGAGGAACCGCACATTGAACAAACTCACGGAAGGGGGCCGAGTCTACCAACTGAAAAGGCAGCAGTTGAAGTGCTAGCAATTTAGCCAAGCTAGCATTCAACCGCTGGGCATGTGGATGGCTGGGAGTGTACTTCTTTCGACGGTCCAGCAGCTGGGGCAGGGAAATTTGCCTGCTACAATCGGACGTCGGTGTACTGCAAGTACTTGGTTGTGACACACCTAATTCTACACCTTCAGTCCTCTCAGAGCAGCTTTCAGAGAGGACTGAAGATGTAGTGGGGATGGAGATCCCAGCTGATGAGGAGCAAGGAGAGGTCCGCTTTGTTCTTTGGTGTGGGTCTTTTATGTGTGCTTGCCAACGAGCTGCATGGCAGGTCGGCATATGTCTGCTCATGCTTGTGGTGCTCAAGCGGCTGATGTTTTGGCCACGCGAGATACGCTTGAGACAAATATTGCAAATAGCAGTGGTGCGATCTGATGCACTCGTCTCAAAAAAGGCCCACACCAAAGAACTTTTCTGATAACGTGCAGAGGCAGCGCCCTGCACAGGCGGAGCTCTGCGGTGTGGTACAGTTGCTGTGCTGGCCTCTAGCTGGCCTCCAGGGGGCATCCTGACTCGTTGGACATGTGACGCCGCATCCTCCTCCTCCTCGTCCTCCCCCTCCTCCTCTCTCCCTTCAGGCACCCACGTGGAGTCAGTGACCTCATCATCCCCTCCATCTTCACCACTAGAGAAAACCTGGCAGTAAGCTGCAGCTGGTGGAACAGTACTGCCAGATTGCTGTCCTTCAGCATCCCCTCTCTCTGCGCGCACACTACTGACTTCCTCAAGCTGGGTATCATCATCTGAGCCTTCGAATTGTTGGGCATCCTCCTGGAGCATGTACCCAACACTGTGCTCAAAGAGTTCGGGGGACTCCTCAGGAGGACATGGTGGGTCTAGGGAAGGGGTGGCTGATGATGCCATTGAGTACGCGTTGGCAGGTGCTCTGCCAGTACCCTGAGCCTGGGTGAGAGAGGATGAGGAGGATGAGGAGGGCTTGGTCATCCATTCTACCAAGCCTTCAGCATGATGCGGCTCCACATGTCCAGCTGCCGAAAACAAAGACAAGCGTGTCCCATGGCCACGTGCTGATGACGATGCACGACCAAGTCCACGGCCAGCACTGTTGTCTCTAGAAACAGAGCCTGCCTGCCCTGTGTTCTTGCCTCTGCATGCTCTGCCTCTCCTTGGCAGTCTTCCAGCCATTGTAGTCGGTAGTGTATATAGTATAAAAAATAGAGCTCCTATGTGTGCTCACAACACACTGTAGGTCCTATGGGTGCTGACACTAACACACTATAGGTACTATGTGTGCTGCTGACAAGAAAATATAGGAGCTCTGTTTGCTGCCACTAACACACACTAGAAGTCCTATGGGTGCTGCTGAGAAGAAAATATATAGGAGCTCTGTGTGATGCCACTAACACACTAGAAGTCCTATGGGTGCTTCTGCGAAGAAAATATAGGAGCTCTGTGTGATGCCACTAACACACTAGAAGTCCTGTGGGTGCTGCTGAGAAGAAAATATAGGAGCTCTGTGTGATGCCACTAACACACTAGAAGTCCTATGGGTGCTTCTGCGAAGAAAATATAGGAGCTCTGTGTGATGCCATTAGCACACTAGAAGTCCTGTGGGTGCTGCTGAGAAGAAAATATAGGAGCTCAGTGTGATGCCACTAACACACTAGAAGTCTAGAAGTCCTATGGGTGCTTCTGCAAAGAAAATATAGGAGCTCTGTGTGATGCCACTAACACACTAGAAGTCCTATGGGTGCTTCTGCAAAGAAAATATAGGAGCTCTGTGTGATGCCACTAACACACTAGAAGTCCTGTGGGTGCTGCTGAGAAGAAAATATAGGAGCTCTGTGTGATGCCACTAACACACTAGAAGTCCTGTGGCTGCTGCTGAGAAGAAAATATAGGAGCTGTGTGTGATGCCACTAACACACTAGAAGTCCTATGGGTGCTTCTGCAAAGAAAATATAGGAGCTCTGTGTGATGCCACTAACACACTAGAAGTCCTGTGGGTGCTGCTGAGAAGAAAATATAGGAGCTCTGTGTGATGCCACTAACACACTAGAAGTCCTATGGGTGCTTCTGCAAAGAAAATATAGGAGCTCTGTGTGATGCCACTAACACACTAGAAGTCCTATGGGTGCTGCTGCAAAGAAAATATAGGAGCTCTGTGTGATGCCACTAACACACTAGAAGTCCTGTGGGTGCTTCTGAGAAGAAAATATAGGAGCTCTGTGTGATGCCACTAACACACTAAGAAGTCCTATGGGTGCTTCTGCGAAGAAACTAAAATATAGGAGCTCTGTGTGATGCCACTAACACACAGAAGTCCTGTGGGTGCTGCTGAGAAGAAAATATAGGAGCTATGTGTGATGCCACTAACACACTAGAAGTCCTATGGGTGCTTCTGCAAACACACTAGACAATATAGGAGCTCTGTGTGATGCCACTAACACACTAGAAGTCCTGTGGGTGCTGCTGAGAAGAAAATATGGGAGCTCTGTGTGATGCCACTAACACACTAGAAAGTCCTATAGGTGCTTCTGCAAAGAAAATATGGAGCTCTGTGTGATGCCACTAACACACTAGAAGTCATGTGGGTGCTGCTGAGAAGAAAATATAGGAGCTCTGTGTGATGCCACTAACACACTAGAAGTCCTATGGTGCTTCTGCAAAGAAAATATAGGAGCTCTGTGTGATGCCACTAACACACTAGAAGTCCTGTGGGTGCTGCTGAGAAGAAAATATAGGAGCTCTGTGTGATGCCACTAACACACTAGAAGTCCTATGGGTGCTTCTGGGAAGAAAATATAGGAGCTCTGTGTGATGCCACTAACACACAATTGAAGTCCTATGGGTGCTTCTGCGAAGAAAATATAGGAGCTCTGTGTGATGCCACTAACACACTCGAAGTCCTGTGGGTGCTGCTGAGAAGAAAATATAGGAGCTCTGTGTGATGCCACTAACACACAATTGAAGTCCTATGGGTGCTTCTAGGAAGAAAATATAGGAGCTCTGTGTGATGCCACTAACACACAATTGAAGTCCTATGGGTGCTTCTGGGAAGAAAATATAGGAGCTCTGTGTGATGCCACTAACACACAATTGAAGTCCTATGGGTGCTTCTGGGAAGAAAATATAGGAGCTCTGTGTGATGCCACTAACACACAATTGAAGTCCTATGGGTGCTTCTGGGAAGAAAATATAGGAGCTCTGTGTGATGCCACTAACACACAATTGAAGTCCTATGGGTGCTTCTGGGAAGAAAATATAGGAGCTCTGTGTGATGCCACTAACACACTAGAAGTCCTATGGGTGCTTCTGGGAAGAAAATATGGGAGCTCTGTGTGATGCCACTAACACACTAGAAGTCCTATGGGTGCTTCTGGGAAGAAAATATGGGAGCTCTGTGTGATGCCACTAACACACAATTGACGTCCTATGGGTGCTTCTGGGAAGAAAATATGGGAGCTCTGTGTGATGCCACTAACACACTAGAAGTCCTATGGGTGCTTCTGGGAAGAAAATATGGGAGCTCTGTGTGATGCCACTAACACACACTAGAAGTCCTATGGGTGCTCCTGGGAAGAAAATATAGGAGCTCTGTGTGATGCCACTAACACACTAGAAGTCCTATGGGTGCTTCTGGGAAGAAAATATGGGAGCTCTGTGTGATGCCACTAACACACTAGAAGTCCTATGGGTGCTTCTGGGAAGAAAATATGGGAGCTCTGTGTGATGCCACTAACACACAATTGACGTCCTATGGGTGCTTCTGGGAAGAAAATATGGGAGCTCTGTGTGATGCCACTAACACACTAGAAGTCCTATGGGTGCTTCTGGGAAGAAAATATGGGAGCTCTGTGTGATGCCACTAACACACTAGAAGTCCTATGGGTGCTTCTGGGAAGAAAATATGGGAGCTCTGTGTGATGCCACTAACACACTAGAAGTCCTATGGGTGCTTCTGGGAAGAAAATATGGGAGCTCTGTGTGATGCCACTAACACACTTGAAGTCCTATGGGTGCTTCTGGGAAGAAAATATGGGAGCTCTGTGTGATTCCACTAACACACTAGAAGTCCTATGGGTGCTTCTGGGAAGAAAATATGGGAGCTCTGTGTGATGCCACTAACACACTAGAAGTCCTATGGGTGCTTCTGGGAAGAAAATATGGGAGCTCTGTGTGATGCCACTAACACACTAGAAGTCCTATGGGTGCTTCTGGGAAGAAAATATGGGAGCTCTGTGTGATGCCACTAACACACTAGAAGTCATATGGGTGCTTCTGGGAAGAAAATATGGGAGCTCTGTGTGATGCCACTAACACACAATTGACGTCCTATGGGTGCTTCTGGGAAGAAAATATGGGAGCTCTGTGTGATGCCACTAACACACTAGAAGTCCTATGGGTGCTTCTGGGAAGAAAATATGGGAGCTCTGTGTGATGCCACTAACACACAATTGACGTCCTATGGGTGCTTCTGGGAAGAAAATATGGGAGCTCTGTGTGATGCCACTAACACACTAGAAGTCCTATGGGTGCTTCTGGGAAGAAAATATGGGAGCTCTGTGTGATGCCACTAACACACACTAGAAGTCCTATGGGTGCTTCTGGGAAGAAAATATGGGAGCTCTGTGTGATGCCACTAACACACTAGAAGTCCTATGGGTGCTTCTGGAAGAAAATATGGGAGCTCTGTGTGATGCCACTAACACACTAGAAGTCCTATGGGTGCTTCTGGGAAGAAAATATGGGAGCTCTGTGTGATGCCACTAACACACTAGAAGTCCTATGGGTGCTTCTGGGAAGAAAATATGGGAGCTCTGTGTGATGCCACTAACACACTAGAAGTCCTATGGGTGCTTCTGGGAAGAAAATATGGGAGCTCTGTGTGATGCCACTAACACACTAGAAGTCCTATGGGTGCTTCTGGGAAGAAAATATGGGAGCTCTGTGTGATGCCACTAACACACTAGAAGTCCTATGGGTGCTTCTGGGAAGAAAATATAGGAGCTCTGTTTGCTGCCACTAACACACTAGAAGTCCTATGGGTGCTTTTGGGGTGCAATGCTGTGCTAACAGCACTGCGGTTGGTACTACTGAAATACTGTACTAACAGTAAAACACGCACCAGACTAATCCCCAGCAGCAGCTATCCCCAGCAGTGTGTTATACACTAACCAGCAGCAATGGACGATCAATGACAGGTAGCAATGGTTTAGCAAATAAATAGCCTATGGTTTAGCAAAGAAGAGCAAATCTTTCTGTAGCAATGAATCAAGCAAAGACACAGAATCAGCCTGATCTCTCCTAAAGCCGGAACTCATGTGACCGGCGCCGACGGCGTGGCGGCATTTTAAATGGTGGGGCGTGTCCTAAAGCCCCTGAGCTTTAATTGGCTACAGGCGTCCTGCCTGTAGCCAATTATTGCTCTCCGAGTTTCCGGCGCTGTGATTGGCCAAGCATGCGGGGTCACAGTGCATGCTTGGCCAATCATCAGCCAGCAATGCACTGCGCCGGCCGCGCCGGCCGCAATGCATTGAGGGGCCGCTCGTATCACACGAATGTGATGCGAACGGCCCAAATAGTTCTGGGCTCGCCGAGCGAGCGAACGCCCGGTGCTCGATGCGAACGTGGGTTTGCATCGAGCACCGGGCCCATCCCTACTTGGGAGCAGGGAGAGACACCACGAGGCAAGGAGAAGACCAGACATAAGTGAGGGGGCTGCTGCTTCTCTGTCTGTGTAACTATCCTGCCACAGCTCCATGGTCAGTCTGACTGTCTCCCGCCATAGCTCCATGGTCGGTCGCGAACATTTGCCAGTGAGGGACCCCGGATGTATCTCCAGGTGCATCTCTGCAGACATAATGAGGTGTTCGGGAAACCTGAAGAGCCTGTTCCAAGACATCTTTCCCTTGGGCCTTCAGTCGCAGGATTGATGAGCAGGCACTTGCCCATCTTTTTAGAAAAAAGAGACACTGCATGCAGACACAGTTATATTTTTGCTTCAACTAATCCAGAGAGAGAGATCTTGTGCTACACTTATTTTGATGAGCAGCGATAGGATTTCTCTTGCTTGCTAGAACTCCACAAGTACACTTTATATCACCCTGCTTGTCAGGACATCTCAAACCTACCTTGTTTCACTCTACTAAACAGAACACTTAAAGTGCACCAACAAACAGCTAGCTGAAGATACTGGACATATCCACTGTGCGGACTTCCGTGTCTCTGCTCTGTTTATCAGAAACTCAGTGCTGTACTTACACTCACTAAGGAGGAACTCGACCTTCCACACTAAAGTTAATTGTGTTTGCATATGGTGTTACGTTTATAAAGTCAGGGCCTGTGATTTCAGGGAGACAGATTGGTCTATAATAAGATACCTCTGTTCTCCTTTTATGCCTGAGCACATAAGCCACACCTGAGTCATCTGAAGTGTTGAACTGTGTTATTTCATAACCTGCATGTGCCTTTGAGATATACTGTTTATATCTGAGTTTTCAAGTCTTTACTACTCAGTGTTATTATTACTGTTGTTTTTATGACCAAAGTCACTTAGTAAAGATACATTTTAGTCTACTACCATTTGTGTCTATTTACTGTTGTGCTGCAGTGACATTGTCTATTAGGTGTGCCAGAGTGGCTGAGACTGTTCTTGGGGTTGAGAGGCAGAGCACAGAACCAAATAGCGGCTCCTTCAGGGGTTGTGCTACATGTAAAATTGTGTTTAGGTTTAGATATGATTTAAGGAGCATGAAGACGGTCAGATGCATACTTTGGACAGAAAAGACATTTGGATCAAAGAAGTCATGAAGGAGGCCATCTACATTAAAACACAAAAATTATCCCTAAACAAAGGTGGGGGTTTTCAACACCAACTATCACTCAAATATAATGCCCTGTCGATATAATAACACTTCATACCTTCCCCATTGAAATAACACATCTCAACCTTCATGGCTCTGTGATGATTGGATAATTTAATTAGAGTGGGGTAGTTTAACAAATTGTTACACCTTCTGTACAGTTTTTAGGCAGCCAACAAGTGGACCACACCACTAGGACAGGGAGTTAGCCCCCTAGAGGGCAGGTTAAATGCCATCAGCCATTATAAGAATTATTCACACTTTGGTTCAAGATGATTAACTGTTTTAGGCAGGGGGTGCGGAACATGTCCCATACCTCGCTAGTCTCCCATGTCTCTACCTAGACACACAACACTTGATCTCTATGTTAACACAAGGCCTTGCTCTTCTGACTAACCTTTGTGGTCCCAATATGAGTATCCTACCATGAGACCACCCACTTCCTCTTCTGGATGGCCGCCATCACTTAAGATTGTATCCCAACCTTTGTGTAGACTCCCATTGTAAGGTTCTTCATATACACCAACAGTACACTTATTTGGTAATATTCACTTTCACTAGTTCACTAGTAAAAGACTGACTACTTCTTGCTACTTCTTGCTTGAATAATTAAAGTTCCTTTAACTGAAGCACTAGAGAAATACAGATAGATCTCTCATCAATATTCACATACATGTGTGATCGGTTCACATAATTTGACTGAGGTAGAACTGGCAACGTTGCTGAACATAACACTGTCCCTAGCGTCCCCCCCCCCCCCCAAAAAAAAAAGGTGCATAAGCAACCTGGTGCAGCCCATAACTGTGATGGATAAAAACAAAAAGTCCATAGTAACTGGAGTTCCTGAAGATGGGCCTTTTTAGAGGGGTAGCAGAGAAGAAATCACATTGCAAAAGTTTGTCCTGACCAATGAGCTCCTATGGGTTAAGAGCAGCACCAGGCTGGTCTTTTGCAGAAGTATGTTTACCCTTTACACAGGGTATGACACATCTACAGAGGAAGAAGTCACACATAACAAGACCCCTGCAGCCTAATGATAATTAAAAAGTTACTACACTAAAAATAAAATAACATGGCATAATCATCAAAAAGTAAGGACAATTAACACCTGTATACACACATCTGTCTTGAAATACTCCATGAGATGAGTGAGTAACCCCTGTGGCTATAAAAGCTGGGGTAAGTTCCTTGGACATCTTGCATTACATAAAACATCTTTAACCTTACAGAAAAAGTCTGGTAGAATGTGACTAACTACTAGCTATACCATGACTTGGGTAAATGAGAACCTTTACAGACATAAAAAAAACAGAAATTTTGCAGCATGTGATTGCATTATTATACATAATTGTATATTTATGTGTATTAATCTTTTTATGCTATTTGCATACTAAGTACTTTAAAATATACAAACTACTTTGTCCCTATATAGAGTTTGTATGTGTAGTCTGGCATGCTTCTTGTTTGACAGAAGGTAGACATTTAACTTGCATAGAGATTTTCTGGCTGCATAGACTGTCTCAGGCTGTGAGTTATGAGGTTTTTACATGAGATAAACACCAGATGCCATTGACACTTTCACTGTAGATCATGGAAAATACTTGGTAAATTTTATTTCGGAGATTTCATTTGCGCATAAGATAAAATCCCCAATGATTAACTATACTTCAATTGTTTTTATGTGTTAATGTTGCCATTTACAGTTATTTTTCATGCATGAAAGCAAACAGTCTACTTCCTTTATTATTTTGGATTTACAAGGCCTCTAAGTGTGAGATTTTCATCAGTTGACCGTATGGAAAAGTCTGACTAAATAACATTTATACAATCAGCTACTGGATTATAAGCAGATACGACGAGGCAGGGGAGTTTTCTTTTTGAAAATTGTTGACTGTCAACAGCCGCATTAAGTTGGCTGTAGTCGTTAAAATGATGGCATCTGTCACCATTGTGAGTTATAGGCTTAGCTGACCATAACTTCCTTTCAGATTCTGTCTCCAGAATACGCAGGCCATTGTCAAGCTAGAACATTAGTGTAGAGCATTCTGGGAAAGGTGCATAACAGCAGCTGGGGAGTGCAGTAATGAGCGTAAAGACTGTGTTACAGAGCATGTTTCATTAGCGTGAGTGAAAGATATATGGTTACAAAATAAAGATTTTTCTTTTTGTGTTTGAAATGGCTTTGTGATAGCTAAACACTAGTCTGATTATTACTGACACAAATGAATGTAACAGTATCATTATTAATGATGGGTGGTGAATAACACCCTTACACACAATGTTCAGCCCTTCCTTGCCTAAATATTGTTTTACAAAAACATAACAGACTTTCATTAATACCTAAATATTCAGCATTATTGTAATATTTCAATGAAATTCTCTGTTATTTAAAGGAGCAGCTCATGAATACAAAAAGTGAAGAGCTAGCTACCTGTATCTGCTTTTTGTTTTAAAAACCACCATTTAGGAAAAAATTTTTTTAGATATTATTGTGCTTGCATCAGGTAATATCCTGTTTCACTGAACTGAAAATGAAATATTACACAGTACAGATACATTCAGCAGTGGAATTTTCCCCATATAAGATCAGCTATATAGAACACTGGCTGTGTATTGGCAGGTGCCATCATCCCTTTAATATATATATATAAAGAAAGGAAACCCCTCTTTGGAGTGGGACTATGAGGGCACTGATACAAATAAAAGATGTATGTGATATAATGTCATAAAAAAAGTTTTATAGAGATTTTTTTTTAAAGTTTTACATTTATTGATCCAAAAAATATAATAAAGATGTCCTGGAAACAAAGTCCCAGAGTACATATAATTTACAGCAATTGATGTATGTACACATAAACATATAGGAAAACAAGAATTCAAAGTGGCAACTGGGCCAGAATTGTCCCACTCCCATATATATATATATATATATATATATATATATATATATATATATATACTGTATGTATAAATGTTTTTGAAAACTGCTGACACGTTTCGAGGCAAACTCTTCTTCAGAGGTGTTTATAATGGTCAGCTGATAGCCTCACATGGCTTCCACTACTATTTATATGCTGATGACACCCAGATCTATTTCGCTGCCCCTCAACTCACCCCATCAATCTCCTCACGCATCACTGATTTACTAGCAGACATATCAGTCTGGATGTCAAACCACTTTCTCAAACTTAATCTGTCTAAAACTGAGCTCTTAATATTTCCTCCCCCACGTGCCCCTTCCCTGACTTCTCAGTCAAGATCAATGGCATATCTATCAGTCCGTCCCCACATGCCAGGGTGCTAGGGGTAATCCTAGACTCTGAACTGTCCTTTCGGACCCACATACAATCCCTGTCCAAATCATGCCGCCTTAGCCTCCGCAACATTTCCAGAATACGCCCCTTTTTAACGAATGACACCACCAAGCTTCTAACTCACTCCCTGGTTATCTCTCGCCTCGACTACTGCAATTCCCTCCTCATTGGACTACCTTTACATAGACTATCCCCCCTTCAGTCCATAATGAATGCTGCTGCAAGACTTATCCACCTTACCAACCATTCAGCGTCCTCCACCCCTCTCTGCCAATCCCTCCACTGGCTTCCACTCACCCAACGAATAAAATTCAAAGTACTAACAATAGTTTACAAAGCCATCCATAACTCTGCCCCCAGCTACATCACTAACCTAGTACCAAAATACCAACCAAGCCGCTCTCTTCGGTCCTCCCAAGACCTCCTGCTCTCTAGCTCCCTTGTCACCTCCTCCCATGCTCGCCTCCAGGATTTCTCCAGAGTTTCTCCCATCCTTTGGAACGCTCTACCCCAATCTGTCCGACTGTCACCTAATCTATCCATCTTTAGACGATCCCTGAAAACCTTTCTCTTTAAAGAAGCCTATCCTGCTTCTAACAAACACTGTTTTACTTTTTCCATCAACTCATCCCCCACAGCTATTACCTCTTGTATCAATTGACCCTTTCTTTTTAGATTGTAAGCTCTAGCGAGCAGGGCCCTCTGATTCCTCTTGTACCAAATTGTTATGTAATTGTAATGTCTGCCTTTATTTTGTTAAGCGCTGCGCAAACTGTTGGCGCTATATAAATCCTGTATAATAATAATAATAATAATAATAATGAAGGGACATTACCCAACATGCGAAGTGTGTATACAGAAATCAATTGCTTCATCTAAAATCAGAGGTAATTACTGGTGCCGCCACCATATGTGCGCCTATTACCAGGAGAGGGCCCATGCCACAAAAGCTCATCTGCTGAGGTCCCACACAAAGGTCAACAGTCCAAATCTTTAATAGATTATCAGTATATCAGGGAAAGTTTGATAGATGGTGAAAAAACTTTGTAGGGGTATATGGGTTACCAGCTTGTCAACGCACCCACTCAAACAGTGAAAAAATAGGGGTTGAGAGCAAAAGTTCAGACCCTCTCAACAGTGAGATCTGCCGGCTTGTACATAATCATTCAGCTATAGATAGCGTCTGCAGCACATAAGATCAGAAACGTAGCTTTAGCTGCTATGGTGCACAATGCCTGACATTATGTAGATTAATGCCGTGTACACACGACCAGACTTTCCGGCAGACTAGATCCGACAGTCTTCCCGATGGACTTTCGGCGGACTTCCAACGGACTTTACGAACGAACAGACTTGGCCACACACAATCACACCAAAGTCTGACGGATTTGACCGTGATGACGTACAACCGGACTAGAATAAGGAAGTTCATAGCCAGTAGCCAATAGCTGCCCTAGCGTCGGTTTTCCTCCGTCGGACTAGCATACAGACAAACTGATTTGTCTGACTCAAGTCCGTCGGAAATATTTGAAACGTGTTCTAAATCTAAAGTCTGTCTGATTTTTCAACAGCAAAGGTCCGATGAAGCCCACACACGATCGAATTGTCGGACAGATTCGTTCCGTCGGACCTTTGCTGTTGAAAAGTCCGGCTGTGTGTACACGGCATAAGGCCTCACTCACATAGGATGCAGTATTTGCCGATCATTAATTTGAGAGGCAATATGAGTTTAGTGAGTGAGATTGAATGCTGGGGAGAGGGTGAGCACCTGTCACAGTGTATTGGAGGAGCTAGCTTACAGGAGCTGCATTATACATACAGATTGAGTGTGGAACTCAATGTGGTTTATTGATTTTCTATTGATTTTCTATTTGTTATGCTTTTGAATGGCTTCAGCTAGGGGTTCTAGACTTAAAATAAAAATTAAGGTGGATAGAGGGCAGCAATGGCAAGTGTCATTACACACCAAGAATGTATGTGATAAAGCTGAGGATGGTTTAACCTGAGAGAATGGGGAAGTGTATAAGGCTTGTAGTATAGCCTTTAGAAAGGGAAATTCAAATCCAAAACTTGATAAGGTGGAGAACATATGGGGCCATCCTAAGTGGTCGAAGGTCTTTTGTGCATCTAAGCTCAACAGTAAGGCAGGAGTCTTGGTCCAGTTAAGCACTTTGACTAAGTCTATTGTCCATCTGGTATTATAACCAGCTTGTCTAGCGGTGGGTACAAAACCAACCCAATCTTTGTTTTTGAGCTTAGGGAGTAACTGAGAGAGCCTGTTGGCCGGGATTTTCGTAATCTGAGTTGTGCAAGGTCATTGGTCTATAATTGGCCAGAGAATCTGGGTTCTTTCTAGGTTTTGGGATAACAGGGTTGTATGAGTGCATATGCCAGGTGTTGGGAACCCCTCCTTCAAGTAAAGACTGATACAGTTCAGTCAGAAAGGGGACCAAAATAGGCACAAAAATCAGTTTTAGGAATGAGACAACTTGTCAGGCCCAGGGGATTTATGTGAGGGTAAGTGTTTAACCACTTCCGAAAATAATTCCATTGTTAATGTGGATGTTTAAAAGTTGCAAACAGCTTAAGTAACCGAAGGGAGTTCAAATATTTATCAAATCCCTCCAGTTTAAAAGGGGGATGGTTATTAGGGGGGAGGCAATTATAAAGTTTATTATAGAAATTTCCAAAGGTTTTGGATATGGCTTGAGGACGGTAAGTTGGGGTACCATCTGGCTGAAACAAATAATCAGGCATAGATTGAAAAAGACACACTCTAAGTTTGTTCACCAGCATTCTGTGGGGTTTATTAGAATATTTAAAATAAATAAATAAATAATAAAACACTACACACCTAATCGCAACCTCTGATCAACTAACCAAAACCGCCTCCTCATCCCCAAGTCCCACTACAAATCAAAGGGAGAACGAAGATTTAAGGACCATGGCTATGGAACGCTCTACCCACGAACAACTGCATAGAAGAAAACCATCGGGCCTTCATAAAAAAAAACTCAAGGCCTACCTCTTCTAAGAAGCAGGGCAACACAGGACGGACCAAGCGCCTTGAGGCGATTCAGTTCGCATTTACAGAGCTATACAAAATTCAATTAAAAAATCATTCATTCTCACATTCATTCATTCACAATACAAATTGACCATGGGGGTCAGAGAAGGAGGATTGTACTTTCAAACGGCAATTATGTTTTATCAGAATGGCAACACCAGCCTTCCATTAGGACCCTAAATTAGTGTCGTCAATGACTTATAGGAAACTGCAATCTCATGAATGTTCATTCCAGACAGAAATTACTTGTCTCCTTATCAGCCCTCAAAAATTACACTCGCACACTCGCATTTTGCGAGTGATTTTTGAGGGCTGGCGAGGAGAAGAGAGGAGAGCCGCCACTGGGAGATCACAGCAGGGAACATTCAGACTTTGTTTCATAAGCTGTGAGTGTTCCCCCGCTGTGCGCCGTCACATAAGCTCCTCCCCTTTTCCGGGACTTTGATAGACAGATCACCCGTCCAATCCTAGGACGGGTGACCTGTATCAAACTTCCCCGGACAAGGGGAGGAGCTTATGTGACGGCGCGCCGCGGGGGAACACTCACAGCTTATGAAACAAAAGTCTGAATGTTCCCTGCTGTGATCTCCCAGTGGCAGCTCTCCTCTCTTCTCCTCCACAGGTAGGCAGCACATGGGGGACACAGGCTGCAGATGGGGGGGAGACACAGGCTGCAAATGGGGGGAGGACACTGGCTGCAAATGGGGGGGAGGACACTGGCTGCAAATGGGGGGGAGGACACTGGCTGCAAATGGGGGGGAGGACACTGGCTGCAAATGGGGGGGGACACTGGCTGCAAATGGGGGGGGGACACTGGCTGCAAATGGGGGGGGGACACTGGCTGCAAATGGGGGGGACACTGGCTGCAAATGGGGGGGACACTGGCTGCTCATGGGGGGGGACACTGGCTGCTCATGGGGGGGGGGGGGGCACACTGGCTGCTCATGGGGGGGGGGGGGGGACACTGGCTGCTCATGGGGGGGGACACTGGCTGCTCATGGGGGGGACACTGGCTGCACATAGGGGTGGGGGCACAGGCTGCACATAGGGGTGGGGGCACAGGCTGCACATGGGGGGGACACTGGCTGCACATGGGGGGGGACACACTGGCTGCACATGGGGGGGGGGACACTGGCTGCACGGGGGGGGGGGACACTGGCTGCACATGGGGGGGGGGGGGGCAGACACAGGCTGCACATGGGGGGGACACAGGCTGCACATGGGGGGGGGCACAGGCTGCACATGGGGGGGGACACAGGCTGCACATGGGGGGGACACAGGCTGCACATGGGGGGGGGGCCAGGCTGCACATGGGGGGGGGGCACAGGCTGCACATGGGGGGGACACAGGCTGCATTAACATTAAGGTTGTTAATATTTTTATAACTTAATTGCATAAAACATTAAAGGTGTCATTTAATGAGATAATTTATGAGGGCGGGTTTAGGGGCGGGGCAGGGTAGGGGTTGGGCGGGGCAACTGGTGGCGAGTAACCCTTAAGGCCTGGCTAGTAGCTCAGGACTTGAAATTTTGAGCCCTGTCCTTATTGTGCAGGTGGTAGATAAACTTTAAAAAAAGGCTTCAAAACCACATATACAACAACATATTTTACACATTCCACAGTGTTGGGAGTGGGAGTCTGGAAAGGTGTAGAGTTTATACAGGAGGATATTGTCTGAGCTGTAAATAAAAGTATCCCAGTCCATTTAGCAGTATGGTACGGGACAGGTTCCCCTTACACCTGTAACAAATCTGTCTTCTACATGTCAGCTTAGATTACATTACACAATACAAAACAAGCCTCCTGCCATTCACAGGAACTGGCTTACTGAGATTTCTTCACTTTTCATGGCAGACTCAGACAGAATACTGATAAGAAGGTGTGCATGGTCCAAAGTATTTAAACTATTCTGTTTTAATATTGGATGTGTATTCAGTCGGAGAGGTGGAATATAAAAAATGTTATGAAACTTTCCCAAACAATGAACAATATTGAATAGAGTTTTATGAAAAAAAAAAAGCACCTGTGCCTGTGGTAAAATCAAATCATGACTCATTAAAAAGGTTTGGTTGCCCCAGAAAACTGTCAGTTTTAACCAATTTTGAAAAGTAATTATACATATTGTCCACCTAAAACTTAAAACCTAACTCTGGGCTAATTTTTTATATAAAAAGTTCCTCGGACAGTGTTACATAAAGCAGCTCAGGCAAAAAACTCACCTTAACTCTGAGATTTTTTCCTGCAATACCCTTTTCCTGCTACAAAGTGTGCAATGTCTTCTGGGTTCAATGACACCCAGAGTCACCCAGCTCAAAGACTGCAAACATACTGTGGGTGCAGGACATCACTGGCAGGAGCTTTATTCACAGCGTAATGATACAGTTATTAGCACTCCTGTGGGAGCTCCTTCCATCTCCCTCCCAGCAGCTGTTGCCCAGCCAATCACTTCTGAGCTTAGGACCTGTTCCTGGGGGGTACCGCTCAGAAGGTGTACATGTTGCTGGACAGTGGGTTAGTTCCATCTGATAAGCCCTCTTCTCATTGATTAGCTCAGCAACCTCAAACCCCTGGCCCTGCAACTCTATAAATTGTCTAGGGCTCTATGGAGTTCTATTTAAGAATCACATGCCTGGGGCTCTGTGTTGGCAGGTGTAGTCCCTTTTATTTGTGGTGATGCAGTGGGTGGAATTGACGCCATTTTAATACCAGCTGTGGGTGGAGCCTGAGAGAGTTGGGGTATGGGAACATGACACCCCGGCCAGGGAAGCTGAGTTATTTCCAGAAAGAGAGCCCTCTGCAGGGCTAAACTGCCAGGTTTACTACAGAAGGGCACATAGGGAGAAGATGGAGGCCACCCCTGACATTCATTTAGCAGGTCCTGTGACTTGGTTCAGAATGTCCTCCGGGGCCCAAATTTAAGGAACACCCTTTGTGTGGAACCACCCATGGGCAGTGGTGGAATTACCAGGGTCGCAACAGTTGCACTTGCGACTGGGCCCTGGCATTCAGCCAGTGTGGGGGGCCCACAGACCCCACACCTACCCCTGTACCTCTGGCTGCCATCTAACTATACAGGGGAGGGGGCGGGAGGGGGCAGGAGGGGGCTATATGATGTCCGTGGGATGTCCCTCCAGCCAGCACAGTTCACTTCCCAAGTGTCAGTGTATACAATGGAGAGGGGAGGGGCCTTTGACCCAAGCAGGCACCAGATTCAGGGCACAAGTTTGTCCTTCTGCTTGTACACTCTGAGTCTTGTCGATACATGCTCGGCTCAGAGGCCCCTCCCCTCTCCATTGTATACACTGACACTTGGGCAGTGAACTGTGCTGGCTGGAGTGACAATCCCGCGGACATCACAAGGAAGCATGCTGCTTCATACATTTGGGCTTCTCATGTAAGGTAAGCCTGACACTGGCCCCCCGCCTGTCACACTGGCCCCCCACCTGTCTCCTGCGACACTGGCCTCCCCACCTGTCACACTGGACCCCTACATGTCACCTGTGACACTGGCCCCCCACCTGTGACACTGGTCCCCCACCTGTCACCTGTGACACTGGCCCCCACCTGTCACCTGTGACACTGGCCCCCAACCTGTGACACTGACTACCCCATCTGTCATATGTGACACTGGCCCCCAACTGTTTCCTGTGACACTGGCCCCCCCACCTGTCACACTGGCCCCCCACCTGTCTCCTGTGACACTGGGCCCCCCACCTGTCTCCTGTGACACTGGCCCCCTACCTGTCATCTGTGACACTGGCCCCCCACCTGTGACACTGGCCCCCCACCTGTCACCTGTGACACTGGCCCCCTACCTGTGACACTGGCCCCCCACCTGTCACCTGTGACACTGTCCCCCCCACCTGTCACCTGTGACACTGGCCTCCCACCTGCGACACTGGCCTCCCACCTGCGACACTGGCCTCCCACATGTTACACTGCCTCCCCACCTGTGACACTGGCCCACCACCTGTGATACTGGCCCCCCCACCTGTCACTTGTGACACTGGCCCCCCACCTGTGACACTGGCCCCCCACCTGCCACATAGCTCCTCTTTTATCACACTGCCCACATCATACTATTCCCCAATCACACTGCCCCCTACCTGTCATACTGCCCCCACCTGTCTCACTGTCCCCTGTCACACTGCCCCCTTGGCACAATACCCTCCTGTCATACTGCCCACCTCCTGTAACACTGCCCCTCCATCATTCTCCCCCCTTTGTCACACTGCCCCCTTCTGTCATATTTACCCCCTCCTGTCACACTACCCCCCTCTTGTAACACAGCCCCCCTCCTTTCACAGTGCTCCCTCATTACACTGCCCCCCTCTTGTCACACTTCCCAGGTATCCTTTTCCTGTCACACTACCCCCCTCTTGTCACAATATACCCCTGCCATACTGCCCCCCTGTCACACTGCCCCTTCTTGTCACACTGCCCCCCTTCTTTCACAGTGCCCCCTTTTATCACACTCCCCCCTCCGGTCACAATTTCCAGATACCCTTCTTTAATCACACTGCCCCCTCCTGTCAAAATACCCCGTCATACTGCTCCGTCACACTGCCCCTCATCCTTTCACAATACCCCCCCATCATACTCCGGGCCAGGGGGCCTTCATGGTTTCTCTCACTGGGGCCCTGAAGGTTATAGTTACGCCTCTGCCCGTGGGGTGTGACTTGTAACATCTGGAAAGATGGCTGATGACAATGGTACTGTGTACTTTACTGAGTGTTCAGCACTATGACCATGTACCATGGAGAACATGTACTGTTAAATGTGCCTGACTCAAAGCAGTAGAGTGTTAAAAATTCTTTTGGACTGGACATTCTCTATTTCAGGTGAGAGTGAGTGACACAAGATGGCAGAGAATCTCCAAAAGGACAGGAATATGACTATCCCATCTGGAAAAGAAGCGGGCCAACGTGGCATAAATAGCCACCCAATCCAGGCACTTTCTGCTCAGACTTGTGATGGCATTCTGTTTCCCAGCTCTGTATCTGTGCCTTGCCTTTCTTTGTCTTGTAGCCTAGTGTTGCCAACTCCCTTGCCTGGTCATTGCATTACTCCTTGACTACTGCATGCCCTGACCCATGTTTGGATAACATATTACTCTCTGATTGCCACCTGCCCTGAACCTTGCTTGAATAATGGATATGCTACTGACCACCACCTGCCCAGACCCTTGCTTAGCTATGGACCCTACTTCTTCTTACTGCAAGCCTGCCCAAACAACTGTACACTTGGCACCCAGCCAGTTATTAGTCCTGGTCACTCCTGCATTCTATACCAGCCTGGTACCTTCTCTGCAGTTGAAGCTATCAGACACAGACTGTTACTCTCTCTCTCTCTCTCTCGCTGAGTTGCCGGAGAGTGTCCCAGTTCTCTGAATACAGCTCTGTGCCTTAAATCCTGGGGCATCCAAGAACCAGTAAACCAGCAGACATATAAAAAAAAACAAGGAATTTCCAAGCACAACTTACCAACCAGACTGCGACCAACTGAATTGACCGGTCTAACAAAATGCATTAAAAGCAGGGGTTTAGTTTCACACATTACTGCCCCCACCTATAACTAGTCTTCACAGCAATGAGCACTGGAAGGGCAAACGCATGTCAAATAAAACCAAGGAATTTCCAAGCTCAACTTACCAACCAGCCTGTGACCAACCGGATTTACCTGTCTAACAGGATGCGTTAAAAACAGAGGTTTAGTTGCACACATTTGCAAATACATGGGTAAGCTGCAGACCCTGGCAAGGTACCCTGTATCCTGCAGACCCTACCTCTAACTTTAAAGAGTCTCCACAGTGGGAGCACATGCATTCTGATGGATAGATGAAGGGCATGTGACTGGAGGGAAACCACCCCTCCTTAAAGGTGCAGGAAAACACTGAACACCCAGCACATTGCACTATGGCAGTAAAGGTGCCGTTGCCTGACCAATATGTCAACAATACAGTACAGTACAGTAGACATACTAGCCTTAAGGGAAAGGTGGCTGCTATAGGTGAAACTGCACATTAGCCTATTGTTGCAGAGAAGGATGTGAACCAGTAAACCTGACATCATCACATCAATGACTGGCAGGAAGATATCTGGAAAAGGTAAGTATAAAAAAACTATTATTATAGCCTGGGAAAGGGGGGACGGGCAATGAAGGGGTGCATATGAGAGGGAGAACTGAAGTTGGCATTTAAAATGTAATTTAAGCCAAAACTTTTTGTTTAGTTTTGGATAGTGTGTGTGTGTGTGGGAGGGGGGATTAACCAATTTCCACCCACCTATAGCCAAGAGCTGAAAGGCGACACAAGAAGGGCGCTGCTCATGTGCCCCATGCGGTGTGTGCCCAGTACGCTCTGTAATCGTCTAATTCTTCAAACTTGGCTGATCACAGAACAGGGGAAAGGGCCAATCACAGCAGCCCTTTAAGACCTGATTAGCTGTCAGCCAATGACAGCTGATCACGGAAGTAATCAGAAGCTGGTTATCGGCTTTTTTTCTCTCCACGATCAGCGTAAGGAGAATAGAAGAAAGACAGTAAATGGCTCCTGTTACAGGGACATCGGTCCCAATCTGTGCCTGCCAGTGCTGGTAATCAGCACCAACCAGTGCCACCTATCAGTGCCCACCAGTGCCACCAATCTGTGCCCACCAGTGCCACCAATCGGTGCCCACCAGTGTCACATATCAGTGCCCATCAGTGCTGCCAATCAGTGCCCATCAATGCCTCATCATCAGTGTCACCTATCAGTGCTGCATATCAGTGCCGCCTACCAGTGCATATCGGTGCCCATCAGGGCCACCTCTCAGTGCCCTTTAGTGCCGCCTAACAGAGCCCATCGATGCCACCTATTAGTGCCCATTAGTACCACCTATCAGTGCAGCCTCATCAGTGCCTCATCAGTGCCCACCAGTGCTGCCTCATGAGTGCCCCTCAGTCCAGCTTCCTCAGTGCCCATTAGTGCCACCTATCAGTGCCCATCAGTGCCCATCAGTGCCACCTCATCAGTGCCTATTAGTGCCCATCAGTGCAGCCTATCAGTACTAATAAGTGCAGCCTCATCAGCGCACATCAGGAGAAAAAATACCATTTGTTTCCCAACATTTTTGGTCTTTTTTTGTTTCTTTATCAAAAAATAAAAAATCCAGTGGTGATTAAATACCACCAAAAACAAGCTCTATTTGTGTCAAAGTGCGACAGCGCTGAAAGCTGAAAATTGGCCTGGGCAGGACGGGACTATAAGTGCCCAGTAAGCAAGTGGTTAAAGCCCTGTCAGGTTTTCATTGCTGACTGAAACATATTTCACCTCTCTGTTTGTTCTGGTGACCATTGTAACTAGGACAAAGAGAGGAAAATTTTAAATGTTATCATTGTCCCAAAAAGCGGAATAAAAGAGAAAGTCTCTGGTGGAGACACTTGTTTTGGTGACAGCTAACTAAAACGGAAGTTCCCTTCATTTTGGGGAAATTGACTCTCACTTCTTGTTGTGTTTTTTAAGATATTGAAACGACCCAAAGATTCAAATACTATTAAAATTATTAAAATTTATTTGGTACTTGAAAAATGCTATACATCTACATCATAGTAAATCAACATGAAAACCTCCATTAAGGCCTCAACAAACTGTGTCATGGTAATAATGAGTAGGGATGAGCCCGGTGTTCGATTCAAACCCATGTTCGAATCGAACATCGGCCGTTCGTCTGTTCGTCGAAACCAGAACTTTGTGGGCCGTTCGCATCAAATTCGTGTGATACGAATGGCCCACAATGCACTGCGCCAGCCGCAGTGCATTGCTGGCTAATGATTGGCCAAGCATGCACTGTGACACAGCATGCTTGGCCAATCACAGCGCCGGCAGCGAGGAGAGTTCTAGGCAAATTCCGGGCTTTGCTAGCAAGGTAAAGAGGATTCCTTATGCTGGGTTGGATTTGATGTAGTCCTGAATTACAGAGATGAAGTTCTTAGGTCTTCATTTTGTAGAATGGTATTGGAAGAAATTCCTGAATAGCAGAGTAAAGCAATTCGACTGGTCTGGTTTCAACAAGCAAAGAACAGTCTTCTGATGTTGGTTAAGTGCAGAGAGGGATCACTGTAATTGTTGATTTAAAGGTATTGTATCCTGTGGTACTACAAGTGACAGAAAGGTGAATGGAGACCATGATGCCTGTATACAGTGTCTATGTAGATAGATGAACTTGTCCTGTAACATTACAGGTAACAGCAAGATGAATGGGGACAATTGTGTCTGTATACCATGTCTATGTAGATGGATGGGCAAGTGCCTGCTCACCGATACTGCAATGGATGATGCTGGTGATGATGAAAGTGAATTCATAGGCTCTCCCTCAGGGTCCTGGCTCAGGGAATGGCGTCCGGCCTCCACCGCACTGCGCAGTGGTCCACCCACATCAGTTGCAGCGTGATCTTTATGAAGCAGAAACGGCCTCCAGGCTGCAGATGGACAGTAAAGCAATGCTGTCCGCAGATGCCTCAAAGATACACGTGGAGGCCTCAGCACTCTCCAACACAGAGTCCCTGCTTGCAGATCTAGGCCGGGGTACTAAGAGAGCGATCTAGGCCTAGACCAACCCCTTTTATCTTCTCTCCCAGCAGTCTGTTATTCCTTCTCAGCCTATGGTAGTTGTAGTTTAAAAACAGTTCAGCAAAAAGGGAAATCCCAGCAGTCTAGACTACACGTTCCAGGATGCTTTGCTCTGCTTTAGTTATTACATTCCAGATGTGACAGCAAGCTCAACACTAGAGAGTAACAGCTCCACAATAGTAAGGCTGCACAATGTCTTCTGATTGCAGTCAAAAATAGCTGGCTCCTGGCTACACTGTTATGCCATTACATTCTATGAATACTGTTCTTTGCCACTAAATGGGGGTGGGGGGCCCCAGAAGCCTTTAGGATGAGTGTATATTTGCATGGATGCCAACTGCCAACTCTATTTGAAATTTTATTTAGGGTTGTATTTGCCATACTTACACTTATGGGTAAGCAAGTAGTTTAATAATAGTAGGATAGAAATAGTAGGATAGAAAAAGAAATGGTTAGAACTGTATATATATATATATATATATATATATATATATATATATATATATATATATATATATAAGCAAATGTGTCCAGATTATGGGGAAATCTCTTGCTAGGCAATTTTCACTGGACCAGGTATCCCTGCTGGTACATTACATTTTATTGCAATATAGACAGTATGTAATCCTCATATGTAATATCTTCTCAGTGTATAAATAATGCCAAGAAAGGTGTTAATGATACACTGATGAGGTTTGTGACCCTGTTTAACCAAAATGTTACCCAGGCATGCGCAATATATATCTGGTCTATCTGCTACATTTTTTAGAAGTGTTTTCACATTTCTTGGACTAAGTAGCAGCTCCTGAGAGATCTTGTGTCACTTTACAAGCAGCTGATGGGTAGTCACGTATCAACTACAAATGGTAGGTGAAAGCCTATCTAATGTCATTCCTTGCTTCACAACAATCTCCTGCAGCTGCAAATTGGCAGTTGACAGGGTAGATACAGCTAAGAAAAGCAAAATGAAAATTCTTCCATTCTCTAAAATGTATTTTGGTTACTATAAATTAACCATTGGGTCTATATGATCTTCATGATTTTCTGCTTGTAGAAATCATAACCTGTGACCGTTCCCTAATTATATTAAAACATTCAAAAATGCTTTTATTAAAACAACCTAATTTCTTTTTCCTTACTTCATTTGCATGCAGATTGTAACATTTCTCATGCCAAACTTTGGCTTTGCTAAAAATGGACCTAAAATCGCTTCCAAAAACCTTAGATTAATAACATATAAATAAACATTTGTGTTGCTGGGAATAAAACAAAGACCATATGCTTTACCTTAGACCATGGCAGGTGATACTAGCAAAAAACATATTACCTAAAGGCAAACCATAATAATTATTTGTATAAGATTTTATCTGTAATGGAAATATTTGCGTAGAGTCACCTTTTTCTTTCTGCATTTTTTGTAGTCTAATTGGGGGCATAGATGACATCTTGAAACAATTGTTCACCATAAAATGTATAAAAACAATAGCAATAACTCTCAAACAATTACCAGCAAAGAATGATACTTTAATACTTCTAATTCTTCTAATAAAGAGTAGTTATCCTTTTACCCCAGCCAATGTCCCTAACTTACTCATCCCCTGCCCCAGATGTATACTTACCTTGGATAACTAGGATCTTTAGTGCCTAGGTCTGAAATCTTTTTTCCCCTGGTCATGCCTGGTTAATAGTAGTCTATAGATTCTATGGGGCCATCTTCTGGTGCCTCCTGCATCATTACCGTACAGCTATCCGTTAAAGCATGACTATAGTACTTATAAAATGTTTGATCAGAAATTGTTACATTGTTTGTCTTGTTGCATATGCAGTCAGCTCTCTCATTCTTATTACCTTTGAGGATCTTTGAATGTTGGCATGACATTTTCTCTTACCTGGAGCTTAAAGAGGAAGTAAACCCTAAAAAAAAAACCCTGCAAGACAAAGGCATAATTAGCTAGTATGCATAGCATACTAGCTAATTATGTATCACTTACCTCAGATCGAAGCCCCCGCATTGGTCCTCTTCTCCCCCTCCGACCGCTGACATGTTCTCCTGGAGTGACTTCCGGGTATCGCGGCTCCGGCGCTGTGATTTGCCAGAGCCGCAATGCCATCACTCTGCGCATGCGCACGAGAGTGGCACAGTACAACTGAAGCATCGGCATATAGCGTCGTTGCTTCAGTTGTCTCAAGT
Source organism: Lithobates sylvaticus (assembly GCA_028564925.1). Taxonomy (NCBI): domain Eukaryota; kingdom Metazoa; phylum Chordata; class Amphibia; order Anura; family Ranidae; genus Lithobates; species Lithobates sylvaticus. The sequence continues at coordinate 62,446,717 of CM053032.1, forward strand.
GCGCATGTGCCGCATGACGTCGGCACATGCAAATACAGGTATATCTCCTAAACCGTGCAGGTTTAGAAGATATCCTTGTTAGCTACAGGAAAGCCTAAATATAGGCTTACTTGTAACATAAAGTTGTTTAAAAGTGTTTACAACCACTTTAAAGAGGAAGTAAACTCTCCCACTCTGTTGCCACTTTTTATCTAGACCATTATATGAAGTTATAAGAAACATCAACCATTGTAAATAAGCCTCAATCGCATATTACTTACATTTTGTGAAGACTTTTAGAAATGATTTCTCCAGGGTTTAAGCAGCGCCATTTTAGGTATTGTTTCCCAAGTCTGCACTGCAAATTACTTCCGCCCTTCCATGCATGTCTTGCTGTATTCTCGCACATGCGTGGTCACACCTTAACCAAGCCTCCATTTCAATCCGACGTTGCTATGGCGACCTTGCTCCGCTGCTCATAGCCGACCTGACAGTGCAGAATTACACGGTAGATTTGCCGTTCTCATATTGTGCGCCTGTCAGGCTGCTGTATGCTGCGGCTAAACACTGCTATGCTGTGCAGACCGGTGGCAAAGTATACACCCCATACAATGTCATGCGGTCACATGGGGTATAGCAGGAAGTTCAAAAAGAATCTGAAGTCTCGCAGGTTTTGATCACAGTGACGCTGGGAGAGGAAATCACCTCCATGGCATCCTGTCAATGGAGAGACTGTGTATCGGCACTCGGAGCTTGCCGTGAAAAACGGGAGAGATGCGCCGGTGATGTCACTACACAGAAAGGGACGTATTACAAGAAAAGTAAGCAAGTAAGGAGACATCTACAAGCAGCGACCATTAGGCTTTTTTAAGCAGATTAAAACGTGATAAAGTTGTGTGGGGGGGTTTACAACCACTTTAAACAAACTGAAGGAACGCTAGACCAAATCCAAAAAGGAGGCCAAAACTGCTTTATTAATACACAAAATAGCCTTCATGCTTCAGGGAAAAAACACACTCTTGCTTCATCAAGGCTCAGTAATGTTTGAAAGTGTTTAAATTAACTCAGGGAAGATTCCAGATCTTAAACTTAATGCTTGAAAATTAAGGTTTATTACAGTTGTTTCACTGGCATAATTCTGCTCCATTTAATTTACAGAGGTGAAATCTGAGTGAGTGGAAATTTGACAGAATGAGGAACAAGTAAGGATGGTGTAGCATGGAGAAGAGGGTGCACACAAGCCTTATCTGTTTGGGCTTCTTGGCAAATAAAGTTGAATCTGTGAGTGTAATGTGATACAGGCACAGAATTGATTTATTACATTTTTCAAATTTAAATCTTTATTTATTTTTAAGAGAAGCAAGGAATACACTCTACCATCATCACATCTCACATAGTATCCACATCTATAAATACCCTTCTGGTATCCAATTAAGTAATTTCCAAAACATATAACCCCACACAATAGATACTGCCGACTCTACTGTCACTTTCTGATTTCTCAAATATCACAAATAAAAATAAGATGGGACATCCACTACCCTTACCCAGGACTCGACTTTTCTCAGGCTCTGCCCTAAGGTTCCCTCTTTGTATATTCATAGAGCGTTAAACCCTCTCTTACTCCTATATTTTATTACCCACAAAAGGAAAAAAATAGCACCAATAACACAAGCCAACCCCCCCCCCCCCCTCAAAAAAAAAAAAATATTTTCTTTCCCTATCTCCCTCTCCCCTCTTTATCGGGAGTCTCTCTCTCTCCCTCTCTCTCTCCCTCAATAGGTTCCCTTAGCTTCCATCTCTATTTTCAATTGTCCAGGTTTACGTCTATAAGATTTCTTCCATAAGGACCATGTTTCCAGATATCTCCCTCTTTTCTGTCGGGATGACCATACCAGATCCTCCATATAGTTTAATTGCTCTACCCTTTTAAGCCACATTCCTACTGATGGTGATTGTGTCTGCTTCCACATAAGTGGGATACAAAGATTTAGCTGCGTCCAAAAGGTGACATAGAGCAGTTTTCTTATATATTTTAGTAGAACTTCTCGTGTCCTGTAATAGAAAAAAGGACGGGTCCTCTGGTAAAACTTGTTCACAAAATTTTTGAGAAATTCTCCGTACTTCTTTCCAGAAATCCCTTACTCTAGGGCAAGCCCAAAAAATATGTACTAACGTCCCCTCTCCTTCTCCGCATCGCCAGCACCTGTCTGATATCTCCGGATAGCATTTATGCAGTAATATTGGAGTACGATACCACCGTGACAGAATCTTAAAGTTGGTCTCCTGTATTCTTATACAAATTGAAGATTCAAATATATTACCTATTATTTTATTGCACTGCTCCTCCGAAAATATTTGGTCCAGGTCTCTTTCCCACTCCCTAAAAAAAGGCAATCTGAAGACTTCCGACGGTACCACTAACAGCGCATACATTCTAGATAGGGTTTGATGCAGTGCCCCACTCGCATTACAATACCCCTCAAATAATGTTAGCGTGCGATCATAGCCACCTATTGGCTTTAATGTATTTAAGAAATGTCTCAACTGTGTCGCACGCCACAAATCTAATTGGAATACTGTAGATCCTATTGACATCGACTGTATCGTAGGCCATATTCCATTTATCATAAAGTGGGAAGCTTGAAATATCCCTTGTTCTAACAGTGCTCTAAAGTTTCCATCCCTTAGTCCTGGTTCAAATTGTGGGTTTCCCAATATTGGGAACAGGGGTGAAGCTATTGCCGACAGTTTGCCCTCTAAAAATAGTCTATAACTCAACTTCAAAGTGGGTCCTATCAGAGGATGTGCCTTTACTGAAGTCGGGAGTTTTCTATAACACCAAGCGGCTCTTTGCAGTCTAAACCCGGCCACATCTTCCATTCCCCATGTCTGCTCCAATCGATCAGAAGTGCCACCTGATAATATTTATACAGGTCTGGTATAGCTAAACCACCATATTTTTTGGGTAGGGTCAATAAAGATCTACTAATTCTTGGGCGTTTTTTTGCCCATATAAATCTAATCAGTAGGGAATGTATTTGCTTAAAATAGTTTTTAGGTATAGCAATAGGTAATGCCTGAAACAAATAGAGAAACTTCGGGAGAATACTCATTTTAATGATATTACACCTCCCAAACCATGAAAAAAGCCCTTTCTGCCATTTTCCAAGAAGATTTTGCACATTATGTAACAGTGGGGGGAAGTTGAGTTTATACATACATGAAAGATCTGACGGAATAAAAGTTCCCAGATATTTCAAAGCTTGATCTGACCATTTAATTTTATAACTTAACTTCAGTGTTCTCAGTATATCTTTAGGAATCATTACTCCCATGGCTTCAGATTTTGATAAATTGATCTTAAAATCTGATAGAGCACCATAAACCTCTATTTCTTTCAAAAGATTAGGTAGTGAGACTATCGGGTTAGTTAATGAGAATAACATATCATCCGCGTAAGCCAAAGTCTTATATTGCATTCCCCCTACTGATAGGCCCCCTATATCTAGATTTGAGCGAATTTTACACAGTAAGGGTTCCAAGGACAAAACAAATAAAATTGGGGACAGGGGACATCCCTGTCTAGTCCCGTTCTTGACGCCAAATAGCTGAGATAAAACTCCATTCACTTTTACCTGAGCAGTTGGTTGGGTATAAATACTTGAAATCCATCGAAACATGTTGTTTCCCAGTCCTATCTGTCTTAATACTGAGAACATAAATTGCCAGTTAATACGGTCAAAAGCTTTCTCTGCATCTGTCCCCAAAAATAAGCATGTAATTTTATAAGTATTAGCTACATGGAATAAGTTCAAGGATCTGATTGTCCTGTGCTTCCCGCATCTGAACGAACCCTACCTGATCTTGATTAATCAGGATGGGTAAGTATTGCTGGAGCCTTGTCGCTAGAATTTTTGAAAAAAGCTTCAGATCTATATTTAAAAGGGATATTGGCCTATAACTTCCACATTGCATTGGATCTTTACCTTCCTTAAGTAGAATTGTAATTAGGGCTTTCAACGTATCCCCATGGAACGTAGTTGTATCTCCCAGTCCATTGTACAATCTAACCAAGTAGGGCCCTAAAATAGGGAAAAGGAGTTTATAATACTGGGCCGTAAACCCGTCTGGGCCGGGGGCTTTGCCTATTTTTGCTAGATTTACTGCTTCTTGGACTTCCTCCAGTGTAATTGGTCTTTCCAATTCCTGTTGTGCGGTAGGTGTCAGTCCAGACATTTCCGAGGAAGCTAGATATTCTTCCACCGCCTTCTGATTTAGAGGGTTTGAATGTAAGTTATACAAAGAAGAATAAAAGTCACAAATTTCTGTGCTATGTCTCTTGGCAGTACATGTTTTCCGCCTTCACTTCCCATGATCGATGGGACATAAGTCCTTAATTGCTGCTCCCTCAAAGAGTTAGCAAGTTGTTTACCGCATTTGTTCCCGTATTCATAGCTCTGCTTTAGTCCTGCTTGTATTGCTCTTTTAGCTTTATACATAAGTAAATCTGTGGTCTGTCTACGCGCCGCATCTGAACGAACCCTACCTGATCTTGATTAATCAGGAGGGGTAAGTATTGCTGGAGCCTTGTCGCTAGAATTTTTGAAAAAAGCTTCAGATCTATATTTAAAAGGGATATTGGCCTATAACTTCCACATTGCATTGGATCTTTACCTTCCTTAAGTAGAATTGTAATTAGGGCTTTCAACGTATCCCCATGGAACGTAGTTGTATCTCCCAGTCAATTGTACAATCTAACCAAGTAGGGCCCTAAAATAGGGAAAAGGAGTTTATAATACTGGGCCGTAAACCCGTCTGGGCCGGGGGCTTTGCCTATTTTTGCTAGATTTACTGCTTCTTGGACTTCCTCCAGTGTAATTGGTCTTTCCAATTCCTGTTGTGCGGTAGGTGTCAGTCCAGACATTTCCGAGGAAGCTAGATATTCTTCCACCGCCTTCTGATTTAGAGGGTTTGAATGTAAGTTATACAAAGAAGAATAAAAGTCACAAATTTCTGTGCTATGTCTCTTGGCAGTACATGTTTTCCGCCTTCACTTCCCATGATCGATGGGACATAAGTCCTTAATTGCTGCTCCCTCAAAGAGTTAGCAAGTTGTTTACCGCATTTGTTCCCGTATTCATAGCTCTGCTTTAGTCCTGCTTGTATTGCTCTTTTAGCTTTATACATAAGTAAATCTGTGGTCTGTCTACGCGCCGTCAGTAACTCCCGTTCCACCTCTATATTAGGGGCTCGCTTATGTAAAGTTTCTAAGCGGTGAATATCTGCCATTAAAGATGTTAATTTTGCCTCTCTCTCTCTCTTTTATTCCTAGCCCCATGCTTGATCAGAACTCCCCGGATCACTTCTTTGTGGGCTTCCCAGCTAACCCCGGGATTACATTCTGGTATATCATTAATCTGAAAGTACCATATTGCCTCTTTACGGATAACCAGTATAACTCTTCTATAACCAGGGGGTCTTGTAAGAGGCTTTGGGTATCTGATAACGTGTATTTCTTGAAAATTGGTGCGTGGTCGGACCAAGTAATCTTCCCAATATTAACTTCCTCTATTGCATGTGCTTGGTTGTGTAAAGTAAAAAAATAATCTATCCGGGAATATGTTTTATGCGGAATTGAATAAAATGAATAGTCTCTTTCTCCAGAATGAAATAGGCGCCAAGTATCCACTAGTCTTGCTCCATATAACATTTTAGAGATTCGTTTCCGAACCTTCAGGGGTACAGCCGAGACCCCTGCAGAAGTGTCCTCTCCCGGAACTAAAGGAATATTCAGATCGCCCCCCAAGATCAGCTGCCCTTCTAGGGTGCCCATAGTCTTATCCAAAAATTTCCTAAAGAAGATATCCTGTTGAAAGTTTGGGGCGTAGAAGGAGGCGAGGGTCACTCCTACCTCCCCAATCTTTCCCTTTAGGATCAGGTATCGCCCCCCTACGTCTATCAGAGACTCTGTACATGACCATGGGATCTTATTGGCAATCAAAATAGACACCCCCTTTGTCTTGGCCAGGGGGTTAGTAGCATGGTCGCCTATTGGAAACGATCCATTTCTAAGTAAAGGGAGATTATTCTCCCTAAAATGAGTTTCCTGGATAAATGCTATATCGATTTTTAACTGTTTTAACTCCTGTAGCAGAATACGTCGCTTTTCAGGAGTGTTCAGTCCCTTAGCATTAATTGATACTACTGAGAGAGAATCTATCCCTCTCTTCAAAAAAGAGAGAGATTAAAGAGAGAGCCCCCGGTGAGGGGAAGAGAAAAAAAAAACCCCAAACAAAAAATAAAACCTAAAACCCCTACACCCTCCCAATTAACACCCCCAACAGGGGAAGCACTTCTGCAACCTCTCCCGGGGGTCAAAGCTTATTAGCTTTATACACTCAGACCTCCTACGACCTATCTCCTATATGAGTGTTTGCCTAATGGGGGAATATGGTTGAGCATGACCCAGTGAGGGGAGTCCCCGATTACCCCCACCAACTCCTACTGATCACATTATATTTATTACATTACAGTGCCCCTTTATACTCAAGGTTGCAGCCTTATAGTGTTTAATACATTCTAATATCAGCGCCTAACAACATATTTATTCATATTTAACCCTATTACTTTATTCAAGAAAAAAAAAGAAAGGTACTAATCCCTCCCCGAGCGGGGAGCAAAAAAAAAAATCAAAACAGAATTGATTTAAAGGATCACAGAAGCTGAGATGTTTTTAACATTATATAGTGATACAATGTATTTTGTTACTAGTAGTAATGAGCTGAATGTGTCTGGATTTCATTCAAGCAGGGTATGGTAAACATGACTAATATTCAGGTGTCAAATCTAAATCACATTGAGCTCAATGTTAAAAAGCAGTTCTGGTCACGTTCTGGTCTAATAAGCAATGAATTATCAAACAATTGCACGGAGAGCTGGGCACAGCTCAGCCTGACTTGATTTTGCTCTGAAAATGGGATGAGAAGTCCTCTGCCAGAACACAGCACTGTATACAATATGTAGCTTGTAGTCAGGTTGCCTACTGTTAGTTAAACAGCTGGCTGCCCTAGTTGGGAGGGAAGGGTTAATGCAGTTTCCTCACTTTTTCTAAACTCTGCCTCTCTCCCTGTGTGGGGGGCTCTGCCCAGTCTCAGTCTGCTGCATGGGAAGAGGGTACAGACAGACCTCCAAGGTGTAATTTCCAGCTGCTTACAAAGCTGTTTCTGCCAAGGGGCTCTCTCTCTGGGAAACCTTTTGTTGAACACTGCAACCACCACCATGTAGGGGGACTTCTGGGACCTGCAGTGCATCCTGAAGACACCAGCATCATGGACTTTGCCATGTATGGACTCTTCCTGTGCAGGTATGCTGGGGCAGTCAAAGTAGTAGTAGTTAGGGTTTTAGAGAGGTAAAGACTGTTTGCCTGTTGTGATGAAGTTTCTTATGTAAAGCATTGAAACCTTGCCATGCCTGGTCTGAAGTTATTTAAAGGAGTGTATAAACGTAACTGGCACTCTATGCATAGACTTTGCAGCCCGGGTCATTTAAAGCACATTGGGGTATGAAGAGTCAACATTGTATAGAGTACAGGCAAGTGGTTACCAGGGGTAATTTTTTAAGTCTAGCAACCAGTCCAAGCAGCCTGTTGTGGAGCGTGGTACCTGTGACAGGCAGGGATACTAGTAGCAGAAGGGGGGGGGGACTTCTGTCGCCCTCTCCCCAAGAAATCTATCTCCCATAGCAATGGGAGTAGGTGCTCGGCCTAGCCACCAGGTACAGAAGAGAAAGAGTTAACTAAGTACATGCTTTGCATCCAGTTTATTTGTTCAAGTGTACATGGTGTACACTTGAACAAATAAACTGGACTCCATGCATGTACTTAGTTAGTTCTAGGTTGAGTTATCCCCAAGAGTGGCCTTTTCCTTGTCCGGAGCATTAATAAGAATGACACGAGTAAAGGTACCCCATGTGCAGGACGAGTGACCCAGTCTGCGGTGCCTAGCGTAGCCCACAAACTCATGCTTCATACGGTTTGGGCTGACAATGGCCGTATAAATTAGAATAGAACGTAGTTTGTTTGGGCTAGCTTGGCCCAGTTTAAATCATATATTAATTTCCACATTGTATTTCAGTTATTCTTTTCCTATATCTATCAAACTGAATGATCTTGACATTTTAAAATTTACTTTGTAAAATAATCAGTTTACTTCCTTGAGTTCTGGGACAGGTACCCACTATGCCCTATGAGTAGCCACTGCTGTGTCACAGAACTTACAGTTTGGCTAAGGAAGGAGGCGTGACTTGTCTCCAAAGCATGTTCCAAATGGCTATTCCACTCCGAGGTTGACAGGTCAGGTTCCCAGCTTTGACAGCTCACTTCCCAGCATCCTCTGATATCCTTCCTTCACTGGAGCCATCCTCAGTGCCCTGGACTGACAGCTTAACCATGGGCAGGACGATTTTCACAGAGCTCTCTCCGGTCTCACATCTGTACAGCTGACACCTTTGTGAGTGGAACCTTTTTAATGTGTTTTATTTACTTGTAATAAAAACTGTACTTCACCAAGTGGTGCTTGGTGCTTCTCTTCCTTCTTCTGTTAAAGCGCGAGTCTCCCAGTCCTTCTGGATACAGGCTTCCTTGCTTCCCACTTTTCAGTTACCCTTTTCAATAATCATTTCCAGTCTGTCTTTAGACTTTTTCCCATTTAACATTCTGGACATTCATATAGACAGTACATCATAATATTCTGGACGATCCATTTAAGTCATCTTAAAAGAGAAGGGTAGCACTGAGAATATTGTTTGTCTCTTGATAGAAGTCACAGAGCCTGCCTTGTGAACTACAGCGGTGCCAAGAGGTTGAGTTTCAGGAGGCATAGTCATTAAGAAATCACAGCAAGGTATCATCGGATATTTAGTCCTTAGAAATTAAAAGTAAAAAGCAGAGGCGATGGTGCAAAGCATGGATGAAATCCATATAGTTGTGGAAAGATATGGCCAACAGACAAGGAAAGTTGTACAAGAAAATGGTATAATGTATGGCCAACCTTAGTCCCCCATGTGTTCTGTACCACTCACCCTAGGAGTACAGCCCTGCCAAGACCTCTTTATGGCAGCTGCAATTCAGGATTACATCTTGATATACCAGGGTTATCCAGCTCCCATACCCTGTGCTAACCGGGGCCCACCCACAGCTTGCACAACGTATTATATGGGCACTAGCTGCACCCATGATATAATAACAGGAGGGATTTCTCTAAAAGGGAAGGTAACATCTGTTTAAAGCGTTCCGCCCCCCCACCCCAGCAAAAAATGTAAAGTCAGCAGCTACACATACTGTAGCTGCTGACTTTTAATATTAGGACACTTACCTGTCCTGGAATCCAGAAATGTCAGCTTTCTGATTGGCCCGGCGGCAGGGAAGGAGGAGGGAGGCTGAACTTCCGAGTGATCTCGCCACAGTGAGATCCCTTTAGAAGTGGGGACAAGTACCTGTTAAAAACAGGTCCCCGCTCCCCTCGAAATGTGGCACTGGAAGGGTGAGGAGGCAGATAAGCATAGCTTCCACTTTTGGGTGGAACTCCGATTTAAGATCTTCCCTTTAGCATTCCATAATGGCAACAGAGCCACTTACTGGCAGGCAGGCTAACCGCACCTGCCTACACAGTTTTTATTTTATTTAGCAAAGCAGTTAAAATTACATGTCAGGGGTCTTTAACTCCATCTGCTGGTTGGAAATTATAAATACCAAAACCTATATTTAATATTTCATATTTACCTAACTAAATAAAAGTGAAACATAATTTTAGCAATTTTATTTTTATGTCCTGATTAGAATATTGAATATATATATATATATATATATATATATATACAAAATGTTGTACATTGCCTTTATGTGATTAGGTTGCATTGTCATTTGGCTGCTAGTCAGAAACAGGCATTTAAATGATCTTTTCTCCAAGAGAATTACAGAAACTGATCTTGGGATGTATTTATTTTCTAACCTGCCACAATATACAAGGAATGAAACCCATGCATCTGAGGGGTCTGTGCAATCTATGCTGCTAATTTCTGACACCCGAATGTGATAAATGACCGGCATGCTTTAAGTTAAAGACTGGCAAATTAACAGTTAATTAGGAGATGATATATGGCAGAACCAGGGTCCCTGTGATTTAGACTGCTCTCTCAGCTGCTGCTTCTTTTTAAATCTTAAAAAAAGCAAAGTGTTTATGTACTTGTAACAAGTGTCTGAGTGCACTGTTATGTCTGCACTATGTCACATACTTGGATTGCTATCATATGTTTCTCGCCCAACACCGATTCCCCTTTTCTTAAAGAAGATTTTTATTTTTTTTACCTAGCAATGGAACAAAAGACTTGGGATAAATCGTAATCAAAATACAATTTAAATTGCTTTATAGTTGAGTATTTTTTGTAGAGCTATTTAACTGCTTTCCTCTTTGGTTAATTATTGATAACACAAGAGATTTACGTCTTTTTTTTTTTTTTTTTGTTAAAGGGAGTATTCATGATAACTAAATCTGTACAAATACTCTGCGTTTAACGACTTACCTGTTTAACGACCACTCGGACTTACGACCAGCTCTCCCCATCCGAACAACTCACTATATATCATTGTATTGTACTATACAGTACACAATTTTTGTTTGTGTTCTATACTTATGCAAATTAAAATAACGTTATTGAGCTGGAGTTGTGTGTTTAGATCTTTTTTTCACACTACAGTACAGTACAGTAGTTAAAAATGCTTAAAATATTGATTACTTGTGACTCATTGTTTAACAACCAATTCGTTTAACGACCTGGTCATTGGAACGGAACTTGGTTGTTATGTGAGGAGTACCTGTAAATTGCTTGGGATTCCTGCATACTGTTACAAACAGATATACTGGCCCTAATCTTCTAATGAAAAAACATGCACACTGTAAAAAAGATATGTTAGAGAACCAGGCTAAACAACCCAATCATATTATCACAGTATTTACTTGGGGCACGCAGCTGTGCACATCAGCTACAGTATACATACATATGACAAATTCAGTAATTTATTTGATTTTTTAAACAGTATACTTTCTAGATTCTAAATATATGCCAGCCAAATGGTGACAAATCGAAAGTAAAATGGGATGATATTTTTGAGGCTATATTACAACCGTTAACGATTTTGCATTTGTATATCATACAGTAAGAATATGTTCATTAGGTATGAATTGCTATCACTAAAGGCAATTTTACAGAAGGTACCACAGTGGGCATGCATGAACACAAAAGGCCCATTCATGGTTTCATATTTTGCACGTTGTAATAATACATACCCAAATATACACTGCCATATTTGTTACACGAGAACTACGTATAGGCTCTTAATGAGGACTGTTGAGCCTATACGTAGGCTTAATGAGCCTACGTATAGGCTCATTAAAGCGGTTATGCACTCTGTAAAAAAAATTTTTTTTTGATACGGGATATAAAGGATGCTTACCTTTATTGGGGGACTCACCTGTTCCATCTTCCATCTCGATCGCCGCCGGTTTTCGTCCGATGAAGATCCTCGTCTTCTTCTTTTGTGCTGGGGGCCATCTTGCCTGTGGGCATGTGAAACACCCACAGGAACTTTAGATGGCCCAGCATGCACCGCCGTTACTCGCGCGTGCGCAGTAACGGCACATCTGCCGACATCTCACGAGATTTCGGCAGATGTGGCCGAAATCTCGGGAGATTTCGGAAGATGTGGCCGAAATCTCGCGAGATTTCGGAAGATGCCCGCACTGACTCCTGGGATGAATGACACCAGATCCCAGGAGACAGTGCGGCGTGACGACGATCGACGCAGAGACCCCGCCCGCCGCCGCAGAGAGAGAAGACCGGAAGTCTTCAATTACAAGGTAAGTAAAAAAATAAAAATAAAAAAACATTTCATTTAGTACTCTTTGCCTGATTTGGAAGGCAAAGAGATTTACTAAATGAAATGGGTGCAGAACCGCTTTAAGAGCCTATACATAGTTCTCTTGTAACAAATATGGCAGTGTATATTTAGGTATGTATTATTACAACATGCAATATATGAAACCATGAATGGGCCTTTTGTGTTCATGCATGCCCACTGTGGTACTCTCTGTAAAATTGCCTTTAGTGATAGCAGTTCACACCTATTGCACGTAGTAGGTGTGAATCGTATTAGATCTCACAAAAGGCCCACTCATGGTTTCATATATTGCACGTTGTAATAATACATACCCAAATATACACTGCCATATTTGTTACAAGAGAACTACGTATAGGCTCTTAATGAGGACATGTCACCTTTTCACAAAAAACAACAGCAGCAAAGAGCTCCACATGCTCTTACAAAATCATCTTATTTATTAGTTAAGCAAACACGTTTTGCATTTACTTACAACAACAGTTTCCACTTCCTGGTTGAGTGAAGCACTGATTATGTAACCATGGCTTCACAACTGCATCCTAAAGTTTCTGTTACAGGTTGCAGGAGGCAGACCCAGAGTTCTATGTAGAGTTCCAGGAAGTAAAGATGGAAGATGGAGATGGACTCATCTGCCCCTAGTAAAGATGGCCATCGTGAGAAGAATGGGGAAAAAGAAAAATGAAATATTCAAAGAATAAAACACCAGCAATTATCTTTATATATCTGTTTGTAGATTGGCATTACTATACATTTCACCTGTTTACAAAGGTGCCTTTGTTGGAATTTTTATGATAAAGATAAAGTTCCTTTTTAATGAGCTATAAGGGGTCATTGTCATGTTTAAAACATTTTTTTTTTCATTTTTAAAAGCAGAATCCTAACATATTATTTAGTTAATCAGATGTATATCAGAGTTATAAGAGGAGTGCATTTCTAAATGTCTTGCAGGGCAATTTCATGGTTCAGATGGTAGACGCACCAACTAGAAATAAAGCATTACTAGATCTACTGATTACCAACAATATAGACCTGATCACGGATGTGGAAATACGGGGAAATTTAGGAAACAGCAATCACAGGTCAATTGGCTTCAGTAAAAATCACACAAATAGGAACAAAGAACACAGAGGAGAGATGGGTTTGCTTTAAGAGCATATTAAATAAGGGAATTAGCCAGTGCATCCCATTGGGTAATACATTTAAAAGAGCTAACAAAAGTCCTGGATGGCTTAACTCCAATGTGAAAATGCATATAAAAGCAAAAGAGAAGGCCATCAAAAAATACAAGGTTGAGGGATCATCATCAGCATTCAGACTTTATAAAGAATGCAACAAGAAATGTAAATGTGCAATTAGGGCAGCTAAGATAGAACACAAAAGCAGAGGAGAGCAAAAAAAATCCCAAGAAATTGTTTAATTATGTAAACAGTAAAAAAGGAGGACAGACCATATTGGCCCCATAAAGAATGAGGAAGGACATCTGGTTACAAAGGATGGGGAGATGGCGAAGGTATTGAATTTATTCTTCTCCTCAGTCTTCACGAGGGAATCGGGGGACTTCAGTAACCAAAACTGCAGTGTTTATACTTGTGACACATCACAGGAAGCTCCCTCATGGCTAGCAGAGGACAGAATTAAAATTAGACTTGGGAAACGTAACATTAATAAATAACCGTGACCGGAAGGTTTGCACCCGAGGGTACTTAGGGAACTCAGTCAAGTAATTGCCAGACCATTGTTCCCAATTTTTACTGACAATCTACTGACTGGAATGGTACCAGCGGATTGGAGAAAAATCAATGTAGCACCAATTTTTAAAGGGCCCAAAATACATCCCTGGAAATTACAATCCAGTTAGCCTAACATCAATAGTATGCAAGCTCTTGGAGGGGATGATAAGGGACTATATACAAGATTTTAGTAATGAAAACAGTACCATTAGCAGTAATCAGCATGGATTCATGAAGAATCGTTCTTGCCAAACTAATCTATTAACCTTCTATGAGGAGGTGAGTTGCCATCAAGATAAAGGAAGGCCTGTAGATGTGGTGTATCTATATTTTGCAAAAGCATTTGCTACAGTTCCCCAAAAACGTTTACTGTACAAAATAAGGTCTGTTGGCATGGACCATAGGATGAGCACATGGATTGAAAACTGGCTACAAGGGTGAGTTCAGATGGCGGTAAAAAAGGGGGAATACTCACAATGGTCAGGGTGGGTAGTGGGGTCCCACATGGTTCTGTGCTGGGACCAATCCTATTTAATTTGTTCATAAACGACCTGGAGGATGGGGTAAACAGTTCAATTTCTGTATTTCTGGATGATACTAAGCTAAACAGGGAAATAACTATTCCGCAAGATGTGGAAACCTTGCAAGAAGATCTGAACATATTAACTGGTTCCTGACCGGCGCACTGCGATGTATGTTGGCAGAATGGCACGGACAGGCATAAGGGCGTACAGGTAAGTCCCTTTAACAATGTTGCCGTGCCATCGCGCGCGCGCCACCGGTCGGAACCCCCGTGAGTCCGGTCGCGGGTCCCGTGGACTCGATTGCCGCGGGGATACCCGCGATCGTCTCAAGGGAAGGCTGAACGGGGAGATGCGGAAGTAAACAGCATCTCCCCGTTCTGCCTAGCAACAAGTGAGATCAATGTTTACTAATTCACAGCCATGCCCCCCACAGTTAGTAACACGGCCCTAGGAACACTTAACTACACTGCCACCCCCTGGTTAACCCCTTCGCTGCCAGTGTCATTTACACAGGAATCAGTGCATTTGTATAGCACTGATTGCTGTATAAATGGCAATGGTCCCAAAAATGTGTCAAAAATGTGTCAAAAATGTCCGATGTGTCCACCATAATGTCGCAGTCACACTAAAAATCGCCGATCGTCGCCATTACTAGTAAAAAAAAAAATATTAATAAAAATGCTATAAAACTATTCACTATTTTGTAAACGCTATAACTTTTGCGCAATAATCGCTTATTGCTATTTTTTTTACCAAAAAAATGTAGAATACGTATCGGCCTAAACTAAGGGGAAAAAATTTTTTTTTATATATTTTGGGGGATATTTATTATAGCTAAAAGTAAAAAATAATGCAGTTTTTTTGCTCTTTTTTTGTTTATAGCGCAAAAAATAAAAACCACAGGGGCGATCAAATACCACCAAAAGAAAGCTCTATTTGTAGTAAAAAAAGGACGTCAATTTTGTTTGGGAGCCACGTTGCACGACCGCGCAATTGTCAGTTAAAGCGACGCAGTGCCGAATCGCAAAAAGTGGTCTGGTCTTAAGCCAGCGAAATGGTCCGGTCTGAAAGTGGTTAATGGGGTGGGCAACTACATTGCAAATAAGGTTTAATGTAGAAAAATGTTAAATAATGCATTTGGGTGGCAAAAATATGAATGCAATCTATACACTGGGGGGAGAACCTGGGATGGAAAAGGACCTGGGGGTCCTAGTAGATGATAGGCTCAGCAATGGCATGCAATGCCAAGCTGCTGCTAACAAAGCAAACAGAATATTGGCATGCATTAAAAAAGGGATTAACTCCAGGGATAAAGCGAAAATGCTCCCACTCTACAAGACTCTGGTCTGGCTGCACCTGGAGTATGCTGTCCAGTTCTGGGCACCAGTCCTCAGGAAGGATGTACTGAAAATGGAGCGAGTACAAACAAGGGCAACAAAGCTAATAAAGGGTCTGGAGGATATTAGTTATGAAGAAAGGTTGCGAGCACTGAACTTATTCTCTCTGGAGTAGAGATGCTTGAGGGGGGATATGGATCGATACTTTGAAAAAACTACTAGATAAGCACTTGAACGACCACAACTTGGACTTGATGGACTTGTGTGTTTTTTCAACCTCACCTACTATGTAACTATGCATAATGCACAGTGCATAGGAGTCAGGAGAGCATAATGCACAGAATGCAGGGGTCAGGTGTGCATAACACACAAACACGGGGTCAGGAATGCATAACCAGTACTAAGACAAAAAGCTTTAAGAGACTCCAGCTCCTGTTTAAAGGATTTAAAGGATGTCTGCATCTCTTTAGGAATTGCACTAGGACATTGTTGGTGGAGAGAGCCCTAAAGTGTAACAAGAACGAGAACACTAGAGGCTGGGTTAGCATGGGCAATACGAGCTGGAACCCAGTACCATCGCAACTGCACTTTGTACGCTGTTTCTAAAGTGGCAGTATTAACCACTAGGCGACCAGCCGCTGCAGTTATACTGTGGCAGGTTGGCTCGGCTGGGTAAAAATCGCCATAGCTGTACGTCGCTCCTTTAAGACATGACAGCATACGCTTGGGGAGAGGAGAGAGATCATGTGTTCATACACAAGTATGGACACAGATCTCTCTCCTCCCCTAGTCAGTCCCATCCCCCCTACATTTAGAACACATCTAGGGAACACAATTAACCCCTTGATCGCCCCTTAGTGTTAACCCCTTCCCTGCTAATGACATTTATACAGTAATCAATGGCTATTTTTAGCTCTGATCGCTGTATAAATGCCAATGGTCCCAAAATAGTGTCAGAAGTGTCCAATTTGACCGCCGCAATATCACAGTCCCGATAAAAATCGCAGATTACGGCCATTACTAGTAAAAAAAAAATAATAATAATAAAAATGACATAAATCTATCCCCTATTTTGTAGACGCTATAACTTTTGCGCAAACCAATCAATATACGCTTATTATTTTACCAAAACTATGTAGAAGAATGCATATCGACCTAAACAGAGGAAACAATTTGTTTTTGTTTTTTGTTTTTATTTGGGATAGTTATTATAGCAAAAACTACAAAATATTGTGTTTTTTTTTTAATTGTCGCTCTTTATTTGTTTATAGCACAAAAAATAAAAAACGTAGAGGTGAAAAAATACCACAAAAAGAAAGCTCTATTTGTGGTTGAAAAAATTACATAAATGTTGCTTGGGTACAACGTTGCATGACTGCGCAATTGTCAGTTAAAGCGACGCAGTCTTGAATCGCAAAAAATGGCTTGGTCAGGAAGGGAGCAAATCCTTCCGAAGCTGAAGTGGTTAAAGGAACATTTAGCTACAGAAGACCAGGCCCTACTCCAATCCGCCGGGTCGATCTCAGTACCCAGATCTCGTTCTCATTGATAGGAAAGCGAGGTGAAAGAAGATCGACTATTCAAAGATGCATAGAGAATAGAGATAAGACCCGGAGAGCCCAGGGAATGTAGACAGATATGTTCGAAGGTGATTGTCTGGAATAGATAAGAAGTACGCCACAGCAAAGCTATCCAGTATTGGAGCTGGAAAAAGCAAAATAATTCTGACTGGGGAGCGTCATAGGACTCACAAAATGCAGACCACGTTGTTGGAGCACGCGTGTTTTACTTTCAATGATAATGGTAAACATGACAAATAGAGAGGGTGAGTCTCCCTAACGGGGAACACATGACAGCAATAAAAACAGTAAAAAGCAGGTGTTCTAATCCCTCTCCACCCTATCAAAAACTGAAAAAAAAAGTTTTGCCTTTAGTTGCACTTTTTCATAAGCCCTATCGTTTCAGTCAGTATCTATCTCTCCAGCCTTTGACTCCAGAGAAGGGGAGCTAGAGGATTTAGGCAGCAATGTTTGGCTTGTCTATCCCCTCGGGTCCAGGGGGTCATCACTAATGCGAGGGCTGTGGGGAATCTTTTTTAAGAGAGGTATTGCTCTGTGTACTGGCTGTGGCTGCCATCTTGGATGTGACCAGTGCTCTGTGCCTGTTGGGAGAGGAAGCTGTCCAGGTCTGCCTGGGAGGTATGTGACAGACTGGATCTGGACCCGAGGCTGCACACTTCCCTATCAATTTGAAAGCAGCAGGTAGAATTGAAGCCACAAGAGGCCACAGTTTCACCAGCACAAAGCAAGGAAACCCCTCCCCAAAGTAACCAGTTTTGACTGCAGCTGGGGCTTTAATAACTATACCAAGTGGGGATAAAGCAGAAATATGTATATGAAATAATATAAATGTACAAAATAACAATAATAAATTAAAAACATAATAACGTAGGTACATGTCCATGGGATAAGTTTTGATGGGATTGTTATTGGGAGATAACACATTTTATAAAATAATACATGCAAAATAATGCATATTATATCATCATGATTCCTGACAGCCATGGGTCAGAAAGGCAGTTCTCATCCTTATTGTAACATGGGGGATTTAATAAAGAGTGTTACAGACATACAGACAAGACTCCACACCAAAATTTTCAGTGAATCTATCAGTGGCTGGCACTGAGGTGAAAATGTCCATACTGGACACTCTTTCTACAGTGTGCTCCCTCCTCAGCCACTGAGCTCATTACAGACAGGTGCATGGCTTAGTAGTTTTGTGGTGGGGTGGGAGGAGACTGATGTCGAAGAAAGACTAGTTTCCCCATCAGGTCTGCCTTCCCTGATTGAGAGACTATTGGAATATTCAAGTCTAAAAAGTCAGAGGCTGATGCAGTCCACCAAGCTCCATCTATCATAAAGGTATCACTTTTGTGTGCACTGACCTTCTGAGTTTCTTGTGACACAGCTGGGAATTTATTGAAATAAACTGTATCTGAGCCCCATGAACAGAAAATGCTATTTAATTCCAAGGCCACCCTTCGGGGACATCTGATTCCTTGCAGAGGCTTAAGGAGTTGGCTTCACAGCTTGCATCTGTGGATGAACTGTAGAAGCCCCGTCCCTCGGCCATCAAAAAGTGCAAGCAGAGCTTGACCTTTTGGCCACCAAGCAAGCCGAGAAAGCTCTTAGATGGGCCAAACATAATTTTTTTACCTGCGCTAACAATCGGGTACTATGCCAAGAAACTGAACTTAGTGGGATGCTCCCACAAACTGATCAGCCTACGCACTGCTAATGGGGACCTGACATGGGATCCTGCCATGGTCACCTCCTCTTTTGCTGATTTTCTGTCTACTGATCTACTCTTCGCTGAATGCTATCAGGATCTATGCAATTCTATGGAACCTGAAGATTGGAGCAAGGTCTGGTCTTTCATAGCAAAAAGTGGTGATGTGGTCCACATTTGGTGGTCATGCCCACATTTAACAGGGTTCGGGTCCCGGGTCTTTGGACTTTTACACACTCTATTTCACATACCTATCCGTTAGGATGCAAAACTGGCACTATTTCATTCTCCAATTTAGGGCCTATTCTCCTATCAACAGAAGCTTGCAACTTATCTATGTATTGCCACTAAATGTGCCATTGCCAAGGCCTGAAAGTCAACTTTGGTGGTATTTGCAGCGGTGAAGAGCAACCTGACCACCTTGATGATCAACAAAAAGATGTCAAGCATCTTACATGAGTCCCATGCTAAATTTCTGAAAGTATGCTCTCCCCACCCTGCATCCAACCAGCCTGGGCATTTTGTAATTGTTGTGGCTCTTGCCCAAACCTGCAGGACCTTCCTTAACCCAACCCTCCCCGCCTTTTTTTTTGTTTTGTTTTGTTTTGTTTTCGCTCTGTCTTCATTCTACTCCTTCTCTTATTAACGGTCCCCCTCTCAGGTTTCCCTATGGTAAAACCCGAGCCCTGTGCTTAGGTAAATCATGTGGACAAATGGCCCCCAACGCGTGGTTGTCTAGTGGAAATTCTATATTGCCTAAATGGTTGTTGCACATGACTTCACTCATGTCTGTATGACTTGTTTCTCATTGTGTAACCCCTGCGTGGGTGACTTGCTGTACTTTTACTTTTCAGTGCAACATTAAAATTATTGTACCAGAAAACACTATTTAATTCATTTTTAGTATTTAAAGCAAACTCATCCATCCATCCATGTCTCCATACTTTATTTTGTTGAGAAATCACTTTGAAAAATACCCCCTAGCATTTGTAGCCACGGCCATCTTGAGTAAGGGCAACTGATTCGTATATCATTTACTTCATGAAATCCATCCTCCCTTAGCTCAGGCATGCAAGCAGGAGGATGTGCTTAGCTGAGGAAAACCCTCCTCCCCTCCTCCAGATTTAAAAAAAATGTCCATGAGGACTCACGTGACATCATTTTAGCTTGGGCCAGAAACCAGGAAGCAATTGAAAAAATGTTTAAATCAAGTAAATATAATATACAGTACCTTCCTATCTATTTACTAACGCTAACAGCTTAAGAATGAAAAATAGTTATTGCTGAGTAAAAGTGTTTAGTTCTGCTTCAATGTGTATGTAAAGCCATTTTTTGCGTTAGATAGAATCTTGAAAGGTTAGTATCCCTTTCTGTTTTTATTGTTATCTGTTTATCCACTGGACTGATTTACCCTCTCTAATTGTCCTGGCAACCATTGTCTTAAAGTGGTTGTAAATCTCAGACATGAAATCTGAACAAAGCCTATCCATCTATGGTGTGTACTTAGAGAGTACTATTGCCCTGTACACACGGTCGGAAATTCCGACCACAAAATCCGTCGGATTTTTTCCGACGGATTTTGTCCGACACTGATGTTGCATACACACGGTCGGACAAAGTTGTCGGAAAATCCGATCATTCTGAACGTGGTGACGTTCGTTGCGTACGACGGAACTACGTAGAGGCTAGTAGCCAATAGCTTTGGTCTTGTAATGTGATCTGAGCATGCGTGGCACTTTGTCCATCGGAATTCGCTACACACAATCGGAAAAAGTCCTATCGGACTTTGTTGTCGGAAAATTTGAGAGCAGGATCTCAAATTTTTTCGGCAGAAATTCCGACGGAAAAAGTCAGATGGAGCCCACACACGGTCGGATTTTCCGACAACATGGTCCAATAGCACATTTTTTGTCGGAAATTCCGACCGTGTGTACGGGGCATTAGTGTCATTTATTCCACTGCTATCTGCACAAGTCACTTCTGTCAGGCTTTCCTGACACAGAGGTAAAACTGTGACAGGGGAGGGGGCTCCAACACACAACCTGAATTAATAGCCTCATCTCTGTTCCTGTGTGCAATGTGAAGGGGGAGGGAGAGATGTCTCTCCTCACTGAGCTCTGCAGAGTGTAACTTCAGCTCCATGCCCCCTGCTTTCTGAAATCTCATAAAAGCTGTATAATTACTTGACTTTAAACGGCTGTACAGAAGAAAAGGCATCAGATAAACAGGTACAACATATGTAGGAGAATTTGTTTGATGTCTGTGTTTCACCCGAGGTCAGTCACTTCACTGGGTATACAGTATGTATGAAAAGGTAAGGATAGATAACTGCGCCTCTGATGTATCAAGCTGCTAACACAACAATGTGACCAATTGTGCGATAAAATTAAAAAGAAAAAGTGTGGCGCTAAATAAAACGTGTTTGAACAATCATCATAGGCGAGAATGGGGAAATCTCAACCCTCAAGGTGAGTGTTCAACTTTAATGTGAGAAAAAAAGCGGACGTTAATCCACTGGTAACGTGTTAAATACTCTACTAGTCAAGAGACACAATCATGTGCGTATAAAATATAAGTGCTACGGGAAATTTTTCGACCAAATCAACAGAAGAAAAAATTAAAAAATATATATTGTATATCGTGAATAATGATGGTGTCAGTGTTTGTGCAATTCACTGCACGTGAAACTCCTTGTGAGAAGAAACACCTAAATCAACAAAAATTCATATTCGATATAAGTAGTAGAAGATGATATGACCACTATACGTTGCCTCACTACACCAATATAGATGTGTAATGTGACACACATTTTGAATATTTGAATATTGTGAAGCCCCACGTGACTTAAATGGTGATCTGAATGGTGGTTAAAACACTCTATCTGAACGGCAATCATCCATGTGAGGAAAACACACAGTCATACAAGTGGTAATTTAAGCAGTGGTCCAAGCAACATATGAATATCCTATATATAATAGAAAGCCACTGTGTATTATTCCAACGTATTCACACCGACATAGGAAGAAGTGTGAATATATTATGGCCCTAAGAAAATAGATCAATCGCTAATTGATGGATCAACAGCCCTTACCATATATATACTAATAGGATAAACGCATGTAAGATGTCTCTACTGAACACACTGTCTCAGTATGAAATAATATACAACCAAATATAAATGTGGAGATGTCCATAGGTTGAAAGAGTTCATGTAATGAAGAATCATTCAAGATTTCCGTTTATAAGGTTTAAAAGCTGGGCCCTCTTTGTTTCGGACTCAGTAGTAAACTCAGCAGTATAAAGAAGAATTCGGTACGCTTACCACATCTGATGGACCCACTAACCGGTGGTGAGGGGTCATACGAGCTCAAAACTGTATATACCTGGAACCGCACTAGATCGCTGTATGCAGGGTAGGACTGAGAGGGCGTGTCAGTCTTCACTCATCAACCCGCAGAACGTGCAGGGAAACGGTCAGCAGGAAAAACGTTTACCACAGGAAAAAGATCCTCCAAGCGTGTAGAAGTATAAAGACAAAGAAAAAAAAGAGGGCCTCCTCATTGTGTAAAAAAGTCCAGGTAGGGGACTCTATTTATTTCTAAGAATGCGTCAACATCCACGATACATCTTTGGTAGAAATATTCATAAAAATGCAATATTAAAAACAAAACAAAAAACACTGAAGCGCAGTAATGGCAGTATAACTGCAAGGTTCTCCCGACGCGTTTCGTCTAACAAAGTCTTCAACTGGGGTACATTCCAGTAAACTACCTCTGCGCTGTATTTATACTTACTAAAACCACTTGAAATGCATGAGCTCATTGGGAACAACCCCACTTCCGGTTTTGCCCAATAATAGATCTGCATCTACCCAATAGGTTGGACTCAGGCCAATAGGCAATGGTTTACTATCGGGGAGTGCCAAGCCTCATTTGGGGTATCTAATCATGTGTATCGAAATAGTCATGGTGCCCTGTGGAGGGGCCAATAAAAATATACTATTGTAATGAAATCGCCTGTAATAGGATGAATAAAAATGGCGCCAAATAAATCACTGTTCCTATCCAATAAGACACCAGATATGGCCTTCCAATCTAAACCTGCGCTTTTGGCGCCAAATTCGATCAGGGCGGATGTCATAAAATACACCATTCAGAGAGGAGTATAGGATAGTAATCAGGGAAAACAAACAGAATGAGTGGGCGGCAGCCGTCCAATCGGCAGCGCTCACTTCCGATATTGTCATGTGAAAACCACGTGTATAATGCGGCCAATCAGCCGACAGCCCGCACAGACACGTGCACGCAACGCACACGGGACCCCCAGCGCGGAAAACCAGGAAACTGACGAATGCGTGCCAGCCGTGCAAAGCGTCACTCACGTGTCAGGCGACGCGATGATGGCAAGAATCACGTGAATCGTGCGGCCAATCACAGCGCGGCACGCACGAACACATAGGACCTGCGCGCAACGTGGGCGTGACGTGTGCACGCACTCGCAAATCAGGAAGAAATGCGCACAACACTGCCCTCCGTTATGTAATGCCGCAAATCGCGTGAAGCACGTAGCGTAAAATATAACATGTAAAAAACGCCAACCTAAACTAGAACAGAATAAACGACCAGGACCGCAGATGCGGCCTGGCAGTATGTAGTCATCATAAGAGGGGGCGTATCAGATGACGTGAGAGCAAAGATACGTTTTAAATACACTGAGGGAAAATGTAGTAATACACGAGCCATGTTTAGCAAAAGAAAAAAAAGAAAAAAATCGATAAAAAAATAAAAAACGAAAAACTGTGTGTCTAGGAATTAAAAGACACACATTAGCCAAATAGTAACCTAAGTCTGGCTGTTCCCAGTGGTTCATCCAACTATTGGAAAAATAAATGTGTCAACATTGTGTACAGGTTGTCATATCATTAACCTCAATAGCCAAAAAGGTCCATTGGCAAAATCATACAGTCTACTATGTGTGAGATAAATGAGACATATATATTCAATTGATAAATACTTCGGCATCATTACTCATTATAAGGGGTAACACATTACACTGTTAATGGTTATTCTACCATCATAAGACAATGTATTGTAACGTAACAAAGGTTGATAATAGGTAATACCATAATTAATGGACCAACTAAATATATGAGATCTATTACAGAACTACATAGTCAAAAAAAATTCATAGTCAAAAAAATGATGGGTTAGACAATGTAAATAAGGGAGGTCTAGGAACGATTGATAAAAGCGTTTATGTCCCACTCAATATTGAGACCAAATGGGACATAACACTTCATCTGATGTATCCAAAACGTTTCAAGCTTAGACACTCCCCATATATTAGATTCGCCTCTCCAATGTGGCACGAATTTATCTATAATTTGAAACTTGGAACCCGCCGGATTCTTGCTGTGACATAGTAAGTAGTGTTTTGGTACGCTATGATTTGTGCGTCCTGCTCTAATAGCTGCCAGGTGTTCATTCACTCTGATCGCGAATGTGCGAATGGTACGGCCAATATATTGTTTGCCACAAGGACAAGTGATGAGGTAAACAATATACTTAGTATGGCAAGTCACAAAGGACTTCATTTTATATTCCTTGCCGGTCTGTGTGGACTTAAAAGTATCAAATTTCCTAAGGCATAAATTGTTTCTACAAACATTGCATTTACGGCATGGATAAAACCCTTTCATATCATGAAAAAAAGTTGGCTGGCTAGGAGGGTCTATGGTATTTGGTGCAATCTTGCCCCTTAAAGATGGAGCACCTCTATAGATCACTCCTGCATGGTCAGGGAGAATAGATCCCAATAAACGGTCATTTTTTAAGACCTTCCAATGTTTACATATAATATTTTTAATTTGCCTATGCTGAACAGAAAAGTTTGTAAGAAATGACCATCTGTGTTTGTTTTCTTTAGTTGTTGGTACTTTTTCAGTCAGTAAAACCTTCCGGTCTATCTGGGACACCTTCTGGATCTCTTCATCAATTTGAACGGCTTTATATCCCTTATCGAGAAATCTCTCTCTAAGAATATCTGCCTGTTCAAAGAAATCGGAAAAGTGTGAGCATATGCATCTAATACGCATGAGTTGGCTACGGGGAACCGATTTTAACCAGGAGGCCTGATGGCAGCTGTCGACCGGAATGTAACCATTCCGGTCGGTGGCTTTGAAAAAAGTTTTAGTTGAAAGCCTGCCATCACTAACACTGATCTCCAAGTCGAGGAAATTAATGGTAGAATGGCTTGCTTCATATGTAAGCTCGATGCCTACTACATTATCGTTAAGTTTGGACATAAATTGATCGAGGGATTCAATAGAGCCCTTCCATAGGAGGAGGATGTCGTCGATGTACCTGGACCACAACACTAATTGTGGGGGGTCCAGGACATAGACGACATCCTCCTCCCACTTGGCCATGAAGATATTAGCAAGGCTCGGGGCGAACTTTGCGCCCATGGCAACTCCCTTCTTTTGGAGATAGTATTGACCGTCATACCAAAAATAATTATGCTTGGTAGCATATAATAATAGGTCCATTATATATCTTTTGTGCGTGTTAGATATGGACCCACTCCTGCCCAAAAAAGTGTCTACTGCTTTTAAACCTAGATTATGAGGGATACAAGTGTATAGCGACGTGACATCTGCAGTCACGAGTAAAAGATCTTCACTGTACACTACCTGTTGTAGTTTAAAAATGGTATGTCTAGTGTCTTTTAGGTAGGAAGGTATCAACTTCACTATGGGTTGGAGGTAGAAATCGATATATTTACCCACCCTAGAGGTGATAGAATCTAGACCACTCACAATTGGCCTCTTTTTAATACAGTATGTATGGGTTTACAACCACTTTAAAGTGTTACTAAACCCAGAACCCCACATTCACTATATCTCCCACAGTACAAAGAACATGGAAATGCAATTATTTTAGTGAATATAAACTGCTAAATACCATCCATACAATTAAAATACAACATAGAATAAATAACACATATTAAAAAATAACAGAAAATAAAACTTACCAAAATGCAAATAATACACTAGCATTACCCCAAATATTAATTAACATAATACAAACATACTATAAAAACTACATAAAAATCCTGATCGTAAACCATATTTAAATCTTCACCTCCAGCCCTCACAGGAAAGAATTGTATAACTTGATGACCACAGACAAAAATGATATCCTTTGTCGCTCTGTGGTGCTTTCTGGTTGTAACAATCTGTCATTGATGGTACTCACACATGCCCTCTCTCAAGAAAAGAAAACAACTCTCTAGCAATACACACCAAACTGAGCATGTGCAGCCTGACTCCAAAGGCTCTGTTCTATCCGGAGATGGATTGGGGACAGTAGAAGAAGGGGAGGAACAGAGAAGACAGGATCAAACAGCCTTTTTACACAATGCATAGGATTAACCCATTAGGTTCCACAGTGAGTATAACAAGCATGATTGACTGCTAGGAATGGGCCCGGTGCTCGATTCGAACCCACGTTCAAATCGAGCACCGGGCATTCGCTCGCTCGGCGAGCCCAGAACTATTTGGGCCGTTCGCATCACATTCGTGTGATGCGAGCGGCCCGCAATGCATTGCGGCCCGGCGCAGTGCATTGCTGGCTGATGATTGGCCAAGCATGCACTGTGACCCCGCATGCTTGGCCAATCACAGCGCCGGAAACTAGGAGAGCAATAATTGGCTACAGGCATGATGCCTGTAGCCAATTAAAGCTCTGGGGCTTTAGTACACGCCCCACCATATAAAAGGCCGCCACGCCGTCGGCCCAGGGCACATGTGTTCCGGCTTCTGGAAGAGCAGTCTGCTGATAGATATTCTTCTTTGCTTGATTGATATTCTTCTTCTTTGCTAAACCATTGCTACCTGAGTCATTCAATTCATCATTACTGATCATTCATTGCTGCTGATTGCACAGAGTGTGATATTAGCTGCTGCTGGGGATTAGTCTGGTGTGTGCGTGCTGTTAGTACAGCATTGCAGTAGCATCAATCGCAGTGCTGTTAGAACAGCATTGCACCCCAACTTCTGTCCCAACCTTCTGTCCCATCCCAGGCAGGGATTTATAGGAGCCATATTGTGTTTGTGGCAGCACACATAGGACCTATATTTTCTTGTCAGCAGCACACATAGTACCTGTGACGGAATGTCCCTACACTTCTCTTGAGTGCGTTTGTCATATATCACTTCCTGCAAGTCTGGATACGGATATCATATATTCCAACCGCTCCCAAGCACCAAACGAGACGACACTTGCTTAGTTGCTCAAACATGGACTGATGATTTATTACAAAGATGACATTTATATACAGTGGAAGAGGAGACCCCCTCCTGCTCATATTACTCTAACAATACACTTGTACCAACTTAACATAAACTAATTAACTAATCCCTTTAAGCAGCCGATGTGACTAGTACCTAACTTAATTAGCATGAGCTAATTATCTAATCAACACTGGACTCCTTCATTCAATTGCAGGGTTAATTAGCACACACAACAATAGGTGAAACACTCCTACAAACCAAACTATACTCATTTACACAACAGACAGCTGGCTTGAGTTCATGACATTAGCATCTGACAGCTTGTGTCCCATTCAGTCTATTGCTAATATGCCAAATCCATATACAGAGTCTGTGTCTTGTCTTGGGGGGCTAGCATGGACCTGAATCCAAGTAAAACCAGCTCAGCAGTCCCCAGGCATGCAGCTCACAAAGAGCACCGTTCCCCCAAATGCCAGGGCCCGTAATCAGTTGGCAGGAGGCTCGCATTTAATCCTCTCAAAAAGCCTGTGTCCCGGCTAGGTCTGTCACATTTCTCCCCTTTCGGCAGGAGACTAACACAGGAGGAGACCCCAGACGGGTTGACTCCGAAGTTAGTCCATAGTTCCAGTCCTCTAATGCCTGTACCCACACAGTACCCCAAACAAATTGTTTCAAACAGAGCACTCACCCAGCCAACCTCTGCCTCTCTCAAAGAACATATCTGCCGCTGGGGAGAGGCCTGGACTGGCCCTTCTCCCTGGAGTCTTTTCAGCCGCTGGAGAGAAGACAGGGTGACTGGGCTCAGTCTGTCATGCTGTTGGGCATATGGGCCTACTGCCCAGCATCCCTGGGGTATACAGGTGGAGACTGAATTCCCATCCACCTTTACAGGAAATCTGTCCTGTGTCAGTTGAGGGCAGAGGCCAGCAGCACTCTGTTCCGTTGCCAGCAGTTCAGCTGGGCGTAGGAGCTTCCCTACATCATCTGCTCCAGCTAACTGTTGGGGAGAGAGGCCGACTGCCCCAGCTCCCTGGAACTCGGCAGCTGTTACCGGTGCTGGGCAGAGGTTGGTAGCACTCTGCCCGGTTGCCAGCACTTCTGCTGGTTTTCTGTTAGTGGAGACCACAGGCCCATCCACTGACACCAGATCAAGCTGCAGTTGTGAAGTGCAGATTACATCCTCTCCTTGGGTCCTGAGCTGCTGCTCGGGAGTGACCACCACCTCCTCACCCTGGGCCTCCAGAACTGCCACAAGTGTGGGGAAGAGGTCTTGGACCCTCTGTCCGGTGACCAGAGCCTCAGCTGGGGAAGTTCCTTGCAACTCCATGGATACTGGCGTTGGTGCTGGGCAGAGCACAGTGAAGTTTGGCCCTAATACCAGCTCTTCTGCTGGAGGCTCATCAGGTTGTTTTTCCTCAGCAGAAAAGTCTATCAAATCCCCAGTCTCTGCAACTGGTGTCTGGGATATAGGTTCACCATCTCCTGTCCATGGAACCCAGAAGATGCTATCAGTGCTGAGCAGAGGTTGGCCGAGCTCTGGCCGGTTGTCAGCACTTCAGCTTTGGGGATGGCAATTTCCAGATTTTCCACTGCCGATTCTCTGGCATGCTGCTGGACAGGCACCTTCCTCCATCCAAGATCATCCCATGCAGAAACAGGATCATCAAGGTCAGTCAGCACTTGCTGCATCCGCCATAAGACCTCCGCATCCATAGCTGCAGGGGCAGGTTGGCAAAGCACACTGTTACTCTGCCACATTGCTGACTCTTCAGCCAGGATTTCAGAGTTGTCCACTGGTAGTTCCGTATAGTCCCAGGCAAAGGGAGCCCAGCCCTGGCACTGAGCAAAGTCTAGCAGCCGTCTGTAGGCAATCTCCAGCTCCCATCCCTGATCGGCCAGAAACTCCAAATCTTCCAGTGCCTAGTGCACTTCCGAGACGTTCAGTAGCCCTTTTCTGAAATCCATGATTTCATCCAACCGCCACTCCAAATCACTCCCAAAGTTAGAGTCCCCTGTCAGCTTCACATACAACAGTCCCAGGCCGCCGTAGCTTAAGCCTTCCATTGGGCTGTCATCTGCTATCCAAGGGCATGCTTGGGATACATGCCACCGGAGGGCTCTGTAACTCTCATCCAGCTTTATCTCTGCCCAGATCAGCCTGCTTAATTCAGCTGTCTGCTCCTTGTGCAGTTTCTCTCCCAAAAACAGCACCCGCAATCCATACTGCGACCAGTACCTTTCCTGGTTGGAGGGGAGAACTTTTCCCTGGTGACGCCGCTCACGGGCTAGCGCTTCCTTCCAGAGTTCGCAGCGAATAGAATCAAACCATCCCAGCAGGACCTGCTCTGATGCTGGTCCTCTGTGCTGTAGCTGCATCTCTCGCAACCTCCTCCTGAATTCCTCTTCCATGGCGGCTGGTATCTGTACCTCTCCTCCTCTCCTGCTATCCGGACCTTGGATCCAGGTGGAGGTTTGGATGTCCCAGACTGCAGGAAGCATCCCACTGCTTGCCAACAATGTGACGGAACGTCCCTACACTCCTCTTGAGTGCGTTCGTCATATATCACTTCCTGCAAGTCTGGATACGGATATCAGATATTCCAACCGCTCCCAAGCACCAAACGAGACGACACTTGCTTAGTTGCTCAAACATGGACTGATGATTTATTACAAAGATGACATTTATATACAGTGGAAGAGGAGATCCCCTCCTGCTCATATTACTCTATCAATACACTTGTACCAACTTAACATAAACTAATTAACTAATCCCTTTAAGCAGCCGATGTGACTAGTACCTAACTTAATTAGCATGAGCTAATTATCTAATCAACACTGGACTCCTTCATTCAATTGCAGGGTTAATTAGCACACACAACAATAGGTGAAACACTCCTACAAACCAGACTATACTCATTTACACAACAGACAGGTGGCTTGAGTTCATGACATTAGCATCTGACAGCTTGTGTCCCATTCAGTCTATTGCTAATATGCCAAATCCATATACAGAGTCTGTGTCTTGTCTTGGGGGGCTAGCATGGACCTGAATCCAAGTAAAACCAGCTCAGCGGTCCCCAGGCATGCAGCTCACAAAGAGCACCGTTCCCCCAAATGCCAGGGCCCGTAATCAGTTGGCAGGAGGCTCGCATTTAATCCTCTCAAAAAGCCTGTGTCCCGGCTAGGTCTGTCACAGTACCTATAGTGTGTTTGTGTCAGCACCCATAGGACTTATAGTGTGTTTGTGGCAGCACACATAGGACCTATATTTTCTTGTCAGCAGCACACATAGTACCTATAGTGTGTTTGTGTCAGCACCCATAGGACTTATAGTGTGTTTGTGGCAGCACACATAGGACCTATATTTTCTTTTCAGCAGCACACATAGTACCTATAGTGTGTTTGTGTCAGCACCCATAGGACTTATAGTGTGTTTGTGGCAGCACACATAGGACCTATATTTTCTTGTCAGCAGCACACATAGTACCTATAGTGTGTTTGTGTCAGCACCCATAGGACTTATAGTGTGTTTGTGTCAGCACACATAGGACCTATATTTTCTTGTCAGCAGCACACATAGTACCTATAGTGTGTGTGTCAGCACCCATAGGACCTACAGTGTGCTGTGAGCACACATAGGAGCTCTATTTTTTATACAATATACACTACCGACTACAATGGCTGGAAGACCGTCAAGGAGAGGCAGACCGTCCCGAGGCAAGAACACAGGGCAAGCAGGCTCTGTTTCTAGAGACAACAGTGCTGGTCGTGGACGTGGTCGTGCATCGTCATCAGGACACGCTTGTCTTTGTTTTCGGCAGCTGGACATGTTGAGCCGCATCATGCCGAAGGCTTGGTAGAATGGATGACCAAGCCCTCCTCATCCTCCTCATCCTCTCTCACCCAGGCTCAGGGTACTGGCAGAGCAGCTGCCAACGCGTACTCAATGGCATCATCAGTCACCCCTTCCCTAGACCCACCATGTCCTCCTGAGGAGTCCCCCGAACTGTTTGAGCACAGTGTTGGGTACATGCTCCAGGAGGATGCCCAACGATTCGAAGGCTCGGATGATGATACCCAGCTTGAGGAAGGCAGTAGTGTGCGCGCAGAGAGAGGGGATGCTGAAGGACAGCAATCTGGCAGTAATGTTCCACCAGCTGCAGCTTACTGCCAGGTTTGCTCTAGTGGTGAAGAGGGAGGGGATGATGAGGTCACTGACTCCACGTGGGTGCCTGAAGGGAGAGAGGAGGAGGAGGAGGATGCGGCGGCACATGTCCAACGAGGCAGGATGCCCCCTGGAGGCCAGCTAGAGGCCAGCACAGCAACTGAATCACACCGCAGAGCTCCGCCTGTGCAGGGCGCTGCCTCTGCACGTTATCACAAAAGTTCTTTGGTGTGGGCCTTTTTTGAGACGAGTGCATCAGATCGCACCACTGCTATTTGCAATATTTGTCTCAAGCATATCTCGCGTGGCCAAAACATCAGCTGCTTGGGCACCACAAGCATGAGCAGACATATGTCGACCTGCCATGCAGCTCGTTGGCAAGCGCACATTAAAGACCCACACCAAAGAACAAAGCGGACCTCTCCTTGCTCCTCATCAGCTGGGATCTCCATCCCCACGATATCTTCAGTCCTCTCTGAAAGCTGCTCTGAGAGGACTGAAGGTGTAGAATTAGGTGTGTCACAACCAAGTACTAGCAGTACACCGACGTCCGATTGTAGCAGGCAAATTTCCCTACCCCAGCTGCTGGACCGTCGAAAGAAGTATACTCCCAGCCATCCACATGCCCAGCGGTTGAATGCTAGCTTGGCTAAATTGCTAGCACTTCAACTGCTGCCTTTTCAGTTGGTAGACTCGGCCCCCTTCCGTGAGTTTGTTCAATGTGCGTTCCTCAGTGGCAGGTTCCCAAACGCCACTTTTTCTCACGGAAGGTGATTCCGTCTCTCTACCGGCATGTAGAAGGCAATGTCCATGCCTTGCTGGACAGGGCGGTCAGCGGAAAGGTGCATATTACCGCTGACTCATGGTCCAGTAGGCATGGACAGGGACGTTATCTGTCTTTCACGGCCCATTGAGTCACTCATTGGGCAGCTGGGAGGGATGCAGGACAAGGTGCAGTAGTGTTGGAGGTTGTTCCGCCACCACACCTCCAAAATGCTACTACTGGTTGTGACACACCTCTCTCCTCCACCCCCTCCTCTTCTTCTTCCTCCATGGCCTCTTCGAGTGATCTGTCCTCGGAACCAGCGGTGCTCCGTAGGCGTACAAGGGGCTACACGAGTACGCAGGCAAAAAGATGCCATGCCGTGCTTGCGCTGGTGTGTTTGGGGGACAGGAGCCACACTGGGGCAGAGGTTTTGGCAGCTCTGCAGGGGCAGGCCGAGAGGTGGTTGACGCCATGCCAGCTTAAGCCAGGAATGGTAGTTTCTGACAATGGCACCAACCTCCTCTCCGCCCTGCGACAGGGGCAGCTCACCCATGTGCCCTGTATGGCTCACGTCCTCAACCTGGTGGTGCAGCGGTTCTTGGGCAGGTACCCAGGCTTACAGGATGTCCTGAGGCAGGCCAGGAAAGTCTGTGTGCATTTCCGCCGATCTTATAATGCCAGTGCTCGGCTCGCTGAGCTGCAAAATGAGCTGAACCTGCCCAAGAACCGCCTAATATGTGACATGCCCACCAGGTGGAACTCAACGTTGGCCATGCTGCAGCGACTGCACACGCAGCAGAGGACCATCAATGAGTACCTTTGCGACTACGGCACCACGACAGGGTCAGGGGGGGCTTGGCTTTTTTTCCCCACGCCAGTGGAGCATGATCAGGGATGCATGCACTGTCCTGTCACCATTTGAGGAGGCCACGAGGATGGTGAGCAGTGACAGTGCATGCATCAGTGACACTGTACCTTTTGTCCACCTGTTGGAGCATACGCTGCGTGGGATAATGGACAGGGCACTTGAGGCAGAACAGAGGCAGGAAGAGGAGGACTTCCTTGCCTCTCAAGGCCCCCTTTATCCAGACAGTGTTCCTTCTGTCCCACCCATCACACAGGAAGAGGATGAGGAGAGGAGGAGGAGGAGGAGGATTGTGTGAGCATGGAGGTGGAGCCTGGCACTCAGCATCAGCATCATCAGCAGCAGTCTTTTAGGGATGATGTACAGTCCCAACAAACCAGTGGACTTGTACATGGCTGGGAGGAGGTGGCTGGCGATCATGTCGTCCTCAGTGACCCAGAAGACTCCGGACCGAATGCCTCAGCTAACCTACGTTGCAAAGCCTGCGGAAGGATCCTCGTATTCTTCGGATCAAGGAGAGGGACCATTACTGGCTGGCCACTCTCCTTGATCCACGGTACAAGGGTAAGGTTGCGGACCTTATCTTGCCATCGCAGAGGGAGCAGAGGATGAGACATCTCAGGGAGGCCTTGCAGAAAGGTCTGTGCAACGCGTTCCCAGAAACTGGGAGGTTACAAACTCCTGGTCCTGGACGACGAGTTGCTGAGGCTTCGGTCAGTAGCAGAAGGAGCGGTGGGGAAGGTGGACGTCTGACCGATGTGTTCAGACAATTTTTTAGTCCGCAGCCCCAAGGTATGATCGGTTCCAGCAACCATCGCCAGCGTCTGATATACATGGTGCAGGAATACCTAGGGGCAAGGTCAGACTTGGACACCTTTCCCACCGAAAATCCTCTGGCTTGCTGGGTCTTGAGGATGGATCACTGGCCAGAGCTTGCACAGTATGCAATTGAGCTACTGGCCTGTCCTGCATCCAGAGTTCTTTCCGAACGCACATTCAGTGCTGCTGGAGGATTTGTCACTGATCACAGGGTGCGCCTGTCCACCGACTCGGTTGATCGACTGACCTTCATAAAAATGAATCAGTCTTGGATCACCACCAGCTACCAGGCACCTGAAGCGGATATAACTGAATAATTTTTAATGTCACATCCCTTCAAGACTGCCTATGCTGATGCTGAGTGACTGTCCTGTTATGTTCACTGACTATCCTCTTCCTCCTCCTCAATGATCCATTCCTTGATAGCTTGGAAGAACATTTTTGTTTCTGGGTGCCACCACACCAGTGCCTAAGGCACAATTTTTCAGCCCCTGTACAACAGGGGCGTGTAATTACAATTTTTAAAAAAAAAATGCTTTGCAACAGGTGTGACTGCTGTGCTCCAAGTACAGTATCTGTGAGGGGTTGCAGTGTTGTGGCACCAGCACCGTTGCCTAAGGCACAATTTTTCAGCCCCTGTTTAACAGGGGCGTGTAATTACAATTTTTTAAGCAATGCTTCGCAACATGTCTGACTGCTGTGCTCCAAGTACAGTATCTGTGAGGGGTTGCAGTGTTGTGGCACCAGCACCGTTGCCTAAGGCATAATTTTTCAGCCCCTGTTTAACAGGGGCGTGTAATTACAATTTTTTAAGCAATGCTTCGCAACACGTCTGACTGCTGTGCTCCAAGTACAGTATCTGTGAGGGGTTGCAGTGTTGTGGCACCAGCACCGTTGCCTAAGGCATAATTTTTCAGCCCCTGTTTAACAGGGGCGTGTAATTACAATTTTTTAAGCAATGCTTCGCAACATGTCTGACTGCTGTGCTCCAAGTACAGTATCTGTGAGGGGTTGCAGTGTTGTGGCACCAGCACCAGTGCCTAAGGCACAATTTTTCAGCCCCTGTTGGGGCGTGTAATTACAATTTTTAGGCAATGCTTTGCAACAGGTCTCATTGCTGTGCTCAGAGTACAGTATCTGTGAGGGGTTGCAGTGTTGTGGCACCAGCACCAATGCCTAAGGCACAATTTTTCAGCCCCTGTTTAACAGGGGCGTGTAATTACAATTTTTTAAGCAATGCTTCGCAACATGTCTGACTGCTGTGCTCCAAGTACAGTATCTGTGAGGGGTTGCAGTGTTGTGGCACCAGCACCAGTGCCTAAGGCACAATTTTTCAGCCCCTGTTGGGGCGTGTAATTACAATTTTTAGTCAATGCTTTGCAACAGGTCTCATTGCTGTGCTCAGAGTACAGTATCTGTGAGGGGTTGCAGTGTTGTGGCACCAGCACCAATGCCTAAGGCACAATTTTTCAGCCCCTGTGTAACAGGGGCGTGTAATTACAATTTTTTAAGCAATGCTTCGCAACACGTCTGACTGCTGTGCTCCAAGTACAGTATCTGTGAGGGGTTGCAGTGTTGTGGCACCAGCACCAGTGCCTAAGGCACAATTTTTCAGCCCTGTTCAGCAGGTGCATGCAATTACAAATCTTGATCTAATAACTCACAGCAGGGTCCATTCCTGTGCCCACCAAGAGTAACTGTGAGGGCTTACAGTCTTGTGGCAACACCGTCCACCACCACCACCACCAAAGGCCCAATTTTTCTGCCATGTTCAACAGGTGCATGCAATTACAAATCTTGATCTAATAACTCACAGCAGGGCCCATTCCTGCGCCCACCAAGAGTAACTGTGAGGGCTTACGGTCTTGTGGCAACACCGTCCACCACCACCACCACCACCAAAGGCCCAATTTTTCTGCCCTGTTCAACAGGTGCATGCAATTACAAATCTTGATCTAATAACTCACAGCAGGGTCCATTCCTGTGCCCACCAAGAGTAACTGTGAGGGCTTACAGTCTTGTGGCAACACCGTCCACCACCACCACCACCAAAGGCCCAATTTTTCTGCCCTGTTCAACAGGTGCATGCAATTACAAATCTTGATCTAATAACTCACAGCAGGGCCCATTCCTGTGCCCACCAAGAGTAACTGTGAGGGCTTACAGTCTTGTGGCTACACCAACATCTAATGGGGCAAATTTCTGCAGAGTATATACGGCAGGCCCCTACTTTCAAACATCCAACTTACAAACGACTCCTACTTGCAAACGGAAAGAAAAAACAGGAAGTGAAAGGAAATCTACCCCTAGGAAGGGAAATTCGATTCTGTTAGATTTAATTTGGGAAAAGGGTATCTCCTCTCTACTGATGCTTTATCACCAATCCTTGTTTCAATTAAAACCCCACTTTTCCAAAAACATTTGTCATTGGGACGGAAAGTGAGGTGAAATGTTCTGAACAGATGTGCAAAGACAGCAAATGTTACAGGGGTGATATGTTCTCCAAAAAGCTTAAAAATAGATTTTTTGGGGATGGGGCTACACTTCATAATGTACCTGTTCAGATTCTACTTAAGAACAAACCTACAGTCAGTGTCTTGTTTGCACCGCCTGTATACTGCTGTTCAGAGTATATAGGGTTGGAGGTATAGGGTTTTATTTTGGGTGCAGGGTCCCCCTTAATATCCATACAAGACCCAAAGGGGCTGGGATGTGGGGGGGGGGGGTTGATGGGGTAGCCATGCCATTTTTCCCAAGGATTTTTAGCCATATGGCCAGGAAAAGACATGACATTAAAGCCGCAAGTGGTTTCAAATGGCTTCTTTTTTTCATTTACAAATGTCATTTTGTGCAGGGACAGTTCTAAACACGGGAAACACATGCCACTTCACATGCATACTTTAGACACCCCCCAGGTACCATATTTAAAGGAAAATTTCACTTTTTTTTTTCACTTTATGCATCATTAAAATGACTGCTCCCGAAAAAACGTTAGTTTTTTAAAGTTCTTTTTGCATTGATATATGTCCCCTGGGGCAGGACCCGGGTCCCCAAACCTGTTTTATGACATTAACATGCATATTGGCCATTGTAATTAGCAATTTTGATTTTGAACGTTCGCGTCCATTGTAACGAATAGGGTTCGAAAATTTGCGCGAACTTTCGGTCCGTTCGAAGGTTCTGGTGCGAACCGAACCCGGGGGTGTTCGGCTCATCCCTATCCCTCATCCCTAACTGCATATACAGACTGATTATACTGTTGTGGGTTTAGTAACACTAACCACTTCGCGCCGGCCTATAGCAGAATGACGGCCAGGAAATGGTTCAGTTACCCTGACTGGGCATCATATGATGTCCAACAGGATAAGCCAGGATGCTGACATCCAACAGGGTAACCCACGATCGCAGTTCAGTGATTGGTGGTGTGTCAGTCTGACACACCACATCTCCGATCTAGGTAAAAGCTGTGTATCGGCTTTTCCTCTACTCTCGCTGACAGATGCGAGTAGAGGAGAGACGATCGGCTGCTCTCCTAACATGGGATTGTCAGTGCATCCCCCCTGAGGATGTCCATCCAGGACCACCAGGGATGCCCACCCATGGCCAGCAAGGATGCCCACTCATGGCCACCAGGGAAGCTCATCTTTGACCACCAGGTAAGCCCACTAGAGCCCACCAGGGATGGTAATCATTGCCAATTAGGGATGGGACTCATCAGTGATGCCTGCCAGCGCTTCTGATCAGTGCTGCCTACCAGTGCCATCTATCAGTGCCGGCCATCAGTGCCCACCAGTACCCATCAGTGACGCCTATACGTGTCCTCCAGTGCCACCTATTAGTGCCGCCTATGAGTGCCAACTATTAGTGATTCCTATGATGCCTAGTGATGCCTATGAGTGCCCATCAGTGCCCCCTATCAGTACCCATCAGTGCTGTATATCAGTGCCACCTATCAGTGCCCATCAGTGCTGCTTATCAGTGCCTATCAGTGCTGCACATAAGTACCACCTCATCAGTGCCACCTCCTCAGCGCCAATCAGTACTGCCTCATCAGTGTCCGTCAGTGCAGCTCCATCAGTACCATCAGTGAAGGAGAAGTGTACTTATTTACAACGTTTTGTAACAGAAACGAAAAAAAAAAAATTTCGTTCTTTTTTTTGTAGCGCAAAAAAACCCCCCAGAGGTGATCAAATACCACCGAAAGAAAGCTCTATTTGTGGGGAAAAAATGATAAAACATTTGCTTGGGTACAGCGTCGCATGACCACGTAATTGTCATTCAAAATGTGTGAACGCTGAAAGCTGAAGATCAGTCTGGTCAGGAAGGTGTATAAGTCCCAATACTTTTGGTTATACAGTTTATGTAAATAGATGGTTCTATATAGAAGCCTTTATTAAGCATTATAACCAATAAATGGCTTCTCAGCTAAAATAATAGTATAATAATCAGTTAATATTATAACTGCTTTAACATAGGCTTTTCTTTCATGATTAAAAAAAATGTCTGTCAACCTTACGTAAAGCAACAGTTGTAGATACCTGTTTAGTTCACTTCATTGAAAACAGTATCAAAAAATAATTGACATGACAGCCTCAAATACTGCAATTTTACAACTGAGTACATTTCCCCATAATATAACTTCTTAGGTTGTCGATCTATGCTGCTGCATCGGTTTTCTGCAAGTATCCACCAATTATGCTGTTTGATGAGGTTTATTAAGAACAGATGACAGTAACTTCAATACTTGCCGGACAAAATCAAATCATTACTTAAACACAAACCAAACAGGCAAATTTCCCCCGTTCCAAATCAAAGAAAAAAACTCAAACAATTTTCTGAGCCAAAACCATACTAGGAACCTTATACATTCCAGCTATCCCTAATGTGGAAAGATGTCAAATGTCATTATAACTCACTATAAATAGGTAAACTGTATTCCTTTTTAAAAAACAAAGCAATGTTAACATTCTTACATCATTACATTATTCCCATTTCTCTTAACGTCTGATTTGATTGCTTAAACTTTGGAGTTTTCTAGATAATTTTTTTTTTCCAATAAAAATAAAACAATTCAGACTTTTAGGCCTCATGCACACGGACGTTTTAAAAAATGGGCTGTAAAGCTAGTACAGACGCCAGGAAAAAGCAGCGTTAAAAACTCGATTTTTTTTTCCGTGTTTTGCATTGAATTCAATGCACGTTAATCTGTGCTAGCTTTCAGACGCGTTTCTCTGTCTATATTCAAAATCAATGGTTTCCTATGGGAGCCCATTAAATTTGAATAGAAGTCATACCAGAAGTCGGATCAAGATGATCCGACTTGCGGTGTGACTTGTGTGCTGAGGATCTTGAGGGGGAGCCCTGCAAAAATGTAAAATATTTTTTTGCGTGAGGTTCCCCCAAGATGATACCAGGCCCTTCGGTCTGGTATGGATCTTAAGGGGAACCCCACACCGAAAAAATGGCGTGGGGTCCCCCCAAAGATCCATACCAAACCCTTATCCGAGCACGCAGCCCAGTAGGTAAGGAAAGGGGGCGAACACTGCCCCCCTCCTGAACCATACCAGGCCGCACGCCCTCAACATGGGGGGTTTGGGGCTTTGGGGCAAGGGGGCCCTGTGCCCCCCACCCCAAAGCACCTTGTCCCCATGTTGATGAGGACAAGAGCCTCTTCCCGACAACCCTTGCCCGGTGGTTGTGGGGGTCTGCGGGCGGGGGCTTATCGGAATCTGGGAGCCCCCTTCAATAAGGAGCCCCTATGTGAACAAGTAAGGGGTACATCGTACCCCTACCCATTCACCTGGGGGAAAAGTGTCAATAAAAAAAAAACACACTACACAGGTTTTTAAAGTAATTTATTAGGCAGCTCCGGTGGTCTTCTTCCGACTTCGGGCGTCTCTTGCGACTTCTCCGGCCTCTTCTCCCGATCTCTGGTGCCTTCTGCCGGGCTCCAACGCTATCTTCTTTCAGCTCTTTTACTAGAGCTGGCCCGGTCTTCTCCTCCGCCGTTCTTTTCTCTCTTCAGAATAAAATCTATTTGCTGAAGGTCATCAATGTCTATAAATCAGATTAGACAAAAATAATTATATCAACTGCAAAAAAAAAATATTTTGCATGCTGTAATGGTGAAAATTACTCAAAAATGTAAGGTGTATTCTACAGGCCTGGATCTGAACAAGTTCTACTCCATAGTGGTTTAACTACCTGATAGTGGCAACCAAAGGACACTCATGTTCTCATGGCTATCAGTAGTAAAATCCATTGTACAACAATGCTGAACCTAAGGCAGATATAAAAGGCACAAGACATGGTTTTTAATGCAAGAAGTATAAGTACCTAAAAGAAAGGGGGGTCTGTGGGACCCTATATGAGGAGATGATGTTGTCATCAACCTTCATCCCTATTATTGTGTACACAAGAGAAAAGAGAACAGGCAGGCGGGACTTTAAATGAAGTACGCAGAAGGGTCAAATGTTGTGTGGCATTATACTTGACATATCTATATTATATGTAAAGGAGTAGGACATTTGTCTCATAATTCATATTCAATAGAAAATTGATATACTACACATATAATTAAATACCTGCATGGAGTAAGATAATAAAAAACTTTATTTCATACAGCAATACAGAATACATAAATAATCCAAAAAATGAATGGCACATGATACATATGGAAAAGCCCCAAGATTGGATAGCACATGAGTAGAATATAGTCAGATACATAATGCATTTACAGAATCTGCAATGACATGGTATGATAAGTATGCAATTTGAACACGACATCTGTTAGCTCAACGCGTTTCGTGACTTAGTGTCACTCATCAAGAGAAAGCGTGTACACGCGTAAGGTATCTCTGTAATGATATATTGTGCATTTCTAGTTGGTCTATTATAGTCACAGGTATGAACAATATAAAAATGTATCATGTGCCATTCATTTTTTGGATTATTTATGTATTATGTATTGCTGTATGAAATAACGTTTTTTATTATCTTACTATCGAATATGAATTATGAGACTAATGTCCTACTCCTTGACATATAGTATAGACATGTCAATTATATGTGTAGTATATCAATTTTCTATCGAATATGAATTATGAGACAAATGTCCTACTCCTTTACATATAATATAGATATGTCAAGTATAATGCCACACAACACTTGACCCTTCCGCGTACTTCATTTAACACTTCCCTACCACACATAGTCAAATGACGTCCTTGACTTTGTGCGGTGATATCTGAATGATGCCTGCAGCTAGAGGCATCATTCAGATATCATTATTTCCAGCCGGTGATTCTGTGCACCATAAGAATGATCATAGCGGCAGTTCCGCCGCTTGATCGTTCTTATAGGCGACGGGAGGTGACGTCCCCCCTCCCTCCGACATCCGGTGCTTCTCCGTGCTCTCCCGTGCCATCGGGGGCCCGGAGAATGAATCGGCTGGCACCAGATGACTACGATAGAGATTTCCGGTGACCAGATGGTCACCAGTTATCTCTATGACCGTCGGAGGCCCGGGAGCGACGTTATGACGTCACGCCCAGGTTCCCGGATGTCAACAAAGCCGCGATCGCGGCTGTCAGTATGAGATTAGTGAATTTTTTTTTCACCGATCTCATGCTTTCCAGCCTGGAGGAGAGATGTGGGGACTTATTGACCCCACATCTCTCCATAAAGAGGACCGGTCACATAGATTCCTGTTACAAGGGATGTTTACATTCCTTGTAATAGGAATAAAAGTGATCAAAAATATCAAAATCCAAAAAAAGTGTAAAAATAAAAAAAGATTAAGTAAAATAAAAATAATAATAAATGTTTTTTTTTAAAAACTCCCCTGTCCCTGGTAGCTCGCGCTCAGAAGCGAACGCACATGCAAGTCCCACCCACATATGTAAATGCTGTTCAAACAACACATGTGAGGTATCGCTGTGTGCATTAGAGCGTGTGCAACAATTCTAGCACTAGACCTCCTCTGTAACTCTAAACTGGTAACCTGTAAAACATTTTAAAGCGTTGCCTATGGAGATTTTTAAGTACCGAAGTTTGGCGCCATTCCATGAGTGTGCGCAATTTTGAAGCGTGACGTGTTAGGTATCTATTTACTCGGCGTAACATCATCTTCCTTCTCATTATCTTCTTGGGCACTGGTCCCCTCACTGTCCCCATGAATTCTCCTTCCTTTGGAGCCCATGAGAGAGGACCCGGCTGCTGGAAGTCCACCAACAGGAGATTCCCAAGTGCAATTTTATCTTCTACATGTTTCGCCACATTAGCTTCTTCAGGAAGTATTGAAGCTACAGTACAACTATATGAAAAAATTGAATCATAATTAGAAAAACTGCATACAAAAATACATATAAATCATTCTATATAATGTGTCAGATTCACATCATATACTAAGGCTCCCAGAAGTTGCACTCTAATTGAAGCAGGACCAGAGACAAAGGTGTTGAACAATCCCAGACAGTTGTGGGGCACAGGGGGCACCCCAGATTGTTCAACCCTTTGTCTATTGTCCAGGTTCTATCATGGGTGCAACGTCTGGGAGCATCGGTATGTGATGTGAATCGGACACATTATATAGACTGATTTATATGTATTTTGTGTATGCATTTTTTTCTAATTATGATTATATTTTTATATTATTTTTATATATTGTACTGTAGCACTTTAATACTTTCTGAAGAAGCCAATGTGGTGAAACATGTAGAAGATAAAAGTGCGCTTGGGACTTAATCTTTGTATAAATAAAATATATATGTTTTTATACTTACCTTTTTGATGGACCTAAATGGCACCTGCAAAATCTCATCCTATCTTTGTCAGAACTAAGCAGGGTATCAGCGGACGGATCCCCTGCTAAGAAAATCTGGATCTCGCCTGTGTGAAAGAAGCCTTATGATTTTAAACTTTTATCCATCTTCTAGAATTAGGTTTTGGCTTACCACTTTAACCACACATTCGCATTCCCAAATGTCATCAGTTTCTACTACTAACAGAAAAAGAACCACCTACTTCATATACTAAAAGCTGGCCATTGGTGCAGTCTTTGTTAGTGTTTCATCAGATGGTCACATTATTTACTATTGCTCAGGTGAGTATACAGAGATGTCAACACATTCATTCCATTAAAGCATACGATTTTATTGAATGTCAACCGAGTTCAGTTT
The DNA here is from genome assembly GCA_028564925.1 of Lithobates sylvaticus. Classification (NCBI taxonomy): domain Eukaryota; kingdom Metazoa; phylum Chordata; class Amphibia; order Anura; family Ranidae; genus Lithobates; species Lithobates sylvaticus. Next base: position 62,489,618 of record CM053032.1, read on the forward strand.
CCATCATGTTTCAAAGCCTCAGGTGCATTCAGCACATCTATTGTGATTCTGCTAGTTTTATTTGATATTTTCAGTGCTGAGCTGAGTGGGGAATGGTTAAAGCTCTTGTCGGATTTAATTTGCATTTATTATCTTTATTCACTAGATACTGTAGTGTACCCCCCCCCCCCCGTCCTGCCAGTGAGACAGTTAGTAAATGTTATCTTCCCAATGGGGAAAAAGAAAATATTTTAAGGCCAGCCATACATGGAGCAGAGATTACCTTTGGTGAAAAAAATTGCCTTCAGTCCAGAGCTGTCCTCCTGTAAAATACACACATGGGGGAACCTTGAGCCAGGAAGTGGGGCTTTACCAATTGCATTCCAGCATCTATTTTAAAACAGTTCTGGGATGGCGGCTATTAATCCTTGCACAGTTTCAAAATGGGAATGAGCGATTTCTGCAGGGTAAAGAGGGTGTTCATACTTAATCCAGCAGCCAGCATTCAACACTAAGCTTAGAAGCTGAAACAACCAGCTACTGGGCTTCCAATGCCCCTGCATATTATACAAGTAGAGTATAATAAATAATGAATGTCATTCACTTAACCTATCAACGGTCATAAAATTACAGCTGATTGATATATGTATATATATATATATATATATATATATATATATATATACTTTTTTAAATAAAGGTTACGCTTTGCTTGCAAAAATCTGAAAATCTATATGGCTGTCTAAGCTGGAAAATTAGGTGTACTGTTACTCTTTTGCCTCTTCTAAAGCGCCATACACATGATCAGAATATTGCACAAAAAATACTGCTTTCAAAACGATAGTACGATAATCTGATCCTTAGTACACAGCTTTCATCCAATTTTTCGAAGGGACAAACACCAAAAATGTACGATTTTTGTTTAATCAGTACAGTTTTCATCCAAATTTACAATACAAATTAATTTCATCACGTCTGAATTTTTATTCTGTTGTACAGAAATTTTCGTACATTAGTAACCTATTCGTTTTCGATATGGAGACTAGCATGCAAAAAGGTACAGACAATCATTCGTCCAATAATTTCTATGTATTTTGTAAATACAGCTGAACAACAGGAGATCAAATTACAGTTTAGTGTTAACTATGCAATTCTTCATAAACTGCAACACCTGTTGGCTGCAAGTTGTATATATAAAATACTATTAAGCAATTCATTTATTACCTGACTAAAACAAATTTAGTTTTATCTTTAACATAAAATAAATGATTGAAAATATACCGTATACACAATACCGGCAGCTACAGAGGTCAGTGAGAAATTGTATTAAAGCTCTTTTACAGCTTGTTAATAGTATATACATGTCTGATTGCCCATAACCTGGCCAGTGGGTCACTTTAAAGTTTGGACTGCCTTGATTATTTTCAGATTACCACTAGTGGGTTAGTGAACTGGCCTGGGTTCAGTAAGCAGAACATTTGCCAAACCCAGCTTGAAATCTGCAAACCCCAAACATAGCACCGGAAACACATGGAAGTCTATGGGAGCTGAATCTTGTTATCTTTCTCTGGCCTTTGTATTGTAGTAAGTGGGGATTTGCTTCAAGATGACCAAAACCTGAAGCTCATCCCTTCCTGAAACAATACACACTGTAATATGAACAAATAAAAACTGTAATATTATCCAAACAAGTCTGATAAAATTTGGTTCTCTTTAGCACAAACCACACAAGTTTTCCCAAATAAATATAGCTGCTGGCAGTCAGGCCATTTGCAATGTTGTGACTATTTTATTACATTTGCTTAGTTCTTTGCTTGTATTAGAATGTTTACAATTTTTTTCATTTTATTTTATTGGGTTTTGCTATAATACAATACTAAGAGGACAGGTCTTCTGCCCTTGTAGAGAAGTTTTTTTATGGTCACATGTCTCTGAAATAGAAGGGGAAACAATAATTATGCCCTTACAGTAGTAGTGGTGAGTTCCAATCCCCCAATAACACAGTCAAGAAATTACCAATGTAAAAAAGCCTCAAGATGCTTAAATTAGCCTTTTATTTCTGAGAAAAGATATACAGTACCTGAGAGCCTTCTGTCTAATATCATGTGTGATTAGGATGAAAAAAGGAAGTATTTAAAGTAATATATAACAAACTACACTTTAAACGGCTGCTATGTAATTGAATCATTAAGTTGAAACATAATTGCAGTTCCGCACTTTGCTGTGGCAATGTGGAAATATTTTCTGGTGTTTACAATGAAAACAGATATAAGCATAGAATACGCATGCAAGCATCATCAGTAATCAAAACAACTCTGCTGCAAATTTATCAATCTATGGTTTTTCAAGGTCCTTTGCATGTCTGTGCCTTATATCTACTTGGGTTGTTGTACAATTCTGATGAATTAAACTGCTATCTGCCCCCAGGCAATGCCCATGTATTCTATTAAGTACAACATGTAGTATTTGTTTGATGGCCACATACATTAACCACATTTTTTGGAAAAGCTGCAGATCGCTTTTGCAAAAAATGCTCTATTTGGTGTTCTCATGTCTCTAATAAACAGGATCTAGAAACATCACATGCAAGAGTTCTTTGTCTTTGTTTAATGAACACTCCTACTATGGGTGGGCATGTTCATTTAGGTCTATTTGGCAGCTTGAATTTCAGTACATTCTCAACAAGCGGTAAAAGCTTCAAAGAGAACATGTATGCAGACTATAAACATTAAAGTAATTACATAACCAGCAGCAATTAAAAAGTTCCAACTTAGCTCTGTAGCGTTAGACATTTTGGAGAAATGAATCTTCAAAATTTGCAAAGGAAGAACAGAAATCTGAGCGTCGCTCCTTCTACTTCTGTATGGAGAGGAGAAACTTGGCAGCCTTTTAGACTTCTAATGTAAACACACATTAGGTGTTAGAAACCAGCTGAAACCTGACTTGATGAGTCTTTGTTCTGATCTTTGAGGATGACTTACTTCACAGTAGATACAGCTAAAGAGGTCAAATTGTATCTAATTTAAAGCCATTTACTGATTGTAAAGACTTTGTAAAATGTTTATTGTTCATCGTCTGGGCACAGGTGCACTTTAACAGAAGTCCTCATTGACATACAGCCATGGCCAAAAGTTTTGAGAATGACAGAAAAATTAATTTTCACAAAGTCTGCTGCCTCAGTGTTTTTAGATTGTTTTGTCAGATGTTACTATGGTATACTGAAGTATAATTACAAGCATTTCATAAGTGTCAAAGGCTTTTATTTGCAGTGTTGGCCCTTCTTTTTCAATACCTCAGCAAGTCCTGTCAATCAACTTCTGGGCCTCATCCTGACCGATGGCAGCCCATTCTTGCATAATCAATGATTGGAGTTTGTCAGAATTTGTGTTTTTTTTTTTGTTCACCTGCCTCTTGAAGATTGGCCACAGGTTCTCAATGGGATTAAGGTCTGGGAAGTTTCCTGGCTATGGACCCAAAATTTCATGTTTTGTTTCCCAAGGCACTTAGTTATCAGTTTTTGCCTTATAACAAGGTGCTCCATCATGCTGAAAAAGGCATTGTTTGTCAAACTATTCTTGGGTGGTTGGGAGAAGTTGCTCTCGGAGGATGTTTTTGTACCATTCTTTATTCATGGCTGTGTTCTTAGGCAAATTTGTGAGTGAGTCCACTCCCTTGGCTGAGAAGCAGCCTCACACATGAATGATCTCAGGATGCTTTACTGTTGGCATGACACAGGACTGATAGTAGCGTTCACCTTTTCTTCTCCGGACAAGGGTTTTTCCGGATGCCCCAAAAAATCTGAAAGGGGATTCATCAGAGAAAATTACTTTACCCCAGTCCTCAGCAGTCCAATCCCTGTACCATTTGCAGAATATCAGTCTTTCCCTGATGTTTCTTTGCTGCCCTTCTTGAAACCAGGACATCCTCCAAAAGTCTTTGCCTCACTGTGCGAGCAGATGCACTCACACCTACCTGCTGCCATTCCTGAGCAAGCTCTCCATTGGTGGTGCCCTGATCCCGCAGCTGAATCAACTGTAGAAGGACAGTCCTGGCACTTGCTGGACTTTCTTGGACGCCCTGGAGCCTTCTTCACAAATGCAGTGGAGAGGTATTTTATGGGATTAAGTTCATTTTAATGGCAAAGAAAGACTGCAAATAATTGCAATTCATCTGACCACTCTTCATAATTATCTGGAGTATATGCAAATTGCCATCATAAACACTGAGGCAGCAGACTTTGTGAAAATTGATATTTGTGTCATTCTCCAAACTTTTGGCCATGGCTGTATATAGCTGCTGGCACTGTGAAACAATTCATTCTTAAAGTTTGTAGAAGAAGCATTTAATTAAGTCATCAGCTCTGCAGTTCTGCTCACCCTGATCTCTAACTCCTTCCTAAGAGCACCTTTCCTGTGTTTACATTATAGATTAACCACTTTCCAACAGCAATACATATAGATACGTTGCGGTTTGCAAGTTGTTTACCGGGATTATGGCTGAAGCCTTCTTGCCATTTACCGGTGTCTCTCTGGCTTACCGTTTCTGTCGGGTTCACCTCAGAAATGATCCGATGATGTCACCGGCTGGTAACAGAGGCGATATTGTGGTAGTAGATTTAGTAGTGGGTTTGATTGCCTCTGTAGCCTTGGAGGACTGGAGCGATGTCAAGAAGCCACTTGTGGTCCAGGGTGGAAGTAAACAATTTTAGGTATCTATTTACTCAGCGTAACATCATCTTTCATATTATACAAAAGAGTCGTGGTATATATTGTGTTTTTTTAATCCATTGAAATATTTTTTTCCCAAAAAATTGTGTTTGAAAAAACACTGCGCCAATACCCTGTGACATAAAAAATTGCAACGATCACCATTTTATTCCCTAGGGTCTCTGCTAAAATATATATATATATATATATATATATATATATATATATATATATAATGTTTGTGAGTTATAAGTAATTTTCTAGCAAAAAACACTGATTTAAACTTGTAAACAAAAAGTGCCAGAAAAGGCTTGGTCTTCAAGTGGTTAAGAGTCTGAATCATTGTTTGCTGCTTCACTTCTTGTCTCAAGACACAATAGGAAGTGAAAGGAGATCTCTACAAAGAAAGGAAAATCTTGTCTTAGACACTTGCCAGTGGAACACAGGTTCCTATTGGAAGATTTTCAATCTATTCCTGTTTTAGGGAAAGCTCAGGAAAAGCTTTCAGTCCTAGTGACAATGATTCTAGCTCTTCCCTACTTTATGAAAAAAAAAATTGCCTTAGATGTTCTTTAAGTGAAAACATCTGCTACTAGTCTTTCCTATGCTCAAAAAAATCTGGTATGATGGCATTCTGAGGGTTTAACATACTAAAGAAGTAAAGGAAATAAATTTCCCGTTATTTACTAAGCTCAATGAACATTTTATTTGCTAAATGAACAGTTACTGCTACTTTCATTAAATCAACTCCATTGCACAACTGATGCATTTTTTTCAGTGGCTTTGCCTATTGAAAGAACATTTGAAAGTGCTATAAAAAGTCCTGGTTTATCTTAAAGTTAGGTTCAGTAACAAAATATGAATGAATTCCACCACTGTGAAATGTTTGATAGCTGGAACAATTCGACTGTTTAATGAGAAGTGATGTATTGCACAGTATATTGATGTAATCACAATCCAGTTAGAACCAAATAAAACACTACAAAGTCCAATTGTGATTTGTCCCTAGAATCTGTATGAAGGATAATTGGTAGAACGGAATGCAGCATGTTTACACATTGTATGACAGTCCTAGTGATTACATTCCTTAAATACAAAAATAGAGCAAAAGTGAGCTAATGCATTAACTCTTGAATGTGAAAACATAACTGATAAAATCTTTTTAATTTAAACATGACTTTGAAATTCTAGGTTTTTACAGAATATTAGCTTTTTCAAAAAAGATCCAAACCTGTTGTAAACACTTCAAAATACAAGAAAGCGGGAAAATGTTTATTTTTGGTCTTCATGTCAAACAGATAGAACTACAGCTTAGAGCCACAAATTCCTGTTTATACCATGTTGTTTCTTTAAACACACCTGAATGTGTATTATACAGTAAAAAAGTATCAGCATTACAAAACCTTTAAGTGGATAATGTTAATTTAGCAAAAGTACGTCTAAAACAGTTTGTTCTTTTGATTTAGTAAAGAGTAGGGAATAATTAAAGCCCCTATTCATGTTTACATCTGTGTCCAACTAGGGAGATTTCTCTTTACATCCTTTCTTTGCTTAATGTCCATCTATTCCTGTTCTGGGGACAACTTAAAAGCAAAATAAAATCGATTTAAAAAACAAAAAGAAACAAGTTGAATTACACACCAGAAACTTTATTATTATGTTCATCCATTTATCCATCATTGGTTGCCAATGTTTACTTTTGGTCTATTTTTTGTCTTATGACACAAAGGAAAGCTAAAACAACTTTCAGTGACCAGCTATTCATCTGGGAGAGGCCATTGGGGTTTTAGCTAGCCAGCTGCTAGCAAAGTCCAGGACCAGCAGGAGGAGTTTGGTTTTAGAATGGCCAAAATGTTTGCATCCCTTCCAACTGGGAGATCGCAAAAAAAATCATGCTAAAGTGCTAAAGTAAGAACATTTATCTTTGACTGTTAAGAAGATCAAGTGAAGAAGAAAACTACTTTACAGAGACTTTTTACGCTTCACCCTTTCAATGCAAGGTAATGTATTTTTTTACCAGCCCACCCCTAACCAACTTATGCTCACTTTTTCAGCATTTCCCGGTTGCTCTGGTGCTTTGTTGAAACTGATGCAGAGGAGGATGTGCCCTCATCCCAAGATGCAATGCTTGAACCTGGGTGGGCAATCACCAAAACTGTCAAATGTGAAAGAGGACTACTATGTCATCATCCCTATGGAGCTCCACCACCATCTGGCATGGCGATTACACAGAGCTTTCCTTCTGACTCTAATAGAGGAATTGAAATGCAGGGGAGTGAATGGAAGGTCAGAGGGTGAGCTTTCAAGAAAGAGCAAAGTGGCAGTTATACTTTGACCCAGGATTAGCTTATTTTACAATGTTTTACTATTTATATATACAGGTATATAATAAATTGAAAGTATATGTAAACCCTCAATTAGAAAAAAATGGGGAAAATGCTTCGCTAAACAAAATGCAAAAACAAAAGCTGCTAACACTGAAACAAACAAAGCCCCAACCAAATATGAAAAAACAAAGTGTAGCGCTAAATATAAAAAACAATATAACAGCAGTAAACTGAAATTTTTACTATGTGAAACATGTTCACATGCAATGCAGACTATACAAGGTGCAAATCCAATATTCATATTTAAAAAGGCAAATCAGTAAAGGTAAAGATCAAAAAAATACACAATATAAACAAACTTCCTAAGAAGTGTGTCCATCAAACATATGACTTATGAGTCCTCAACAGAGATGGTGGTGGTGCAACCATGTGAGTCTGGCTGTGAGACTGTTGAAACAGGAAGGTCTTCTTTTTTTAAAAATGTAGATGGGTACACTTACCAGATAAGGTGGACTCCCTTGCCAGTGGCAGTGGGTCAATCAAGCTTGTACAGACCGAACGCCTCGAGAATGAGAGTTGGCTGGAAGAAGGTCGCTCCAAATGGGGTAGGTCCACTCATCTGCAGTATGGATCTAGCCAAAGGTCCAGGACTCGAATAACCCTCCAGAGAAGAGTGGGACTACTGCCCAATGGGAGAGCTGTCTGAAGGCCAATGGTAGGTTAGGGAATAGGCTCAGTAAAACGGGAATATGAATAAGAAAAAATAGAGAGGCTTCCTATGGTGCAGGTCAAAAATTTCTGTTCACTGCTGTTATATTGTTTTTTTTATATTTAGTGCTACACTTTGTTTTTTCAGATGTAAACCCTCACCGTATAAAACCTTGTTTAAAATAGAAACAAAAGATAAAACATTTGTGCATATATCTAAAGAAACATTATAAATACCCTTCCTTCCCCTTTTTTTACATGATTACATACTCCTCTGCATATGTAGCTCAGAGAGCTGGGGAAGGAGAAACAACAGCACATTGGTCTTTCCAGTAAATGGCTGGGGGGGGGGGGGGGGGGGTGTCAGGACAAGTCTAATTATTGGAGGAGAGCAGGCTGAGTTCTCAGCACAGCTAGAGAACTGGCCACACTGTGCCCTCATGCCTAATGTGATCAGTGTTTGATAGGGAAGCAGAGGGGCTGGCAGGAACACCAGGGGTTTCATATGCAGGAAGCAATATAAATAGAACAGGATACTTTTTCATACAAGTACATGGTACAGCAGGCACATACCAGAAATACAAAATGTGGGTTTACATATTCTTTAAAATACAAGAAAGAGGAAAAAAGAAAGATGCAGCAATTTAAAAGATGAGGCGCAAGTAAACTCTTATTATGAATCCTAGTCCACTTAGTTAGACCCAGTGCATAAGGATCAACAATTACCGCACATGGTCCAGCACAAGATCCTGCAACATCTGTGTTTTCCTTCATATTATTATTACGGGAGTAATTTATCCACGGTGTCTTAGTAAATCCTACATACACAAAACTGGAGTGTGTGAGGTTCAGCCAGTGGCTGTAATTTTTGGCTGACAATTTGTGAAAAGGAAACAATGATGGGGAAGCTAATTGGAGAAATTACCACTACTGATTTTAGTCTGACATGTGTTTAATGACTAAAGGATGGAAAGACTAAACCCTCCTGCTCCTTGTCAGACCATTGGAACTGATAATCACCTCCTCCGAGCTATTGATGATAATCTGTTTTGAATAGATTTGGCTAATTCCAAGCAGAAGTGGCTCATTTTCTGCTCGGGGATGAGAGCGGTAGAGGCTTGTTAATAGCAGGCAATTCTCCTGTAACAGAAGCTGCAGGTATCATTTGCAAATGTACAGCAGAGTTAACCAAAACAATGCTGTTTTAGCCAAAAAGTAAAAGACATACTCTCATACAGAAAGGCTAAACTTATATGCTAACCATGATCTTGTATGAAACAGCAGCTTCTGACAATGAAACGGTAAAAACAAGAATGGTGATGTTCATGAGGAATGCATTAAGATAAAAAACCTTCTGTTGTTACAATCACTTTAAGTACAACAAAGCACCACATCCTTAATCCCCCTTATGTCATAGCTGTCAATAAAAATAGGCAACCCACTGTATTCATAATGTCATTCAGGTCTAAAGAGAGAGGAAGAGGTTCTGAACATACAGCTAGTAGGGCCAAGCATGTTCTGCATTTACAAAAAATGCATTCTTTACACAAGGGGCTGTTGAGAAACCACTTGGCGCATTTCCAGATAGTGGCAGAATCCCCTCTAATGCTCAACATGCCTCTGATCCTCAGATTAATAAAAGCAGGAGAAGTGATGGTGGTGGCTGTCTCAGTGTCACCTTTAGGCTATTTTTCCAAACATGGCTGGCTGGCCTGGCTGAAGGAAGCAGTTACAGGAAATGCCTAAATCATATGATTGCAGATTACATGGTACCAGTGCTGATGCAAACACTTTTTGAAATGAGGACTTAACTGCTGGCTAGAACTTGCACAGTTGCTGTAATTACTATTGCATGACAAAACCTGACTGGTCTCTCCATCTGAATCTGCAGTTCTAAAAAACTGCTTACACAATGTGGATCAAGTGTGAACAATATTTCTGTCTTGTCTCAAAAATACAGTAATACACTCAAATTTTTTGAATAAACACATCTATAGAAAGTCCATAGAAAAAGAGGCTCGGGATATCGTAAAACATTCAAGTGTCCGAAAGATACAGTATATACAGTATCTCAACTGAGAAGGTATGTGCAAGATGGTGCCGTGAACTTTGAAATAAAAAATCCAAATGTGCAGATTAAAGCCTCCACAACACACCCTTCGTGCTTCACCACAAGCTCCCTTAGTGGGAATGACTCACTATACGTTTTTGCCTTTCATTAAAGCTCTGCGAACTCAGCTTCAATAATAATATACCTCCTAGTATACAACTTGGCTTGCAGGTGATCCACTTGTTCAGGTCATAAAAATCTCTCAAATGTCAAAAAGAAAAGCATCCCATAGTGCATTACCGTAAAATTATTTAAAATGTATTTATATAAATGTTTTTCACTTCTTCTTTTCACCTTGCTCCCTCCAGGTGTAAATCGGGTCCCTCTGAACTGCTTCCCTGTTTGGACGGCTGCACTTCTATACCATTATACTATCAAATTCCATTCATGCTCCTAGCTGTGCCTAGTGATGTAATCCTTTGATTCACTCATACCCCTTGTGGGGTTGATACTGTTTGACATTACATACTTTGTAAGTTTGGAATACATGTATTGACTTTGTATAGAATCTGTATTTGTATGTCATTCAATAGAATCATCTATTATTATCTTTTTTCTTATGCATTTCAGCAATCAAACCTGAGAGCACCCCATGTATTCCTGAGGAAGCACTCAATGCGAAATGCATCAGTATAAAAGCACCACCCTCCTTGTTTACCTTCTGTTTACCTTCTGTTGGATGGAACACAGCACAATACCTTGGATACCCTTTTACATTTCTATTTCATCATAGAGTATCATATAGAACATATGGGAAGGGAGGTGCTTTACTATGATGGGGTTGGTGTCTGTAAATATGGTTTGCTAAACTTTTGTTTTTAGGGGAATGGTTACCCCAGATTCTTTTTAATGAAATTTGTGATAGAGTTAATATTTTTAACAAATATGAACATGTGGTTGTATTACTCTGGTAGAAGGTTTCAACAGCTTTAAAGTCCCATATCTTCTATATGACCATTTTCTCTATACAATAGGGGATGTGGTGTTGAACTGGACTTATTTGCATTTATTTATAATAAAAGAGTGATACTCACAAACATTTTAAAAAACATGGGCTAGCACTCTTTTATCATAAATACATTTTAAATAATTTTACAGTAATGCACTTGGGTGCTTTTCTTTTTGACATTTGAGAGATTTCATGACCGGAACAAGCGGATCACCTGAAAGCCAAAAGTAGCACATACCTTCTCTGTTGGGACTGTTGATTGTGGTTACTTAGCACTGTGATTGTGTGGTGTAATTTTGTACACTGTAATTTTTACATCACAATAAAAGTAACCTGGTCTCTCATTCTTAAACAGCCTACGGTACTATACCGCTTACATAGTGTTCATTGAGTCTGTAAAATATATTTATTTATTTTCTACAAAATACTGCACTTTAATTTACATTTCTTAAACAAATACATGCCTTGTCTCTCCCTCTTAAACTGCAGCCTATTAAAAGTAATTACATACTGTTCAGCGAGTCTGCACAATATTTTGTAGCTGTTGTCTATGAAATGATCTACTCTCCATTTTATGTTGCAGCCTAATAAAACTGGTTACATACTGTGCAGTGAGTCTGTACAATATACCCGACTGTTGTCTCAGAAATAATAGGCTCTAATTAAATTTCTGATTAAAACCTGCCTGGTCTCTCCTTCTGAAACATTGTCCTTGCCCATGTTGTCTTCAGCAGGGCAGGGACAGCCTTACAACATAAACCAAATGAAAAAAAGATACATTAAATTATTAAATAAACAATTAAATGCAAAATTATGTGTTATATAAAACACTATATAGAGTCTACCATTATTTTTGATAAAGAGGATATACTAAACCTAATGGCTTCTATAGCAAACTGGGGGAACATTTGTGCTTTGTTTTTTTTTCCCTGCAGCTCTGCCTCCAGTGCCATGGATTCAGACACCAGAATTACTAAATATAATGGTAGCTATGGCAAAGGAAGGAAAATAGGCAGTGCTTTGGTGCACACCACTGTTGTGCCTAAAGTGTGGTGGATCCAGCCACCATCAGGAAATGCAGCAAAGAGATTCTTTGCTATGCATACCCAGATTTTGAGCTCCCTCCAGAATAGTGGCTTTAGATCCCTCCAGATTTTCTCCCTATATGGAGGAGGGGTAGATTATCCTCCTGAAGCCTTCTCAAAAAATGTCTTCCTCACTACCAGCACCAAGCACTCCTAACTCCCAGCACCTCAAATTCTGGTCAAAAATAATGGAGGCTGGGTACCTGCCACTGTGGTGTAGCACAGGCCACAGGAAAGGTGTGCATTAGCAGTCCAATAAAAAATGGCTGCTATGTACCCTTGAAGAGAAGGAACAGCCCTCATTAGGAGTCCATAAAAATGGCTGATATGTGTGTTTAGTGAGAAGGTAAAGGGCACATTAGCAGACCATGCTGGCAAGTGGCTGCTCTGTACCTGGGTAAATTAAAAAGAGGATTGATTTGTTGGCCACTTCATAACCATGCCTTTTACCACTGGCAGGGTGACGGTGACCCCCCCCCCCCCGTTACATCTTTTTGATATGTGCAACCTCAAAGAAAGCTCCTAAATGGCTCCAAGATTCATCACATAACTATTTTAAACTACGTGTCCCTCTCCCATGCCATAGCATTTCTATTCCTTTTGCTGCTGCTTGCCCTTCAAGCTGCATTGTAGAAGGGCAGACAGCCTTTTTTATTTCTGCAAGTCAAAGTCGAGTCAAGGTGGTATACAGGCCTACTTTTTTGTTTTGTTGTTTTGCACTGCCGTCCTTGCCAGTGTTAGCTATAAACAGAATGTAAATCTATAAATACTGTTTAAAAAAAAAATACTACCTTCACATACAGATCCCTTGCCTCTGACTTTAAGTCCTTCTGTTTTAAATAAATGTAAAGGATACTATGGCAATAGAAGAGATACTATGTGGCACTGAAAAAATAAAGTACACAGTAAAATAAAATAAACTAAAATATAATATATCTTCACAAAATATAAATCCTGGGGATTTGTGGAAGGACAGACAGCCTATGGGCATAGGATTGTACACTTCATTTTGGATGCTGGAGGAAAGAGCAGATCAGCAGCACTCTAAAATCAAGTGGCTGCTATGCATCCTTCAGGAGGAGGTTGCTGTCAACTGATGGTGTATAGCCATGTGTTACCTCATGCATAGGGTGCCCAAATGGCTAGTACTGTTGCACACACGGGTCCCAGAGACAGCGCGGGGCATTCTCATTGCGCTGCGTGACTCGCGCATGCGCAGTAGGGAACCGGGAAGTGAACCGGCAATGCTTCACTTCCTGACTCCCTCAACGAGACTGGCGGCGGCAGCAGCCTACAACCAAGCGACTTCTTGGCTTTGGCTGCTGACATCGCTGGACCCTGGAAGAGGTAAGTGTCCATTTATTAAAAGTCAGCAGCTGCAGTATCTGTAGCTGCTGGCTTTTAATATTTATTTTTTTTGGTGCAATCCCTGTTTAAATAAAAAAAATCAATTACACATGCAAAATAGGTGATGCTAAAATATGGTGTCGCTAACGCTGTCTATGAGAAATGTACTGTTCCATATACAGCTTAATGGCTTCTCCCAAACATGTAATAACAAGAATTGGTGTTTTTTCACATGTTGCCCTCAAAGTCCCAAAAAAAGATGGACTCTCTCTCTGCCGTTTGTTTTTTTTTGTTTTTTTTAGATTTGCACATGTCCCCCATGGTGGTGCATCTCCTCATGCCCTTTGTTTGACAATCCCTTGCCTATTAACCTTGAAAACGGCTGGAATTGACTTTCAGGTTTCACCCTCAATAAACTTCAGGGGAGTTCAGAATAAAGTTTTTAGACTTTGAAGAACAGCCTGTGAACTTAATGCAGGATGATTCACTCATCCCTACATCAAAGCATACTTTTAGGTATGTTCAGAAAACAGCATACCACTAGGGAAGAGTACATTTGAGACTTTTTATTTCCATAAAATTTATGTAAATAACATTTTCATGTTTTGGCAAAATCTATTGGGTTCAACAGGAAAGGAGAAATTAAGGTGGTTACTATTGATTTTGAAGGGCGCACCAAGCTTTACATGGCTCCTGAAAGTTGTGCAATCTTCTTTCTACTATGCTGGATGTGTTCTAAAATACACCGTTTCATTAGCATCTTGTTTTTACTTTTATTCAGAGAAAAAAAAAAAGACATACATTTTAAAGAGAGAGCACATGAACTATTAATTACACAAAAAAAGAAGGGGGGGGGGGTATAAAGAAGCAGCCAAATGTCTTAAACTACCCTAAATACACTCCTTTTCACAATGAAAAAAAACACAAACAAATCCAAATGTACTTTTTTTTTAAATACAATTTTACCTTGGCCTCCCAATAACTAAAGTTGAGAGTTTCTACTTAGTCAAAACTCAACTGATGATAAAATGACAAATTATTTCTCCCCAAATAACCCCAAGTCTGCTCATCTCTATAGACTAATATTCTACATGCACTTTGTCCCGTCGAGAATTAAATAAGGTAAATTAAAATCTCTTAAATAAACTGAACCTGTGTCCATTGTGAGTATCCAATGGTATGCAAGGGCCATAAAAAAAAAAATGAGTTGACTGAAGTGTACAGTTTTGCCCTATTCACAAAGGTCAGTGATCACTGACTTTGATTGGTAAACAGTTTTTCGCCAAATCAAGCCTAGAGTTATATCAGGAACTGCCATTCTCTAGTATACCCAGTAATATAAACATCTGTAAAACAAGGATTCAGCTTTTATTTAGAGGGCACTATGGGTTAGAGCAGAATTCCATGTTACCACAAGCGCAAAGTCAGAAGCTTCAGGTATTTAAACTATACTAAAATTCATTCAAGAAAAAAGAAATGCATTATAGCTTTGTTTTTTTGTTTTTTTCTCACCCAGGCAGACTGTCTTACGTTTTAAACAAATTCTTCAACTAGAACCCAGGTTAATAATTCCATAACTGCCTTCTGGTATACACATCTGTCTGTCAGCAGGGTAAGGAGAAAGAAAACAGCTGGGTTAGCAAAATGGAATCAGCAAAATACATCATGTGAAAACATTATTTCACATGTGTGATAAAATGCTATAGACCACCCTATAGGGAGCTTCTCACACACTGCCAATTCTTTCAGCACAATGCTGAAGTGTTTCAAAAACAAATTTAGATATCACAGAGTGCTGCATTAGTCAAAATATCATTTTTAGGTATTAATTCAATTAATTTAAAGTGTGCGTGTACGTATATATATATATATATATATATATATATATATATATATATACAGTATCTCACAAAAGTGAGTACACCCATCACATTTTTGTAAATATTTTATTAGATCTTTTCATGTGACAACACTGAAGAAATTACACTTTGCTATAATGTAAAGTAGTGAGTGTACAGCTTGTATAACAGTGTAAATTTGATGTCCCCCAAAATAACTCAACACACAGCCATTAACGTCTAAACCGCTAGCAACAAAAGTGAGTACACCCCTGAGTGAAAATGTCCAAATTGGGCCCAATTGGCCATTTTCCCTCCCCGGGGTCATGTGACTCATTAGTGTTACAAGGTCTCAGGTGTGAATGGGGAGCAGGTGTGTTAAATTTGGTGTTATCGCTCTCTCTCTCTCCTTCTGGTCACTGGAAGTTCAACATGGCACCTCATGGCAAAGAACTCTCTGAGGATCTGAAAAAATAATTGTTTCCCTGCATAAAGATGTCCTAGGCTATATGAAGATGGCCAAGACCCTGAAACTGAGCTGTATCATGGTGGACAAGACCAGCGGTTTAACAGGACAGGTTCCACTCAGAACAGGCCTCGGCATAGTCAACCAAAGAAGTTGAGTGCACGTGCTCAGTGTCATATCCAGAGGTTGTCAAATTGGTCTGCATGGCTGTCATCCCAGAGGGAAGCCTCTTTTAAAGATTATGCACAAGAAAGCCGCAAACAGTTTGCTGAAGACAAAAAGACTAAAGACATGGATTACTGGAACCATGTCCTGTGGTCTGATGAGAACAAGATAAACTTATTAGGTGATTAGGTTATTAGGCAATTAGGTGAGTAGTACAAACACAAATGTGTCTTGCCTACAGTCAAGCATGGTGGTGGGAGTGTCCTGGTCTGGGGCTGGATGAGTGCTGCCGGCACTGGGGAGCTACAGTTCATTGGGGGAACCCTGAATGCCAACATGTACTGTGACATACTGAAGCAGAGCATAATCCCCTCCCTTCAGAGACTGGGCCACAGGGCAGTATTCCAACATGATCACGACCCCAAACACACCTCCAAGTTGACCACTGCTTTGCTAAAGAAGCTGAGGGTAAAGGTGATGGAATGCCAAGCATGTCTCCAGACTTAAACCCTATTGAGCATCTGTGGGGCATCATCAAACGGAAGGTGGATGAGCACAAGGTCTCTAACATCCACCACCTCCGTGAAGTCGTCATGGAGGAGTGAAAGAGGACTCTAGTGGCAACCTGTGAAGCTCTGGTGAGCTCCATGCGCAAGAGGAATAAGGCAGTGCTGGAAAAAAAGGTGGGCACACAAAATATTGACACTTTGGGCCAAATTTGGATATTTTCATTTATGAGGTGTACTCACTTTTGTTTCCAGCAGTTTAGACATTAATGGCTGTGTGTTGAGTTATTTTGAGGGGACAGAAAATTGGCACTGTTATACAAGCTGTACACTCACTAGTTTACGTTGTAGCAAAGTGTAATTTCTTCAGTGTTGTCACATGAAAAGATATAATAAAATATTTACAAAAATGTGAGGGGTGTACTCACGTTTGTGAGATCATGTATGCGTGTGTGTGGTATTTATATGTGTGCTCCCAGTGGTTGGATATAGGCTATCTAGCATACATTGCTGCTGTTTGCTGTGGACCATGTAAGTTGTTTCTTTCCTTTATTTGTCACCCCTTTGCTGTACATTCCTATGTTTTCCTATATTTGTTTATGCTCTCTGTCTTGCATATGACATGGGTCGGCTTTTAGGTTAACGCGGTTGATTTTCCTGCCAGGCTCCTAACTGCGGTGGGCTGGAAAAAGTCAAAGCACTTCTGCCTTTCTCCTAAGGCTGTTACTAGGTTAAAGTGATAGGGGGATCTCCTTGTGGCTGGGGGTAGCCTTCAATTATCTAGCATATATAAATAGACTTTGGGGTGTGATTTCTCAATGCCTTCCTTCCAGCCTGAAATTAATGTTTGCCATGCTTCTGCCCATAGTTATGGTTGTCAGGGCCCTGTTAGCACCCTGTTGGGCATGGGGGAGTGAGCTGAAAACCTCTTACTTATTGCCCTTGTGAGTCTGCTAGGAAGTCCAGGTGGGAGAAATTTCTGGTACACCTTGAAGTTAGAGTGCTAGCATGGCTAATCCATGCATCTCTTCATGTCGCAGTGCAAAGAATAGACTCTGTCTCCCTATCACAACGTCACAAAAAGTGTGAAATATTGGTGTATCATGGTTATTGGTGCTCTCATAGAGACTGAAGGTCTTTTAAATCACTTCCTCTGCATTGCAAGTGACCCCTTTCAACATGTTGGCTGGTATCCAGACCTTAAGACAGGTGTTGCTGAGCATGTAAAGATCCATCAAAGCTGAGTAAAAAGACTTGTTAGACATGTTTTAAGGAAACCACTTGCTCATTGGTTATGACATCAGAGGAGCTGTTTTATGCAAGGCAGTAGCGAGAGTTAATCTCTCAATCCAAGAAGACTGCAAGCATAAATATAAGAACCCTGTACCTCAAACCTTACACCCATAATAAGAGATACAGACAAGCCTTCTGAGGATATTAAGAGGAAGCACCCGAATTTGCTCATGCTTTTGACTTTTCATAGGTTTCAGTTTATAAATAAGGAGTTTAAGGAGTGATAAAGTGGCATGAAGAACTATTCCAGCCTTAATAAAAGCCAGGAATTGTTTTCCTCTGCTAAAAAAGGAGCTTTCAACCTTCCTTCTCATTGCAGACATAAAGGAGCTGCTGCATAAACCGTCAAGGGGGGACCTGAAGCTTTTACCATGTGGTAAAGTCAGGAGAAAATCACTACTTGGCAGAGAACCATGTGACTGATTTGTCAGCAACCCTCATTCTGGGAACAACCAACAACACTCTTTTAACCACATCTTCCTAGTTCCAAATAGATTTTCAAGAAACATGAGATACTTCATCAAAATATTCCACAAATGGAGCTTTCCGAATTGTACCTAATGGCCTTCAATCTCACCTACCACTTGACAATTTACTTCTTCAGAAGTTACACCCACTGTGCTCTGAGAACCAATGCATTTCAATTGGTTTATATCTTTGCCTCAGTCCCCCTGATTTTGAGGGTTTTCCAGAAGACTAAGCAAGAGAAAATGCAGAGGATTGTGATGTTGCCAGTGTGGCATCACAGGCCACTAAAGATGTAAGACCCATGACCACTAGCAGAGAACCTTCCGATCTAAGGTCAATATGTTTACACTTGTACGGAGAGTTAACCTTAAAAGGTTGAAATTGATGCTTTCAAATGTTGTAATAGACAGGCTTTTGTGAAGCAGAAAAGCATACTACATACTTCAAGGTATGGAAGAGACTTAAGTAGGATATATTGAGCACAATAGATTTTTTCTTAAGCCTTTCATTTCCCACTTGCTTAGCTTTTTTCAGAAAGGAGTGGATTTGAGATCTTCTAATATCATAAATGTCCCTATTTCAGCACTTTCCTCTCTTATGAACATTAGATAGTGTTGTGGAAATCTTATTATATGGACTCATGTTGACATTTTATTCTAGAATGTGTGCTTTATAGATTGTCATCTGTCTACCTGTGTCTGATTTATCCGACGAGCGCTCGACCATCGGTAAAACTGTCAGTATGAAAACCTTCTTATGTGCTTGAAGACGTGTTCTGTGTGTGTGTGGGCTTTTGCCAGTTTGTAAGTATCAAGCGCAATGCGTTGGGTTTCTTGTCTTCAAATGTCTATGCACATTAGAGAAGCGAAGTCTGCATAATGAGAGAAACATATTATATCTCTGTTGTGGCTACGCTATCCCTTTTGGATACATATCTGCTTTTATAAGAGGACATTGATATCTGCCTTGTTGGTATACTTGTACCGTATATTGACAACAGCAGTAGCAATGTCCCTGAAGATCTTCTCAAGCCTGTAAGAACAAGTAGAATGATCTTACTAGATACTGTTAACTCTGAGCAGTATTGAATGGGCTCCATGCTGACCAAAATGGTGGATGTGCATACATGTGGTTGGGCGGGGGGCAGTGTACATGCCTCAAGTGGGTGGGACATGTGCACTCCCCACCCCACTCCTGTGGACGCCCTCCCCTTTACTGTTGTCATTTCCTGTGTTGTCATTTCCTGTGATGTGATTTTGCATGGAGGAAGCAATTGGCTGTTGGGGCCATGACTTCCTGTTTGTGATTCCTTTTCTTTGCTGATAAATAAAATGTGCCTGTACTCGTGAGGGCAGGCAGTCGAGCTGTGGAGCTGAGGATGTAAGAATGGTGGTCATGTCTGTGTTACTTGGGAAGATATGGGAATCAGGGTCGTACTAAGATGCATTATATCAAAAGACTGAAAGTGATTGTTAGTGGATCCGTTCCTGAAAGCCCTTTTAAAGATGAGATGGCCTAGGAAGCCAACATTTCCAACTTGGGATCTTCTTTTTGTTCTAAAGGTACTCACACTATTACTCTTTGACCTGCTAATTACAATTTTTTTATGGTATCTGACACTAAAGATGAAATTCTTTGTTACTGTTACCTCTGCCTGAAGAGTTTTCAAGCTTCAGGTACTAAGTATTAAAGAAGACCCCTTTTGTGGGTTCCACTTCCACCTGGACAAAGTGGCATTGAGACCTTTTATAGACCTTCTCATAAACGTGTCAAACTTCCATCTGAACATGGAGTGGTCTCTACCAGCCCTTTTTCCAAATCCTCAGATTCAATTTCCTTATGACTTATGTTGAGAGAACAGCATCTATCATATATTTGGAAATACTTTTCATCCTACCAATGGAAACAAGGAAATGTCAGTCAGCCTGAGCAAGAACAGTTGCAGCATGGGTTTCATCAATGCAGCATACAAAATTTGTGGCTTGGGCCTTCGGAGCGATCTTAAGGCACATTTGACCAAATGTGTGGCAACAACCTGGGCACTAACAGAGCCATGATTTGGTCATCACATCACCTTTTTTAGTCACTTTAAGCTAGATTTGGCAAGCAGTCTTGTACTAACTTTTGCTTCTAAAGTTTTGTCTTCTGCTGTTTCTCATGCTCAGTAAATAACTGACATTTTCCTTTTCTGGTGCCTCACCATGTCAACAATTTTTCCATTCCAAGTTTTGATCTTAGAGTATATAATTGGAATGTTACCTGTTATGTTGGCATTCATGGTTCCCTCAATGAACTGTAGCTCCCCAGTGCCAGCAGAACTCATACAGCCCCAGACCATTATACTCCCACCACCATGCTTGACTGTAGGCAAGACACACTTGTCTTTGTACTCCTCACATGATTGCCAGCACACATACTTGACACCATCTGAACAAAATAGGTTTATCTTGATCTCATCAGACCACAGGACATGGTTCCAGTAATGCATGTCCTTAGTCAGCTTGTTTTCGGCAAACTGTTTGCAGGCTTTCTTGTGCATCATCTTTAGAAGAGGCTTCCTTCTGGGACAACAGCCATGCAGACCAGTTTGATGCAGTGTGTGGCGTATGGCCTGAGCACTGACAGGCTGACCCCCCACCCCTTCAACCTCTGCAGCAATTCTGGCAGCACTCATGACGCTGAGCATGTTCACTCAACTTCTTTGGTTGACCATGGCGAGGCCTGTTCTGAGTAGAACCTGTCCTGTTAAACCACTGTATGGTCTTGGCCACCAGGCTGCAGCTCAGTTTCAGGGTCTTGGCAATCTTCATATAGCCTAGGCCATCTTTATGTAGAGCAACAATTCTTTTTTTCAGATCCTCAGAGAGTTCTATGCCATGAGGTGGCATGCTTAACTTCCAGTGACCAGTATAAGAGAGTGAAAGCGATGACAAAAATTTTTTTAACACACCTTCTCCCCATTTACACCTGAGATCTTGTAACACTAACGAGTCACATGACACTGGGGAGGAAAAATGGCTAATTGGGCCCAATTTCACTTAGGGGTGAACTCCCTTTTGTTGCCAACGGTTTAGACATGTTGAGTTATTTTGAGGGCACAGCAAATTTACAGTTATACAAGCTGTACACTCACTGCTTTGCATTGTAGCAAAGTGTCATTTCTTCAGTGCTGTCACATGAAAAGATATAATTAAATATTTACAAAAATGCGAGGGGTGTACTCACTTTTATAAAATACTGTATATGAACTGTTTGGAATGTACATTTATACCTCTATTTTTATGTTCTCATGAACTGAATTGTGTATATATATATTTAGTGGCTTCATAATGTACTCTTTACTGAGTGTGATTCTCTATCCTCTTTATGACAATAAACTTACCAAGTCACTATACATGTATTACCTTATTTGGTTGCCACTTGCCTCACACAAAGTCCCAACTCCCTTTCTCTTGAATCACGGATGGAGATGCATAGTACAATGTGTGTGCCTCATGCAAAGTCCCACCCCCCCCCCCCCCCCCCCATTTATACATCTTATGATTCAGAGATTTGGATATATCAGAATCTCTGCGTAACAAAAGTTTTGTCCGAGTTTCAATTCGTTGGAAAATGAATCACACATGTTTAGCTACAACTATTACTTTTTCTATTAAAAATGCTACTTCTAATACTATTACTACTACTGCTTCTTCTACTAAAGTTACTACTACTGCTATTACTACTACTTCAACTGCTATTACTTATGTTGTTGCTATTATTACTTTTACTATTACTACTACTACTACTGCAACTGGCAGTACTGCTGCTATTATTATGTCTACTATCACTATTACTACAACTGCTACTACTATCATAACTACTATTGTTGATATCACTACTACAACTATTAGTATCCTATTATTATTATTTTATTTTGTCCTATCTAAACATCAAAAAAAATAAAAATATATATCTAAACATCAAAGTGAACAAGTTATATGGTAGTACTTTTTACTGTAGCATGCATAACTAGTAGCTATGTATAACTGTATTTATATTTCTGATGAAAATTACCACTTAAACATTATACAGATATTTCTAAGAGTGGTGACTGCAAGGAGTTTCTCCAGGCGCATACTGGAAGCATATTTTAAGATCCAAGAACAGCCTTGATGTACGCCCAAAACATTAAAGTTTACAATCCATTATTTAGGCTTTTATTATACACAAAATGCCAAGATGCATAATGTGCAAAAGTACTTACTGCACGGGGAGACTTGATTAATTTCACAATTACCATAACATTTTAGGAGGATTTTATCTCTGAGTTTGTGGAATGTTATTAATAATCTCTCGGCTAATGGAAGGGAATCCATCACCACCAATTCAAAGAAGAAATTATGTAGGATTTGCAGTACACAAGGATAACAACTACAAGCAGATACTCAGATCCTTTTGTTTTGACGGATGTCATTCAGTTTTATGTGGACAGTGGGGGCAAATGGACTATGTGCTGATACTGCATGCAGACAGATGGCTTAGTTCTTCTAGGGCCTTCTCAGTACAGCTTCCTCTTTAGTGTCTGGAAATATGTGTCCATGATAGAAGAACACAGCTGTGCTTCTTCATAGAGAAGAAAATTCAAGTGGTGAGATGGAAAGTGACATTGCACACTTGTGTTCACTTACATTAAAAGTTTCATCCAATGACTAATCTGTTATGGTAAGTGCATTCTGTACACCTACATCATCATAAATAAATTAAAACTCATATTCTAGTGAAAATTTTTCCTCTGGGTCTATTAAAAACGAGAAGGTTGTCTTGCGTTTAATATGCTTAATGATCAGAATAATTTTATATTATATCTATTTATGATGAAAATGTATTGGCAAAAATAAAAGCATTGTGTGAAGCTAGGATATTACAGAAACAAATAATTGTATATTAGTAATTGGGAACGATCTAATCTACCATTGTTCAGTTCGCAAACAGTTTGGTGAATCTGGCACAAGGTTTAAAGTTTTTGAATGCCATTAAAGTACATTATATGGGGGGGAGGGAAATGTTGTTATTAATTTCTGGTCATTTATAGAGTTAATAAGCAAGCTAAAATTTTTTTTTTTTTTGCTAGAAAATTACTTTTTAACCTTAAAAATCTCCATAGGCAACGTTTAAAAAAAATTCTACAGGTTGCATGTTTAGACTTACAGAGGAAGTCTAGCATTATTGCTCTCGCTCTACTGATCGTGGAGATACCTCACATGTGTGGTTTGAACACCGTTTTCATATGCGGGTGCTGCTCACGTATGCATTTGCTTCTGCACGCGAGCTTAGCGGGACGGGGAGCGTTTAAACATTTATTTTTTCTTATTTATTTTACCTTTTATTGAAAAAATTTTAAAAAAATTGTGTCACTTTTATTCCTATTACAAGGAATGTAAACCAATTTTCAGCTTTCAGTGGTCTTGCATTTTCAATAAGAATTGCGCGGTCATGCAACACTGTACCCAAATTACATTTTTATAATTTTATTCATACAAATAGAGCTTTATTTTGGTGGTATTTATTCACAAATCAGTTTTTTATTTTTTGCTAAATAAGCAAAAAAATAGCAGAAATTAAAAAAAAATATATATATATTTTCTCCTTTCTGTTTTAAAAGAAATCCAATAAAATCAAATTGTATCATACATTTAAGCCAAAATGTATTCTGCTACATGTCTTTGGTAAAAAAAATCCTGTTAAGTGTATAATAATTGGTTTGTGTTATCACGGACTTATGTGCGCAGATGATCATGTACAGATGTGAGCATATGATCACGGACATATGTGTGCAGATGATCATCGGGACATATGATTTTACTGTTACTTATATGGGACATGTGTGTGGACATGTGTGTGGGGACATGTGCGGGGACAGTGTTTTGGGGACACTATTTTGGGGACATTGGGATTCTACACTGTGTGGGGACACTGGGCCGGTGATCAGTGTGTAAAAAGCTGTAAAAAACAGCTCATACTTACTGATCACCGTCTGGCGGCAGCGATCCCCTCTCCTCACTGACAACTTCCGTGTGAGGAGAGCCGATCTCCTAGCAACCAGCTCACTGTTAGACATGTGCAATTTGTTTAGTTTTTTTTTCGTTTTTCGTTTTTTTTCGTTATTTTCGTTCATTCGTTATCATACGAATGAACAAACGATTCGCTAAAAATTTTAACGAATAATGAATCGTTCGAATCGAACGAATCCGAAAACAACAAAAATCCGAAAAAAACAAATTAGAAACAACGAATCTACGAAAGAAGAAAATCCGAAAAACAAAAACAGGAACAACGAAAATCAAAATGAACGAAAAAATTCGTACATTCGTAATTTTTTTTTGTTGAATTGGTAATTATCCGTGTCTCTTACAATGGCGCTGCTTAACGTGCTTCGAATGGATTGAACGAAAAAATTCGTACATTCGTAACTTTTTTTTTTCGATTCGTAATTTTTCGTGTCTCTTACAATGGTGCTGCTTAACGTGCTTCGAATGGATTGAACGAAAAAATTCGTACATTCGTAACTTTTTTTTTCGATTCGTAATTTTCCGTGTCTCTTAAAATGTAATAATAGCATACACATTACATAAAATTATGAATTATGCTCCGATTACGAATCTACGAATGTTACGAATGTTACGAATGTACGAATAAATACGAATGCGTCCGAATTTCGAATAAACGAATAAACGAAAATTAAACTAACGGAAAAACGAATCAACGAAAAAATGACTCTTACGAAAATACGAATCGTTACGAATACGAACACCGACGACTTACGAATTTACGAATCGTTACGAATATGAACACCGACGACTTATGAATTTACGAATCGTTACGAATCAACGGAAACGAAAAAAACGAAATGAAAATAAACAAATTTTTTTATTGTGCACATGTCTACTCACTGTTTACATCACATGCCGGATGTGATTGGACACAGTCATTATGTGATCAGGAGGGCCAATCACAGAGCCCTCCTGCCGATCGAAGATGCGCCGTGTCCGGGTGACACAAGCGCATCGGGATCGCGCTGCTGCGAGGGCGCGCGATCCCCCTCCTTCTGAGTGGCGTTCTTGAATGTCCACTCATAGCTCCCACCCAGGCGTATATGTGCAGTGGCCGGGTGGGAGGTGGTTATGAGAATAATATGATATCTGGGGTCAAAAAGATCTCAGGTCTCATATTTATACTAAAATGCAATGAGAAATATATATATTTTTATGTCATTTGAAAAAAAAAAAGAAAAAAATGTCCCCTTAAAGAGGAAGTAAACCCTGATGGGTTTACTTCCTCTTTGTTTCCCTGCAAAGGTAAAACATAATGGACTACTATGCATTGCATAGTAGTTCATTATGTGTCACTTACCTGACATAGGAGCCAGCAAAGTCACCGCTGTCCCCTTGTGTACGGAGCCTCCATCTTCTTGGTGGGTCTCGCAGCTCCGGCGCTGTCATTTGACTGCGCCACGATGACGTAACTCGCGGCATATCACCTATGAGAGCGGCGCACTCAGTGCGCCTGTGCGCCGCTGTCTACAGCGCATGCGCCGCAGACAGCGGTGCCTGTCTTTTGGCAAATATCTCCTAAACCGTGTAGGTTTCGGAGATATTTCTTGGACCTACAGGTAAGCCTTAATCTGGGCTTACCTGTAGGTCAAAGTGGTTTGTAAGGGTTTACAACCACTTTAAAGCCCCATACACACGGTCAGACTTTTTCATGGATTCTGTCCGATCGGACAATGTTGTTGAAAAATCAGACCGTGTGTATGCACCATCGGACAGTGTACGTCGCATTGTCCGACGGACAAAGTCTTATCTCCTGCTGGAAAGATTTGCCGACAACACGGTCCAATCACACCAAATCCGATCGTGTGTACGGTTGTCCGACCGGACAAAGTGCTACGCATGCTCACATCACATTACAAGACCAAAGCTATTGGCTACTAGCCTCTACGTAGTCCCGTCGTAGGCAACAAACGTCACCACGTTCAGAATGATCGGATTTTCCGACAACTTTGTCCGACCGTGTGTACGCAAAACCAACATCAGACAAAGTATGACGGACAGGATCCGACCGACCTGGTCCGCGGATTGTCCGACCGTGTGTATGGGGCTTTAGAGCTATGGGCGGATGTGACATTTTGACGTCGCTTCCACCCTGAAGTGGTATGGAGATGGGTGGGGGCCATGTTCCCATAAAAGTGATCTTGCGGAGAATCCGCCACAGAGACCACTTTTATCTTGAAGCGGACTGCCCATTGAAGAAGAGGATACTGGGGTTATGGCAGCTAGCTGCTGCCATAACAATGTTATTCCTCTTCAAAGTAAGGTATTCTTGCTTGATTCGGTCCAAGGTCATATTCAAAACATTACAATTCTTAATTTATGTAACCTTTGCAAAAAAACTTTTGAAATGGCATTAACATGTTATACTCATTTTATAGTCCACAACAGGTGAGTGTGGCCAATCAATGCCAATCCCACAATCACTGTGGCAATACTTGGGAGGGCTTCTTTTAACACTGCTCTATTTGAACATAGGAAAGGATGAGTGTTTAGAGGAGTATATATAGCAAGATATACCAAAGAGTTTTTGTATATTACATTTCGACATATTTACAGCGAGTAGGTGTATATATAAATGCATAGGCAGGGACCATAGTACCTGGGGGAGTGGGAGCAGGACTTTCTATCACGCGATGATCTACTTGAATTTTCAAACCATATCAATTTATGGTATAGATTCATCAATGCCATTTTTTTGATGGACCCATTGAGACTAATGAGTTCAACTTAACCTTCACCATGAACTATGATGTGAGTTCCATTGCCTTTTTGGATATCACCATCTCCAAAGATCCTGATAAGACACTCTCAAATGACCTCTACCGTAAACCCACAGCAGGGAATAACATTCTTTACTTTTCTAGCTTTAACCCGAGACCTCTTGTGAATTCAATTCCATATGGGCAGTATCTGCACATCTGCAGAAACTGCACAAATGACTATGCGTTCAAACTTGAGGCAGATGCACTGCAAGACAGACTGCTGGTCAGAGGCTACTCTAAAACATGCCTAAAAAAGGCATACAGAAGAGCTATCTTACCCACTAGACATTCTCTTCTCTATGCCCCTAAAAAACGTAAGACAGATGTCACCACCCATTCAATAACCCAATACTGCAGCCAGCACTCACAGGTCAGGAGTATCATGGCCAAAAACTTGCATTTGCTGAGCAGGAATTCCACCCTTGCCCGTTCTGTGCCAGATAAACCAGCCATCATTTACAGATGTGCCAAATCGGTTGGTGATCAATTGGTACACAGTGAATTCAAGGGCAGTACTAGAAAAGACCCTTGCAAGTATCCTGGCACCTTTCGCTGTTGTGGCTGCAACTATTGCCAATATATGTGCACCAACAAGACAATTCTTTAGACATTATGCAAACTGTAAAACGATTGGCGTGGTATATCTCCTGACCTGTGAGTGCGGCTCCTTTTCTGTGGGTAAAACCATTCAAGAGTTTTGGAAAAGAGCATATCGCCATATCTTGAGTATGAAATCATGGGGCTGTCATGTGATTTCTGCACACAATGGCAGATTTCCCCATTTACAGTTTCTTATTCTGGATCATATCCATCCCTCCCTTAGTGGGGGAGACTTGAATAAGAAACTACTCGAGTCAGAATTGCGCTGGATTTTCTCACTACACGCCAGGGTTAAATGAAGCCGTTAATTACAAGCCCTTTCTGGAGGATTTTGTTTCAGGTGGTTGGGAAAAGTGATTTTTGCTTTAACTCTCCCTGTATAGGTCTGCTATAGACACTTCTATTCTATCTCCTGTGCATCAATGTACCATGATAATTAGTATTGTCCATGATGTATCTCGTGTGTATTAATGTACCATAACAATCAGTATTCTCAATGATATGTCCTCCTTCCCCCCTCCTCTCCTTTTCCCTTCCCCATTCTCCCTCTGTCCTACCAAATTTTTCCCCTTCTTTCCCCCTTCTCTTTTCCCCCCACCCTCCCTCCTATTCCCCCCTTTCCCCTCTTCTTTGCCTTGCCTGGTAATCACTGTACAGTTTTACATTTTTCTCTTTTTGCGCTATTTTGTATATATATTTTGTATGATCCTTTATTGTTATATTTTTTTTATTGTCTTCTTCCACAGAACTTTGTGGATTCCAGCCTTGCCATGTCCTGCACGATCATCCAGATTGCTTGCCCATTGCCTCCATTCTCCAGTGATCCCCCACCTGGTGCTCCCAGGCCACTTGGTGCTTTGTACCTCGTGGCAAATGCTTTCCACTCTATGGCCCCCCCCTCTCTTTGGCATTGGCAAGCATTGCGGCTTGCAGCGTTGCCTAACAACCCTTTCAGCCCGTGCTTCTTTCTCTGCCAATGGTCCTTGTGCACATCGGTGGGCAGATGACATGGGGAGCAACCACGGCTCCCTGTGGCTGCGCCGCGCGCCATTCGCCAGGAGACCAGCTTGAAGCGCACGTTGCACCCGCGTGATGTCATCACATCGCGACAAATGCCTCCACAGGTGATGTTGGCTCATATGCCGCTCGTGTGCGGCGTCTGTACGCCGCACCGACCGGCTCCACTGACGCCTTCTTCCACTTCTAATCCTTTTTAGGTGCAGGTGGGGGCAGATGTGTGTGGCAGTGATTGGCCAAAAACACCTGTTGTGGACTATAAAATTAGTGCTTTAGCTCTCCATACTCCGTCCATCTCCCACTTGCCTAGCTACATCTATGCTGTGCTCCCTCTTCTGGGGGGGCTAATCTGCACTTTTCCATCACCTTCCCGATCAGGTAACATTTGCTTTCATTTAGGGGTTTATTGTCCCCTCATTACTAATTTCTTGCTACTTGCATGCTCCATAGACATATCTTTTATCTCACTATTCTCAAATCTATCTTTCAATTTTTAATACCAAGTGTTTCATCTGCCCTTGATATTAATTCCAGCAGCACTTCCCTTTTGCCTTTAGTAGCATCTATATGGATGGTATATATTATATACTATGGTCCCTGTCTATGCATTTATATACACACACCTACTTGTATATATGTCAAAATAAAATATACAAAAACCCTTTGGTATATCTTGCTATATATACTCCTCAATACACTCATCCTTTCTTATGTTTAAATAAAGCATGAGGCTTTCCTCAGTGTTATAAGAAGCCCTTCCAAGTACCTGTGTGCTCCGTGTGGCTGTGCTTTACTCTATGCTGGTCTCGCTGGTTGCTCACTGCTATTTCTATCTGGAGGCCTCTGGTTGCACCAATCGGATCGTTGTTGGGACATGGCTGTCTTGTTTTTACAAAATCACTCTGTGGCTGTGACATGTACTTGCATTTATTTTGGCAACATGTAAGTGTTCCTTTATATTTTCTTCATATACCTGTACTCAGATATGTTTTTGAATATCTAATGGCTGTATATTCTGCATACATGTATATACATATGTTTTTCTGTACATGTTATTTATTATAATTTTTTGTCTGTTTTTAAAAGATAGAAACAAAATTTCTTTACACATTCCTGAAGAAGGAGTTTCCTGAAACATGTCTGGTGTGGTCCGTGCGACTTGCCGTGGTGACCCTATCACTGTAGTCCCTGGACCTCTCTAGAGTTTTGTTCTTCTGTTTTTTTGCCATATCTATGTAATTCAGATGTCTATAGTCCCCTATTGATTCAAATTTTAATTGTTTATATTTCAATACATTTTGTATACTCCTTTTACATACTCTTTGTGTACTACTACATGGGTCATTAAAGTCCTGTAAGGGGGCATTTCTTCTCCACTCTACTGTTTTTTTGGGATGTAGGTCAACTATACCACCCCTCTCCTCTAAGCTCCTCCCGGGTGTCTCCCCATAGCTCCATCTTTAAAGTAGAACTATAGGCAAAACTTTGTTGTTTTTTTTTTGATAGAGTAAGGGAGGGTTAAAATCCCATTTTTTTTTGCCATCTGCCAGTGGGGATATTTACTGTCACTTCCTGTCCGATAGCCAAAACAGGAAGAGATTTCCCCTCTATTACTTTCCTGGGGACAACCCAAAATGTGTGATTTTATTTTACTTTTACATTCAATGATAATGGTAAACAGGAGAAATGGAAAGGGTGAATCTCTCTAACATGGGCACAGACAGCAATGATTACCTAATAGGTGTTCAATCTCCAATCAATCTCCACTGTACAAAACTACAAAAGAAAGTTTTGCCTTTAGTTATACTTGAAGCCCTCTCCAAGCTAAACTTGTTTATTAAAATTTTGGATAGTGTGGGGAAGAAATACAACCTATGCCACCTTTTATTTCTGGTATGTGTCTCATTGGAGATATTTCCCTCTACTTCCTGTTGGGACAAAAATTTATGGAAAATCTCTCCAGTGAGGACACAGATTGCAACAAAATAATTTATTCAGTAAAATGACTGTCTGTGTCTTCCAGTTCCGGTGACAATCACTCCCCTTATTTATTTATTTTCCTGGGAAAAGAAGTGAGATAAAATTTCCCCAAATGAAAGTCTTTAATAACATAATTATAATGACAACAAATTAGCCAAAATGCTTGTGGTAGCCAGAGACTTATGTTTTTTGTCTAGACTCCAGATCGCATGGGGGAGCTAAGGAGTGGCATTTGTCTATATGTAAGATAAAGGTACAATAATGATGGGATTTTCTAGTGCTGAGATTTTCATTGTGTGAGTTTAAGGCTAGTTTCACACTGGGGCGTTGGGGGCACTGGTGGTAAAGCGGTGCTATATTTAGCGCCGCTTTACAGTCGTTTTATCAGCGCATTTCGGCCGCTCGCGGGGCGGTTTTACCCCCGCGAGCGGCCGAAAAAGGGTTACTACCGCCCGCAAACCGCTGCTGCAACGCCGTTTTGCGGGCGTGTTCGGAGCGCTGCCCCATTGTTTTCAATTGGAACGGGCGCTATAGGAGCGGTAAATATACCGCTCATACAGCGAACCAAAGATGCGGCTTGCAGGACATTTTTCAGCGTCCTGCAAGCGCACCGCTTCAGTGTGAAAGCCCTCAGGCTTTCACACTGAAGACACAGCAACAGCTGTTTTGGGTCGGTTTGCAGGCGCTATTTTTAGCGCAATAGCGCCTGCAAACCGCCCCAGTGTGAAAGGGGCCTAAGAGGTTGTGCTTTGAACAGTAAATAAATGCTGCTAAGGAAGAGGATAGGTAAGACAGACATGTTTCTTTAGAAAATACTGAATCTTTACAAAAATAAAAAATAAGCTTAAAACATTTTAAAAATAGTGCATGTTTGATTGATCTTCAGGGTCTGAGAAAAATTATGCCTGTTTGTAATTTTTTTTTTCTTCTATTGTTTATTTACAGCTGTAGACCATGCAGACAAAACATTCCAACTATACTGGTGCTGTATCGAACTAAAATCATTGTAATCTTGATACTATAATCATAGTCTTTGCACTATTTTGACAGTACAGCTCACCACAATACATAGAGCTTTGTCATGCATCATAGAGCAGGAGCTTTTTTTTTCTTATGGTATATGTGTGTAGGGGCACTATTTAAAATGAATGACAATGCACCACCTATATCCAAGCATTCACGTTCACCAGGCTAACGTGCATCAAAATGCATGCTTTCATGTGCATTACTGCAATGCCTAGGTATAAATGAGTGCTTAGAGACACTTTCCCAACTCTGCAACTGTCGATCCTGCTGCTTGCAGGTATGAGGGAACACAATACAGCAGTCAGAACCCAAGTAACCAATTACCAGGTACTGTCAGACTGGGTATTATTTGCAATGATAAAAGACACATTTTAGGGAGCAGACGCTGCGAGGCACTAATGCCGCGTACACACGATCGGAAATTCCGCCAGCAAAAGACCGATGTGAGCTTTTGGTCGGAAAATGCAACCGTGTGTAGGCTCCATCGGACTTTTGCTGGCGGAATTTCGGCCAGCAAAAGATTGAGAGCATGTTCTACATTTTCCTGATGGAAAAAGTTTCTATCGGAAATTCTGATCGCACGGGAACAATTCCACGCATGCTCGGAAGCATTGAACTTAATTTTCACGGCTCGTCGTAGTGTTGTACGTCACCGTGTTCGGAATTTGATGTGACCGTGTGTAGGCAACACAAGCTTGAGCAGAATTCCGTCGGAAAAACCATCCAAGGCTTTTCCAACGAGAATTCCTATCGTGTGTATGCGGCATAAGGGTAGGTTTAGACACCAAGGCACCAAAGGATGGGACGCCTATTTTTTTTTACTTCTGCTTTGCATTAACATTCAGTAGAGTTCTTTTTTTATTGCCAAAATCTAACTGTGGTAATATTTTAACAAATTTATTCTCATACCTGGTTGCAATCACAAGACAATTAAAGCCGCACATGTCTACATAGCAAAGACTATGATTATAGTATCAAGATTACAATGATTTTAGTTCGATACAGCACCAGTATAGTTGGAATGTTTTGTCTGCATGGTCTACAGCTGTAAATAAACAATAGAAGAAAAAAAAAATTACAAACAGGCATAATTTTTCTCAGACCCTGAAGATCAATCAAACATGCACTATTTTTAAAATGTTTTAAGCTTATTTTTTATTTTTGTAAAGATTCAGTATTTTCTAAAGTCTTGGAAATAATTCTGCCTGCCCTGCCTCAAAAAAAGTGTAATTTTCCATAAAACTAAATGAAAATTTTGGATTGATGCCATAATTCGACACAATAAAATAGATGTAGTGAGATATGATGCAAAGGGGTGAATTACTATTGGGTAAAGATTTTACAGGCCATTGAAAACCAAAAATTATATTAGTAGGAACTCTACTCAATCAAAACAGTTACAGTTTTTTGAATACCCTATCAGTGCCTAACTGTTGGAGAACATTTAGACTCCTTTCACACAGGGGCGTTTTTCAGGCGCTTTTGGGCTAAAAATAGCGCCTGTAAAGCGCCTGAAAAATGCCTCCCCTGCAGCACCAGTGTGAAAGCCCAAGTGCTTTCACACTGGGGCGGTGCGCTTGTAGGACGTTAGAAAAAGTCCTGCAAGCAGCATCTTTGGGGGGGTAGAGGAACGGTGTTTACACCGCTCCTGCCCATTGAAATGAATGGGCACCGCTGCGCTACACGGGTGCATTTAACTCTTTATTTGGCCGCTAGCGGGGGTTAAAAGCACCCTGCTAGCGGCCAAATAGCGCCACTTAAACGACGGTAAAGCATTTTACCGCCAACGCCCGCTCCCCCTGAGTGTGAAAGCAGCCTTACTCTAATAATTTGGCTGTAAAGCTGGGTATGCACTAGTAGAATTTCATTTCTCATTTTTAGTTCTAAGGACGCTGTAAGAACATTTGTCCATTTCTCTATACATTTGTAGGGTCAAATCTGTGTTCCTTTTCAACCACATAGATGAGAAAATGCAAAGGAGCAAGATGCTAATTTTTTTCTTGAATGTATAAATTTCTAACAGTGTGTGTGAATTTTGTCAAAATCAAATGTTAAAAACAAATACAATCTTGATCGATTTTTGAACAACATTAGAATGTACTGAGAATTCCCGTACACATTTTTCAGAAGAATTTTCATATGAATTTGCGTTTGAAATTCTAATAGTGTATGTAAAAACCCAGCTTAACAACTGCAAAATCCTGATATTGACACTATCCTGTTTGAGAGCAATGGGTTTACATTTTGAAAGCAGCCAATTTAGAGTGGAATTTTTTTTAGTAATGAACTCATTTTTGAGTAATGAAGATGTGGAACCTCATTGAGGTCTTTCTTTGAGTCCTGATGCCTCAGAGACTAGGCTTTGCTCAGGCTTTTAAGCACAAAAACAACATTTAACATGTGATTCAACCTTTCAAATGAACAGTTAATATGTAATGTGACCCTAACACATAAAATAACTATAGGTTTGCCCATTTAGGGAGAAATGTCAGAGTCTCTTTAAGTCCATCCTCCCAATCCACTTCTTCTCACCTTCGCACCATTGGCTTACCCCTCCCTACTGGGGCCTGGCGATTGACTGCTCCGGCCAGTGCACTGCATCATGGGGGGGATTTCACATAGGGGCTGATCTACTAAAGGCAAATAGACTGCGCAGTTGCTCCTGAGCTTAGTAAATGAGGTAAAGCTTCACGTTGCAAAGAATTCCCAATCACGTGCAAGGAAAAAAAACAGCATTTTTGCTTGCACATGATTGGATTATGGAAGTCAGCAGAACTTCTGCTCATTTACTAAGCTCTGGAGCAACTGCAATTTGCAAAGTGCACAGTCTAATTGCCTTTAGTATATTAACCCCATACTATAATATACAGAAAAGCTCAAGTTATGTTGAGGCAGGTGAAGCTTAACCACTTGCCGACCGCTGCGCGCCGATATACATCAGCACAATGGCAGCAGTGGGCAAATGGGCGTACCTTTACGTCCCCTTTAAGAGGCGGGGATAGCAGGCACACATGCTCGCCACATACAGCGTGACCGCGGGACTGGCGGACTCGATGTCTGCCAGTCTCCCGGTGATCCCGGCGAATGGAGCCGCAGAACGGGGAAATGTCAGTGATGGCGAACCTTGGCACCCCAGATGTTTTGGAACTACATTTCCCATGATGCTCATGCACTCTGCAGTGTAGCTGAGCATCATGGGAAATGTAGTTCCAAAACATCTGGGGTGCCAAGGTTAGCCATCACTGGTTTATGTAAACAAGGCATTTCCCTATTCTGCCTTGTGTCATGACAGAGATCACTGCTCCCTGTCATCGGGAGCAGTGATCGCTGTCATGTGAGTTGAAGCCCACCGCCCCCCCCACAGTTAGAATCACTCCCTAGGACACACTTAACCCCTTCATCGCCCCCTAGTCCCCGCCAGTGCCATTTACACAGTAATCAGTGAATTTTTATGGTCCCAAAATAGTGTCAAAAGTGTCTGATGTGTCCGCCATAATGTCACAGTCGCAATAAAAATCGGAGATCGCAACCATTACTAATAAAAAAATAATAATAAAAATGCCATAAAACTATGCCCTATTTTGTAGATGCTATAACTTCTGAGCAAACCAATCAATATACGCTTATTGTGATTTTTTTTTTTTTTACATACATACATATCGGCATAAACTGAGGAAAAAAATATATTTTTTATATATTTTTGGGGGGGGGGGGGATATTTATTATAGCAAAAAGTAAAAAAAATTGTGTTTTTTTTCAAATTTGTCGCTGTTTTTTTTGTTTATAGCGCAAAAAATAAAAACCGCAGAGGTGATAAAATACCAAGAAAGCTCTATTTGTGGGAAAAAAAGGACATCAATTTTGTTTGGGTGCAACATCACACTGCGCAATTGTCAGTTAAAGCGACGCAGTGCCGAATCGCAAAAAAGTGCTCTAGTCAGGAAGGGGTTAAAATCTTCTGGGGCTGAATCGGTTAAAGACAATTTAACTACTGCCCTCCGTAAGTTCACATATTCTACCTTCTTTCTTCCCATGCTCCTTTATTCTGTGCTAGAAACAAAGTGAAATACTCATAGCTCCCAGGTGTGTGAAATAATGTTACTTATTCCCTTTAAGGCCTGTTTCACATGAGCTCCAGCCTATATAAAAGCAGTGTGAACAGCAAGCTTTAATGAAACTTTCAGCAAGCTTTTGGCAATCTTTGAGCAGCTTTTGCTATGCCTTTAACACACCCTTCAGCTCCTTTTTAGAAATGATATACTCAGAACTTAAAGTATTACCATACCATTGTTATGGCAGCAGCTAGCTGCCATAACCCCAGTATCTATTTTTTCTGTGGGCGATTCAGCGTTTGATAAAAGTGATCCCAGTGGCGCATTTAGAGGCGGCGGTAGAGGTGCCCCTTTCCCCTCCCACCACTTCCTGGTCATTACCAGAGCCCCCCCCCCCCCCCCCCCTCACCTGGCTCTATATGCCCTTGGACCTCCAACATCATTTCAGGTTCTAGGGCTTAATAAAATTATTATTATTTTTTTTTTTTTTAAGTGTGTTTTTTTTTTTGCTTTTAAGGGTAAATTATAGATCTGGGGTCTTTTTGACCCCAGATCTCTCAATAAAGTGTACCTGTCATGCTTATATCTATGACTAGGGATGTTTACATTTCTTGTATTAGGACTGAAAGTGATAAAAAAAAAAATATGAAGATGCAGTGTAAAAATAAAAAGTAAATTAAATAAGAAAAAAATAAAAAATTTATAGCGTTGCCTATGGAGATTTTTTAAAATTATTATTATTTCTTTATTAATTTCCAGTATATCAAAAAACAAAACATTAAAATGATTATTTTCAGTACTTTTTGCAAATAGAATTACAATCCATGGATATTTTTAAGTACCGTAGTTTGTCGCCATTCCACAAGCATGTGCAATTTTAAAGAGTGACATGTTAGGTATCCAATTACTCAGCGTAATATCATCTTTCAGATTATACAAAAAAAAATATTGTGTTTTTTTTTTTTATTTTAACCACTACGCGCTATAGCCGAAAGACGGCTGCAGCGCGGACGCTCCCTGCAGGGAGGACGTCCCTGGACATCCTCCTGTTTACTTCCCTAATGCGCGCTCCTGAGAGCGCGCATCGGGGAAGTTCTGTGCTGGCCGTGTCCGTCGGACACAGCCGGTCACAGATCGCTGTAAACGGCCAATCACAGCGGCCGTTTACAGCGAGATCGGGCTGTCCAATGAGAGATGATCATATGTTTGCATATGCAAACATATGAGATCATCTGTCAGCGCCGCTCTGCCTCCTCACACAGACAGCGTGTGAGGAGGGAGAGAGGAACGGCGCCGGCGCCGTAAGTAAAAAAAAATAAAAATAAAAATAAAGTGATCTGTCCCGCTGCCACCTGTCATCAGTACCACCTGTCCCCAGAGTGCCATCAGCCACCTGTCCCCAGTACCACCTGTCCCCAGTACCACCAGTCCCCAGTACCACCAGTCCCCAGAGTGCCATCTGCCAGTGCCACCTATCCCCAGTGCCATCCGTGCCATCTGCCAGTGCCACCTGTCCCCAGTGCCACCTGTCCCCAGTGCCACATCAGTGCCATGTCAGTGCCACCTGTCATCAGTGCCTCATCAGTAACACGTCAGTGCCATCTGTCATCAGTGCCACGTCAGTGCCATCTGTCATCAGTGCCACGTCAGTGCCATCTGTCATTAGTGCCACGTCAGTGCCATCTGTCAGTGCCACGTGTCATCGGTGCCACGTATCAGTGCCATCTGTCAAAAGTGCCACCTGTCAGTGTCACGTGCCATCTGTTATCAGTGGCACGTGTCATCAGTGCCATCTGTCATCAGTGTCACGTGTCATCAGTGCCACGTATCAGTGCCACGTATTAGTGCCATCTCTCATCAGTGCCACGTATTAGTGCCACATGATATCAGTGCCACGTATAAGTTCCATCTGTCAGCAGTGCCACATATTAGTGCTATCTGTCAGTGTCATGTGTCATCAGTGCCCCCGTATTAGTGCCATCTGTCATCAGTGTCACGTGTCATCAGTGCCACGTCAGTGTCACGTGTCATTGTCCTGGTGCTCCAGGGCCTTCAAAAGTGTACTAGGTAGTCAACAAGTTAGATGTGTAATTTATGCTCCTAGAACACGTGATGGCGCTCCCTGCATGTTGGGCCTCTCTAAGTGGCCAGGCTGTGTAAAAGTCCCACATATGTGGTATCGTAATACTCAGGAGGAGTAGCAGAATTTATTTTGGGTGTCATTTGTGGTATACACATGCCATGTGAGAGAAATAACCTATTACAATGACAATTTTGTGGAAAAAAAATAAAATAATAATTCATTTTGCAAAAAAATTGTGGGAAAAAAATGACAACATCAAAAAGCTCACCATGCCTCTTACTGAATACCTTGGAATGTCTACTTTCAAAAAAGGGGTAATTTGGGGGGTATTTGTACTTTCCTGACTTGTTCGGGTCACAAGAAATGAGATCGGCCACCAGTACATCAGATGTGATCAATTTTGTATGATTCGCACCACAGTTTGTAGACTCTCTAACTTTCACAAAGACCAAATAATATCCACTAATTTGGGTTATTTTTACCAAAGATATGTAGCAGTATAAATTTATGAAGAAAAATTAATAATTTGCTAAATTTTATCACAGAAACAAAGAAAAATGAGTTTTTTCCAAATTTTCGGTCTTTTTTCATTTATAGTGCAAAAAATAAAAAACCCAGAGGTGATCAAATACCACCAAAAGAAAGCTCTATTTGTGGGAAAAAAAGGACAAAAAATGAATTTGGGTACAGTGTTGCATGACTGAGTAATTGTCATTCAAAGTGTGAGAGCACCGAAAGCTGAAAATTGGTCTGGGCAGGAAGGGTGTTTAAGTGCCTGGTAAGCAAGTGGTTAAATTCATTAAAGTGTATTTTTTCCAATGACCGCTGCGCAAATGCAGTGTGACATAAAATATTGCAACGATCACCATTTTATTCTCTAGGGTCCATGCTAAAAATATATATATATATATATATATATATATATATATAATGTTTGGGGGTTCTTTGGGGGTTTTTCTAGCAAAAAATACAAATTTCAGAAAATTTTCAGAAAAGGCCTGGTCAGCAACATAAAAACTGGTGTTTCGTTGACCATCCAAAGGATATTTATTTTTTCCACCACCAATCACCTGTGGGTGAAGTGCTCGCTCAACTTATGGGAAGACCTATTAACAACTTGTCGCTGTATTTTTCGGCTTGTGAACTCACTTTTGTGGGTGCGTGCACGCCGCCAGAGGTGCGCACGCGCTCCTATTGGCCAGCGGGGGAGCCAATCAGTGGGTCTGGCAGACTCGATGTCCGCCGGCCATTCGAAGTGACAAAACGGAGGTCTGCCTGTGTAAACAAGGCAGATCTCCGTTCTGACAGGGGAGATCACACAGATCCTGTCTTTCTGCTATGCAGGATGATGAATCTGTGTGTTTCCCCAGTCACACAGTCCCCCATACAGTTAAAAAACACAAACAGGGATCACATTTAACCCCTTGATCACTCCTGATGCTAACCCCTTCCCTGCCAGTGTTATTAGTTAGTTGGGAAAATGTGAAGAAATGTGTGAATCTTGGGTGAAAGTTGTGTGAATTGTGGGAAAACACGTATAAATAGACCCCTTTAGATTGCATTTAGTTTTATTAAATTTGACATACTCTGCTTTTGTTTTTTGCTTTTTTTTTAACCTTAAAATAAGATAATGTTCACTTAATAAAAATTCCTAGAAAAAAGATAAATCATCCTCAAGCTGTAGTCTTTTTATTGAGCTCTCGCACACCTGAGACAACATATTATACCGAGTGAATGGGCGCTTAATCAATTACTCACTGAGCTTTGCCAAAAAAAAAAAAGTGAAGGGTACAAAATAATCTCTATAATTATGAAGAATGATTAACGATGTCAGGTAATTCAGAGCAATGAAACATGTAGTTAGAGAAGGCTATGCTGACAATGCCTTAGTGGATGTGCATGAAACTTAATGCATATAGATTCTGCGTTTTCTGAGCAGATGAAAGCAGAGGATTGATTTATGAGCGATATCAGCTGCCTGTCATGTGCACCGAGCTTGTGAAAAAATATATTAAAGAACACAATATTTTTCAACACAAATTAATTTCTCTAGTGCTACCGTAGACTTGTGTAGGCTCATAACAACACATCATATAAAGTAAAATAATTGCATAATATGTCTAGTGATATACAGTATATACAGTGGTGTGAAAAAGTGTTTGCCCCCTTCCTCATTTCCTGTTCCTTTGCATGTTTGTCACACTTAAGTGTTTCGGAACATCAAACCAATTTAAACAATAGTCAAGGACAACACAAGTAAACACAAAATGCAATTTGTAAATGAAGGTGTTTATTATTAAAGGTGAAAAAAAATCCAAACCATCATGGCCCTGTGTGAAAAAGCGATTGCCCCCTAAACCTAATAACTGGTTGGGCCACCCTTAGCAGCAACAACTGCAACCAAGCGTTTGCGATAACGTGCAATGAGGCTTTTACAGCGTCCTGGAGGAATTTTGGCCCACTCATCTTTGCAGAATTGTCCTAATTCAGTTACATTAGAGGGTTTTCGAGCATGAACGGCCTTTTTAAGGTCATACCACAACATCTCAATAGGATTCAGGTCAGGACTTTGGCTAGGCCACTCCAAAGTCTTCATTTTGTTTTTCTTCAGCCATTCGGTGGTGGACTTGCTGGTGTGTTTAGGATCATTGTCCTGCTGCAGAACCCAAGTTCGTTTCAGCTTGAGTACACGAACAGATGGTCGGACATTCTCCTTCAGGATCTCTTGGTAGACAGCAGAATTCATAGTTCCTTTTATCACGGCAAGTCTTCCAGGTCCTGAAGCAGCAAAACAGCCCCAGACCATCACACTACCACCACCATATTTTACTGTTGGTATAATGTTCTTTTTCTGAAATGCAGTGTTCCTTCTACGCCAGATATACTTGGACACACACCTTCCAAAGAGTTCCACTTTTGTCTCATCGGTCCACAGAATGTTGTCCCAAAAGTCTTGGGGATCATCAAGATGTGTTGTGGAGAAATTGAGACGAGCTTTGATGTTCTTTTTGCTCAGCAGTGGTTTTCTCCTTGGAACTCTGCCATGCAGGCCATTTTTGCCCAGTCTTTTCCTGATGGTGGAGGCATGAACGCTGACCTTAACTGAGGCAAGTGAGGCCTGCAGTTCCTTGGACGTTGTTGTGGGGTCTTTTGTGACCTCTTGGATGAGTCGTCGCTGCGCTCTTGGGGTAATTTTGGGCGGCCGGCCACTCCTGGGAAGGTTCACCACTGTTCCATGTCTTCGCCATTTGTGGATAATGGCTCTCACTGTGGTTCGCTGGATTCCCAAAGCTTTGGAAATGGCTTTATAACCCTTTCCAGACTGATAGATCTCAATTACTTTCTTTCTCAATTGTTCCTGAATTTCTTTGGGTCTCGGCATGATGTGTAGCTTTTAAGGATCTTCTGGTGGACCTTACTGTGTCAAGCAGCTCCTATTTAAGTGATGCCTTGATTGTGAACAGGTGTGGCAATAATCAGGCCTGGGTGTGGCTAGAGAAATTGAACTCAGGTGTGGACAACCACAGTTATAGTATGTTTTAACAAGGGGGGCAATCACTTTTTCACACAGGGCCATGATGGTTTGGATTTTTTTTCACCTTTAATAATAATCACCTTCATTTACAAATTGCATTTTGTGTTTACTTGTGTTGTCCTTGACTATTGTTTAAATTGGTTTGATGTTCCGAAACACTTAAGTGTAACAAACATACAAAGGAACAGGAAATGAGGAAGGGGGCAAACACTTTTTCACACCACTGTATATATATGTATATATAGAGAGAGAGAGAGATATTGATTTTTTTTGTCAGAAAGCCTGCAAACAAAATATGAATGATTATTAGAACATTGTAGCAATGTCCAATAAGTGATCAAATAATGAAATCCAATGGCTGATGAATATCTGAGGTTATTATATGGCATCCATACGATCTAAATGGATTCAAAAGCTTCACAGATGATATTCAAATGAAGAGATGAAACTCTTACAAGATTTGTTGGACACATCAACCGTACGGCGGTGTGTCATGCAAGCTTACAGCGCGTGACCACCTGCGCTTAGGGGAACCGAACCGGACTGGATCCAGGCAATGAAGCTGGGAAAAGACCTCACAGTCGACCTTATTTATGTGCCTTTCACATTGCTGTTCTTATGATTCCAGTGATCACATTTTAATGTTGCATCTGTTTTTATACAAGATGTGAATACATTTTTAATACTTTTTGACCTGCACTATTGGAGTGTCTTTCGTTTTCCTTTTTCCATTTTTTCTTTACTTATTTGGATTTTTGCCGAGCCACTCCATTGTGAGACTACAACCCAGGTTGATGGTGCTTCGCTGCAAGTTCATCGCATCACAAGGTCGACTGTGAGGTCTTTTCCCAGCTTCATTGCCTGGATCCAGTCCGGTTCGGTTCCCCTGAGCGCAGATGGTCAATCGCTGTAAGCTCGCATGACACACCGCCGTACGGTTGATGTGTCCAACAAATCTGGTAAGAGTTTCATCTCTTCATTTGAATATCATCTGTGAAGCTTTTGAATCCATCTAGATCTTATGGATGCCATATAAGTATCCTCAGATATTCATCAGCCATTGGATTTCATTATTTGATCACTTATTGGACATTGCTACACTGTTCTAATATTGTTTCACTAATATTTTCTCACGGGTCTATGTTACATTGTTTCAATCACCACTTTTAATATTCATGTGTTTATGCTTGCACATTTATAGATTGTGGGTGTTCATTTAAGGTGTATTCAGTTACCCCTTTTAATTTGTTTGCAATAAATTTTTCTGTGATCATCACTTATTGGTTCACATTATCACTGAGTGCACATATTTTAGCGCTACACTTATTTTTTGTATTTTGTTCGGACTTTCTTTGTTTGAGTGTTAGCAGCTGTTGCATTTTTAGGGTTTAGCGCAGTTTTCCCCCCACTTTATACAAAATATGAAACCTTATACCACATATTAAAGCATACCCAATCATGCAAGGAAATAATAAAAATAAAAAAACAGCATGTTTGCTTGCACATGATTGGATAAAAGAAGTCAGTAGAACTTCCCCTCTCAGTGGATTTGCATTAGTAAATTAACCCCTATGTGACAGCAATATGTAGCCTCCCTCAAGTGTCAGTACAGTTTATTGCTAACATTTAATACCACATCCCTCCAGCTCAGATTCAAACACTGCATAGATATAGGTAAAATAAATATATTTAGGCTTAGCTTACACTTGTGGTTGGGGGGGCAGTAAAATTAGCAGCCAAGCCATGTTTTACTGTCCTCAATCACTCCCTCCTTCGCTGCAGAGGCAGACATACTGGGGTATACGCATGCCACTTCCATGATGGTTTGCATTGTGGGGTGGAAAAAGGATTCCCCCTCAAGTTCAGCGTTCGGTACCCCTTGCCAAACACAACCCATGTAAGTGAATAGGCTGTGCTGCGACCGCCCCACAACTATATGTGCAGTGCAGATTTTTCGGGGTTAAAACAAGTGTTGAGGAGGTGACATAACGCTTCTCAGCACCTGTCAAATGCACTGCAGATTGTCCACCTCATATTGCTCTTCAGAAGACAACCACATGTGTAAACAAGCCCATAGACTTATTGAGGCACATCACATAGCATGGTGTCACATGCCACTGTGGGTTTAAACTGTGCTTTAAAGCTAAACTCCAGACAGATGTAAAAGACAAAAATGAATGCAGCTAAGAATTCATCTTTACATTTGTTTCTAAAATACAACCAATTTAAAGTGGTTGTTAAGCCACTATCTCGTCTTTATATAATTCCCTCTGTCAGATAAAAAGCTGTATCCTAGTACCTGGGCTTTATTTAAAAAAAGCAGATTTTTACCTGGTTTAACAGCATCTCCCAGCAATCACGTGATTCCAGGCTCTCTGCTCTCCCTGTCTGATAGCTCCAGCGGGCGGGGACAAGATTCCCCTGCTGATGTCAGGCAGGGAGTCGGGGAGGAGAAAGCCTGGAGTCATGTGATTGCTGGGAGATGCTGTTAAAACAGGTAGAAAACGGCTTTTTATTAAAAAGCACAGGCACTAGGATACAGCTATTTATCTGACAGAGGGGATGATATAAAGGTCAGATAGTTTTAAATCAGCAGGGAGAAAAGCTAGTGAGAGCTGACAGGCAGGGAGGGGAGAGGGGAGGAGGACAGAGGGAAACACAAAAGAGCTGCAGATAGCTGCGTATGACAGCGGCACTATGCTGACCACATTGTCAGGACTCATCAGCCCTGATATATCGTGGTCAGCGTACAGAGGGGAGGGTAGAAAATGGCAGCATCAGCCAGGTATTACAGGTGTTAAAGGGGGCCAAATTACAAAGCACAAGCACTGTGCTGTATAATTTAGAAACAAGGTTTTTTTTTGAAGTGTAGGCGCAGGTGCTGATACTGTGTACTCACATTCGTTACCCACAAGATTTTTTCGGGGAAAAAGTGGGGCAATTGGACTATCTCGGTACTTGTAATGGGTCAATAATGGTATAACAAAGATTATAACAAAAATTATATTTAATAGAAAAACACATACATGAATAAAAATTGTACACTTGTACAAGTCAATTCAATTTAAAATCAGCTAATAACCTCTCCTAAACACATAGAAATAATTACAAATACATGTTGGGCTTGCCCACAGAATTCGCATTAGTCTAAACGTGAGGGAGTGGTTCCTCGACCGGTTTCGCGGTATAACCGCTTCTTCAGGAGTAGTATCTGAAATGGAGCATAATTTCATATAAACAGCAAAAATACTTTTAAGTAACAAACAGTATACAAAAGTACAAAATAAGATG
This sequence comes from Lithobates sylvaticus, assembly GCA_028564925.1. Lineage (NCBI taxonomy): Eukaryota > Metazoa > Chordata > Amphibia > Anura > Ranidae > Lithobates > Lithobates sylvaticus. The sequence continues at coordinate 62,534,003 of CM053032.1, forward strand.
GAGCAGCTCACCAATGCGGGTGGAGACGTTATCTCACAAAACCCAAACAGTTCCCCCCGCGGCGGATGTGGGGTTTTTTTTGTGGAAGCAAGTTCTTGTATTAGAAATATAATATTTTTAGTTGTTTGGGCAATAAGTGGCTAAAAAATTATGAAAAAGCCGACAACACCACTGGGTGTATAGGATAGAGGGTGGTGGATAATGGAGTAGCTGGTGATTCGGCCAAAAAGGGAAAAAGAGGAAGAAGGGAAATATGGGAAGGGTGAAGAGATGAGGGAGAGGGGGGGGGGGGGAAAGCATGTATAACATACTTTAACCACTTCAGCTCCCAGAAGGTTTTACCGCCTTAATGACCAGAGCACTTTTTACACATAAAATAACACATAAAATAACACATTTTTTTGTTGTGCACATGTCTATCTGGAACCGTAAGGGCTCCAGGAGGGTAGATTGGATCACTTCCTGTGCCTGTGTTTACATTACACAGGCATGGGAAGTTTGTCCATTGGTCAGCAGGTCCAGGCCATAAATCATTGAACCGAATCCGATCGCTGCAGTAACATGACTTTGCGCAGCCAGGCTGCCCTGCTTCAATGTATGTACATGGGGCAGTCCGGAACTGGTTAAGGGAACAGGATAACTTATTTTTTTGGGGGAGTTAACAAACGCTTTAGGTACCCGAATCTGACTTGGTTTTAGCCTCTTGAAACTCCATACAGCAGCACTCAGACTGGGAATGGAGTGGCCAAACTTGTAGCCTGTCAGTTACGCTGCATGCAAATGAGCTGACAAGGAGTATACTGGTAAAAAGAGAGCAGTGCGAGTAAAACGATAATCTTAGTCTGCTGCTGCTCCTGGTATCCATTTTACAGCCTGTAACTGGATAAGCAGGGTATTGAAGAAGGAGTTATTCTGATTCATATCTGTGTCCCTACTTCAGCAATATGACAACCTAAATGTTCTTTGCCAAGTACATCCTCCTTCAACTGCTGCTGTCTATGATCTAGCATTTCATGTTGATTAAATTACGCATCAGAGAGCTACAATTAGATTTCAGATAGGTGAATATGAAGGCTGCTTTTTTGTTCCTAAGGGTTACTTTTAGAACATAGTTACATAGCAGGTGAGGTTGAAAAAAGTCCTTGAAGTCCAACCTATGTGTGTGATTATATGTCAGTATTACATTGTATATCCCTGTATGTTGCGGTCGTTCAGGTGCTTATCTACCGTAATAGTTTTTTGAAACTATCAATGCCCCCCACTGAAACCACCACATGTGGAAGGGAATTCCACATCCTTGCCGCTCTTACAGTAAAGAACCCTCTACGTAGTTTAGGGTTAAACCTCTTTTCTTCTAATTTTCGTGGGTAGCCACGAGTCCTATTAAACTCCCTTCCGCAAAAAAAGTTTTATCCCTATTGTGGGGTCACCAGTATGGAATTTGTAAATTGAAATCATATCCCCTCTCAAGCATCTCTTCTCCAGAGAGAACAAATCCAAAAGTGACATAAGATTCCTCAAGCACTTCTTTTGGGGAATTCTCTCTAACCCACACCACAAGTAGGATGGTCTGGAACTGGAAGCAGTCAGAGCAGTCAGAGCATTCACATCGAAGGAATTTGTAGAAGGTGAAAAAAAACTTTCAATATCAGCTCATCCCAGCATTTACTTAAACACTTACTTGGCTCCTCTTTTGATCCAGCACTACCCTCTCTCTCACTTCTAACAGGACAGCAGTAGGAGCCCCTGCTGCTGTCATCAAACCCTGTGAGGAGGGAGTGGAGGGCAGGGCCGAGCCGCACTGTGTGTGTCTATGGACACACAGCTAGGCTCTGGAGCGCACACCCGCACAAGTACCCCCATAGCATACAACTTTCTATAGGGGTACTGGGAGAAGAGGGGGAGCAGACAACACCTGAGGGGACCCCAGAAGAGGAGGTTTGGGGCCACTCTTTGCAATTCCATTGCACAGAAAGTAATTATTAAAAAATATATATTATGCCTTTACAACCACTTTTAGAAAAATACTGCAAGAAAAATGTTGTAAAGCCTTTACGGAATTTCCCTGACTTTTTTGTGTTTCCCTCACACATGATTTGGCATTCAGAGTGAACACACGTTTGAGTCCCCTGACTCCAAAATGTCCATGATCTTCCTGGAAATGCCACACCCTCTGATGAAGGGAACATATTTATTTGTGCAACACATGGTAAAATAATAACCACAAAGCAATATATATGTATGACTCCAATGGGATTTTATAGTCAACAATGTGTATAACCCCACTATAAAATAAATAATTTCTTTATTTATAAATCATGAAACATACAACATTACAAACATTTCAATTCTGCATTACAGCAACACCCAGCTACTACCTGGTAGAAACAATAATGAAAGGATGGAAAAGCAGTAATAAAGACATTTTAAAAGGTATACAGAACAGTTACAATATAATGGGCAAGTAGACCAATGACTTTACCCTTAATCCCTATACTAAAGGGGGTCCCGACTAAGGGGCAATGCAAACATAGTAGTTTGATAGTCTTTAGGAAACTCTCATCCACTGGCCAGTGCATTGCGGTCAAAATCTGGCATTAAAGCGCTCAAATGTGAGTCCCGCAAACCCCGGATGCAAGTTCCTAAATGGAGTCCCAAGTGGCAATGCTGTTCCCTTAAATAATAATTATCAGAGGGTATGGCCAGCAGCCTCTCACTGACACATACTGTAGGATGACAACTTTTCTCCTTTAGTTCTCTGTACGGGATTCAGCGATGCCAGCTGCTATGATGTCCTCCCCTCAACCAGGCAGCAACACCAGACTTGACAGTGGCATTCCCACGGACCATAAGATGTCAGTGCCTCTGCCTCTCTGTGTCCCCTACACTGCATCAAATAGTCCCATAAGCAGCCTGCTGCACAGTGTGTGCTTGGCAACATCCTCCCAATGGCTGCCTTGAGCCCAGGAACAGTCCTTCTTTTTGCTCCTCTGCAGATCTCAGCTAAAGCTGGGATCTGTAGTTCCAAAACACTCTGAAGCACCAGAAGCAGTCTCTCCGGAGACTACATGAGCAGGCTACATAAGAGAACATTCCAAAGTCAATATTAAAGTGGAAGTCCATGCAAAATCTAAAATCCTTGCATCTATAGACACCAGGGATCTAACTCTAGCCTCTCTATCCCTGTAAAGAAAAAACGAGTATACATACCTTTTTGGAAGTCGGTCTAAGCCCGCTCCGACCGGATCCCATGCTGAGCTGTCAGCCACGGCTTCTCTGTGTAGGCGGGTGTAGAAGAGACGGAGGACAACGGAAGCCCCATAGTAACTCTATGGAAGACGTCATTTCCCATTCATTTCATAGCCGCTGTCCTCCATGTCTTCTGCAGAGCTTCTGCAGAGCTTCTGCCGCTGGAGATCGTGTCGAAGTGGGTCAGATCAGCTTCCAAAAAGGTATGTATACTCATCTTTTCTTTACACGGATAGAGAGGTTAGTGTTAGATCCCTGGTGTCTATAGATGAAGGGATTTAAGATTTTGCATGGACTTCCATTTTAATTTTGCTTAGTGAACGTTTCTTTTAATAAATTAACTTCAACAGGGCTGATTTACTAAAAAAGTAGATACTGTTTAATTAGCTTTGTGAACAAGGTGAAGCTTTGGCCACTTTAAATACAAAATCATGTGCAACATAAATTCAATTTATTTTTTATTTTTCTAAGCATATGATTGGATGATTCCACTAAAAGAAGCCACAGCCTTCACTTTACAAAGAGAAAATCCTCTACTTTTGCATATAATCCACAAATAATAGTTCAGGTTGCCGGCAGTGCCAAGCCTGCTCCTATTCCTTATCCTTGGCGGCATAAAATCTCATTTGTGCCTCTAGTTCATCATGATTTATTTTTTAGTAAAAGACTGAAACATATTTTAACAATCAAAAGACCGATTCCATTCACAGAGCTATGCAAAACAGTCAATGGAATGGTAACATTTATCGAGAGGAATTTCAGGATCAGTAGCATATACAATGTCACTGTAGTTAATGCATAATTGTACTATATACATTCACAAATGTAATAAATTTGCATTAAGCTGCACATTTGCAAAGCATTATATCTGGCCATGTAATTTAGGTAAGATTTATTTCAGTTTGGCAAAGGTTCTGCTAGTCCAGCGTGTCCTGATTAAAACAAGCTTTCCAGCTTTTTCCCTAATTACATTGAGATGATTTTTACCTGTAATTACTCCTAATTATGTTTTCACAACTTACTAATTATCTTTAATGGTGCTTGCTCATTCTTCTGTATTAACTGCAGCAGCGGATAGAGATTCTGTGTGTCCATGTTCCATTAATTAATGTTTCGTCTGTAGTTCCAGAGAAAAAAGACAGCGATTTTGTATGTCTCTTTTTTTTTTTTTGTTGTTATTAAAATGGTCTCTGGTGGAAACAGTGACTGTTTTAAAGCTAAGTGCTAGTCGTCCCTGGAGGTTGACCACTTTCCATGCAATCCTTAGCTCCTTCCAAAAATGAAAAGCCCTTTATCATATGGCTCAACAGAACGGAACCCACACAATGGCTCAGCTGTTCTGAGCAGGAACCCTGAACATAGTAACCGAGAGAGACCGAACACAGATAAATAAACCGAAAACAAGGTGTTTCCAGAATGATCGACTTGCAAAGCCGAAGAACTTATTATCCGCTGCTTGTGTTGCATAAGTGGATGGAATAACATTACTACAAATTAGCAAAGTGAACTATTCCTGTACTGTCTTGGCAATGTAAAGTAACACTTACGCTCTTTAAAACATGGCGCCTTTGGAATGGCCCAAAGTCAAATATGCCTCATGGAAACTCAGCCCAGACTTCTAGGCAATTTCACAGAGTTTTGACACATGATTACCACTGACAACAAGCAACAAGCCGGCGGTGATGTGTGCCACATTGCTGTGCACCGTGGAATATTTAATCTGCATTTTTTGTTACAATGTATATGTACACATATCAGTAAGCTAGCACATGAATCAACGATGTTTTCTTTGCTTATGGTTAATGAATGTGTTGTTTGTCTATATAGAAGTGTTGGGAATTTTCAGGTATTACTAATGCCAGGCGATATAGTTATAAAGTATACGTTAGCCTGCCTGGTTCACTTGTAACAGTCGCCTCAAAGTATAACATTCTTAAAGTAGAAGAATAGCAAAACTCTAACTATTTTTTTTAAATGTTCCCTGTCCCTTCCTAGTACCTATCCTGCACACCCTGTATAGAAAAGATCTATGTACTTACCTTCAGTATGTTTAACCTGCTCTGGTCCAGTCAAGTGATCCATTAGTTCTGGCTCTCTTGTTTGAGTGAGTGGCTGCTGCACGGGAGAGGAGGGGCAGCCAACAATGAATGGGGCAGGGAAGCCTATGGAGGACATCATGGCTCTTGGAATTTACAGCCATTGTTGAGCATCCCCTTGCACAGGGGAGCTAGACCTGCTGACTTACGTGAGTGGACTGGATTAAAAAAGTTAAGTACAGAGATCTTTTTATACAGGGTATGCAGGAAAGGTTGGAGGATGGGTGAGGGAACCTTTATAAGAATAGTTAGTGTCAACTTTTGCTACTACTTTAAGTATTCCTAGTGAAAAAATGTAAAGGGTAAGTGACAGTGTCATTCGAAATATTAAAAAGGTGATATAAAACATAACATGTATATAGCCCTAAAAAGCCCTAAGAGGAGTATGCCAAATGTCAAACAAAAATGCTTACAGAATGCCTACAGATAATGCTCTATATATTAATGTAAAATACAATTAATGTAAATTGCTCCAACTTGGTCTCAGCATGAATCACATAGAGCATTTTGAAATGAAAGTGTATTTACTTCCAAAATATTCCCCTCTTAGGTGTCCATTTATCAGGCAGCAGTAAATTAGACATTCTCAGAGATAATTTCTCTCCTCTGAGTGCCTATTTTTGAAGCAGTGTAGATCGTCTCTCCTTTTGAGGAGAGAAGAGATCTACAAACGCCTCCTGGTTTTGTATTCTCAGGAGACATAGGGAGAGGAGGCGGGGCTTTGTTACAGACTGCATAACACAGCGGGATGCAAAATTACTAAAGCGCTGAAATGAATAATTGAACTCAAAAGACTAAGAAATTACTAAATAATTAAGCTGCAATAATTCTGCTAGTGATCAGACACTATAAAGTAAATATAAAGTGATAATAAATGCTGCGCTCTAATTAATCTCTCAGTCAGTGCCATAGGTGTGCGCACAGGGTGTGCCAGACACCTATGGTCAGTGCACAAATATAAAACAATAGGTGCTCCTAGTGCACTAATAATACACCAATATGTTCTGTGCCCAAAATCCTAATTGTAAATAGTTTCTTACATACTATAAATATTCCGTGTAAAATCAAATAGACTGATACAGTGTTAAAATACATTAACTAATTATGTATCAAAGTGATCTGAAATAAATAAATAAATCCACCGTTGAATGTATGGTTAACCACCAATATTGCGTTATGAGCTTACCTGCAGCAACGTCTGACAACGCTATTAAGATTGCAGGACAAAAAGAAAAAACAAGCATTACTTTATAGGGGTTTTACGGACTGGTGGTAGACTTGTGCTGTGGAGTGGGCTGGACATTATTAGTCTGCAAGCTGCAATTGAGATTGGTCTGTTGAACTTTCAAGTATTTAACCGCTTCCCGACCGGCGCACACACATATACGTCGGCAGAATTGCACGGACAGGCATAAGGGCGTACAGGTACATCCCTTTGAATATGCCGCCATGCCATCGCGCGCGTGCCGGTCGGGACCCCCCGTGAGTCCGGTCGCGGGTCCCGCGGACTCGATCGCTGCGGGGATACCGTCTCACGGGGAGGATGAACTGGGAGATGCGGAAGTAAACAGCATCTCCCCGTTCTGCCTAGCAACAAGTGACACTGATCTCTGCTCCCTGTGATTGGAGCAGAGATCAGTGATCAGTAACACACAGCCACGCCCCCCACAGTTAGTAACACGCCCCTAGGACACACTTAACCCCTACACTGCCACCCCCTGGTTAACCCCTTTACTGCCAGTGTCATTTACACAGGAATCAGTGCATTTGTATAGCACTGATTTCTGTATAAATGACAATGGTCCCAAAAATGTGTCAAAAATGTCCAATGTGTCCGCCATAATGTCGCATTCACAATAAAAATCGCTGATCGCTGCCATTACTAGTAAAAAAAAATATTAATAAAAATGCTATAAAACTATCCCCTATTTTGTAAACGCTATAACTTTTGCACAAACCAATCAATAATCGATTATTGCGATTTTTTTTACCAAACATATGTAGAAGAATACGTATCGGCCTAAACTGAGGAAAAAAAATGTTTTTATATATTTTTGGGGGATACTTATTATAGCAAAAAGTAAAAAAAGAATGCGTTTTTTTCTAAATTGTAGCTCTTTTTTTGTTTATAGCGCAAAAAATACCACCAATACCAGCGTGATCAAATACCACCAAAAGAAAGCTCTATTTGTGGTAAAAAAAGACGTCAATTTTGTTTGGGAGCCACGTCACACGACCATGCAATTGTCAGTTAAAGCGACGCAGTGCCGAATCGCAAAAAGTGCTCTGGTCTTAAGCCAGCAAAATGGTCCGGTCTGAAAGTGGTTAATCACATAAATTTCTCAATATATTTGGATGAACTTTAGGAGTAACTATTAACCCTTAGAGTTTTATGAATTAGTGATTGCATCCAGCGTTTTTTCCTGCTTATGTCCCAGAGCAATATTGGTGGTTAATCATACATTCAGCGGATTTATTCTCACCAGTGAGGTGCTGAGATCGCACCTTCATAAACTGCTCATTTCTGTTTCTGTCAATGACAGATTCTCATTTTCTCCGCTGATCATCTCAGTTTCATAGACTGCTCATGATCTGAAAGGAGCTGCTATAATCAGGATCGCAGTTCATCTTGGTTTCAAAAATGGACACCTGGGTTGTTATGAGAACTTGTGTTCCCAATGGAAAATTCTCCCACATCCCTTGTCCTGGTTATGGCTATTGAACTTTAATTTTCCATCACTTTCTGGCTTGATCACAATGATCACAATGATAAACAGAGAGGATTATTCTACTTAACAAAAGCACATACATTATTAGAGATATGACATGGGATCTAACCCTTCCCTACTTTGTCAAAACAAAAAATTGACTATACATACATTTTATGCTCACCTTATGTTTTCTGATGAAAATCCACTTTCTTGTGGTCACCCATGTCATGCTGCAAAGCTAAACATGCTTCTATCTGTCTCTGCAGGAATCCTACAATGGTGCAAATTAAAGTAGGATGGTTTCACGGTACATTAATGCACTTAGAGTAGTTGTTAGATCTATGTGAAAACATATACCGGTAATAATTTTTAATAATACATAATTGAATTACATAATATTATTATATTTTCTTACAGTTGACCTTTAAAAGCTCATGTAATTTTACATTACTTTAAATACTTACTTATCTCTTTGTCTGTGAAGGTTCTCATTTATCCAGGTCAGACTATAGCTCAGTCAAATGGACTGGTTCTACAATGTTAAAGATGTTTTTTTACTAGCAGAAGTGGCTTTCCCAGTTCTAATAAATGCCACAAACATTTATAGTCACATGTATATCTCAGTCATCTTAATGGTGTCATGCAATATGTCACGGCAGACGCTAATTGTCCGAGGACATGATTGGGATAGAAAAGTTTGTGAAACCACCCTGCCCTAATTACAAATTTCAATCACAATGGTGCTATGGAGTTAGGGACAGGTTTTAATTTTTCAAGTTGCACTTTAGAAAGTATACATTTTTGTAAAATTGTTGGGGTATAAATGGGTGACAGGTAGTGTCAAAGGCTCGGACCCCTGTTTAGGGATGGCTGCACATTTTACAGCCCATTTCAACACACAGTTTAAATAATCTAAACACATTCAATTTGCATTAAGGCAAAAGGTGTGTAAAGTCTTAAGCCTCGTACGCACGATCGTATTTTCCACAGACAAAACCTTGGACTTTTGTCCAAAGGGCATTGGCCAGGAACTTGTCTTGCATACAAACGGCAAGGTATTGTCGGTCAACAAGCATGAACGTAGTGACATACTACGTGGTTTTTCAGCTCTTTAGCGCCACCTTTTGGGCTCCTTCTGCTTATTTCATGTTAGTAGAAGTTTGGTGAGTGCTTTACAGTTCGTTTCTGAATGCTGTTCATCAACCAGCCATGTTGTGGAATCGGAGGAGATAAAGTGTTATTTATTATTGGCCTTGGAGTTATTGCTTTGACCCAAGTCCAGTCCAGGAACAGGAGGAGGAGGATTTCTTTGACCTTGGTTTCTTTATTAATCGTGACCAATTATGTCATATGCCTTTGCTGCAGGAGCTCCAGGAGAATAATCCAGATGATTTTCGGAATTATCTCCGGATGACAGACCCCTGCTTTCACCAACTCTTGGCATTGTTGACCCTATATTAAGAAGCAGGACACATGCATGAGGCTTTTATTTTTTGGTTGAATAATGATTTGGTTTGGTATATTTTCTATATTTTTGGATGAATAGAATGCACCTTTTGGTTAAGTTCTATTGGCAGATAGCATGTCTAATTTTATTTGTTTTCTTTTTTTAATGCACAATGAAAAAGTTGTGGAGAATAATACTTGGCTATGTGTTTTACTTAAAATGACAGTTTGGGAGTAGGCAGTTACATTTTAAAAAATACAATGTAAAATTAAGAAGGGACACCAACATTGTTGTATCTTTGATCTTAAAAACTACGGGATAATGGTGTTGTGGTAACTTGCACAAAAAAAAAAATAACAAGCATAATAATATTATTCTTGATATCACTAGAAAAAAAGCCTTTGAAAATTAATTTGCCATAACTTCATCAGTATCACCAACAAAGCAGCTTCATTATTACACCATTAAATAAAGAAGAAGAAAATGTGCGCTGCATTTCTAGATTTCCTAATTTGCCACGTCACGAATGTTAATTCTCCATTACGAACGCTAGTTTACAACACCGACCGCTTCCAGCTCATCCTTGCTTCCGAGCATGCGTGTTTGTACTTTGGACTTTTGTCTGACGGACTCGGAAAATCCAACAACAGACATTTGTCCACGGAAAATTTTAAAGCCTGCCATGCAACATTTGTCCGCAGAAAATCTGACAACAATTGGAGTGTACAAACAGTCCGATTTTCTGCTAACAGCCTGTCATCACACAATTCCCGTCGTAAAATCCAATCGTGTGTACGAGGCTTTACAGTTTGTTTTCTCTATAAATAGAGTAGAAAAGCCTGTCAACATGCTGTAGAAAAAGAACATTTGCTCTCTCTCTGCAAAGGGAGGTCTCTCTGTAAAGGTCAAACATAACCCCAATGATTTAGACCAATAGTTAAGCAATCAGCATAGCTTATGCTTTAAGCTGATTGGAGAGCTCTAGCTCTGATTTAGCAGGTGCCGTGTTTGAAAAAGCACACAGAGAGTAAGGTTCTTTCTCTTCAGTATGCTGGCAGGGGACAGGTGCTCTGGCGTGGCTGCCTTCAAAAGAAAACAGTAAGACTGTGTAGAACTTTTGTTTTGATGGAACTGGATTGATTTAACCTGAAAAATCGAACACCTCATGCTATATAGTTAACTTATATGGGGTAACGCTCTACTCCCTGAATTTCTATCAGTACCCAGTGCGAGTTATTGGTCCTCCAAGAGCTCTTAAATTTCTGCATAAATAATTTTAGGAAGGCCGAATGAAAGATTTCTCTACAAGGTAAAAGGAGTTTGGGGTTCCCTCAACACACTTTCTCTTTTATCTCTAGTTGAGACATGCAGTTGCCAATCAATTTAAATCACTTACAGTGGCACTCCAACAGAAGCCCTTGGAAAAAATGTTACTATTCTTGGTGGAGACCAAACAAATATCCGAGTACTACTCCGAACATATTAATACTAAAGTGACATCTTACCCCCCACCCAGGGCTAGATCTAAATGGCATACAGTAATCCCCCAACTTTTCGAAGAAGATTTGGAGGTTTTTGAGGAAACGTAAATTACATCTGTAAGGTCCCTCTAAGGATAGGCTCATACAACTTACCTATTTAATAAAATTTACTATACTCCCCAAAGCATGTACAGCCTTGGAATTAGAAATACCCCTCTTTGCTTTCGTTTATGTGGCCAAGAAGCTGATTTCTTTCATGCTTTATGGTTATGCTCCAGAATACCAGGATTTTGGTCGCAAGTGTGCAAATTGTTTGAGTTGGCTATGGGTCTCTCAAATATTCAGTGCCCTATGATCTGTCTGCTGGGGCTGATGGAGGATCTACTAGTTAATTCTCATACCAAAAAACGGCTGTGTATACTTTATTTTTATGCCAAAAAGAGTTCTTCAATCACCTGGAAGAGGCCAATCAATTCTGCTCTTCCATTATACCAACTTACAGGGGATCTCCAAAAAGTTTTGAGAAAATTTGGAGGCCTTGGACCAACTCTCTGCTCACTATATAACCCAACTTGGTTCCTATTTGACCATGTCTTATTTATGCTCATTTCAAGTACCTCTAACTTGCTATTGTATGATCAGGCTTCACTTTGTGATGGATATTTATATGAGGTACACAGGACACAGACTCTGTAAAAGGATGGGACATATAAAACTCAAAGCTAGGCATGAACAGAGCCAGAAAATGAGGAAAACTTACCACTGGAATGCAAAGATAATCAAGGAAACCAGAAGCTAAGTTTTCTTTCTTTCTTTTCTTTTTTCTAGTAACCTTCTTTGTGTAGCCTAAATCCTTGTCAGTCTTAGTCACATAGTCTCTGGCTGGCAATTAGAATAGACCCTACAGTAGTAGACTTTGCTGGCCATTTACACGCCAATTTTGCAGCAATTTTCAACGCTTTGCAAAAACTGTACTGCTTATTACTTACATTACCATGGAGATATAAATATAAACAAACTACTAACATTATGTTGCATTGATAAGTTTGACCTCCTTACAGACAAAGGTGGGTCATTCAGTTGACTAACATATAGACAAAATTGAAATCTACCTTTGCAAACATCAAAATTGCATTGGCATATAGAAGCATACATTTGTTCTAGAGCTTTCATTTTAGTCTAATCAAACTTCACTCGGTACTGGCGGATCCATTAGTAAAATAACTTGCTAGAGAACATTTTTCTGTTAGCATGAAATGAGTTACTGTATTGCTCTGAAATGAGAGCCCATTACGATGAGGACAAATTCAGTGCTTTACTGTTTACACAGGCCAGCACAATTATCTCTAATGGGACTTTAAAGACCTGACTATTAGCCATGTTCCAACCTACAAAAAAGTACGTATATATTTTATTTCATGTTATTTTCTCAGTGTAAGTTATTAATTCTGTATTAACCTTTTTAAGCATTTTTTAATCATTTTATCTTTTTTTGTTTCTGAAGCTATAGCCAATAAAACAACTGGGCATGACGTTTACCTGTGAAAAGTTCTTTGAGATGTTTATTTTTTAATTCCTGGCGATGGTTTGGCAGTAGAAGCTGTTGGCTTTTTATAGACGTGTTCACTAAATAAACGCGAGCATTAGAGTTAATAGTGGGGAACAGCCAGATAGAAATGACTTTGTAGGAAAACAGAGTAAATGTGTTTTCTTACAAACTGTGGAGTTTTCAGAAACGCTCTTAGCTCACTGTGTATAATAATAGTTGGTAATTTGTGAGACCTATTACACTTCATTCAGTGGGTACAAGGATGGCCACCCACTCTGAATAGCCATGGTAACCAATTGTTTCTTGGTACTTTGTGTTGTGAAGTGTATATTACAGCCAGGATGAGAATGTGTGAGTAATGGGTGGATTTCTTTATCATAGCATCTGCTCTTCTTATAAATATTGCTCAGTGCAGGAACCGGTACATCAATAATTTTTACAGGAAACAGCTCCTGGTTTTCAGCTTTAACTGCGACTTTTGTTCAGTATATTTAAATAGGCACTAATAATAGGTAGAGATGACTCAAATGGGCTTTAGTTCTACTTACTGATACACTGTTCATTCGGTGGGTCAGTTGTGTCTCTAATGCAGTTTATTTTAAAGTATACTTCCATCCTCATATTTAGGTTCTTGCTAGATGATGTAGCCTTAATGCTAAACTCCAGTACTTTTATTTCTGTCCACCCACTTTAAAGATTTTACACAGTCCAGACCCAACTTTGTTCTGCTTTAGTTAAGCAGCACAGCTAGGTCACCTCCATGCCCCCAGTCAGGGCCGTTTGAAGGAATTTGGGGGCCCCAAGCAAAATGGACTTGGAGCCCCCCCCCCCACATGCACGCACGCAAAGCCTACAGGAATCACGGCATAGCGATACAGTTTAAGCTCACCAATACTTTATATAAATAAAAAAGGTTTACAGTGCAAATACTGCTGTTGTAGAGTGTACTGTAGAGTCTTTTCTCTGCTTTGTAAATTTTTGCAAAAAGCTTTAAGAAATATTTTCAAAAAAGAAGCAATAAGATGGAAATGGGATGGTAAAGAAAGAAAATGGAAAGAAAGCTCTGGTAATTGTTTTTATTACGGTCAGCAACCATATTTTTATTACTAAATGGGTCTTGATGACTGCCCCCCCCCCTTACTACTCCCCCCCATGTTCTTTTTAACCCCCCTCCCTACCGCGTACCACGTGGCAGGAAATTCCGTTTTCTGTTCCTGGCCGGCCGGACTGAAAAGAAGTGAGCACTCAGTGTGTGCACTTCCTGTCAGTCTGGGACGGGAACAGGAAACTGAATCTCGTGTACCGCGTGGACTGCAGGAGGAAGGAAGAGGAGCTCGGCCATGCTACAGACTGCAGCTTATGGGAAGTGATGGCCGGCGGGGCGGCTGGGGCCCCAGACCAGCTCGGGGCCCCAAGCAATTGCTTGTTTTGCCTGTCCTGTTGCAACAGGCCTGCCCCCAGTCTGTGATTGGACAATAGAAAAGCAGAAAATGTCTATTGATGGGGTCATCTTTATGTTCTTTCTACTACTATCAGCATTCTTCTTTATTGCATATGTGAATGCAGGACAATTAATTAACCTTAAAACCGTATTAAACTCAAAGCAAACATTTATTATATTACAGCTTACCAATTCTTAGATCTCTGCATTAGGTTTCTTGTTTGGGCTTTCTTTCTTTTATTTTCACCAGGTGATCTGGCCAGCAGAACAAGTTGTCCCAGTTAGAGGGTTGAAACAAACCATTAAAAAAAAAACAAAAAAAAAAAGAAACAATCCATTTACCACTGACCGGGCTGCCTTCAATGCTCGGCTTCAATTTAACTATGTAAAACCTTTACTGTTGCTCTAACTCCAGTGTTAGCTGGAGTTTGGCTTCAATCTGTTAGTGTATATAAATCTGCAAGTACATCTAACATTATCCTCCTCCCAGACTGATAGTGCTGCTGTCCAAAGGTGTCCCTGTTGCTCCTTCATCCAAAGTGGAGGCACTTTATTACAGTGTGTTACTGGAAGGATCACCATGTAAAAGCAAGGGGGGGGGGGGCATTAAAGAAATAACGAATTCTGTAGCCACTTCTAATGATGATATTTTACATTTAAGTTTTTTAAATTTTTGGTTTGGGGTTCAATACTGCTTTAAATGGTGCCCCTTCCTTGGGTTGAAATCTAAAATATTTTCAGGTAATTATACTAGTTGTATATATATATATATATATATATATATATATATATATATATATATATATAAAAAGTTGTAATCTCCAAATATGTAAAGGTTTATTCACAGTAAGAGCTGTGAAAATGTGGAATAGACTTCCTTCAGAGGTGGTTCTGGCCAGCTCAGTAGATTTCTTTAAAAAAAGTCCTGGATTCTTTCCTAAATGTACATAATATACCTGGGTACTAACATTTATAGGTAAAGTTGATCTAGGGAATAACCGATTGCCTCTCGGTGGATCAGGAAGGAATTTTTTCCCCTGCTGTACAAATTGGATCATGCATTGCTGAGCTTTTCGCCTTCCTCTGGATCAACTGTGGGTGAAGGATTGTGTATATGAGATTGTATTTTTTTTTTGGTTGAACTAGATGGACTTGTCTCTTTTTTCAACCTGACTAACTATGTAACTATAAATAAACCTTCCGGACTATCCATATAGCTAAATCTAAGAACTTCACACTACAAAACCAGTCTGCATCCAACCACCTGTGCAAATGCAATAAATATATACTACCTTTAAGGGTGCAGCGCTCTCCTTTAATACATTAAGTGCATAGATTAATTAATATAAAAAGTCCATCAGTGATCAAAATAATATTAATAAAATGAAATACAAAAACTATTATAAACACAAATATATATATATATATATCAAAGTGAGTCCATCTTTCAGTGCCAGTCCATACAGGTATAAAATATGTATAAAATCTGTGAATTGTGTAATCCCATACACCAAAAACAATCTTGTGTGTATCGACCTTTGTTCACCATGGTGCCCTTCTCACCTGTTTGGGTGGACCCCACTACCTAAAGGAGGTCAGTATGCGCCTTTGCACTGTAAAAGTGTCACTGCTTCCACTGACAGATCAAATCCAGTCCAAGTTTGATCACTGATGAACTTTTTATATTGACCACTTGTCGACCAGCCGCCGTCATTATACTGAGGCAGGTTGGCGCTATTGTGCGAATCACCGCAGCTGTACGTCGGTTCATGCAATAGATACAATGGGCATGCACTGCGCCGGAGCCAATGTGTGTGACCGGCGGCCGTGATGTTCACTGGCCATGCGATCACTCCACAGAGAGCCAGAACGGGGATCTGTCAATGTAAACAAACAGATCCCTGTTCTGATAGTGAAGTAGAGAGAGATCGTCTGTTCCTAGTGTTTAGGAACAGCGATCTCTCTCCTTCTCCAGTCAGTCCACTCCCCCCACAGATAGAAACACCTTCCAGGGAACACATTTAACCCCTTGATCACAATTAGTGTTAACCCCTTCCCTGCCCGTGTCATTTATAGAGTAATCAGTGCATTTGTATAGCACTGATTGCTGTATTAATGTCACTGGTCCCAAAAAAGTGTCAAAAGTGTGCAATCTGTCCACCTAAATGTCACAGTCCAGCTAAAAATCACTGATCACCAGCATTACTAGTAAAAAAAAAAATAATAATAATAAAAATGCTATAAATCTATCCCCTATTTTGTAGATGCTATAACTTTTGTGCAAAGCAATCAATATACGCTTATTGGGATATTTTTTTTTTTTTACCAAGAATATGTAGAATACATATTGGCCTAAACTGAGGAAGAATTTGTTTTTTTAACTATATTTTTGGGATATTTAATATAGCAAAAAGTAAAAAATATATATTTTTTTCAAAATTGACGCTCTTTTTTTGTTTATAGCGCAAAAAAAAAAAACAGTAGAGGTGATCAAATATCACCAAAAGATCTATTTATGGGGAAAAAAAGATATACATTTTGTTTGAGTACAACGTTCCATGACCGTGCAATTGTCAGTTAAAGCGACGCGTATTGCAAAAAATGGCCTGGTCATTAAGGGGGTAAATCCATCCGGTCCTTAAGTGTTTAATTAATTTATGCACTTAATGTATTGAAGGTAGTAATTATACTAGTTGCATTTAAATACAATAATGTATTTATTTTTAATACTTAAAATGTTACTAAACCCACAACAGTAAAATTAGTCTGTATATGCAGCATAGCATGCTTTATATACTCACTGTGGTACTTAAGGGGGTTAATCCTCTGCATTTTGTAAAAAAGCTGTTTTATCCTGTATGCAGAGATCCTCCCCCTCCTGCACTGTTTATCTGGGGAAAACCAGCAAACACAGGCAGAGTAGCTGACCAGCACATGCTCAGTTGTGTCTGTTATGCTGAAGAGAACAGTTACTTGTTCTTAGAGATAGCCAGATCACATGATATTGACATCACACATGTGGGCATGTATATAGGCTGCAGTGGAAATCTCCTCCTTCCTGAACTCAGCACTGGAGAAATCTGCAGTTTATCATGTAACTGTGGTATCCAGATCATCCAAAAAGGTATATAGTGGCAGTATTTTTAATGTAAAAAAAAAGATGAATGCGCTTTTGGGGGGGGGGGGGAGTTGAACTATTTTCATATTACTGGGTTTAGTAACACTTTAAGTGCACACATTCATGTTTTTAGAATATTTACCTGGAGTTTAGCTTTACATTTTCTAACAATTTCACATATCTCTCATGGTCCCCGTTGGTTAGATCGCTGCATTTGAGTTTTTGGGTCTGCACCCTTGCTATGACCATATTATGATGAATACAATATGAGTTGCTGGAAAATGGGAAGGGTGGTGGTGGTTTGGGGGGGGGCACCCAAAACTCCTAGGTGGATAGAACATTCAGATATAATGTATAAAGCACTCAGATATCCGTATTGACAACTCAGACCACCAGACTCCTTACATAACTAGAAGCCCTGGCCAATCACAGCCCATCTGTACCATGTGATTAGCTTTGGCCAATCACAGCTAATCACAACAAAAGACACTAAATTACCAGTTTCATTCAGTAAAAATGGTTACTTATGTCAGTAAAATTCACTGGTATAAACAATCATAATGTGTAAAAAAAAAAAAAATAATTCTGATCACTTCCCCAGAGTGGTACAGTGTTACTATGGTAACACTGTATTTCTCTGGTCACAGTGTTAAAAAAAAGAAACCTTTTTTTTTTTCTAAAAAAATATATTCTTTTTTTTTTATTACATACTGTCACCAGTTAGTGTCCCTAAACACTGCCATATCTGTTATATCATAACTCTGTACTACACTGGTAACAGTATGTTAAAAAAAAAAAATATTTTGACACTATTTTTAAAATTTCTTAATTTTCCAAATAATTGTGATAAAAAATTACTTCAAAAAAACTCACCATGCCTCTTACTACCTTGGACTGTCTACTCCCCCCCCCAAAAAAATTTAATTTGGGGGTATTTGTACTGTTCTGTCATTTTCAAGCCTCATAGATAGGCTGTCAGTACATCAGGATTGATCGATGTTCAGATATACTGTTTATAGCATAGTTTGTGTATAATGTTCTTACAGACTAAATAATATACTAACTAAATAATATACACTGATTTGGGTTATTTTCAAGAAATATAGCAGAATACATTTTAACCTAAATGTATAAATAACAATTTGATTATTTTTAAAATGTTATAACATAAATGTAGAAAAACATATTATTTATTTTAAATTTTCAGTCTTTTTTTTATTAACTGCTTACCGACCAGCCGCCATCATTATACTGCAGCAGGACGGCACGTTCTCAAGAACTGTCATAGCTGTACGCCAGCCCTTTAAGCGGGGATAGCAGGCGCATGCCCGCTGCACTGCGGGGGGGGGGCCAATGTGAGTGGCCGTCAGTCGCGATGACCGCTGGCCAGGCACGATTGCGGGCTTGAGAGCCAGAACAGGGACGTGTGTGTGTAAACACACAAATCCTTGTTCTGTGAGGAGAGGAGAGAAAGATCCTAGCTAGACTAGCTAGGAACAACGATCTGTCTTCTCCTCTAGTCAGTCCCATCCCCCTACAGTTATAACACACACAAGGGAACACAGTTAACCCCTTGATCGCCCCCTAGTGTTAACCCCTTCCCTGCCAGTGACATTTACACAGTAATCAGTGCATTTTTATAGCACTGATCGCTGTATAATTGTCAATGGTCCCAAAATGTGTCAAAAGTGTCCGATATGTCCGCCATAATGTCGTAGTCCTGATAAAAGTCACTGATCACCGCCATTACTAGTAAAAAAAATTATAATAATAAATCTTTCCCCTATTTTGTAGACGCTATAACTTTTGCGCAAACCAATCAGTATACGCTTATTGCGATTTTTATTATCAAAAATATGTAGAATACATATCGGCCTAAACGGCGGAAAAAATTTGATTTTTTAAAAAAACAATGGGGATATTTATTATAGCAAAAAGTACAAAATATTGTGGGTTTTTTCAAAATTGACACTCTATTTTTGTTTATAGCGCAAAAAATTTAAACCACAGATGTGATCAAATACCACCAAAAGAAAGCTCTATTTGTGGGGAAAAGAGGATGGCAATTGTGTTTGGGTACAGAGTTGCACGACCGCACAATTGTCAGTTAAAGCGACGCAGTGCCGTATCTCAAAAAATGGCCTGGTCATTGAACAGCCAAATCTTCCAGGGCTGAAGTGGCTAAGTAGTAGCAAAAAATAAAAAACCCAGTGGTGATTAAATACCACCAAAAAAAAAGCTCTATTTGTGTGAAAAAAATTATAAAAAATGATAAAAATGGGTACAGTGTAGCATGACGTGAAATTGTCATTCAAAGTGCAACAGCGATTAATTGCGAAAATTTGGCTTGGGCAGGAAGGGAATAAAAGTGCCCTGTATTGAAGTGGTTAAAGTGACAGGAAATCTGGACTTGGCTTTAAAGGATAATTCCCTAGAACAGAGCTTTCTATACTTAGATTGAAATTCTCACCTTTTCCCCTTATAACAATGATTAAACACCTGCGTCAAAAAACAGATGAATCTGTAATGAATATGTAACTCTGTGTAATTGTTGGACAATCTGAACCTCACTTTTTTAAATGAATACCCATTTACACCATCATATTACAATTTAAAAAGCCTTTCACTGATATCAGCATGACTATCTAAATTGTAATTGTAAATTATATTTTATTATTTAAATGTCTGTTTCTGTCTACAGTGTGTGTCTTTATTCTACCATCAGCTTTAAGAAATAATGTTTTTTATATTTACCCAAATAACTCTATGTTTAAAATAAATATATGTTTTTATCAAACCTATGCAAGACTTAGCGACTTACAAAATGCTAAATGCCCCTGCTATCTATACACACATTCTTTAAAATGGTTAAAAATGACAGTAATGATATTATGAAGAAACATAATAAAGTTTTCTATTGGAAAGCACAAAATTAGATTCCCCTCCCCAAAGTTTGTTTTCTAAGTCAAACTCGCAATGTATAGGATATTTAAAAATATAGGATTACATATACAATTTGTACAAAGATTTATAGGAAAATTGTAAGTCATCTGGTATGCATTATAGCCATAACAATCTCTTGATGGATATGTGATTTGTCAGTGGTTTTAACCGACTGGGTAAGAGTAGTTGGTATATGCAAAGTGTTCTCCTCAAATAGTTCCTCAGATAGTAATCATGCACTCCAAAGTAGTGCAGGTTCCCCGCCTTTGAATGACTTCTTGCCACATAGTGCAGGACTCAGTAAAGATGCAGGGATTTATGAGATAGGAGCTTTTACCTTCTTGATGTTTGAGGCCACAAAAGGAAATGATCAAATTCATTATAAAGAAATGTAGTACTTTCTTATAAGGGACAGTGAGGGGGAGAGTGCTTCCTTCTTTGGCCACTTATGTCACGTGGATGGTAAATCCCACTTCATAATCACCTGTGCCTCAAATGCAAGATTTCCCATGGGATACCATTGAATCTCCAAGGATCAGGGGCAGGGAATCAGACTTCCCTGGAACATGGGTGTTATTCTTGGGTGGTGGTGATGGAGGCCTGATCAAGATGTTTATAATTGTCAATATAAGCGACCAACAGACTTACAGTAGATGCAAGACAAACATAGCAGCCTTTCATGTAACAGAATGGCTTACATTTAAAAAAACATAAAAAATGTGATTACCACTGTATTCTAATTGAATTTTGAAGAGGAAATAAATAGATGTATGGCAAAAGCAACAATAAACATAAGTAAACACTGCTCGATGCAATCCAATTTAAAATACAAAAACTGAACTCCAGATTCTTCAAAAACGTACACTAACCCAAATTCTGTTTAGCTCATGGGTGCTCTACCTGTGGCCCTCCAACTGTTGTGAAAATACATATCCCATCATGCCTCCACCTTTGGGAGTCATGCTTGTACCTGTCAGCTTTGCAATGCCTCATAGAACTTGTAGTTCCGCAACAGCTGGAGGGCCACTGGTTGAGCACCCATGGATTAGCTAGTCTTGTGATCCACACATTCTTCTGCTACCTTGTTTTTCACCTAACAATGAATTCCCATTCGCCCCCTCTTTTTATTTAATCGTATGGAGCCTATATAGCCCATGCACTGAAATATAAGAGCGAGGAGGAAAATTTTATGTAAATACTGCCTGCCCCACCAGAAAACTATTTTTTTTATAATATATAGCCATACCTTAGAGGGGATATGATCATTTTGTATAAATATACAAATGGTCCACATATACAAATGCACTGTAGAGGTCACTTTAATTTCACCCCAGGAACCATAAGGGCTTCTCACAGTGACTGCCGGCCACTGCGGAAATGGTTCTTTACTGTAAAAACTGTGAATATGTAGATTGGTCTTCAATGGGAACTGCTGCAAGCCAACTCAGTGGTTTGTTTCAAAAGTGGGTTAGATTGACTACTAATATTTATATGAAAGGATCCTGTAGAATGTTGATACAGAAAATTTTCGGATGTCTTTGGGGATCAAGAATGAATATTTGTTCATGTTGGAACAAACTGGATCACACTTTAGGAGGGATGATTGCTTTTCTTTGGATCATCTGCCTGCTTGGAAGATGAAAGGTGTTGTTTTTAAACTTAATGACATGCTTTTTTATGTAATATTTACATACCCACAACCCCACAAATATTAGCTGATAAAACCTTTACCGAGCTGAAAATATTTTTAGTTAAACATTAGTAGATAGTGCTGATGTCACTGCGCGCTACGTCCCATTGTTTAGCACATGCGTGTGTACTGCAGCCAGCTGGCTGCAACTTTTTATCTATTTTAAGTTTTTTTACTTGTTTTTATATGCTTAGGGCGTTCTGTTTTACAATAAATACCCAGCGGGTTCTACCTATGGCCATTTTTGTTTGTTTCTTTTTCTCTGAGCCACAATTATATTACCAATTTGTGCAACACTAATGGTTGGTAGGAGAAGACCCGTGGGATTACAGTCCTGACCAGGAGAGCCTCCATAGACGGGACGATTGGATCGGTTATGGAAATTTGTGAGGAAAAGGCCCTGGCTGGACAGTAGCCACAGGCATTAAATATCTGGGAGCTGGTAAGCGCACAATTCATATGGTGGTGGTATTCACCAAGTAAAGTCACTGTGGATGTCACTATATTCTAAACTGTCACCAAATACTGCACGGTTTACTGGACATTTTTTGATTGCCTTCCTTTTTGGATAATTTTCTTTGGATGTTATTATATTACAGATTATCAACAATCTTTATTATTTACCCCAAGAAAGTTTTATCACTTTGTTGTCACTTTTGGAGTTCATATATGTTATACATGAGATCACAATATCACATTTATGATCTCAATATCCATTTATTTAGGAATATTTAGATTAAAGCTCAACCTTCTGTTTTTATTGTATTTAGTACATAGACTTCTAGAACTTATATAGAAAAATATTTCCAAAGTGCGACTTCATATTATAGTACCTTCAATAAACATAGATCAGTTCTTAGACAAAAATAATAGCCAACAATAAATATTAACTACATTAATAAATATACTTATGAGATTATGATTAACTTTAAAAAAAAAAAAAAACTTTTATTTATGCCTTTATTATTTTACCTTTTAATTCTGTGATTTGACTAGATCAACATTTTTCTAAACAGATTTTGCTAATTTGACAAATAGTATTTACTTGTGTTTATTTATACATGTAATTTATGGGTTATAAAGGTTTATTTTTCCATTATGTTTATGTTCCAGAGATTGTAATTTCTGGAAAATATGATGGCCTTGCGTGCTTGGATGTTTGACGGAAATCTTACTTATAAACTATGCACCTGGGTAATTAGATTTACACCTAAATGTAACTGTTAAACCTTCACACTTAGTAAACATTGCTGGAGCATGAAGAGTATCCTTATCCTGTGACATGATGAAATATGGCATGTGGACTGCGACAGAAATGATGTAGCCCCCTATGGTGTTTACAAATGATTTTCTGAAAAGCAGCATTAGTAAGATCATTTACCATGCAGAATTTTAAAACGTGCTTGGTAAATTCTAGAGACATTCAGGTGGAAACTTAGAAAAAAATAATTAAGTATATTATTAACATTTTTTACAAATAATCAGTGTTTAATGATACATTTTTGCATGCTTAATTTAAAAATTAATAACGCATACTTTTTTTTAATTTAGAGGGATTTCGTTATAAAGTAATTTTTACTCAAATTACTTAGTAAATAAATCACCAAGGTATATCTAATGCTATAACTTTTTAGTTTTGGATTTTTTATTTTTTTTTGCTTTCTGTGTCCCTTACTTTTTCTTCATTTTCTGTTTCAAATTACAACAGGAAGTAAGAGGAAATCTCTCTAGAGTAAAAACAAACTTCCTTAGACAGCTGGCACCAGTACAAGTGTTGCCATGGGAAGATTCCTCCTCTGTTCATCTCAGGTAGGAGAGATTTTATAGAAAGGACAGAGTGGGGACAGAGAGTACAATAAAAACTGAAAGGAGTTCTAACCTTTTTTTTACACTATCCAAAATGGAAAAATTGGCTTCAGATAGACTTTAATGTAAGGGACGGACATAACCATGTTTGCAGACTGTGCAACTGTACAAAGGGCCTAGTTACAGAGGCATAGTTATACTAGATATACAGTGCATTGAAAAAGTATTCAAATCCCTTGACATTTTCCACATTTTGTCATGTTACAACCAAAAACTTAAATGTATTTTATTAGGATTTTATATGATAAACCATCACAAAGTGGCACATAATTGTGAAGGAAAATGATAAATGGTTTTCCAATTTTTTTTACAAATAAATATCTAAAAATTGGGGTGTACATTTGTATTCAGCCCCCTTTACTCTGATACCCCTAACTAAAGTCTAGTGGAACAGATTGTCTTCAGAAGTCACCTAATAAGTAAATAGAGTCCACCTGTGTGTAATTGAATCTCTGTATAAACACAGCTGACCTGTGAAGCTCTTGTTAGAGAACCTTAGTGAACAGACTGCATAATGAAGGCCAAGGAACACACCAGATAGGTCAGGGATAAAGTTGTTGAGAAGTTTAAAGCAGGGTTAGGTTATAAAAAAATATCCCAAGCTTTGAACATCTCACTGTGCACTGTTTAATCCATCATCCAAAAATGGAAAGAGTTCTGCAGAAGTTTATCTATATATCTGCCACCATATAGGGTCCCTTGGGTCACAATGTCCAAATCTGATTATTGTGATTATCAGCCCTTTCTTCTATTTACAGGTGTCTGTTGATGGATAGATAACATTTTTATAAGAACAAAACTGTGGAGCTGGATTTGTAAGAGAAGTAGGTTTGACACACTACATTCTGACAATAAGATGTTTAATCTTAATTTTTGTGTTATTCTTGGCAACAGTTTTTTCTCCACAAATAGAGCTTTCTTTTGGTGGTATTTGATCCCCTGGGCTTTTATTTTTTGCGCTATAAACAAAATGACTATTGTGAAAAAAAACAATATTTTTTACTTTTTGCTATAATAAATATCCCAAATTTTTTTTTAAAAACTAATTTCTTCATCAGTTTAGGCCAATATGTATTCTACTACATATTTTTGGTAAAGAAAGTTAAGTAAGCGTATATTGATTGGTGTGCGCAAAAGTTATAGCATCTACAAAATAGGGAAAAGGTTTATGGCATTTTTATTATTTTTATTTTTTTTACTAGCAATGCCGGTGATCAGCGATTTTTAGCGGGACTGCGGCATTGCTTCGTAATTTTTGTGTTATTCTTGGGAACAGTTTTTTCCCCACAAATAGAGCTTTCTTTTGGTGGTATTTGATCCCCTCTGCGGTTTTTATTTTTTGCGCTATAAACAAAAACAAAATGACTATTGTGAAAAAAAACAATATTTTTTACTTTTTGCTATAATAAATATCCCAAATTTTTTGTAAAAAAATAATTTCTTCATCAGTTTAGGCCAATATGTATTCTACTACATATTTTTGGTAAAGGAAGTTAAGTAAGCGTATATTGATTGGTTTGCGCAAAAGTTATAGCATCTACAAAATAGGGAAAAGGTTTATGGCATTTTTATTATTTTTATTTTTTTTACTAGCAATACCGGTGATCAGCGATTTTTAGCGGGACTGCGACATTGCGGCGGACAGATCGGACACTTTTGACACTTTTCTGGGACCATGAAAATGAAAACAGTAGCAAACGCAAGCCAACTAACTTAATGAGCTAGGAATAATTAACACTTTTGTAGCAATGTATGTAGACAAAGTATACATCCTTGCAATGCCCTAGTTATACGTGGATTATGAATAATTAATATGCAAAAAATATATAATGGAAAACAAGAAAGGAGGCCGAAGCCTCAACAGAGCATACAATCATATGATCGCACAGAAGGTCGCAGCCTCCCAAAACAATATCACAGTCATGAACTTAGAATTGTGTCAACCCGTATATGCCTTTTAAACTCTCATTTTCAACATTTACATTTGGTTTCTGGGCCTGATATACCCAGGGGCTGTCATTGTGTGTGAGATCTACTAAGTTGGTCTAAACCGGGAGGTCCTGTTATGGGTAATAAGATTGTATAGAGAAGAGGGTGAACAAGAGGAGAGAGAGAAGAGAAGTGGGACAGAAGAAGAGAAGAAGGGGGGTGGGACGAGGAGTGGGAGGGTGGGATGGGAGGAGGGGTGGGGGGGAGTGTTCAGGGGGTTCTTTTTGTGAGTCTTGGTATACCAGCGTTTAACTAGTCATCGGGCCTCTAATGGGTACTGGCTCGGTTTATCTTAGGTTCCTAGGAGAGATGTTCCTTCGTCTGAAAAAATAAACATGTTCCATAGTGCCCACGTTTTCCTGTAATTCTCCTGTTTGTCTTGGGATGTCAGAATAAGGTCTTCCAGTCTGTTGATGTCTTCCACTTTCCGCAGCCACATTGCTGCGGTTGGTGGGGTCTGTTGTTTCCACAATGCTGGGATGCAGGATTTTGCTGCATTAGTAAGGTGTCTTAGTATAGATTTCTTATACCGTTTAGGGGGTATAGACGAGATGTGCAGCAGAAAGAATGCTGGGTCGTCAGGGATTTGAAATTCCGTGAATTTCTGAGATGTGGTGCGAACCGCATTCCAGAAAGTCGTTAACTTAGAGCATGACCAGAACACATGTAGCATCGTGCCTTTCTCTTTTTGGCATCGCCAGCAAAGTTCTGAAGTTTCAGGGAACATCTTGTGTAATCGACTCGGCGTTAAATACCACCTTGTCAGGATCTTAAAGTTAGACTCCTGCATTTTAGTGCAGAGGGATGTCTTTAATGCGAAGCTGGTCATGTTCTGTCTCTGGGTATCAGTGAAGGTACATTGTAACTCTGATTCCCACTTCTCTATACACTTCAGGTTTGGTTGCTGGGGGGGCGTATTCAGGATAGCATACATCTGTGATAAGACCTGTGTCATGGGTTCTCTGTCGGTCATGATTTCTTCAAACGAGGTCTTTGGTCTATTGTAATTGCGTGGGTCCGGGATACTGTGTAAAAAATGATGTATCTGTACTGCATTCCAGAAAGGCAGGCCAAATCTCCCTCCCTGGTCTGTTAGTTCTCCAATCGTGGGCCACCTGTCTTGTAACACAAATCGTTCCGCTAATACTTGGTCATTACCTCGCAAGGTTTGGAAGCTCGTTCGGGAATTCCCTGGTGAAAAGCTAGGGTTGTCCAGGATAGGCGTCATGGGGGAGGTCTTGGTCGTTTGGTCATTTCGTATAAGTGCCAGTCTGCTTTGTTTTATGGTGTTCCCGATCAGTGGGTGTATCTTTACCTCTAAGGGTAATGCCTCGTAGCACCATATTGCCGTCCCCAGGGGCGTGTGAGATTGACGTTGTTCAATTTGCGTCCACAATTTACTGTCCTGGTGCCGTCTCCAATCTACTACTCTACTCAGGTGTGTGGCTTGGTAGTATTTTTTTATGTCTGGTAGTGCTAGTCCCCCGTGCTGTTTTGGTGCTGTGAGCAACGTGCGTGGTAGTCTCGGGGTTTTATGGGCCCATACAAATCGGGTAAATAAAGCCTGTACCTGCCGGAAGTACGTAGGGGGTATTCTAATTGGTAGTGTCTGGAATAGGTATAGGAATTTGGGTAATATACTCATGTTTATCAGGTTGCATCTCCCGAACCAGGAGTGCATGCCTGTGTGCCATTTGTCTAATAGTACGGTCACTTTCGTCAGTAAGGGGGGGAAGTTAGCCTCGTATATGCGGGATATGTCTGGTGGGATTTTAGTACCGAGATATGTCAATGAGGAGGAGGTCCAGCGGAATCTAAAGCTTGCCTTTAGGGTCTGGAAGTCTGCGGTTGGAACCAAAATCCCCATGGCTTCGGATTTGTTATAGTTTATTTTAAGATTGGATAATTTCCCGAACTTTTCTAGTTCGCTGAGGAGGTTCGGTAGTGAGGTCACTGGGTCTGTTAATGAGAAGAGCATGTCGTCTGCGTATGCTGAGATCTTATGTTGTTGTTGTCCGTCTGATACCCCATGGATATTTGGATTCAGTCTGATCATAGAGAGGAAGGGTTCCAGTGATAGTGCGTAAAGTAGGGGGGACAGTGGGCAGCCCTGCCTAGTACCATTGGTTATGGGGAACACTTCTGATAAGACTCCGTTGGCCTTTACTTGGGCTGTTGGATTTTGGTATACACTAGCTATGCGGTTAAGCATAAAGCCTACTTGGTCTAGGTGAATAAGCTGCTGTAATTGTAAATACCGGCATCTGTGTTCAGGAAAATGCATGGGGTTTTTGTAGTCTTAGTAATGTAAAGGAGGTTTAGAACTTTAGTCGTGCTGTCCCTCGCTTCCCTGGAAGGGATAAAGCCTACTTGGTCTAGGTGAATAAGCTGCTGTAATTGTGATGCTAATCTGGTGGCTATGATTTTAGTAAAGGAGGTTTAGAACTTTAGTCGTGCTGTCCCTCGCTTCCCTGTAGCGTATCTCTAGCTAAAGTACCTCCCTCTCCGAGTGCATTAAAGAGCTTTAACAAGCGGGGTCCTAGGATTGGAGGAGTTGGGCTAGTTTCCGGTCTCTTTCTCTCTTAATCCGTGCTCCATGTTTAACCAGGATCCCCCTTATCACAGTTTTGTGGGCTTCCCAAAGAATCCCTGGTTCGCACTCTGGTTGGTCGTTTTCCGCAAAATAAAAATTTAATTCCCTGGTGACTTCCGTTAGGATTTCTGGGTCTTGTAGGAGACTCTCGTTGAGTCGCCAGAATCTGTGTCTGGGGGAGAGAACGTCAGTAAGATTATACGTCAGGAATATTGGGGCTTGGTCAGACCATTGTATGTTGTCAAAACAACAAATGAAAGGTTTACTGTAGTGATATGCCCCGTACACACGATCGCACATTTCGACAACAATGTTTTTTTTCCGACGGATGTTGGCTCAAACTTGTCTTGCATACACACAGTCACAGGAAGTTGGTCGGAAATTCCGAACATCAAGAACGCAGTGAGGTACAACACGTACGATGGCACTATAAAGAGGAAGTTCAATACCAATTGCGCAACCCTTTGGACTCCTGCTAATCTCATGTTTATCTTGTGTTAGTAGAAGTTTGGGGATTGACGATTCATGCTTTTCAGACTCGTGCTTTTCCATTTTTTACTGCTCTTCAGTTTGTGCTTGTGGGTTCGTATCTGGTTTTCAGTGCGTGTAGTCAGTTTGCATCTGGTTTTCAGTGTGTGTTTTTATAGTATGTATTTGATTTTCAGTGCGTTCTTGTCCGCTCGTTTCTGATTTTCAGCTCGCTCTTCTCAGGCCTTTCTGTTTTTCAGTGCATTCTGTTCGTTCGTTCTGACCAGCTGACTGTTTTAAAGCCATGTTGTGGTTACATACTCGTCGTAGAGTTTGTGCTGTGCGGGGGCTTGGTGTTGGGGTTCTTGCTTTGACCCAAGCCCAGTCCATGAACAGGGTGGGGAGGAGTTCATGGATGAAGAATTGGTTGCTCCAGCATGACCAATTCTCTCATATGCCTTTGTTGCAGGAGATCCGTGAGAATAATCCTGATGATTTTAGGAATTATCTCCGGATGACGGACCCCGTTTTTCACCATTTGTTGGCTTTGCTGTCCCCTTATATTAGCAGGCAGGACACCTGCATGTGGCAAGCCATCACTCCCGAGCAGAGGCTATTCTGCCATAATTCAGGTGCTGCAGAAGGACTATATCAAGGTAAGATTTCTCCTTTAACATCACATTCTATGTATTTAATGTTTGCTAATGTATTGTATTTCTTTCATCATTCCCTAATTACCATGATTGTAATATGCTGTGAATGTCCACTTTATCCTCATGCATCCTTGAATTTTTTAAACTTCCTCTTTTGTCCTTCATGCATATTTGCCTTCACTAACCTCTCCAGCATGCTATCCTGGGCCCATACACACCTAGCCTAGTCACTTAACAAAGTATTTTGTCAGCTCCATTGTACTGCTTTACCCTAAACACCCCCTAAAATGTGTACAAATGATTATTGTGTGCTTAAATTCATGCAGAGTACCAGAGGCTTTTTTTGGGGTCCCAAAATCATTTGGAACCCTTCCTCCCCCAACCGCTAAGTCAACCGATACCAATCCTCTATCTGCTGACTTTGCCAAACCCATACACACTATACCTACTTCTTTTGTGGTCATATTTCACCAAAGCATGTAGTGCAAGAGCCTGCCTGAATACTTTCCAATGGTTCTGTTTAAAGTTTTGTTCTCCTATTATCTTGATAGGTAATTGCAGAATGTAAGAAAGTTCTTCAATTTGTAGTGTGTATTCATATTTTTGTATTATGACACTTCTTACCTGTCCAGTGGGCTGCCAATAGTGTAAGTAAGGAGGGGCTGGCCAAAGTAACTCACATTATTTATGCATTCAGCTCTCAATGAAGTGGAGAGGGTTACCTGACCAAAACATACCCTCCCTAAAATGTTTACAATGGGCCATCAGAGGGGGTGAGTAATCTGATAAGTGTACTTTATATATTTGTCTTTAAATACTCCTTCAAATTAATGTTATACTGATGTTGGCCAAGAATGTTTGTGTCTAATCTGCTTGCAATGTTATGTGCAAAATGACAAATAATTTTTTTCTTGTTTGACTCCACAGTTTCCTTCAACGCCACAGGAATGACAGACTGTGACTTCCCAATTTGCCCAGCGTTGGGACTTTCCCAACTGCGGAGGGGCAATAGATGAAAAAAACTTCCACATAGTCCCACCCTCCAACTTGGGGTCATACTATTATGATTACAAGGGGTTTAATAGTATTGTGATGTTGGCAGTGGTGTCGGCGACATACAAGTTTTTGTATGTGGACATGGGGAAGAATGGGCAGATGTCGGATGGTGGAGTCATTGCCCACACAGAGTTCTAACGATGGTTCCAGAATGGCAGCTTGGGCTTGCCACCTCCAGAAGACAATGTGGAAGGACTCCCGTTCGTCTTTGTTGCGGATGAAGCATTTGTGCTGGGGGACCATCTTATGTGGCCATTCACTATGAGGACCATCACCCCGGACAAGAGGGTTTTTAATTACCTGCTGGCCAGAGCCAGAAAAGTGGTGGAGAATGCTTTTGGGATAATGGCCAGCCGGTTCTGCCTATTTTTGACATCAATCCACATGGTGGAATATAAACTGAACCACATTGTGCTTGCCTGCTGCATTCTGCACAATTTTCTTTGAAAAAATGCAACAAACTATGTGGCCTCAGTTGGGACTGAGGCTGGCTTTCCTGATACTTCAACCCTGATGGCACTTGTCCTTGTCCTGGCTTGCCCCCCCAAAGCGCCCACGAAGTGAGACAAAAATATCTGGAGTACTTTGCGGGTAGGGGGACCATTGATATGCCACACAATCAATGTGTTTCTTTCTTTTGTGATTTTTTGAAAGTCACGAAAATGGCATGATTGTGGCAAATTAAAAAGCACCGTGGGAGTTATTTACTAAAGGAAAATCCACTTTGCACTCCAAGTGCACTGCAAAAGTGCACTTAAAACTGCACTGAAAGTGCACTTGTAGTGCAAAGGGGAATTGCCTTTAGTAAATAACCTCCATTGTCACTGTAAACACCAACTTACTACAGAAACTGCTTTTGAGCATTGAAATAAGAAGCCACACATTGTTGAGTAGAAAACATTTTACTCAAAGCACATTCACATGTGCGTTAGAAAATGTTTTTTGAAAAAACAAACATCTTTGTTCTATAACATTTTTTTTGATCTCATTAGAATTAGCCTTTTTTTTGTTTAACAGGCATGTTTCCAAACCGAGCATGCACAACTCAGGAACTTACAAAATTAAACTTTAATAAAGTGTAGGCAATATCAGTTATTAGTATGTCCAAACTGTGTTGATCTTGCCTTCATCAGATGGGGTGATGTTACCGCTGTAAAAGCCAAATTTTAAAGATGCACACAAATTGGGATTCAAAATTGGGATTTCCCTCCTGATCCCATGTCTAATGTCAACATGTGCTTGCTCCCATCATGGGGGATCAATGGATGTGTTTTGGGGGTGCAACCCCTTCCTCTCACCCACTTGAGTTGCGAGGAAGGGGTTTCACCCACAAAACGCGTACATTGATATCCCGTGATGGCAGATAGCACATGCTGACACACCGTGTGCATCTTCAAAATTTGGCTTTTACAAAACTTTAAAACTTGTTTTTAAAAACAAAATTACACGATAAAACGGTACCACTTTTCTGTGTTTTATATTCTGCCTAAAACATCAATGATGTTCTTCGTTTTTGGTGAACATAATTGATGTTTTCCTTTATATTTTCTAAATCACTAATGCACCCATTATCTCCCCGATGAGGGTCTAGGCACTTTCACTTGTGAAATTACATTCTTCTTCCATAACATGCACATCTCCTAAAAATAAAAAAAAACACACCATGTATTATAAATATTCAGGCATCCATATATTACCTGAAGCTGTGTTCTCAGACACTGACCTGTTGTGGTTACTATTTTGCACACTTCATAAACGTCTCCCTCCTCATCCTCTGCTTGTCGTTTTGGTATTTCCCCTTCTTTTGGAGGTGTGGGGTTCATTCAATGATAGGGATTTTATCCTCATATTCATTGACATGTTCAGGGAGCTGCCCTGTCTGTGTCAGATGAACCACCCGTTTTTTAAGAAGCTAAGAAAGAGGAAGGCAGCGCTGGAGAAACTGCTTGAATTTGTGAAGCCAATGATCCCCACGGCAGACATCACCTATTTGAAGGCCAGAATTGGTGGCATGAGGAATACTTATCTTAGGGAGCGAAAGAAGGGCCAGGATTCACAGAGATCAGGAGCAGCAGATGACGTTTATGTACCCAGGCTGTGGTATTATGACAGACTGCATTTTCTGTCAGATCAGAGGGAACCCAGGCCAAAACTCTCCACTCTTCCTTCAAAGCTTCCTTCCACCTCAGCTGAGGCTTCCGATGTCCAACCTGGGCCTTCCAGGCAGGAAGATGTGGCAGAGCCCAGCTAGAGTCAGGTAGAGCATTGTTCAACATATTTCTTGTCGTCAAATTACTGATGTTAACTAAATGTTATTATTGATGGCTAATTTCTGATTTAACAAAGTGGTTTACATATCAATAGACAGTAGTGGCCAAAAAGTATTGGGACAAGAATAAAAAATGATGGGCTCAAATGATAGTCTTTTATATTTATTAACATTCAATTTGCAACAATTTTGAGCTCAAAATTGTGTGTGATTGATGAACCAAAAACTAAAAATATGTCCCTTTTTCATTCACAGGAAAGCCTCAGCCAGGAGGAGGCTGTGGCAAGTGGCAGCCAGGAGGTGGCGGGGGTAAGTGGCAGCCAGGTGGTCGACCATTGTCCTCCTCCTCCTCCTCCACCTCCTGCCACAACTACAACAGCAGAGCCACAGCCTGGAAGGAAGCATCTAAGGAAGACAAGAGTGCGATGGCCTGGTTTCAGTCTGGTCTGGCAAAAGAAGCAGGCTGTTGTATGACCACAGCCTGGGGACATAGATGTCATCTACTGCTGTTCCTGATCTCTTGGAGTCCTGGACTGGATTGGGCTCACTATTATATGGACTCCTCAGGCCACCAATTTTAGCTGTAAAATAGTTTTGATGTGGGCCCTGGGGTACAAAGGCTTCGCAAATTTAACCAGTTTATCCAGCGTTTCCTTCCTCTTTATTTTGTTATGACCCATAATAAAGGTCTATTTTTTTTTGACAAATACTTGGCTATGTGTTTTACTTACATTTCCAAAATGTTTGACAATGTCAAATTAACAAGGGGCACAAACCAACCTCCTTGAGGTTAAAAAATACAAGATAATAATGGTGTTGTGGTAACTTGACACACAAAACAAAAAAAATATTATTTTGGAGATCTGACAAAAAATAATATTATCATTCAGGAGATCGTAAGAAATAATAAAGAAATCAGTTTGTGAGAGCTCTGTGTGAATATCAGCAGCAAAACAACTTCATTCTTCTAGCATTATGAAAAAGAAGAGAATGCGCTGCATTAAAATATTTTAAAAATTGCAGCGTGACGAATGTGCTATCTCCATTACGAACGCTAGTTTTAACAGACCGAGCGCTTCCGTCTCGTAGTTTATTCTGATTATGCATGGCACTTTGTGCGTCGGAATTGTGTACACACGATCGAAATTTACGCAAACGGATTTTGTTTTCGGAAAATTTGAGACCCAGATCTCAAATTTTGTGTGTCGTAAATTCCGATGGGAAAAGTCCGATGGAGCATACACACGATTGGAATTTCTTACAACAAGCTCCGATCGCACATTTTCCGTCAGAAAGTCCAACCGTGTGTACGGGGCATAACAGTTATAATGGTTGAAAAGCACATATATAGAGGTCTATCTATAAGACCTGAGGAAGAAAGAGGACTAGAGGAATTTGGTTCCAAAAGAGGAGCTATAGCTATCATGTACACACTAATTTTAGGGTTGTTGCCTAATTCTGCACATGTTGAAATATGACCCCCTTCAGTTTCTATTTACCTATCTTACAGATTCTTAGTAGGGAGCCATAATAATTCTTACTGAGGGTTTCTGGAACTCGGAATTGAGTATTTTGGTGCACAATGTTTGATCTCTTTCACAGCCTATCCCTACCCCCTCCTGCATCATTTATTTAACTATTGGCCAGTGGGGATTCCCACAAAACAGTGATTACTCAATAGTGAGGCAAAAGAGGTGGGAAAGGTTTTTATCTTGATACAAAAAGTAGATAGGAATTTGCATATCACTCTGAGGGGGAACGATCCAAAAGCAAACAGGGGGGAAGTGGAGGGATCCGTCCTGGAAACCTATCCCAGACTAGATAGCCAGATCCTAATAAAATCCTTGTGAGGAGGAGGATGAGGAGGAAGAGGTCGCCATGACATTAGGAGATGACCCGGGATGACATCACCTTGGGGTGTAGGACATGAAGAGCAGTCAGCCTCGGGTAGAGCAAACTGGGGATGCTCTGTAATCACATTCCAATTCACCTGCATTTACAATCAGCAACCAGTGGTAGGAAGGGAGAAGTGTACGTCTCCCTAGACGTACACTTCTCCCTTCCTACCACTGGTTGCTGATTGTAAATGCAGGTGAATTGGAATGTGATTACAGAGCATCCCCAGTTTGCTCTACCCGAGGCTGACTGCTCTTCATGTCCTACACCCCAAGGTGATGTCATCCCGGGTCATCTCCTAATGTCATGGCGACCTCTTCCTCCTCATCCTCCTCCTCACAAGGATTTTATTAGGATCTGGCTATCTAGTCTGGGATAGGTTTCCAGGACGGATCCCTCCACTTCCCCCCTGTTTGCTTTTGGATCGTTCCCCCCTGGAGTGGCCGTTTAACCCCATCAACGCCGGTCTACTGCAAGCCCAGACCCATTGCTCGATTTTCTATACCTTCTGGTAAGCCCCCAACTTATTAGGTGGTCGGGATAAAATACACCTTGTTTTCATGTCACATTGGATGCTTTCAGCACGAGCACGGAGGTGTTACATTTGAACATATAGGATTGGTGGATTGAATGTACCCCATGTTTGATACTTAGAGGAACTGCTCTGGACTGATTCACCTCTATCTGGATTGTTCTGCATGAGATCTTTTATATGTTTAAAATGTTTAGTATGCCTTGCACATTTTTTATATTTTTTATATGTTTAAACTTTTTTTACATTGGCGCAGCTTTACCCTATTGTATATTTGCCTAGTGTGTAGTATCTCACTTTTTAGCAGCAGCCTTTGCATTTTACATTTTTTATTTTGCTATTTTGTTACACTCACCAGTGTGCACTGTCCCCCAACCCTTCCCTTATACCCCCTTTCCTTCTCCCAAGCGCGGCTTATCTCCTTCCATATCACTCTGAGATTCTGGAATACTGAGGTGTGCAAAAAAAAACGAAACTAATATGTAGGTAGATAAGAGCAGAAAATCCCGGGAGCTGCACATCGGAACAAGACCTGCTGTGTATAGACAAGTGGCAGTGTCAGCCTGTGCCTCTGCAAGGCCACGCCCCCAATGTGTTTCACCCCGCCCACTGGAGCTTACTCATGGGGATGCAGTCTCCTTTTGGAGGGGGTGGTTTATAAAATGTTATAATATGTAGGTACATAGGCATACCTTCTATTCTTTGAAGTGGCACATTAGTAAGGTAAATATAACTAAATTTCACTTTTAGTGACTTATTTGGTGAGTCAATCACCTTGCATTAACAGTAATAAAACCATCTCATTATTACGTTTTATGTTTTCCAAGATAGTTAGTGTGTGGATTTTCTTCCCTTGTTCCCAAAATACAGCACTTTACTCCTGTGTAATGCCACGTACACACGAGCAGACTTTTCTATTGACTAGTTCCGACGGTCTTTCCGACTGACTTTCGATGGAGTTCCGACAAACTTTCCGAATGAACGGACTTGGCCACACACAATCACACTAAATTCCGACGGATTTGAACGTGATGACATACGACCAGACTAGAATAAGGAAGTTCGTAGCCAGTAGCCAATAGCTGCCCTTGCGTCGTTGTTTGTCCATCGGACTAGCATACAGACGAGCGGATTTCTCGATAGGAACTGGGTCCGGCGGAGTTCCTGCGGAAAAATTTGAAGCATGTTCTATTTCTAAAGTCTGTCAGATTTTTCGACTGCAAAAGTCCGAAGGAGCCCACACACAATCGAATTGTCCGATGGATTCGTTCCGTTGGACCTTTGCTGTCGAAAAGTCCGGACGTGTGTACGCGGCATAAGCTTCAACCGGAGCAACTTGCAAATGACTGTCAAATAGAGGGACAGAGAAGTGAATGGTTTAGTTATCATTTTACAGATCTTGTTAATTATGTATTAAACTTATATACACCTGGAACACAGGGCTTTATTAATATTATATGTGACATGTTCATTAAAATGGAACAGAGATAGTTTCCTTCCAAGAGAGACTTTAATCTCATTGAACATGGTATCCTTGTACATCATTACAATTCAATCAAGCGTTCATTGTCATTAAGCAACTGAACTCTATATCTTTTTTTTAAACCAATAAAAAGGAACATTAATTATGTTTGTTATGTAATATCTTGTGCATGATGATTGCCAATACAATGAATAACATGTTTATTTTAGTAGATGCTAATCCATATAACCTATCCTAGATAAACATATTAATTGGTGTTCCTAAGCCAGTGGTTGAATGATGATGAAAGACACCTACTGTCTGATTTTGTTTCATTTATACAGATGAAAAGAAACTTGATATCAAATACAAACCAAACAAATGTTTGACAACATTATGAACAAGGCTCTTAAAATCTTCTTCAAATGTGGGAGCGTGTTCGGAAACGTCAACAAGTTATGAAAAGCCCAAAGCTCAGCTAGTGAAATGTCTGTTGCTGACTATTGTTTGGTGATAATTAACGCCATTGCTGGTGTGTGTTGCATCACGTAGACCAAATTTGTATTTGGAAACTTAGAGCTTAGAGAATACAGAGCACAAGGGGATGATGTGTAATGGGAAAATCAACAGTATTATATATCTTGTCTTATATTATACAGATTTTTTACAGTTTTAGTGAAGTGACACATTGTACTGATGACATCCAGTCTAATGGTTCTATAGGGGGCATGCAGACTTAAAGATATACTTCAAAAAATCCCCAACGACACACATAGCAGAAGTGCCCAATTGGAGGTATAACTGGACGAAGGAATATATTCTCGAAAGATTATATACAAAGGAAATCATTTGTTTGAGTAAGCCACAAATAACTAAACACTTAGCCAGTTATGCTACAAAATTCACTAGCTAGTTTAGTGTTTGTGCTGCAAAGTTTTTGTCCCCACAAATCTAGGTTTGAAAAATAGTCAGGGGTGTTTGTTGAAGCATCCTATAAATTTCAAATACTAGGGGGTGATTTTAGCATATGACTCTGGCCTACATTAATAGTTTGCGGACCGCCCATTGTACAGAAGGGCAGCCGCTCTGTGCCAGATCACGTACAGTGAGTGAAAAAAGTATTCGATCCCCCACAGATTTTGTACGTTTACCCACTGACAAAGAAATTATCAGTCTATCATTTTAATGGTAGGTTTATTTTAACAGTTAGAGACAGAATAACAACAAAAAATACAGAAATATGCATTTCAAAAAATGTATAAATTGATTTTCATTTTAATGAGTGAAATAAATATTTGACCCCTTTGCAAACCATGACTTAGTACTTGGTGGCAAAACCCTTGTTGGCAATCACAGAGGTCAGACATTTCTTTTAGTGGGCCCCCAGGTTTGCACACATCTCAGGAGGGATTTTGTCCCACTCTCTTTGCAAATACTCTCCAAGTCATTAAGGTTTCGAGGCTGATGTTTGGTAATTCGAACTTCAGCTCCCTCCACATATTTTCTATGGGATTAAGGTCTGGAGACTGGCTTGGCCACTCCAGGACCTTAATGTGCTTCTTCTTGAGCCACTCCTTTGTTGCCTTGGCCATGTGTTTTGGGTCATTGTCATGCTGGAATACCCATCCACGACTTATTTCCAATGCCCTGGCTGAGGAGGTTCTCACCCAAGATTTGACGTTACATGGCCCCATACATCATCCCTTTGATGCAGTGAAGCTGTCCTGTCCCCTTAGCAGATTAAAAAAAAAACACCCCCAAAGCATAATGTTTCCACCTCCATGTTTGACGGTGGGGATGGTGTTCTTGGGGTCATAGGCAGCATTCCTCCTCCTCCAAACACAGCGAGTTGAGTTGATGCCAAAGAGCCACAACACTTTCACCCAGTTCTCCTCTGAATTATTCAGATGTTCATTAGCAAACTTCAGACAGGCCTGTGAATGTGCTTTCTTGAGCAGGGGGACCTTGCGGGCACTGCAGGATTTACCAATTGTTTTCTTGGTAACTATGGTCCCAGCTGCCTTGAGATCATTGACATGATTCTCACATGTAGTTCTGGGCTGATTCCTCACCATTCTCATGATCTCCAGACCTAGGGAGATTGACAGTTATTTGTGTTTCTTCCATTTGCGAATAATAAACTGTTGTCACCCTCTCACAAAGCTGCTTGGCGATGGTCTTGTAGCCCATTCCAGCCTTGTGTAGGTTTACAATCTTGTCCTTGACATCCTTGGACAGCTCTTTGGTCTTGGCTATGGTGGAGAGATTGGAATCTGATTGATTGATTGCCTGTGTGGACAGGTGTCTTTTATACAGGTAACAAGCTGAGATTAGGAACACTCCCTTTAAAAAGTGCTCATAATCTCAGCTCATTACCTGTATAGAAGACACCTGGGAGCCAGAAATCTTACTGATAGAGTATCAAATACTTATTTCACTCATTAAAATGCAAATCAATTTATAACGTTTTACAAATGCGTTTTTCTGAATATTTTCCTAATATACCTACCATTAAAATTATAGACTGATCATTTCTTTGTCAGTGGACAAAACGTACAAAATCAGCCGGATATCAAATACTTTTTTCGTTTTAAAATTGTCAGTCTTTTTTTGTTTACAGCTTAAAAACTAAAAATCGCAGAGGTGATCAAATACCACCAAAAGAAAGGTCTATTTTTGGGGAAAAAAGAACAAAAAATTGGGTACAGTTTTGCATGACCGCTCAATTGTCAGTTAAAGTAACGCAGTGCTGAATCGCAAAAAATTGCCTGGTCATGCAGAAGGTTAAACCTTCCAAAGCTGATGTGGTAAATTACAGCCAGTTTATCCAAGACTGTTTATCTATTTTGTATTAGTCGATTTTACTACCTGCATGATATCATGTTCTATATCATGTTCTTCCTGGTGAATATAACCTGTACAACATCTTTTTGTTTGGTATATGTGATGCAACCCTCAACACAAGAATGTTAAAAAATAAATAAAAAATACAGCCAGTTTGCTTGCACCTATACAGTGCCTTGAAAAAGTATTCACACCCCTTGAAATCACACTCTCTGGCAGCTGCAAGTCTTTTTGGGGATGTCTCTACCAGCTTTGCACATCTAGAGAGTGACATTTTGCCCATTTTTCTTTGCAAAATAGCTCACCAATGGCTTTCTTCTTGCCACTTATCCATAAAGGCCAGATTTGTGGAGTGCACGACTAATAGTGTGGTCAGATTCTACCACCTGAGCTGTTGATCTCTGCAGCTCTTCCAGAGTTACCATGGGCCTCTTGGCTGCTTTTCTGATTAATGCTCTCTTTGCCCAGTCTGTCAGCTTAGGTGGGCGGCCATGTCTTGGTAGGTTTGCAGGTTTCCCTACTCTTTCCATTTTCAGATAATGGATTGAACAGTGCTCCATAAGATGTTCAAAGCTTGGGATATTTTTGTTATAACCCAACCCTGCTTTGAACTTCTCCACAACTTTATTCCTGTCCTGTCTGGTGTGTTCCTTGGCCTTCATGATGCTGTTTGTTCACTAAGGTTATCTAACAAACCTCTGAGGTCTTAACAGAACAGCTGTATTTATACTGAGATTAAATTACACACAGGTAGACATTATTTACTAATTAAGTGACTTCTGAAGGCAATTGGTTCCACCAGATTATAGTAAGAGGTATCACAATAAAGGGGGCTGTATACAAATGCGCGCCACACTTTTCACATATTTAATTGTAAAAAAAATTGAAAAACATTTCTCATTTTCCTTCCACTTCACAATTATGTGCAACTTTGTGTTGGTCTATCACAAAAAATCCCAATAAAATAAATTTACGTTTTTGGTTGTAACGTGACAAAATGTGGAAAATTTCAAGGGGTATGAATACTTTTTTAAGATACTGTAATTGTAAGGGCAGCTATTAGTTTAAAGGCTTTCCGTCAATACTGTTGGCTTTGACTTAGAGATTCTTACACCATAGGCCAAGGTTAGTGTGGTGGTATTAAAGCGATTCTCCACTCTAAAACAAAGATTTAAGTCAGCAGCTACAAATCCTGTAGCTGCTGACTTTTAATAACAGGACACTTACTTGTCCAGGGATCCAGATCTGACCTCACCCGGGCTAGTTCTTCACTAGCCCTCGGGTTCCTAGTGCTGGCATCTTAACTATTGGCAGCCAGCTGTGCTGTTTGTGGCTTTGACATGTCCCAGAAGACAGGGAGGGAGGGGAGAGGAGAACTGTCAATACTAGGAACCCCCCCCCCCCCCCCGACTAAAAAGTGACCTGCCAAATGTGGCAGAGGAGGACTTAAAGCAGAACTTCCCCTTTTGGGCAAAGCTCCGCTTTAAAAAAGACATTATTTTTTAAAGATATTTTACAATCAAACTGGTTCAAAATAGCTCCCTATGCTGGATTTACTTTTCAAATACCCCTGAAGACTTAAAGCAGAACTTCCCCTTTTGGGTGAAGCTCCGCTTTAAAAAATACATTATTTTTTAAAGATATTTTACAATCAAACTGGTTCAAAATAGCTCCCTATGCTGGATTTACATTTTCAAATACCCCTGATTTCACAGACAAAGCCAATTGCCAAATAGCTGGATTTAGTTTGCAGAGCACAGTGCCATTTAACTTGATTTTCCTACCTATTTAGCGGCAGCAAAGTGCATTCAGGCACACTGTTTGAGAAGTCTATGCAAATCGACTTTTTCCCCCAATCCCC
Source organism: Lithobates sylvaticus (assembly GCA_028564925.1). NCBI lineage: Eukaryota > Metazoa > Chordata > Amphibia > Anura > Ranidae > Lithobates > Lithobates sylvaticus. The sequence goes on from CM053032.1 coordinate 62,575,217, forward strand.
AGGTTTTGATTATCTCCATACAGTAGAAAGTGCATATCAAGGAGGACACCTGATCCAAAACAAGAAGTGTACTTTTAAAGGTCTACCAGATAAGGTAGGTAAACAAAACAATTTTTATTTTTCTTGCAGTGACTCTTTCATTAGAAAAGTATTAAGGACACCTTTGCTGACATCTTAGTTATTAAATCCATGAATTAACCTGAAACTAATATAGAGATAAAGAATTCTGACACTCATTTACAGCATGCTTGTTTTGGGTCTGTAATTCAAAAGTAATAAAGTATTTTCAAAAGTGGGCCGGCAATGGCAGCCCCCATATTTTTCTGATAGAGTCACTTTAAATTTGCAAAAAGAAGATGCTCTGGAATGGATCTAGACTTTAGGCAGATCACTTTGTTCATCTAAATTTGTTTTCTAAAGGTTTTCGGCCTTAACTTTTCTGTAAGTTATAAAACAGAAGAGATGCATTAAAATGGATTAACTGATCATGTTTAACATATTTTGTGCTGCGGTTTCAGGAAATATTCAGTTAATGTTTGATTTCTGCAAATGGATTTCATATTAATCACCCTCTATTTATGAGAATGCATAAACTATTATTTATATAAATACCAGGCCTTGTAGGGTTGACCCACAATATCAACCATCTGCTAAACTGTCGTAATAGCATTTTTGAAGTGTGTGTTCATACTTAATAATTCTTTGTAAGAAACAGAATCTACAGGAAGAGGCATTAGAGCTTGGAAATATAACTCTGCCTGTCTAGTGGAATAATTCCCTTCTGCCTGTTGTTTCACAAAAATAGCACAGGAGTGGACGAGACCCAAATGCTGTTTAATTTAAACCATGCTTTTTAACATGCGTGCAAATTACTGCACATATTGTACAAAAGTTTCAGGATTTAATATAAAGTGTAGAATTTACATTAGTGCAATTAGGGCCTTCTGTAAAAATAATCATTGACTGTCTCGGGGATGAAACATCTTACCTACAGACCTTGATGTGTTATGCGGAGCTGGCTAACTTTCTCCCAATGTTCAAAATAATAAAATTTGCCCACAAGAAGGATTTCAATTTTATAACAGGGAACTATATAAAAGTCTGCAGGAACAACTGTCATAATAACTCAGGGATATGTCTGCTGTGCTTACTAAATACTGTAGTTATAGCTGTGATCAACAAATATTACACCACACCCCCTTGCAGCTAACCATTGCAACATTATCTAAAAACTGAGCTAAAAATGCCTTTCTTACTTACCTAAATTCAGGGTTGCATAACAAGTCTTCTGTTTTCCAGACTGCAGTGTGTGGGGTCTTTATTCTGGTGTCCATGGGGGTCAATTTACTAACGTTTACCATATGCGATAACGTGGTCACGTGACTAATGTGCATAAATTATTGCATGCGGTAAATAAAATCCAATTCACAACAAAAATAATGATTATGTGGTATTTACTGCAAAATTTTAAATTTTAATATTGTCAAAAAAAAACATGCGGTAAGCTTTTAAGTTCAATTTACAAACGGAACAGAGAGTAAAAAAAAACATTTCATATTTATCACCAAGGTTTTGCTGGCGGTATCACATGCAGTATTTGTCAGAAGCAGCCTGGGGGTCCTCCCCCAATAGCTGGTTGCTAAGGAGTGGGCCAGGAAGCATGCCCTCAACATGGGGGACTGCTTTGTTGATGGGGACAAGGGCCTCTTCCCCACAACCCTGGGCTGTGGTTGCGGGGGTCTGTTGCCAGGGGGCTTATTGGAATCTAGAATGCTCCCTTTAACAAGGGGCCCCCAGATACCTGCCCCCCCCCATGTGAATGAGTATGGGGTACATATAACCCCTACCCATTCACCCAAAAAGTGTAAAAGTGAACAAAGACAGTACAAAAGTTTTTGACAATTCCTTTATTAAAAAATTAAAATGTCCCCCGATTTAGATCCATCAATTGCGACATCCGTTGGTACCACTGGAGCTAAAAAAAGAAAGCTTTGCTCGCGACGAGCGCTCTCATGGTCTGCCTGCTTCATCGTTTGACAGCTCTTAATTAGGTAAGAGGCAGAGCCACCCGGTGACATCACCTGGTGGCACCCCCCCATGTGACATCACTGACCGGTGCATGCTGGGTCAGTGATGTCGCCAGGTGGCCTCGCCCCATAGCTATTTAAGAAATGTCACATGACAGGGCAGGCAGACCACAAGAGCATTCGTGGTGAGCAGAGCTTTCTCTTTCAGTTTTTTCAGGTCCGGCGGTGGCATTGGCGCCGTGATTGACGATGTATCTACATGGGGGGACATTGGTTTTTGTCTTTTTATAGGAATTGTCAAAAATTCTTGTACAGTCTTTATCCACTTTTATAATTTTTTGGTGAACAGGTAGGGATACTATGTAATCTATACTCATTCACATAGGGGGGGGTGGGATCTGGGGGCCTCCTTGTTAAAGGGAGCTTCCAGATTCTGATAAGCCCCCCGCCTGCAGAGCCCCACAACCACAGCCCAGGGTTGGAGGAAGAGGCACTTGTCGTCCTCCCCCATGTTGAGGGCATGTGGCCTGGTATGGTTCAGGAGGGGGGGGGCAGTAGGGTATGGATTTGGGGGGGCCCACAACGTTTTTTTTTTTTTTTTTGGCATGGGCTTCCCCTTAAAATCTATATCAGACCTGAAGGGCCTGGTATGCATTGGGGAGACCCCACACAGTTTTTTTTCATAATTTTTAATTGCCGGCATGTTCTTTTTTTATATCCAACTGTCAGCAGGGAACCCACTGACAGCTTATTAGTCATCCGCTGCAACCAGCTCAATGTGATAAATGACCACATGAAATAATGCGGTAATCACCACTCAATCGAACAAACACCGCATTCGTTATTTAACGCAATATTCTTAGTGAAAACTGATTTAGTGCAATCGCTATTTTACCACATTTTATTGGCCGTTATTTAACTCTTAGTGAATTGACCCCCATATTACTGCCTAGGTGACATGGACACTTACTATTGGGTGTCCAGTGATGGGGTCTTGCAGGGTCCAGAAGACTGTAGCTGCACAATGACGTAATGAAAAAGGGCAGCACTGATTACTGGTCTCCATTCCTGGACTAGGTCCTAGCAAGTGATACATGATGGCGAAATAGGGAAAGCAATAAAAAGGGAGATTTATTCCTTGTTTTTGGTAAAAATAATGTGGATGTGGGTTTGTGGTAGCAGGGCTGGAGAGGGAAGTGTGTAATTGCAGAAATGGGCCTTAAAGAGAAAGTATTGTGTTTTTGTTTATATTAAATTTTTTATTATATTTTAGTCAGGTAAATATAAAATATTGCACGCAAATACCACAGTTAACATTTGAACATATGGCTAGTAGAAAGAGGCTCCTTTTCATGCATTTACCAGAATAATCTTGGTTGTTTGGATGAACAGAACACTTTGTTTAACCTGTAGCTGACCGCCCACTGTCAAATGACGGCGGAGTGGTGCAGCTCTTGTGGCGGGCCGCCGTCATATGACGGCGCTCGCTTTTTGGCCACTAGGAGGCGTGCGGGAGGCGCGCGCGCATGCCCGCCGCGTAGCTGGGGACCCGATGCGCATGCCCGGCGGCCGCGATGTCCGCCAGGCACCCGCGATTGCCCGGTAACTGAGCAGGACGTGGATCTGTGTGTGTAAACACACAGATCCACGTCCTGTCAGAGGAGAGGAGACCGATGGTGTGTCCCTTGTACATAGGGACACCGATCGGTCCCCTCCCCCAGTCAGTCCCCTCCCCCCACAGTTAGAATCACTTACATAGGGAACATATTAACCCCTGCAGTGCCCCCTAGTGTTAACCCCTTCCCTGCCAGTCACATTTATACAGTAATCAATGCATTTTTATAGCACGGATCACTGTATAAATGTGAATGGTCCCAAAAATGTGTCAAAAGTGTCCGATATGTCCGCCGAACTGTCGCAGCCATGATAAAAATCGCAAATCGCCGCCATTACTAGTAAAAAAAAAATAATAATAAAAAATGCTATAGATCTATCCCCTATTTTGTAGACGCTATAACTTTTGCGCAAACCAATCAATAGACGCTTATTGTGATTTTCTTTTACCAAAAATATGTAGAAGAATATGTATCGGTCTAAACTGAGGAAAAAATTTGTTTAAAAAAAAAATAATAATTTGATATTTATTATAATAAAAAGTAAAAAATATTGCGTTTTTTCAAACTTGTCCCTTTTAATTTGTTTATAGCGCAAGAAATAAATACCACAGAGGTGATCAAATACCACCAAAATAAAGCTCTATTTGTGGGGAAAAAATTATAAAAATTTTATTTGGGTACAGCCTTGCATGACCGCGCAATTGTCATTCAAAATGCGACAGCGCTGAAAGCTGAAAAATGGCTTGGTCAGGAAGGGGGTGTTCGTACCTGGTAGGCAAGTGGTTAACCATTTAAGCTCTGGAAGATTTTATCCCTTCATGACCAGGGCATTTTTTGCTATTTAGCAATGTGCTACTTTAACTGGTAATTGTGTGGTCATACCACACTGTACCCAAATTAAATTTATATAATTTTGTTTCACACAAATAGAGCTTTCTTTTGGTGGTATTTGAGCAACACTGGGTTTTTAATTTTTTGCCCTATAAATGAAAAAATACCACAAATTTTGAAGAAAAAAAAACAATTTTTTTTTACTTTTTGCTATAAAACATATCCAATAAAGAATGTAAAAATAATTAATGTCATCATAAATTTAGGCCAAAATGTATTCTGCTACATGTCTTTGGTAAACATAAATCCCAATAAGTGTATATTAATTGGATTATATGACAGTTATAGCATCTCAAAACAATGGTAACGGTGGAATATTTTTAAACGAATACTGCCAATGGCGGTGATCAGCGACACTAACTGACCCTGGGGGGGACTAACTGCCATCGACATCACTAGTGACACTAATACAAAGAGCAGTGCTAATAATATACACTGTCACTGTACTAATAAATCTGGCTGGGAAGGGGTTAACATTTAGAGGCAATCAAAAGGTTAACTGTGTGCCTAACAATGTTTACTGTGTGTGTTGTGTAATGTTTTCACTAAGCAACGTGGCGGTTTTTACTCCCTGCTTTGCAGGGAGAAAAAAAATGGCACATTGCCACTGACAGAAGAGAGCACTGTGCTATTTACCAACACATAGCTCTCTTCTGTCATTCACTCAGTCGATCAGCGGGTGCCGGAAAAATATATATAATTAGCCGGGACCCGCTGGGTAGGGGGTGGCAGGCACGTGCAAGCACACCCCCTACCCAGAAGAGGCGGATCATGTACATGTATGTAATCCGGTGCAGGGGGGCTGCTCTGCCACAGAATACCTGCAGTAGGCGAACGCACACTGACAAGAAGAGACAATGAACTACCTAGAGCGCTCAACCACACCTGAAAGTTCATTGAGAGCTACAAGACAACAAACTCTGTGAATGAATGACGCAGCTGGGCGGGCGGAGCCCCCACACGGTTGTGTTTTTTTTAAAATAGTGACAGCGAGTAGGGGGAGAAGATCCCCCCGCTTGCTGTCACTAGATGTAGTGGATTGTGGAGATGCTGCAGGAGTGAGAACAAAAAAAGGGGTGGAACATGTAACATGTTCCCAAAGGTGAACTTATCCTTTAAACTTTGCTAACACTAAACGCAGGGAAAATGTATACTATCATTGCAAATGTTACTGTATGGTAACGCATTGCTACTAGTGGTCTTTGTTTAATGAGCCTGTCCTCCACTCTGACTATAAATAAAAGTGCTGACTAAAAAGTCATATAAGCCCAATATTGCTGGCCCACATGAAACTCCCATTGGGCAGGCATATGTTTCAAGTTACGGAGGTTAGGCCTCTATAACAAAGTAAAAGTAGTCTCAGAGTGGCATAGCTGAGGTTTTTCTGAAAAGGAATCAATAGGAGGGACCTTTTTATTGATGTCTCCAGGGCTGATGAATGGTTTGGCTCAATTTCTTTCAATTCATATTTTAAGTTTACAAGTTGTTAACCACATGCCGACCGGGCCATAGCCGAAAGACGGCTACAGCGCGGTCGGCTTATTCGGGGGACCCGGCGCATCATGGATCGGTAGCGGCCGTTTACCACGTGATCGATCTGTCAAATGACGGATCGATCACTTGTAAACAAACCAGAGTCATGTCATGTCATGGCTGTGGACACTACAGATCCAGCCCACAGCGCTGCTTAGTGCCCATATTCTGGCAGTACTATGCAAAACTATGTAATACTCTGCAATACTAAGCAATACTCTGCAATACTCTGCAATACTATGCAATACTATGCAATACTTTGCAATACTCTGCCAATACTCGCTAATACTTTGCCAATACTCACCAATACTCTGCCAGTACTCGCCAATACTCTGCCAGTACTCGCCAATACTCTGCCAGTACTCGCCAATACTCTGCCAGTACTCTGCCAATACTTTGCCAATACTCTGCCAAAACTCTGCCAATACTCTGCCAATACTGTGCAATACTATGCAATACTATGCAATACTATGCAATACTTTGCCAATACTCGCTAATACTTTGCCAATACTCACCAGTACTCGCCAATACTCTGCCAGTACTTTGCCAATACTCTGCAATAAATTTGAACAGAAACAAAGAATTTTTTTAATTTTTTTTTTACCGAAATTTCTGTCTTTTTTGATTTATAGCGCAAAAAACAAAACAAAAAAAAAAACAGCGGTGATTAAATACCATGAAAGCTCTATCTGTGTGAAAAAAAAGGATAAACATTTAATAAGGGTACAGTGTTGCATGACTGAGTAATTGTCATTCAAAGTGTGAGAACACCGAAAGCTGAAAATTTGGCAGGTTAGGAAGGGGGTTTAAGTGCCCAGTGGTCAAGTGGTTAAACTGCCGTTTTGTACGTTTTTGCCATATAATAATTCTTTATATTACAGATAAGGTTTTTAATGTTGGTAATACGTTTTCTACCTAGTATAAATCTTTTTTCTTAAAAGAACAAGGAGCTTGGAATTTGAAATTTAAATAAAAAAAAATCACAGGCAAAAGAATGTACTTCAAATTGACTCTTTCTAAATATATTTTTCTGCGCTGTATTAATGGCACTACACGCCCTTAAAAGCACAAGAGATGCTTAAATGATCTGCTACACAAACAAAAATAAGCCTTTAAGGGAAATTCCTCCCTAGCAAACAGCACATCTTCTGCTTTGGAAAACAGATGTTCCCAGAAGAGTAAACTGCTTCTGTATCAATTAAGTCCCATTAGTGTCAAATTGTTAAAAAATAATGATACATGGGTGATTTAATTGGGGAGTTGTCTGATGAAAGCCTCGGCTCTATTTATCAGTCCAATGGGAAAGTTACTTCTTTCTAATTGATGTTCTACAAATGACTATTTACTGATATGTCATAGAACATAATTTACTAAAGAATATTTAAATACCTATTTAATGAGGATGTGGAACATGATATGTTATATTAATGTTGTGCAAATTATCAAAATCTCACAATATCTTTTTGATCAAATTATGTTATCATTCAATGTTGCTTTGAGTTCTTTAACCTCCCAACACAATTACTTTCTGCACTATTGCTCCTTCCTATCACAGCCATGGATGCAGTTTGGGTTTATTGCTTTCATGGGTTGCAACAGATCCAATAGGTTCACAATTCGGGGTCCTGAAAAAATAATGTGAAAATTTGCCAGATAGAATACTCTGTAACTATAATGAACTGCCTGACCATTCAACTGGGGTGAGAACTTTAAAATGTGTCACCCATTCACTTACAAGGCTAAGTTCTGAGCAGCCATTTGTCATCAAGTGTTGAAGATTGCAGTCTGTAGAGAGAGAGTTAGGCTGGCCATACAAACAATTGTATTGTACAATTTTCCTTTAGATTTACCAAAATCTCATAATGTGAGGTCAAACCTAAACACGTTCAACTTTTATGGTATCAGGCAGGCCCTTGCACTACAAAGTTGAAGGTATACAGTATCTCACAAAAGTGAGTACACCCCTCACATTTTTGTAAGTATTTTATTATACATTTTCATGTGACAACACTGAAGAAATTACACTTTACATTGAAGCAAAGTAGTGAGAGTACAGCTTGTATAACAGTGTAAATTTGCTGTCCCCTCAAAATAACTCAACACACAGCCATTAAGGTCTAAACCACTGGCAACAAAAGTGAGTACACCCCTAAGTGAAAATGTCCAAATTGTGCCCAATTAGCCATTTTCCCTCCCCGGTGTCATGTGACTCGTTAGTGTTACAAGGCATCAGGTCTGCATGGGGAGCAGGTGTGTTAAATATGGTGTTATCGCTCTCACTCTCTTATACTAGTCACTGGAAATTCAACATGGCACCTCATGGCAAAGAACTCTCTGAGAATCTGGAAAAAATAATTGTTGCTCTACATAAAGATGGCTTAGGCTATAAGAAGATTGCCAAGACCCTGAAACTGAGCTGCAGTGCGGTGGCCAAGACCATACAGCGGTTTAACAGGACAGGTTCCACTCAGAACAGGCGTCGCCATGGTCGACCAAAGAAGTTGAGTGCACGTGCTCAGCATCATATCCAGAGGTTGTCTTTGGGAAATAGATGTATCAGCCTGTCAGTGCTCAGACCATACGCCACACACTACATCAAATTGGTCTGCATGGCTGTCATTCCAGAAGGAAGCCCCTTCTAAAGATGATGCACCAGAAAGCCTGCAAACAGTTTGCTGAAGACAAGCAGACTAAGGACATGCATTACTGGAACCATGTCCTGTGGTCTGATGAGACCAAGATAAACTTATTTGATTCAGATGGTGTCAAGCGTGTGTGGTGGCAACCAGGTGAAGAGTACAAAGACAAGTGTGTCTTGCCTACAGTCAAGCATGGTGGTGGGAGTGTCATGGCCTGGGGCTGCATGAGTTCTACCGGCACTGGGGAGCTACTGTTCATTGAGGGAACCATAAATGCCAACATGTACTGTGATTTACTGAAGCAGAGCATGATCCCCTCCCTTCGGAGACTGTGTCGCAGGGCAGTATTCTAACATGATAACGACCCCAAACACACATCCAAGACGACCACTGCCTTGCTAAAGAAGCTGAGGGTAAAGTTGATGGACTGGCCAAGCATGTCTCCAGACCTAAACCCTATTGAACATCTGTGGGGCATCCTCAAACAGAAGGTGGAGGATAGCAAGGTAGTGGAAGTGGAAGCAACCTGTGAAGCTCTGGTGAACTCCATGCCCAAGAGGGTTAAGGCAGTGCTGGAAAAAAATGGTTGCCACACAAAATATTGACACTTTGGGCCCAATTTGGACATTTTCAATAAGGGGTGTACTCACTTTTGTTGCCAGCGGTTTAGACATTAATGGCTGTGGTGTGTTGAGTTATTTTGAGGGACAGCAAATTTACACTGTTATACAAGCTGTACACTCACTACTTTACATTGTAGCAAAGTGTAATTACGTCAGTGTTGTCACATGAAAAGATATAATAAAATATTTCCACATATGTGAGGGGCTTACTCACTTTTGTGAGATATTGCATATATATATATATATATAAAGGAAATCGAATCAGAAAATTGTATAATGTATAGCCAGCTTAAAGCGTTTGTTACCCCAACACTTCATATTACTTTTATGTGCACTTGTATGCAAAAGTATCCTGTTCTATTTGTTATTGCTTTCTTTATGTGAAATCCCTGGTGTTCCTGGCAGTCACCTTGCTTTCTTTTAAAACCTGACCACACAAAGCAGGAGAGCACACCGTGGTCAGTTCTCTAGCTGTGATGAGAACTCAGCCTGCTCTCCTCCAAAGATCAGACTTGTCTTGACCCCCCCAGCTGCACAGCCATTCTCTGGGAAGAACAGTGTTCTGCTGCTTCTTCTCCCCCCAGCTCTTATGCAGCTGAGAACAGAGGGAATTTGATCACTCATAAAAAATGAAAACAGGTAATTATAATGTTTTTTTTTTTTTATATCTATACAAAAATGTTTTGCCTTGTTCTATTTTAAACTGAATTGTTTTACAAGGTGATCATCTACAATCACTTTTAGTTGCTATACGGTGCTATATTGTGATGTTTTGGGCTAAATTATAGAGCTTTGCAGTGTGGTGAGCTACATATTCTTGTGTTCGCAGTCCAGAGACCCAGAAGTCCTATTTAGGACAATGCTTATTTTCTTTTTTTTTATTAAAGTTTTATCCATATGTTTTTCTATTTTCTGCTAGGTTAAAAAAATGGGATTGGGTTTAATGTTTCAGGGATGTTCTTTTGGGGAGGATGGGGGTGGGTACATATTATTTTATTTTGCTAGGACCATTTGCGGCATACACTTGTTGCCAGCACAGGCAAAACTACCTGTTGTTTGCAGCACATCACTGCATACTTGTGCAATAAAGCAGTGTGCACCAAAGAATTACATATTTATTATCCCTATTTCAGTAGTTGTGAATACATTTAGGAAATCCACTTTATTAAAAATATCAGGCAAGCCTAAAGGGTGAGGCAGACGTTCTGCACATGGAGGTAGCAGGGGGCAAGCAGGTTCTACGGAACAAAGCGATGGTCGGGCAGCAACACAGGCAAGGCACATCTGCCTTTTTTATCTCAGAATGGATGTGCCACATTACATGCAGGAGGTCGTTAAGTGGCTGACGAAGTCTTCCTCTTCTTCCTCCTCTCAGCCTCAAAGTTGCCAGTTGTCTGCTAGTCTGCCCTTTTCTTCCTCCTCCTCCTCTTCTACTAATCCTAGTGTAGACCAACAAATTTGCAATGAGGAGGAATTGCAGAACCTAATGACTGACTTTTTGCAGGAGAATGACCTTAGTCATGCACAAGCATTTCTTCTTTTTATATATTGAGTATTAGGAGGATTGTGCCATGACTACAGAGGGAGGGGGCATCAGGCAGTGAGCAACAAGAGAAAGTGATGTTTCAGTAGGTAGAGTTTATTGCAAAGTGGGCTCCAGCGATAAGTAGGGGTGGATAATTAGGCAGGATGTGACCTAGATTTTTCTAAAGAGGGTTGTTGCTTTTCTTAAATAATTGTACTGGAATTGATATACGGCCAGTTTAAATTCAGATAATATTGTATTTAAACAAGTTCACTGTACTTATGCATTTTGGTATTAAATTTCCTTTAGGCATGATTTATGACTTTATTCAGTTCATGTCTATGTTTAGTTTAAGGCAGATGTGTAAGCTCTGGGCATAGTTATCCAATGGAACTTCTTAAAATTTTATAACAAAATATAGATATGTAGACTGTATAGATGTATTCATTAACTCCCACTGACAGGACTACTAAAAGAAAGCAATAGGATGTTTTTTTGTTGCTATTATCAAAGTACATATGAAATACCCAAAGGGTTCAGTAACTAGCATGTGAATTTTTAGATTGAGTAAGTTGCTTACCTCCTCAAAACTGAAGTGATGCTCAGTTATAGTGATAAGCCAAACTGCCCCGAGTTTGGTTTCAGCAGGGTTCGGTGAAGTTCGGATTTCAAACCTGAAACCCATTGAAATCAAATGAACCGATCCTGTCAAATTAAACATTTCTGGGCTAATAACAAGGGGGTGTCAAAAATAGCATTGGGGATGGGCACTGGTCTGTGAAAGATCTACCAATGTAAAAAATCCATTCCTGTACTGAAAAAGGCTGCTCCTGCTGGTATGGCAAATACACAATATTTACATGCTATTCATCTGATTAGAAAGACGTTAATAGCAATAATAGAGTTAGACTACTCAAAATTAATATTTCTGTTTTTTGTGTATAAGAGGTTAAATCACATTCCTAAATCTGTCAATAATTCTGGTAGCACATCTTCAGTCATAAGAGGGTCATACTCTTTATATTATGAGTAACTCCTCCTCTATGGTATCTATTTTTCTTTTCCATTGCAGGCAAATAATGGATTCCAAGTAGAAGCAGTGTGCTGTCATTGAGTTCTTGACAAAGAAGGGGTGCAACATCCACAAAAAAGGCTACAGAATGTTTATGGAGATGATACCATTGACAAGAGTCTCCAATGCCATTGCTCTTGTCAATGGTGTCATCTCCATAAACATTTTGTAGTCTTCTGTGGATGTCAGACAGCCTGCATCCCCCTCTTTGTCAAGAACTTCATGAGAGCATGTTGCTTCTGCTGGGAACCCATTACTTGAAGAAAAAGAAGAAGGAGAAGAAGGAGGGGAAGAAGGAGAAGGAGAAGAAGGAGAAGAAGCGTTATGGAGAATGCAGAAGGATGAGAATGATAGAGCAGGGAGCTCCAAGAGAGAGATCTATCTGTCATAACAATATACTAACCAGATTGGTGACTGCACCCAAAGCATCTATCCATAACTGGAATATCAGCTTTAAATGTAAAACATTAAAAAATCAATTACACGCACAAAATATGAAGCCAGAATATGGTGTCTCTTGTTTTGCCCATGAAAACTGTACTGCCCAGTTACAACATATACAGCTTATATACAGGCATTTCCTAAGCATGTAATTTAAAGGAGTGTTTTCCATTTCACCCTGCAGTTGCATTAAATAGACCCTATCCTCCATGTCCCCCATTGCAGTGCCGAACCCTCCTATGCCAGTTTTTTTGTATTGCAACAGCTTGCCTAATAACCAGAATTTAGTATCAAGTTTGCCACCTATAGACTTCATTGGTATTCACTACTTATTTGGGGATTTGTGAATTTCAAACAAGCAGATTCCCCCATCCCTATTGACAGCATTGGCCAAAAGGACAGATGAGCATCAGCTTGAGCAGAAAGTCACTAGAAAACAGAGAGATTCTTTTCACCAGTTATTGTGAAAGCATCATGTCACATAACTCCTGGTAATGATTTGGGGCCATGCAGCAGTGCAGTGTGACATTCACCCATGTGTATGAAGGAACAGCCATTTTCTTTTTCTGGAAAAATTGGAAAAAAAGAAATAAGTGTGGAATATGTTTTTTTACAATTATAAATAATATATCTATAACATGCTATTCAAGCCATATAACATGTAGATCTGAATGAAAGATTTCTGAGACTATATGTAAAGTCTTAAATTATTGTAAATTCTCTAAGCTAAAGACAAGCAAATCCTGGAATACAGTTCAAACAACACTGTACTTCTCAATTCAGTTCTCAAACAATAGAAATGTGTGTTTATGCCACCAGGGGGCACTGCAGGGGAAAGGCTCCAGTTTAGTTTGCTTGTGGGCTGCTACAGTTGGGTGATTGTTGGGATCCAATAGATGATAGTTTCTGTCCTCTCAAACCTTAATTGACAGGCAAGAGGGTCAATTTGTCTGACAAACTTTTTTAACCTTTAAATGATTCCTATTAATGTTCTCAACCATTTTCGAATTTTAGAAGATAAGCTTAGTTTATTTACGGAATAAGCTGTATTTTTATTTCAAGCATAATACTTTTATATACACTGCATTTAACCTTCCCAGTGTAACAAAATTACTTTCGATTTGTAAAATTTTTCCACACTGAAATGTTTTTTTTTAATCTTCAATCTTTTTCAATCTCCGAAAAAAACAGGGGAAAAACTTTTTTTTCTCTCATGGCTTCAACATTTCCTATATCTCTATCTCTAGAAAGGAAACACAATGAGTGTCACCCTGCTGAGGCAAAGCAAATGAAAATTAATGTTTTTACAGAAGCATGGAGAAAAATGTACTCCTGTGGCTACATCACTAGTATGTGATGCATGGGCACACCTCCTAACTCACGGCATGCGGCATGCCCTAGGGTGACAACTATACTTCTGGATATACACAGTACGGTGTGGGAGTACTGACGCCCTAGGATAGGAAATGTTACTGGGAGGGCCAAAAGCTAAATATAAATGAAAAAAAACTTGTAAAAAAAGACTAACATAGCTGCCACATCTAAGAACTGAAAATCTGCAATATTTTACATTTTGGTTCTTGGGTTTAGGTCTCTGATTAAACAGTTGAAGGTGATATCAAGGAAACAATAACCTTTCCTTTTTAATAAATCCAAAATTAAATTGATCAGACTCTTTACTGTAAAGCCTAATTCCCAGTGCATGAGCCAATGGCATTCCTAAAGCTTGGTGCGCTTTGTGTAATTATGGATGAACCAGAACATTGATTAAGACCCATTTTACAGTTAAAACAGGTTAGTGGACACAGGCTTTTAGCTATATGTCTTTCTATGGACAAATAAAATGTTTGGGAACTTTGGACTGTGTGTGGAATCATCCATATATACTCTGCCGTTTGGGTCACGGAACTCTTTCCCAGCACCAGTGCTCTCCATCAGAACAGAGGACAACAAAGGTGGATCTGTGATACCATAGTATATCCCTTTGTGCATTTCTTTCTATGTGCAATAGTCCAGCATTAAACAATTCCTGCACTTTGCCTCTGTGCAGAAGTTTCCTGTATGACAGACACGTCAGTTCTGCACTTTGAGGGTGACTGGTCTTGTATACACCTCTTGAAGTGTCCAGTAGGCTGCCTGTAGTTTGAACTTTATGGGTTCCTCCCACAGCTCTACTCACTGCACAGACACACTGATGCTGCTGCTGCTATTTTTGCAATGTAAAATCTGGGTTTGCAAAGTCATCTGGTGTACACAACGTGGATTTATATCCTCTTTTGCTATTGAAAAATATATTTAAATAAAAAATGTTGTGCCAGATTCAGCTTTAATAAAGTATCACTGGAAACAGCATCAATATGCTAGTATGTCTATAGGGAAGTTCATAATAACAATTCTTCTAATTTTTTAATATTTCTGAAAATAAACCCAGATTCAGTTACTTTTCTTTGCAAATGATTTAACAATTTCAACCCTCTCCCATTAGCTGTAACAGCTTTGTGTAAACACCAATTTGCTCTAACAGCTTTCAGATGTAGACATTTCATACTTGCCTAATTGAGGCTGCTTCACCGTTTCAACAGTTTATTTTTAAAAAATGCTGGCTCCTTTACTGCAATATAGAGATTTCAGCCAGATTTGTGGCTTCTTTTAGACATTCTGAGTATCATTAGATGATGCAGAAGAGTATCATTTTACTTTACAGGTATTCTGAATAATGTATTCGTGTGCCAGAGTAATGTCTGCTAGTAAAATCCTTGCACCTAACTTGATCACTCAGTTGTGTTCAATACATTTAAAACTGAAAAGGTAATTTAGAACTTGATAACAATATTGAAAAGGAGTTTTTTCATTGAAATGGTTAGCCCACCCAAAACTGATATTCCAGTTATGGATAGATGCTCTGGGTGCAGTCACCATTCTGGTTAGTATATTGTTATGACAGATAGAGCTTTCTCTTGGAGCTCCCTGCTCTGTCATTTTCACGCTATTGCATTCTCCATAACGCTTCTTCTCCTTCTCCTTCTCCTTCTCCTTCGCCTTCGCCTTCTCCTCCTTCTCCTTCTCCTTCTCCTCCTCCTCCTCCGTTCCCAGCAGAAGCAACGTGCTGTCATGGAGTCCTTGACAAAGAGGGGGATGCAGGCTGTCTGACATCCACAGAAGACTATAGAATGTTTATGGAGATGACACCATTGACAAGAGCAATGCCATTGGTGACTCTTGTCAATGGTATCATTCTGTAACCTTTTTTTTTATGTTGGACAGCCTGCACCCCTTCTTCATCAAGAACTCAATGGCAGCACACTGCTTCTACTTGGAATCCATTATTTGCCTGCAATGGAAAAGAAAAATAGATACCATAGAGCAGGGCCAGATTAAGAACATCATGGGCCTGGTGCTGAGGATTTTGGTGGGGCCTTTTATAAACGATAAATAAAAATGCAAACAATTTTTTGTTAAAAATTAAATTAAAGGGAGAGAGAGAGAGAACGAGAGAGAGAGAGAGAGAGAGAGAGAGATGAGAGAGAGATGAGAGAGAGATGAGAGAAAGGATGCACATGCAACGCAGCCCAGCCAAGGCAAGTGACCGAAGGCACAGAACCCAGAAGGAAGACCGGGTGAAGATGGAAGCGTCCGGGCCGGATTGATCTCAGCACAGCACTGGAGGGCTCAGTCTGACAATTTAAGTGTACCCTAATGTGCTAATATGCTGTGAATACTTGTACATTATGGCATAACCTACCTCAGGGCCTCTAAAAAATAGTAATGTTAGAAAAGTTTACTAGCGCTTTAATATCATTGGAACCCAGGAGCCTCTCATGGGGCCCCCTACTGACCCGCATAGTTGCCAACATTTCAAAAATATTTTCAGGGACACTTTTTTACAAGTGCTATATTTAGAGTAGCTGACATCCCCTATGTTCATCTATACATCACAATAGTAATTACAAAATGAAATAAGTACTAATAATGGGGCAGGACAAATATGAGGACTGAGGTTTTCTTTAGTTGAACTAACAAAAGTGTGCCCATTCTAGAGCTGGTAACATTGAGGATATTCAGTATAATTTTAAAGAACTGTTTTTGTGAGTAAGAGGCATAAGGGAGGAGAATGGATGGTAAAAAAGTGGTAAGTATGTGCAGGTGAGGTAGAGGAATGTGGAGGGTCTAACAGTGGCACTATGTACATGAGAGGAGTGCGGAGGGTATGACAGAAGGCACTATGTACAGGAGATGAGTGTGAAGAGTATGACAGTGGGCAGTATGCACAGCAGAGGAGTGTGGAGGGTATGACAGTGAGCAGTAGGTACAGGAGAGGAGTGTGTAGGGTACGACAGTGGGCACTATGTACAGGAGAGAAATGTGGAGGGTATGACAGTGAGCCTGTATAGGAGAGGAGGATGAAGTAATCTGGGAAGGAAAAATGTAAATGTTTGTGGAAGGATGTTTAGGGACTGCGTAGTGGTTAAGCGGGCCATACATGGATTGAAATTACACCAATTAAGCAGAGACCAGCCATAGTCGATCTATGTATGGGCTACCTGGTTTTACACAAGTCAATCTATTAACCGACTTGAGTTTAACCAGCCTGTCAGGTTTTCCCCAAAACAATCAGTGCTGCCAGCTATAGTTAGCAACACTGATCAATTGTATTCACTGGCAGAACACACTTAAGCCCCATACACACGGTCGGATTTTCCGATGGATTCTGTCCTATCGGACAATGTTGTCGGAAATTCCAACCGTGTGTAGGCACCATCGGACATTTTCCATCGGATTGTCCGACGGACAAAGTTGTATCTCCTGCTCTATAAATTTTCCGACAACAAAGTCCGATCACACCAATTCCGATCGTGTGTAGCGAATTCCGACGGACAAAGTGCCACGCATGCTCAGATCACATTACAAGGCCAAAGCTATTGGCTACTAGCCTCTACGTAGTCCCGTCGTAGGCAACAAACGTCACCATGTTCAGAATGATCGGATTTTCCGACAACTTTGTCCGACCGTGTGTATGCAACACCAGTGTCGGACTAAATCCGTCGGACCAAATCCGATTGATTTGGTGGTCGGATTTTCCGACCGTGTGTATGGGGCTTAACACTGCAGGAGTGATTCCCCCATCCACAGGTCAGCAGGTGAGAGAGTGTGTGGGGACAGGCTGGGGAGAGATATTAGTCAGTGGCTGGGTAGGCACTGGCTAGTATCAGAGCCAGATACACACAGGTTACATACGCCACAATCGTTAGAGCGAGAGCAATAATTCTAGCACTAGACCTCCACTGTAACTCTAAACATGTAACCTGTAAAAAAAATTAAAGCATCGCTTAGTACACAAAAAAAAATCGTGCTAACTTTAGTGTTTTTTTTTTTCCCAAAAAAAAACTTTTGAAAAATTGCTGCGCAAATATCGTGTAACATAAAAAGTTGCAAAGACCACTATTTTATTCCATAGGGTGTCTGCTAAAACAACATATATAATGCTTGAGGCTTCTGAGTGATTTTCTATCAAAAAAAAATGATGATTTTTACATGTAGAAGAGAAGTGTCAGAATTGGCCTGGGTGGCAAGGGGTTAATTATCATAAGTAATATACAAATAATTATTATAAGCACTGCGAGTTCATCCTCTCAGTCTACTGCAGAGTGTTCCAGCTTGTATTTAAACTGGCCGCTCTGTATGTAGCCTCTGACAGGCTGCGCAAACAGCCCCATATCTCCGGAACTATAGATGAAAGCAGCCCCATATTTTAACCAGTGCTGGAGTAGGTCTTTAGCTACTCATCCCCCAAGGTGGGGTCTCTGTGACTTCTGATCACTGAGCTGCGACCCTCGAAGTCGATCTTTTTTTATTTTATTTATTTTTTTAATTTTTTTTTTTTTGGGGGAAAATGGGCCTATCTTGAGAAAGGGGCCTGGAGCTGCAGCTCCAATAGCCCCTATGTTAATCCGGCCCTGCCATAGAGGAAGAGTTACTCATAATATAAAGAGTATGACCCTCTTATGACTGAAGATGGTGAGTGCTACCAGAATTATTGACAGATTTAGGATTGTGATTTAACCTCTTATACACAAAAAACAGAAATATACATTTTGAGTAGTCTAACACTATTATTGCTATTTACGTCTTTCTAATCAGATGAATAGCTTGTGAATATTGTGTATTTACCATACCAGCAGGAGTAGCCTTTTTCAGTACAGGAATGGATTTTTTACATTGGTACATCTTTCCCAGAGCAGTGCCTATCCCCAATGTTATTTTTGACACCTCCTTGTTATTAGCCCAGAAATGTTTAATTTGACAGGATCGGTTCCTTTGATTTCCATGGGTTTCATGTTTGATATCCGAACTTCTTTGAAGTTCACTGAACCCTGCTGAAACCAAACTCAGGGCAGTTTGGCTCATCACTATAACTGAGCATCACTTTAGTTTTGAGGAGGTAAGCAACTCAATCTAAAAATTCACATACTAGTTAGTGAATCCTTTGGGTATTTCATATGTACTTTGATAATAGCAACAAAAAAACATCCTATTGCTTTCTTTTAGTAGTCCTGTCAGTGGGAGTTAATGAATACATCTATACAGTCTACATATCTATATTTTGTTATAGAATTAAAGAAGTTTCATTGGATAACCATGAACAGAGCCTACACATCTGCCTTAAACTAAGCATAGACATGAACTGAATAAAGTCATAAATCATGCCTAAATGAAATTTAATACCAAAATGCATAAGTACAGTGAACTTGTTTACAGTATTATCTGAATTTAAACTGGCCGTATCAATTCCAGTACAATTATTTAAGAAAAGCAACAACCCTCTTTAGAAAAAATCAAGGTCACATTTTTTGCTTCATTGCCACTGCAGCAATGACACTATGTCCTATGACACTTGTGTCAAGCTGCACATTAGTCTGTAGGGAGACTGTTTAATAGACATGTGCACACTGAAATATTTCATTTTGGAATTTAGTTTTCATCCGAAAAATACATTTATTTAGTTACTCCCGAAATTTGTTTTTATTTATTTTGTTCCTTTAAAAAATGCATTCGTCCGAAAATCCGAAATAATTAAGGTTGAATCTGTCATTGAAGGCTCATGGTGTCTGTCGAATGTTCTAAGAAGATTAGACGGAGCAGTTAAACTAGTCAACCAACATTAGAATTCTTCTATAGCCTATGGGCAGAGCATTTGACCATAAATGTCCACTCGCGCCGACTGCTTCGTCGAATCTTCATGTCAAATCTTTTCTCTCTATGTAGAATAATCTTGGACTAATAGAGTTAGGTTAGGCACATTCAACCTTTTTTGCTATTATCTCTATAATGTCGAATCTTCTCTCTATGTTGAATCTTTTCTCTCTATGTAGAATAATCTTGGACTAATAGAGCTAAGGTTAGGCACAATGACCACAGATTCGATGGACACAGATTACTATTGTCGGCGTCATGTCGAATCTCCTATCTATATCGAACTGTTGTTACAACGAAAACGAAAATAAAGCATTTGTTTATGTCGGATCTTTCTGTTTTTGGATTCTGCACGTTCATTATCGTTTGTTAAAATGATAACGAAAATACATGAAATTCAGATGGAAATGCATTCGGACGAAAACGAATGCACGTATCTACTGGTTAAATGAAAAGAAAATCTGCATGTTTACTTTTTTTAGCCCTAACTTTCAGTCTTGCTGACAATGGTCTAAACAAACAGGAAATGAGAGAAAAACTACAACAGGGACACAAAGACAGACAGAAATAAAAAAAAAAAAGACAGAGGTTGTAGTCCCCCTATCCCACAAAAAAAATTGTGTTTTTATCTGTATTGCTATTGGAGAGCCCCCCCCCCCCCCCCGGTCATTTCTTGTCCTGTCAGATAAAAAAGATAAAACAGAGTTTCTAACACTTCCCCAATCTAACCAAAAGTAAAAATAGAAAAATAGTAGAAAAATGTTTTGGTTGGACATGCTTTAAATGTTATGAACCTAATTTTAGTATTGTAAATTAATTTGACCTAATTGTTAATACTACAACTGTGCAAAATGTTACCATACTCTTAAAAATATACAGTACATATACCCCTATCATCACTAAGGGCTTATTTACACTTTCTATTTGGGGCACGAGGGCAGTAAAAACACGCAGTTGACCTGCATTTTTACCACCCTTTCCTTAAGCTAAAAAGGCAATGGACAGGGGTTTACACATGCCACAATCACAGCACAAAAATATCCACCCTGTTGCATTCTGTGGGCTACACCACCACCGAAAGCGATCCATTTATGTGAGTAGGGCTTGCCCCAGAACCAACCCGCAACCATGAGCAATGCATGTGATTGTGGCACAGTACTACAGCATTGACAAGGGTAAAATAGGCAGTGAGGAGGCAGCATATTGCCTCCTCGCCATCTGTCAAATGTTTCTGAAAAGCAATCTGACCATGGATTATTTGTCAGAGGGTCTTAGCCTTAGTAAGTAAAGCTTTGAAAAAAAAGAAATGTATTCATTTTATATAATGTATATCTGAATCACTGTCGTAGATAACATAAAATCTTTTACTTTTAATGGTTCGCTTTTAAATGCAGTTCAACCACTAGAGGGCTACTTGACAGTCAGTAACGAAGAATTCAGCTATCAGTTCAAAATACATATAAAAGAGTAATTCCTTGCAGTTTCCAGTGCTCTATATCAATTTGTGGTTACATTTTTGTGGCAATACAAATGGCAAGCTCAAGGAGCTGCATTCAGTGTACCTACCAATTTATGTTGTAACGTGTTCCAGAATGCAAAGTAAGGTACAGCACAGTTATGTGATGACATAATGCGATTTTATAGTCATCCATCTCTAGCTCAATGAGCTGATTCAATCACAACTGCAGTGATCCATTGCTAAAAATGTACAGAGCTTTGTATGACGGAACCAAATTCCATACTTATGTCATGGCTATCAAGATCACGTAGAGGCATGTTTTGGAAAGGCTGCTAGAGTAACTTTCCTGCTCATAAGTTCCAGTTACAATCTGCATCAATCAATGTAGAAAAGTCGAAGTAACTCTTGGATCGCAGTCCAGCGTTAGCTTTGAGTTCCAGAAGCCACAACCACAAGTGCATAAGACAATGGTTTGATAACAAGTGCCTGGAAAGAGAATCATAGCCTCAACGTCCACTTGTGAACTTAGGTGGCTTGGGTGTTGAGTTCCCTTCTTCTGGATTAATATGTTTAGTAAATATTGAACTTGATGTTTTGGGCCTTGTTTTAGCCTCATTGTTTATGTAGCTAAGCAATATGACTTGTGGGCCAATTTGTTAGCATAGTTTCGTTGGCATTATTCAGCAAAGCAAATCACAGCCCTCAACACTTTTTGGTTTTCTGTAGATTTTGCTTTTCTCAAATAAAAAAAAAATTCTTTGAATAAAGTTTTTATAAAAAAGATAAACACTATATATACAAAATGCCTACTCAAAGATTTAGGAGTCATAATAATCTGTTTGAAAGTTCACAATGTTTTGTGGAAATAGGGAAGAAAGTAAGGAAGAAAAGAAGGAAGAAAGATATTGAATACAAATAACACATACACAAATGGTGTATCTTGTCAGGTAGTGAAGTTGTTTTAACATAGTAATTTCTGGTTAAATAGTCTGTTGACCCCAAACTATTATTTCATTTATACCGTATACAACAGGGATCTGCAATTAGCAGACCTCCAGCTGTTGCAAAACTACAAGTCCTATCATGCCTCTGCCTCTGGGTGTCATGCTTGAGGCTGTTAGAGTCTTGCTATGCCTCATGGGACTTGTAGTTCTGCAACATCTGGAGGTCCACTAATTGCATACCCCTGGTATACAGGATCCCTTGCTCTAATTATTCTGCTTTCCTTTTATATTCACAGAAATTTTATTTCTTATAAAGGTGCAGAAGTAGTCATTCTTCACACGGGTAGGAACATGCAGGGGTCAAGTCCTGGGGAAAAAAGTGTGGGAACTCCCACCCAAGATCCACTCGCCCACCAAAAAAAAAAATGATACGCTCATATGCACAAACGCTTCAAAAGTGGTATTTTTCATCCAATTTGTTGTATTGTGTGTATGAAGCTTAACCGTTAGTACATAAAAAAAAAAAAAAAATCCTCAATAAACATAAATACGGTAATTCTCTGAATAATCAGCATTCATTCAATTGTGCTTCCATGCAAATGTGAACATCATGTTCTGATCTTTATTGGGGAATTTTATTTTATATATAGAGTGTTTATGTGGTGAGTTTACACTTTTCATTGAACAGAGTTTGGATAACACAGGGTTAAACGGAAAGGTCATAAATGAACTGCACATTATCTGGACAGAATGCTTGGGGAGATAGTGATGTGTTCCTGCTTAGGAGATGTATGTTAGCTTGGAGGCTGCAAACTCTGCAGGGCTCCAACACACACACTATTCCAACCCTTCACATATTTCCACATAAACTTCCCTCCTGGCATTAAACTTTGCCAGGTATTGTGCTTAGCTTACCACCCCAAACTGATGTTCCTCCCTCAGCTCACCTCTCTCCCTGCATGTCCTGTGAGCAGAATAGCTGTGCTCCTCCTCTGGGTTCTCTCATCATATGGCACTGAAGATAAAGGAGGGGGAATTTAGCGGGACACACAGAGCAAGTATGCAGGAGACTGGGGGGGGGGGGTGAGGAGACAGAAAATCAGGAGGGGCAGGCGGGGAGGAGCGCATCACGAGAGGTCTGACTAAACACAATCTCTTAGCAGCAGGGACCTGATCTACCCGTCAACTAGCTGTGATTGACAGGTAGATCAAAGCGAAAGCTGTCATGGGGCCCCCTACTGGCAATGCCTGAATCGTCAGTCCACCCCTGGTGTGCGTCACTTACTATTGCGAGCTGTGTCGGCAGCTGCTGGTGTAGCACCTGCCACACAGCTCGCATACTTCAAAGTCTTGCAGTACACGGCTGCTAATGGGAACTGAGTTCCTGTTGTGGAAAAAGTACAGGAACTCCGTTCCCATGCGTCCCCGCAGGACTTGAGCCCTGGGAACATGTAACATTTTTTGTCTATACCACCAGAATATATTTTGTCCATGTTCTGAATTAGGTAAAGGTCAGAACTAATCAGGCATAGATTGTGTCAAAGGAAGAGACAAAAGCATAGTCAGAGGTTGTTGACAGGGCCCATTGGAACTAAAACTCGGAACCAGGTCAAGCAGGAACGTCAAAGTCAGAAGACACAGCAACACTGAGGCAGGAATAATTTCAGTGAGATTAGGAATCAGGACAGTCAGGGTCACCAATATGGTCAATCAAATACAGCAAAGAGAAATTAAAAGACACAAGCTAAGAAACACTACAATGGGCAACCTAAGTATGAAATAAGATGCCATTAAAAAAGAGGCCAGGCCAATTAGAATGTGATTTGAAGCTTGCTAGTTCAAAAGCATGATTGGCATTGCTTTTCCAGGTAGAAAGTGAAAGTGTAATACTGCGCTGTCCCTTTACACAATGAACAGCAGCTAGCACAGCAAATAGACAGTTGCAAAGATAACATAGAAATAAAAGTGCAGCACTAGAAACATGTCATAAAGTAAACTGAGACAATGTTGTGAATCTCACAATCAATATTGAAAATTGTGTGAAACCTTAATTAAACATATTCATAGTGATACTACATCAATATTGAAAAACAAATGGACAAATAAACATGAAATCCGTGACTAGTAGAAACCCAATGTGTAGTGAGTCCAAACATTAAATGGATAACAACCAAGTGTTCATAACATCCTCTTGGCGTCAAAAGTGAAAAAAACTTGTGAAGAAAGTTTACAAGTAGATAATCCACCACCAATTTAGAGGAAGGCTTACCAGAATGTTTGAACCCAAAAGGACGTACGCCCAGTGAGTCAAACAGGCTTGTGGTGGTGTACACCTTATCAATGCCCATCATTGCCCATCAGTGTAGTCTCATCCGCACACATGAGTAAAGGAGAAAAATGACCTGTTTCCAAAATTTTATAACAAACTATGAAAAGTTTTTTTTTTTTTTTTTTTATTTGGTCGTTATTCGTTTATTTAGCAAAAAATTAAAAACCCAGTGGTGGTTAAATACCACCAAAAGAAAGCTCTATTTGTGTGATAAAAATTATACAAATTTCGTTTGGGTACAGTGTTGCATGACCATGCAAATGTCATTCAAAGTGGATCCTCAGTGCAGCCATCTTGGATATGGGAGCTGGCTCCCCACTGCAAGTATAAGGGTAAATGGCGCTACCTATATAATGAAAAGCGACAGACCCTGTTCACTTGTTAGGTGCTATGTGCCTCTATAGTGACTAATAAAAGTGTATATACCAATAGTGCAATCCTAATAAATTACCAATGTGCATATACCAGTGGTGCAAACCTAACTGGGTTGGAAAATAAATATGAACTTCATATAAATTAATATTTAAAAGTGATACATAAACCGTGATACTCCAATACATGTATATATAAAAATAGTCCCAAAAGTGTAAGACAAATATTAAATGATAAAAATTACTTGAAATTATATAAAACGACCCCAAAAAATTTGCGTGCCAAGTCCAAAAAATACATCAAAAAAATCAATCCAACCAAAGTCTTATGTGATATTTAAGTTCTTGGTGACGATAAACATAGGAACAAAATCCAGGTGACTTTTAAGTGCTCCCCCTCTTGGGTCCCCACTCACCAGCTCCAATAACCCCTACAGGGTTATCTCGCATAGCATATAGGCTTGATGTACCGATACTGTTTCCCAAGATAGATCATGCAGCCAAGCTCCAACCTTTCCAACCAGTATCCAGCTCCTATGGACTTTCCAAGGATATCCCCCAGCTGGACCGAATTAGGTGTGCAAAAGATCTCTCTCCAAGCTCAGATCAACCAGCTGCACTCCTCTCCCACACTGTGCCTTTTGGGATGTGTGACATGTCCCAGGTGTCTGCGGGCAGGCAGATGGCAGGCTGACATAATTCCCCATGTGGGAATGGGTACCTGTCATAAAAAGGTTCCTGCTCCCATGTAAAAAAAAAGAACTGTCAGAAAAAAAATAGGGGGAGGAGGAAGGTGAGCAGAACTTTTAAAGCGGTTCTGCACTGACGTTATTTAATTATTTTTTTTGGTAATGTTTAAAAATGATGTCTTGATAATAATATCCTTACTTGTAGTGACGCTGCCCGTTATCTCTGTCCGTTTTGATATAGAATCGATAGTTTATAAAAACTTTGTCGGCCAATGTCATCTTGCTTGTGGGCATTTGAAGCCCACAAGCAGTCACTTCCTTGTTCCAACGAGCGTGTCCGCAAATCCGACCCAAAATCTTGCGAGATTTGCTGACATCGACCCGAAATCTCGCAAGATTTGCGGACATCGACCCCGAAATCTTGCGAGATTTGCGGACATCGACCCGAAATCTCGTGAGATTTCAGGTCGATGTCCGCAAATCTCGTGAGATTTCGGTTCGATGTCCGCACTGACTCGATGTCCGCACTGAATGACACCAGATCCCAGGAGACAGTGCGGCATGACGAGGATCCCCGTACAGACCCCGCCCACCCCCGCAGGGACAACACCAAAGATGAAGCCAGCATTCAAGGTAGGCTTCCAAGATGCAGAATTGACCCATCAATTCTGTAATCTAACATGATGGAGAATAGATTGAAAGTAAGATTAGGAGATGGGTGCAGAACCGCTTTAAGTAAAGTTCCACGTTAAGGACTATAATGCCATTTTTACATGGAGATAAAAAAGCATCTGTGTATGATCAGTGGAAGGATCTCTTGAAGCAATAAACTACATTGCATTTTTTGAGCTTCCTATGACTGTGCATGTTCTTTAGCATACCCAAGTGTCCAGCTACAATACCACACTATCACAAGAAATGTTTACAGTATATCAGTGGCACCTCTCCTTAAAAAGTAAAGGTGAATGGGTACCATAAGACAAATAAACAAAGACTGAACAGTGTACTCGGAAACACTAACATTTCAAAACGGCAAACAATGGTTGAAAAGGCAGGTAACAAGATTATGATCCAATTAACCGCACCAGTAAAGAGCAATCTGGTTAATCAACCGCACTCTACACTAGGCAAGTGTGTCAAGTGGCATACAAACAACACTTGTTTCTTTGTTCAATTAAACTGATCTCCAGAGCAAAATGATCTCAAGATGAAAAAGAAGATGTTCAAACACAAGTGAATTAGTAAGAGTCACACAAAGTGCAACCTCTAATGAAACCACATCATAGGCTCCTCTTGTCATCTGTTATCATGCACAGTCCTCTGCACAAAAATATCATTTACTTTGTAGAGATTGGTAATTGTGATAATAGATAGGATAATAAACATACCTAGGTAAAGTAATGTGTTTTAGGATTAGCGTCATATAATGCACGTGAATTGTTTTGCTGAAAGAGAAATATTTTGTTCCTTAGATGGATCAGATAGATTAACAATAAGAGTTATTGTGAACTATATTCCCAAGATTAATGCTGTAAACAGAGCCAAAAAACCCAGCCTTGGGCAAGCCGAACTCACAATTTATAATTATAATTTAAATGTTTCAATTTCTGGCTTTTTAAACAAGAGTTTAAATGTTAGTCCAGATAAAGTGATAATAAACAGAGAAGTGTTAATTGCCATAAATCATTCACATAAATCATATATATCATGCCACTGTATTTAGTTTTTTTTTTTTTTTTTTTTAAATGTATTTAATCCTCTAAGAACCTTATTCCTGCAGCGCTGTTGTGTGGTCACATGATCTTTCCCTGTTCTTTGGCATCTGCAGGGAGGGGCTTCTATTAGTCTGCTGATGTATGCACTCTACAGTGTGAGTCTGTGTCTGGCCAGCCCTAATTGGTGCTGTACAGGCACATGACTAAAAAAAAAAACTGTTTCAGAAGAGCAATTTAAATTTGATTTTAAATAAATATCTAAAAATAAATAAATAAATATCTATACAAATCTAACTGTTTTACAGTTCCATTTAAATCTTTATTGAACATCAAATGGGTAGTTTTTGTGAAATATTATTAGTGGGAGTCAAAGATAATTGACACTAGCTTTCATTTTGTTAAGATGGCATTTTCATCCAAGGCTCTTTTTTTTTACTTTACAGATATTAACAAATCACATTTGATATGTAAAACGGATTTATATAGAAAACAAAGTGTTTTTGTGAGTTTCTGAATGAATGTCATCAATCAGCATACTATAATAATAATTAAAGTGATTTAGCGCTAAAATAACATAAAAACACACAATAAGAATATCACATCTAATAAAACCCAGTGAAAGAATCAATAATTAATAAAAATATATATAAAGGCACGCAATTGATAACACAAGTGGACTAATAAATAAAGAAGGTGGTCTATGAGTCTGATAATACTTAAAAAAGTCCGATATATAAAGGAGTTAAAAAAGTTCAAATTAGGGGATAGCTCTTGTTGGCATCATTGGGAGATAGCTCTCGATAGCCTCAGTAGTATAAATAGCTAAAAGACAATTATTTCAAATTTCATCCACACATATATAGGCTGAGTGCTTTTCCAAAAAGTAAGGTGT
The DNA here is from genome assembly GCA_028564925.1 of Lithobates sylvaticus. NCBI lineage: Eukaryota > Metazoa > Chordata > Amphibia > Anura > Ranidae > Lithobates > Lithobates sylvaticus. The sequence continues at coordinate 62,603,174 of CM053032.1, forward strand.
TTCACAACTGTCAGCAGGGTAGGTTGGTGCTATCCTTAAATGGTTTCCCTAACCTCCCACCTCATATCCAAAAAATAAGGAGGTGTTTCACAACTGTCAGCAGGGTAGGTTGGTGCAATCCTTAAGCAGTTTCACTAGCCTCTCACCTCATATACTCTTTGGTAGCGCGTGTGATATAGGAATGTTGTAGTCCTTCTCTACCATCCGAGCGCTTCTCCTCCTGGAAACGGAGATGTGCCTTCACGTTGGGCCCAGGCTAGTGAAACTGCTTAAGGATTGCACCAACCTACCCTGCTGACAGTTGTGAAACACCTTACTTTTTGGATATGAGGTGGGAGGTTAGGGAAATCGTTTAAGGATAGCACCAACCTACCCTGCTGACAGTTGTGAAACACCTTACTTTTTGGAAAAACACTCAGCCTATATATGTGTGGATGAAATTTGAAATAGTTGTCTTTTAGCTATTTATACTACTGAGGCTATCGAGAGCTATCTCCCAATGATGCCAACAAGAGCTATCCCCTAATTTGAACTTTTTTAACTCCTTTATATATCAGACTTTTTTAAGTATTAGCAGACTCATAGACCACCTTCTTTATTTATTAGTCCACTTGTGTTATCAATTACGTGCCTTTATATATATTTTTATTAATTATTGATTCTTTCACTGGGTTTTATTAGATGTGATATTCTTATTGTGTGTTTTTATGTTATTTTAGCGCTAAATCACTTTAATTATTATTCTGTTGTTGTGTATTGTGAACACATTTAGGTTTGGCTGCTAGTAATTTATTCATGTAAGATAATTCATCTACATTGAATCACACTTGTCACTATTTATTGGAGCTATTTTTGCACTTTATATTTGACTTATACTTATAAGCGTCTATTGCACATTTTGCACTTATTTTATTCATTTATTCACATACACGTGTGGATTTATTAAATCCACTATCCATCAGTAAAGCGCGAAGGTCATTTCCTAATTTTAATCAGCATACTATATCGCACCCCCTAGTGTTTAGCAATAGGAGGACACGAAGGAGGAGGGAGTGAGGTGTCATTAAAGACTGTGTATGCTCCCACATGTGTGATTCTATAGTTGTTCAGGCTGCACAGATAAGAAAAAAGAGCAAATGAAGAGCTTAGAAGGGGGCTGAAACATGAGCATGCTCAATAGAGGACACCAACTGGTTACACAATCCCAGCGTGCAATGGGGACATAGAGAAGATGGGAGGGGCAGCAGAATGCAGGATCAACCAGGTTTCACTCTACACCAAATGAATACTTTAGTGGTTTTATGAGTATGAACAATCTGTTATATAGCATGTAATGAGAGTTTATCATAGTCTGGGTTTAATCCCAGATAGCAAGGATAACTTACCACAAATTTGTGGCAGTGTTTAACCACTTCACGACCGCTCACTGTATATATACGTCATTTTTTGAAGAGGGATATCTCGGTAACGGCAGCAGCTGCTGCCACAACCGAGGTATCCCTCTTCACAGTGAGCGGTCCCCTTTCCGATAATGGTGGTCATCGCGGCGGCTTCGCCGCAAGATCACCGTTATCGGCGGCGGGAGAGGTGCCCCCCCTCCCGCCGCTCTCCCGTGCCTTCCGCCGCTTACCGGAACCGTCGGCAGCGGCGGAGGCGATCGGGTCCATTCCCTGCCTGTGTATAGAGATGAGTGATGCTACGATGGCCGCCACTCATCTCTATACCATAGGAGGGCGGAAGCGACGTCAAAAACGTCACTTCCGCCCATACGTCTTAATGGGAAATTTACAAATGTCATTTTTTTAAATGACATTTTTTTTTTTTTATCTTTGAAGTCCAAATATGAGATCTGAGGACTTTTTGACCCCAGATCTCATATTTAAGAGGACCTGTCATGCTTTTTTCTATTACAAGGGATGTTTACATTCCTTGTAATAGGAATAAAAGTGATCAATTTTTTTTTTTTAAACAGTGTAAAAAATAATACAATTAAGTAAAATAAATAAGAAAAAACAAAAAAAAATGTTAAATGTTAAAACACCCCGTCCCGACGAGCTCGCGCGCAGAAGCGAACGCATACGTGAGCTCGCCCGCACATGAAAACGGTAGTCAAACCACACATGTGATGTATCGCCGCGATCGGTAGAGCGAGAGCAATAATTCTAGCCATAGACCTCCTCTGTAACTCAAAAAATGCAACCTGTAGAATTTTTTAAATGTCGCTTATGGAGATTTTTGAGGGTAAAAGTTTGACGCCATTCCACGAGCGGCTGCAATTTTGAAGCGTGACATGTTGGATATCAATTTACTCGGCGTAACATTATATTTCACAATCCAAAAAAAAATGGGCTAATTTTACTGTTGTCTTATTTTTTTATTCAAAAAAGTGACTTTTTTCCAAAAAAAAGTGCGCTTGTAAGACCGCTGCGCAAATACGGTGTGAAAAAAAGTATTGCAACAACTGCCATTTTATTCTCTAGGGTGTTAGAAAAAAAACAATATATAATGTTTGGGGGTTCTAAGTTTTTTTCTAGCAAAAAAAACTGTTTTAAACATGTAAACACCTAAAATCCAAAACGAGGCTGGTCTGGAAGTGGTTAATTGTAAGCCTGTTAACATGCTGCACATTTTCACTGGCAAGTTGTACACTTGCAGAGCACTTGAAGCACAAGTTCTAGTTGACACTTTTCCAATTTGTAGCAAATTTGCCTGGTAAGTCTCTGACAGGAGCAAAGTTGCATTAGTGAGTCAACAGCAAGAGCTCTGCAAGTCTACAGCATGTAAATTCAGCCACAGTGTCAACTGTGGTGGGATGACTATTGCACAACATAACTAAACCAGAACTTGCAGCAAAGATGTAGAATGTTTGCAAAGAAAGTTGATCTGGAGTCATGCAATGCGGACTTGCTGCAATTGTGCAACAAATGTGTGAAGCCTGGCAAGTCCAGCAATAGCTTAGCAAGTCATTTAAATTTGCTTGCTATCTGGTATGACACTTTAAGTACTTATTTTTTTTTATCCACAAAGGTAGATCAAATGAGGATTTTAAATGCTAAATGTTTAAACAAAATTAATGCTTGCAATTTCCATGCTGATACAAATACAAACTTCAGTTATAATTCATTGCTCCAGTAAAGATACTTTTCCTCATCACATGAGCATGGGGAGTTATCTCTTTCAGAAATATTAGCAGGAGACTCTCAGTCACATTTGTTAGTACTAAAAACACAAGCATACTGGATACAATGTGAAAAAAGTGTCAGTAAATACCGGTACAGACACATGTGCAGCACTCAGAGTATTAGTAGTGGTCTCCTCTGGTAATGCGTTGCTTGTGTATTTTTCATGGCGTCTTCTTGGCAACCTTCAGCTCTCATGAAAGTCTCTCCAGTAACACAGAAATCCCTTTGTTAATAAAGTACTTTTACAACAGTTTATTTCTCTCAGTGCACTCTATGGCAACATTTTGCTCTTATGACAGACTCTGATGCCTTGCCCTAAAGTATTAAACCCCAAATCAAACATTTAGGCCTCATGCACACTTGAGCTCAAAAACACCCATTTGACTTTGTTTTTTCTCTCTCCAAATGCCCCTCCATGTTAGCCTATGGGTCCATGCACACACAGATGTTTGCACGAGTTTAGAGGCATGAGCAATTAGAGGCAGGAAAAAAAAACCTCCACTTGTGCAGAGGAGCGAAAAAGCTGAAAAAGCACCAAAAAGAGCCTTAACGCGTGTAAACTTGTCTAAATGCGCCTAAGTGCTTGATTGTTTTTTCAATTCAATGGCTAGAATAACTTAATATTCTGGCCAATGATATAAACAAATGCCCAAGCACTTGATTCATCTTAACTAGCCTAAACGCATTTGCAAAAAAGAAACTTAGGTGTGTTTTTGATGTTGCTTCTTTCCTACTTGGAGAAAAGCCTTTACAAAATCCCCAAGTGTGCATGAAGCCTTATTATATTTCACCATACCAATTTGTAGATGTGATGACTGCATTTGTTTTCTTCTTAAGGCTTTCCTTCCTTAATTTTTCACTGGTGATCTGGCCAGTAATCTGTTGTTTTTCAACAGAACAAGCTGTTCTTAAGAAGAGCAACAGGGTTGAGACAAACCATTTATTACTGACAGAGGTACTTACAATGATTAGCTTTTATTTATTTTATTTATGTAAAACCTTTATCCTAACAGGAAACAAACTGTTTGCAGGGGAGGGGAAGGGAGATTGCTGTACTACCACCCCATTGATAGTACAGTGGCTCCTCTGGACCTGTCAGTTTTTTTCTGTTCAGATCTGCTGGGTTGAACGAAAAAAAATGACTAGGCTTTAGTTATTGATTTTTGTCAAGTCAACATTTGAATGTTCAGTCAGCCCGCTGTTTAGTTTGCTTAGACTATATCTTTAGATGAAAAGATGGACTGCTTTTAATTGAAACAACAGATTATGAAGGTACCACTAAATTTAAACACTTGGAGAATGGAAAAGTTCACTTTAACATGCGGCTCATATGGAAGTTTTCTAGGTAAAATAGAAGCCTTCCTGGCGATGTTTAAATTAACTGTAAATCATGCAGTAGCATTTGTAAGTTGAATGCAATGCCTAGGTTTCAGTTTTATTACAGGTACTTACATAGCGTCATCAATTTATGCATCACTTTACATATTTATTACACATTCACGTCAGTCCCTGCCCTCAAGGAGCTTACACTGGGGCCAATTTATACAGGATCCAATTAACTTACCAGCATGTCTTTGGAGTGTGGGTAAAAACCCACACAGGCACAGGGAGAACATACAAACTCCAGGCAGCTAAAGAGGAACTGCAGTCTGCTCATATAATTTGTAATAAACACATATTTGCCATTCTGAAGCTTCCCTCCAACCACTTTGCATATTATTTTATATATACTGTGATTTTGTACTTGCCAAATATCCTGTAGAAATATCCCTCCACTGAGTTTGGCTGCAACCATTTTAACTGTGGGCAGCTGAAGCTGCTGCCTGTTCATTTCCTGGATTTAAACAGACACACAGAGGCACACCTCCAGCTCTGCAGCCCTGCAGCTCTCATTGGTCTTCTTATAATTCACCCCCCCCCCCCTTCCTTGCAAACTCTCATGAGAGTTAGAGAGAAAGCTGTGCATGATGTCATAAGCCCTAGGCTAATGACCAGACAAGAAACAGGAAGTGGGCTGTATAAGGTATTTACTGGCAGTAAAGTTAAAACAACAAGGGAAGAAGATTTAATAGATGGAAAGTTGGCTAAAGGTCTGCTTTATTGTCATGGTTGGGATTCTAACCGATGACCCTAGTGCTGTCAGGTGGAAGAGCTATTACCCACTGTGCAGTTTTATCCTCATCACTTTTAACGTGACAGCTTTTGTGGGATTTCCATTTTTTGTGGCTGCCAATAATACATATGATGCATCAGATATAACAAAATTATGGGCAGAGTTTTGGTGAATCAGGACATGGGTTGTATTTTGAAAAGTTGATAAACAGTCTTACTATGTTACTCATGATCTTGAAGGATTTAAAGGAGTTGCATTGTGCAAGAAACAAGTCTTTCAACGACAATCTTACTGTTTGACAGCTAAGTTTCACCAGCAGGACAACAAAAATGTCACACTACTACAACAACAAGAAAATGTGCACAATCTGTATTAATACACAATGCTGTGCAACAAAGTCAACAGGACACTGCCCACTTTAAATAAACACGATATAGAGAGACTGCCTTTTTTTAAATTCATTGTCAGCAGCATTGCTACTTTATGAGAAAATATCCACTTCTAATGTCTTCTTGGGCTAGAACAAACAGTGAGTAACACTCACACTCTAATGGTTTCAGCGCTCAGCGCACGTTCTGCACAATTGCCAGGTGTAGTGTTGAGGGACATGGGGTCAGATGTTTACAATAAAAATACCTTTCTTTTGTAGAAGGAAGAATAGCTTCTAGTTACATGCTCCTTATCCAAACAAGACATTCAATAAAAGCTACACTGTATATATATTGAAACATTAGTATCAATAGTTGGTTCCGTTGTGTATTAAAATGGGCAAGAACAAAGTGCAGGGCCAGCATTACGTGGCATGAGCATAACAGGAAGACAGGAATACAGGAATAGATATTATACATGGCCCGTCTCCATTACTCATATTAGCACGTATACGAAAAATAGTGGATGAAAAAGAATAAAGTTAGTGGAAGGAATTCATTTTTTAGGCTGGTGTATTTTGATCATGACAGGCATTGCTAATCTGCAGCATTCTATATATTGAGGTGCTATTGCTATGTATCCATTTTGCCCCATTAGTCATAATAGTAACTAGACAAAACTATCATTTAATTCTGGTAATAGTTCTATTTGATATTCTCTCTTAGATCTGGGAGACTGTGCTTCAGTACTAAACTAGCAGTTAAAGTGTCTGTAAACCCTTTTTTGGGACTTCTACCTATAGGTAAGCCTAGAACAAGGCTTACCTATAGGTAGTGGAAATATCTCCTAAACGTGCGCCATTTAGGAGATATTTCACTTGTAGTCCGCCGATAAAGTGAACAGCGCATGCACAGGGAAGAAACGAAACTCTGTGCCGTTTCATCTCTAGCGTGTGCCGTTACTGTGCGCATGCCCGGGAGTGACGTCAAGTGGCTCCGGCGAATCACAGAGCCGGAGTCCGTGGCTCGAAAGGAAGAGGGGCTTGGAGATGGACGCTGCCTACACAGGGGACATCACTGGATTCTTTTGCAGGTAAGTGTCACATAATAGGCTAGTATGCTTTTAATTTGCAGGCTATACAGGGAGCAAACCTGATGGGTTTTACTTCCTCTTTAATACTTCAATGTTGAGACATTAGTTTCTCCATGTAAAACCAGTAGAACGAACCTCAAAGCTGAACATGTACAGTGCCTCCATGTTGAAGTGGTAGATCATATATGCTGTATTGGGATATAATACAGTTCCTTGAAAAAGTATTCATACCCCTTGAAATGTTCTACATTTCGTCATGTTACAACCAAAAACGTAAATGTATTTTATTGGGATTTTATTTGAGAGACCAACACAAAGTGGCCCATAATTGTGAAGTGGAAGGAAAATGATAAATTTTTCTACAAATAAATATCTAAAAAGTGTGGTGTGCATTTGTATTCAGCCTGATTTACTCTGATACCCCTAATTAAAATCTAGTGGAACAAATTGCCTTCAGAAGTCACATAATTATTAAATAGAGTCCACCTGTGTGTAATTTAATCTCAGTATAAATACAGCTGTGCTGGGAAGCCCTCAGAGATTTGATAGAGAACCTTAGTGAACAAACAGCATCATGAAGGCCAAGGAACACACCAGACAGGTCAGGATAAAGTTGTGGAGAAGTTTAAAGCAGGGTTAGGTTATAAAAAAAATATCCCAAGCTTTGAACACTCTACTGAGCACTGTTCAATCCATTATCCGAAAATGGAAAGAGTATGGCACAACTGCAAACTTACCAAGACATAGCCGTCCACCTAAACTGACAGGCCGGGCAAGGAGAGCATTAATCAGAGAAGCAGCCAAGAGGCCATGGTAACTGTGGAGGAGCTGCAGAGATCCACAGCTCAGGTGGGAGAATCTGTCCACAGGACAACTATTAGTCGCACACTCCACGAATCTGGCCTTTCTGGAAGAGTGGCAAGAAGAAAGCCATTGTTGAAAGAAAGCCATAAGAAGTTCCGTTTTTAGTTTGCGAGAAGCCATGTGGGGGACACAGCAAACATGTGGAAGAAGGTGCTCTGGTCAGATGAGAACAAAATTGGACTTTTCATTTTTTGTTTGCTAATCAACGAACTGTGTTGGCTGCTATACATTTTGAGTTAGCGCAGATATTTGTTCACCCTGTTTTTTAATCTTAGATTAGAATAAGAAAACCTATTAGAGTCTGCAAAAGACTTGAGACTGGGGTGGAGGTTCATTTTCCAGCAGGACTACGACCCTAAACATGCAGCCAGAGCTACAATGGAATGGTTTAGATCAGTGTTTCTCAACTCCAGTCCTCAAGGCGCCCCAACAGGTCATGTTTTCAGGATTTCCTTCAGATGAAACAGCCGTGGTAATTACTAAGGCAGTGAAACTGATCAAATCACCTGTGCAAATAATGGAAATCCTGAAAACATGACCTGTTGGGGCACCTTGAGGACTGGAGTTGAGAAACGCTGGTTTAGATCAAAGCATATTCACGTGTTAGAATGGCCCAGTCAAAGCCCAGACCTAAATCCAATTGAGAATCTGTGGCAGGACTTGAAAATTTCTGTTCACAGACGCTCTCCATTCTATCTGACAGAGCTTGAGCTATTTTGCAAAGAATAATGGACAAAAATGTCACTCTCTAGATGTGCAAAGCTGGTAGAGACATCCCCAAAAAGACTTGCAGCTGCCTTGCACTTCTACAAAGTATTGACTCAGGTGAGGCTGAATTGTTGGGCACAGGTGAAGCTTAATTGTTGGGCACAGTTGAGGCTGCATTGTTGGGCAGAGGTGAGGCTGCAGTGATTGGCACAGGTGTGGCTGCATTGTTGGGCACAGGTGAGGCTGCATTGTTGGGCACAGGTGCGACTGCATTGATGTGCACAGGTGCAGCTGCATTGATGGGCACAGGTGCAGCTGCATTGATGGGCACTGGTGAGGCTGTATCGATGGGAACTGATAAAGTTGTTTTTAATATTTATTTTTGTAACTTAATTCTGCATAAAACATTTAGGTGTAATTTCATAGATAATTTATGAGGGCATGTTTAGGGACGAAATTAGGGGTGGGGCAACTGGTGGCGAGTAACTCTAATGGGCCGTACACACGCTCGGATTTTCCGATGACCAGTTCCGTCGGATCATTTCCGTCGGACTTTGTCCGATGTTGGTGTTGCGTACACACGGTCGGACAACGTTGTCGGAATTTCCGGTCTTCAAGAACGTCGTGACGTAAGTCGTCTTCCACAAGACTAGAAAAGGGAAGTTCAGCACCACGTCCTGCACCCGTTGGGCTCCTTCTGCTGATTCCGTGTTTATCGCGAGTTAGTTGAAGTTTGGGGACTTACGATTCGCGCTTCTCAGTTTTGTGACTCAGATCGTTACTGCTCTTCAGTTTGTGCTTGTCGTGCGTATCTGTTTATTAGTGCGTGTAGTCAGTTTGCATTTGTTGGTCATTGCAGCCTATATCTTGATATAGGACGCTTTGATTTTCACTGCTTATTGTCTGCTCGTTTCTGGTATTCATTTCGTTCTTTCAGGCCTTGCTGTTTATCGGTGCTTTCTGTTTGTCCGTTCTGACCAGCCGACCGTTTGTGAGCCATGTTTCCCGTACGTACTCGTCGCCGAGTTCGTGCTGTACGCGGAATTGATGTCGGGCTTTTAGCTTTGAGCCAAGACCCGTCCATGAACAGAGTGACGAGGAGTATGTGGACCAAGAATTGGTTGCTTCAGCGTGATCAGTTCTCGCACATGCCTTTGCTTTGTGAGATCCGGGAGAATAATCCTGATGATTTCAGGAACTTTCTCCGGATGACGGACCCCGTTTTTCACCGTCTTTTGGCTTTGCTGACCCCTTTTATCAGCCGGCAGGATACCTGCATGAGACAAGCCATCACTCCGGAGCAGAGGCTTGTTGCCACGTTGAGGTACTTGGCGACAGGGAGAAGCCTTCAGGATCTGAAGTTCTCCACAGGTATCTCTCCCCAGGCTCTGGGAATCATTATTCCAGAGACCTGTTCTGCCATCATCCAGGTCCTGCAGGAGGACTATATTAAGGTAACATTTCTCCTTTACTATTCCCTTCTATGTATGCTCTGTTTGCTAATGTCTTCTATTTTTGACCTCCTTCCCTAATTACCATGATTGCAATTTGCTCTAATATGCTGTGCCCCTTTTCCCCTTCCTGTATTTTTCCCTTCACTTACCTCCCCAGCATGCTCTTCTGGCCCAATAGACACCTATGGCCTAGTCACTTAAGCAATGTATTTTGTCTGCTGCATAGTATTGTTTTCCCCCAAACACCCCCTAAAATATGTACAAATGTTTGCTGTGTGTTTTACTTCATGCAGAGCCCCTTTTTTTCCCTTTTTTTTTGGGGGGGGGGTGCCAAACTCATTAGGAACCCCCTCCCCCAACTGCTCTGTCAGATGGTACCAATCCTCTATCTGCTGGCTTTCCCAAGGTCAATACACACTATATACCTACCTCTTTATAGTGGGCATCTTTAGGGATGAATTCAGCAAAGCATGTAGTGCAAGGGGCTGGCTCCATACTTTCCATTTGCTCTTTTTTTGGGTTCTTTCCCTCCTATTAGCTTGCTAGGTAATTGCAGAATGTCAAAATGTGCTTCCCTTTTTTTTGGGGGGGGGGGATTTGGAATGTTCTTTTATCTTTCCTGTGGGCTGCCAATAGTGTTAAGTTAAGGAGGGTCTGGCCACACTAGCACACATTATTGAGCCATTTGGCAATCAATGAAGTGCAGAGGGTTACCTGTCCAACCCCCCCCCCCCCCCAAACCCCTAGTTATTGTCAATGGCCCATCAGAAGTGGGGGGATTGATGGGGGGTGAGTAATCTGCTAGGGGGACCCTCTACTTTTGGGTGCAAATACTTTCAAGCTTACAATTTAAAAGTCTGATCTTGTTCCAAGATGTTTATTGTCTAATCTGCTTGCAATGTTTATGTGCAAAGTGACTAATTATTTTTTCTTGTTTCACTCCACAGTTCCCTTCCACGCCACAGGAATGGCAGACTGTGGCCTCCCACTTTGCCAGCCGTTGGGACTTTCCTAACTGCGGAGGTGCAATTGATGGGAAACACGTCCGCATCGTCCCACCCCCCAACTCGGGGTCCTACTATTATAATTATAAGGGGTTTAATAGTGTAGTGATGTTGGCGGTGGTGTCGGCGACATACAATTTTGTGTATGTGGACGTGGGGATGAATGGCCGGATCTCGGATGGTGGTGCCATTGCGCACACGGAGTTCTACTGGCGTCTCCAAAGTGGCAGTCTGTGCTTGCCACCTCCAGAGAAGAATGCTGAAGGACTCCCCTTCGTCTTTGCCGCAGATGAAGCGTTTGCACTGACTCCCCATCTGATGAGGCCCTTCCCGATGAGGACCCTCACCCCAGACCAGAGGGTCTTCAATTACAGGCTGTCGAGAGCCCGCAGAGTGGTGGAGAACACCTTCGGGATCCTGGCCAGCCGATTCCGCCTGTTTTTGACAGCTATTAACTTTGCGGAATACAAACTGAACCACATAGTTCTTGCCTGTTGCATATTGCACAACTTTTTGAAAAGACACAACAGCAACTATGTGGTGCCCGTTGGGCCAGATGTGGAGGGCCCTTCCAATACCGACCTCACAGCCCTTCAAGCGGCACATCCAGGCTTGCCCCCTCTAAATGCCTGCGAGGTCCGCAAGCAATATATGGAGTACTTTGTGGGTAGGGGGGCCATTGCTCTGCCTGACGATGTGTGAGAGGCATTTTTTAATAAATATATTTTTTTAAACAAACCTATGATTTCTTGTCATTTCCATATTATAGCTTATTTGAGATATACATTTTTGCCCTTTAGCTTCAACAGTGGGAATGCACTTTCTGGGCAAAAGGAGGTAACAGTCTCTTCTTCCCAAAAAGAATCTTCTCATGTTGTGTGTGTGATACCTAATCTTTTGTCTAGAGAAGGTTTGTAGTGCATAACTGACACCCAAAATACTCCTTTTCATCACCATGCCAGAAATGTGTGTATTCCCAAAAATGGTGTGCTACGTGTTTTCGTACAAAGCACTGTGGGTGTCATTTACATAAGCCAAATCCACTATGCTCTACAAGTGCACTGCAAAAGTGCCCTGGAAAATACACTTGCAGTGCAAACTGGAATTGCCTTTAGTAAATAACACCCATTGCCCCCCAAATCCTTTACTTTTGACATACATAATGCTTTTGTGTTTTTAAATAAGGAAGCCACACATTTTCAAAATTACAAAAGTTTACTTACAACATATTCACAAGTGCGTTTACAAATTTCTTGGCAAAACTGACAAGATCTTGGTTCTTTCGAACATTGTTTACTAACATTCCGCATTTGTTAAAACCAGGCATGGAGCAAAACAGAACAGACTGAACATAGGAACTTGCAAAGTTCAACTTTCTAAAGTGAAGACAAGATCAGACATGACTATATGTTCAAAGTGTGTTTGATCTTGCCTTCATCACATGGGGGGTCACCCCTGGAAAATGGTAATTTAGAACATGCACACAATTTGGGTCTCAAAATGGACATTAGATGGTAAATCACATGCCTAGAATGTTCAAAAATGCAATTTCCCATCATGGGGATCAATGGACTTGTTTTGGGGGTGCAACCCCTTCACCACACCCACTTTAGTAGTTAGTAAAGTGGTTGCACCCCCAAAAAAACTTTGTCATTCATCCACCATGATGGGAGCTAGCACATGTGGACACAATGTGTGCATGTTCCAAATTTGCCACAGTTCTTAAGTTGCAAATGTGGTCACAAACAGCCACAAATGTGTGTTAATTACTTGGTGCGTTTTCAGATTTTACCTAAAACATCAATGATGTTCTTCAATTTTTGTTGAACATCATTGATGTTTTGCTTTATCTCATCTAGATCTCGATTGCAGACCATTATCTCCCCGATGAGTACGTGGGCACTTTCAGTGGTAAAGTGCCATTCTTCTTCCACAACATCCACGTCACCTAAAAACACCAACAAAAAAAATGTCTCTTGGAAATGAGGCAGGCATACATTGATTAGCTTACCAGTAGCTGTGTTCTCCCACACTCACCTGTTGTGGTGACAAGTTCTCCAAGTTCTGTGATCTCTCCTTCCTCCTCCTCCTCCTCTGCTTCTGGTCTTTCCCCTTCTTTGGGAGGTGTGGGTTTTCTGGTTTCCTCAGACGTCCCGAGTTTTCGCTCCCCTATGAGAATGTACAAAAGGAAGATTTAGCACCACAATCTATTGAGGGCAGAAATAGGAAATGTCAAACATTGCTTGAAAGTGAGGGACAATATTTTTGGTTGGCCATTTACAAATGACAACAACATGAATGTAGTCACTTTGTAAAGGTGCTAAACTTACTAGCTTTTTGGTAGAAGTTTGTCTGATGGAGACACCCCTCTAGTATCCACTGGAGCACATGTGGGGAAAAGCATAATAAAAAGGGGGTTTGGGTGTCCCAGCACTAGTGCTCTAGAGTCCAGATAGGTAAACAGCTACTGAGTGACCTCTCCTTTACATTAAATAAATTTGCTTGACATTCTTGATGACATCTCTATTGAGAACAAACTTCCTTTCACTAAAAACTTCACCAAACCTCGTATTATAAGTGGCCGAACGATCGAGGTTGAGTACGATCGAATGGACACACACGAACATGACAGTGGCAGAAAGATCGAGGTTGAGTACGATCGAATGCACAGACGAACATGAAAGTGGCCATTTTCAAATGTACAACATTGAAAAAATCCAAACACATGGAGCAGTATGCAAGCAAGAAATCCAACACAAAACACAACTACTTACTTTTTTGAAGAACTCGCTTGATCTTTCTGTACTGATCGGGCTCCCTCAGTTTCAGGTCTGACCAGCGTTTCCTCAGTTGCTCCTTGGATCGTTGTACCCCAAAATGATTGTACAGCCTCCTCACAACTTTAGACATGATCTTGGCCTTTCTGACATTTGGGTTGAGGTAAGGCCCATACTTCCCATCATAGTCGCTCCTCTTCAATATGTCCACCATCTCCAACATTTCTCCAAAAGACATATTGGAGGCCTTAAATTTCAGCCGCCAGGATCGGGACGTTTCTGCCTCCGGCCTTTCCTCGTCCTCCTCCTCGTTGCTGCAATATTTGGGGCGCACCTGCTGTGTCCCCGCCATGTGCTCTCCCCACTGCGCCGTAAAGAGAAGGGGTGGGTAATAGACGAGAAAGATCGTCAGGGGCGGGCGGAGTTTGACGCATGCGCACTGTATATAAAACGTCACACGCCTGTGTCGTAACCACGATCTGTGAGACGAGGGGAGAGAAAGCTCACGCACGAGACGATCGCTAGAACGAAGGTACAATTTGAACTTGGTACATAACTAGCCTAGACTGATTAGACCTTGAGGCTTCTTTATGGAGAAGATTAGGAGAGTTTAGCCTGACATTATTTATAGTGTTTTTGTGTGGTGTTGTGTCTTGCAGAGAATATGGAGGGGTTCAACGATGTGAGTTTTCTCCCCCTCTTCATTGATAAGTACAGGGAAATGCCCCTATTATGGCAGGCCAAACACCCTGATTACAGCAGCAAACCAAAGAGGTACGCAGCCATGAAGAAACTTGTGGAATTTGTAAAGCCAAGGATGCCCACGGCAACCGTTCAGAAGTTAAGACTTAAAATTGGCAGCCTGAGGAGTACCTATTTCAGGGAGCGCAATAAGGTCCTGAAGTCCCAAGCATCTGGAGCTGGAGCAGATCAGGTCCATGTCCCCAAGCTCTGGTACTATGACAGGCTCCATTTTCTCAAAGACCAGGCTGATGTCAGGAAGTCACTCTCAACTCTTCCTTGCACGCGTCCTTCCATGCATGCCACCCCTGATGAGGCTTCCGAGGACAACCTGGGCCTTCCAGTCTGGAAGATGTGGAGGAGCCCAGCTTGAGCCAGGTATAGTATTTTTGTACCCATTTTTGTGAAAAATGCATGATGTTCACTTAATTCAGGATCCCCAATTGCTTAGTTCCTAACGTGTTTGACATATCAACAGACAGTAGTGTTGGAGACATTTGGGGCAAGAATCTAAACTGCAGGGCTGAGAATTGTATGGTTTTCTATTTGTAAACATTTTGCAACAGTCACTAGATGAAAATTGTGTGTGTTTGATGAACAAATAACTCAAAACTATGCCTTTTTCATACACAGCATCAGTGATTGGCACAGGTGAGTTTTCTCCCCCTCTCTTCATTGATAATGTACAGGGAAATGCCCCTATTATGGCAGGCCAAACACACCTGATGTGGCTGCATTGTTGGGCCCAGCTTGCGCCAGGTATAGTATTTTTGTACCCATTTTTGTGAAAAATGCATGATGTTCACTTAATTCAGGATCCCCAATTGCTTAGTTCCTAACGTGTTTGACATATCAACAGACAGTAGTGTTGGAGACAGGTGAGGCTGCATTGTTGGGCACAACGGTGCGACTGGGGGGATGACACACTTGATGTGATAGTGACACTCCGCCTCCTCCTCCTCCTTCTGCCACCCCACCAGCACCACAGTGCGGCTGCACCTTTCAGATGGGCCTCTCGTCGTACTGGGGACCTGATCTGGCAGTGTATTTGGACGGACCAGATGGGATAGGTACACCCCCAATGAAGCTAAAAATGATGTTTGCCGTTTTTTGCTAATATTTCTCCATCGCTTTTCTTTGTAACTAAATAATTCTGCATAAAATGACATTTAGTGTGGCAGGTCATTTAATAAAGTCATAAACCAACAACAAACAACCTCCTAGTGAATTTAAGCAACAAATACAAATTTATAATGTTGTTTTGCTAGGGCACACAAACCCCCCTCAAAAATCTAAAGTTTAGGTATTCCAAAAAAAAAAAAAAGACAAATCATCCCAAAAATATTACAAACATTCTTTTACGAAATTAGGGGTGGGGAAGTGAGGGTGAATAGGAGCAGCTAAAACACCTGGTAAAGGCGCTGCATTAAAGTAACATTGCAGCGTGACGAATGTGCTGTGTCGAGTTTTACCTGGACTTTTCACAGAGACCTGCACTTTGTCCGTCGGATTTGCGGAATTGGTGTGATCAAAATCATCACTTTTGTCCGTTGGACAATTAGATGGACTTTTGAGAAAATCCTGTGTAGTGGACTTTTGAGACCTGGTATTTGCCACACACTTTTTATTATTCCTTATCTTTATATGCTTTCATACTTCATATCTCCATTAGAACAACAGACACAGCCATCAACATATTATTATTATGTTTTATTATTATTATTTTTATATTAGTATTATTATTATATCAATTTTTTATTTGTATTTATTTTTTCTATAATCTTTTTTTTCCATAAAAAAATTTTTCTATTTTAAATTTTAAATTTTTATTTTTATTTTTCATTTTTATTTTCAGTTTTTCATTACCATCAATACCATTTTAGTGTAAAATGAAGGCTGGCGAGTGTGGGGCTGCCTCTGAGGGGGGGCGAGTACCGCCAGCAGGTGGGGTTGAATGGGAGCTGTTATCCCATCGATCGCTGGCACAGGTGAAGCGGTATTGATGGACACAGGTGAAGCGGCATTGTTGGCACAGGTGAGGCTTTTTATTTTTAATTTTTAATTTTTATTTTCATTTTTATTTGTATTTTTATTTTTAAACTAAACTTTGTATTGGATTTGTATGTATACATGTTAGTACATATGCATGTATATATCCATGCATATGTTGGCACAGGTAAAGCGGCATTGTTGGCACAGGTGAGGCTGCATTGTTGGCACAGGTAAAGCGTCATTGATTTTTTCTATATTCTTTCTTTTTTCCTTTTAATTTTATTTCTATTTTTTTTTTTCCATTTTTCATTTCTTTTTTCATTTTTATTTGTATTTTTTTTTAAACTAAACTTTGTATTGGATTTGTATGTATACATGTTAGTACATATGCATGTATATATCCACTTGTATCCAGTTGTTCTTAGGTCTTGCGGCACAGACTGGGTTAATTGTATCCCCTATTGAAACCTGAGGTCAGCACACGTTAACCAGCTGATAAAGGAGGCGTGGCTCTTGCCTCAGAAACGCGTTCTGATTGGCCAACACAGTGGTAGGCGGCTCCCAGGTTGACAGCTTAGGAATACTTTCATGCCAAGAGACCCTGCCGGCACCATCCCAAGTCTCCTCGAGGCTTCAGTTCCCTGCTGACACACAGTGCTCGTGGCTAACAACTAAGGGTCCATTGGCGGTTTGTTCTACTGCTGGACCTGGCAAGCCCTCACTCATTGAGCACTATGTGAGTGTATTTAATATTGTTTTTACTTTGCAATTTTATATTAAATTATGCTGCACTAGGAGTGGCCTGGTGCTTATTTCCTTTCTTTCCCTGCCCTCTTGTTAAAATTGTTGCAGCTGGCTGTCTGGATTACAGGTGGAAAGGTTGCAAATGTATGTAAGCTATTGCGAATAACCTAAAAAATTTACACAAAATTAGCAACTTAGTCCTTCTTGACACAAGGACAAAAGTGACTTGAAACAAATAGCATCGACATGCCTCCATCCCTAATACATAAATATGTGGAAAAAAGAAGGGTAGTGGGACTTTACATGAGGCATGTCTATGCAGTGAATATTGAAGAATAAATTATGTATAATTTAATAAAAATTGATACTAGATTATCAATTCATGGGAGTTGATAATATTAATAATAATATTGAACATAATAGCAATCATAATAGCACTGATAATGATAACAATGATGATAATAATAATAATAATTATAATAATGACATTGACATTATTGCTAATATGTTTTAATTATAAATGGTGAATTTATCAATAAACAGTCATACAGTGTATAGTAAACATGATTAATGTATACATTGAAGTGAGAAAATGATGATATAAATAGTCATATAAACATAATCAACAGAATAAATTCAAGATAGCATCATACATCCAAAATACATCTCAATGCATGATATTCAGGCAATAGAATACTAAAATGTAGAAATCCATGATTAAGACAAACTGGTCTTGGCACCCTTGGTTGTGGACTCTACGCATTTCATAGCCTATAGCTACTCATCAGGAGTGCAATGCAAACATTAAACTAAAGAGGGATAAATGAAAGAGGTTTATTAGCATATAATGTAATGTACTGAAAGCTGCAAACTAATCAAAGACTTACGGAAAAAGCTCATAAACTTGGCTCAGCTTCAGGATGAAAAAGTGAAGGGCCTGGACATGATGTCTCCCCACCCCCTCCCTCCCATTGAGGGGGGGTCCAGGGGAATAAGCCATGGGACAGTCTGACCACCACACCACACCACATCTCCACAGGTGTAAAGAGTGCAATCAATCAAAAATGATTGGTCTAAAATATAAAAAATATATCTAAAAGATCTAAAGAATGTATGTGTGTGTGTGTGTATAAGTGAAGGGGTAAAATAAAACAAAATTAAAAAGTGAAAAAAGGGAAACTTATTTTTTTTGAGAAAAAGAAAAAAAAATAAAAAAAAAAAAAAAAATTGGAGGATGAATGAATATGTGAATGGAGTGGTGAAACCTAGTGTGAGTGTTGGATAAAACACCACTGTGTAACCAATATGTGTCAGTGTTGTATGACAAAGGAGGATATATCAGGATAATGAGATAAAAAGATTGGGAATAACCCACTTTATACAAAATGTATGATAAAGTAAAAAGTGAATACCGTATTTATCGGCAAATAACACGCACCGGTGAATAACATGCACCCCAAGTTTAGGAGGGAAGTTTAAGGAAAAAAACTTTTAGGAGGGAAGTTTAAGGAAAAAAATTAAATTTTCAATGCCCATCATTGCAGAATGATCAGTGTCCATCTGCAGCCTTGCCCAACAGTGTCCACCTCCAGCCTTGCTCAACAGTGTCCATCTGCAGCCTTGCCCAACAGTGTCCACCTGCAGCCTTGCCCAACAGTGTCCATCTGCAACCTTGCCCAACAGTGTCCATGTGCAGCCTTGCCCAACAGTGTCCATCTGCAACCTTGCCCAACAGTACCATTTGCAGCATGATCATTTTTAAATGTTACTGCCGCTAAGATAGATTGATAGATAGATAGATGTCCTGTGTACTCGGCTCCTCTCGTTTCCTCTCGCAGTCCCATCCCTTGGCCCAGCTCCTATGATGGACACAATACCGGTCCAATGGCGGGACGTAAATGCTAGGAGGCGGGACTGGTCGTGACTGCGAGCCGAGCCTAGCCGAGTACACAGTACACTCGTCTCTGTCTGTTTCCGTTCCCTCCTTCCCCTCTAAGGCAGCGGTGCGGCGTATAACACGCACCCACGATTTTTCCCTGATTTTAAGGGGGAAAAAGTGTGTGTTATACACCAATAAATACGGTATATGTATATAAAGTTAGCCTAAAAACTTGAATACCTGCTTGAGTGATGGATGATGTAGGTGATGTCTCTTCCTGGTGATAAAAACAAGTGGGTTGGTCGGCCCTGGCTGTTATATCCCTGGTGGGGGGGGGGGGGGTCATGCTTCAACATCTATAGCAGCGTGAAGAGGTGAGGGGATCAACCTACCCACGGGACAGCGCCCGCAGTGGGTGTCTGCCCATCTCTGTCGCAACGTAGGATGGAAAGGAAACGTCCTCGCTCCAAGCGTCACTGAGTGATGCGAGCGGGGTGTGTCTGCATGACGCCGAGGCATCAAGATCAAACCCCGTCCCCATCAAGAAAAGATGGGGGGGAGCTGAATGCCTCGCAACCCCGGAAGTGTAAACAGGAAATCCGTGGCCATCGCCCATGAGCTGAGCTCACTGACACTAAACAGGAGTATAGTCCTTCTCGATACAAGCCCCCTTCGTTCTATTTCTATTTAGGTTTAATGAATTTATCAAATTCAATTTTTAATTTATTGTCTCTAAACTGTAAACGGTAGTCCTAACATGACCTTCGTACAATACCTGAACTTAGAAACAATTCAAGTAAAAAGATTGCCTACTGCACAGCTATTTTTATATGCTTCAAATATGACAACATTGCGTGCTGCTTCTTGAATAGACACATTGCTTTAAGTTTATAAATGAACCAATAAATTACCACACACTGATTAATAGATAAGTACTTTGATGTGTCAGTAACGGAGGGGAAATTATATATTTCAGTTCGCTGATTCAGCAGTGTCACGGATCTCAAAAGCATTAAACCATATATTTATTTTATTCACAACTGAGACTTGTACGGCATTACAATCACTCACAAGCTAAAGACACTGATTACACATTCCTTAAAAACTGAAAGGTCAGTTACAGATCTGCAAACAAAAGATACTACTCTACTCTCTAATGATATTAATTATCAATTAGCAAGCCTTATTTCATAAATCTCTGTCACCAAGCTGGCAGCCACTCCCAATAATTTGTGCAAGTAATTATATCATTTTCTCCTTAATTACATATTTCCCTCATAGTTTACTTGAGGTATGTGGAATTAGCAAAATAGAAAGCACATACTGGAAGAACAGTTTGAGAAATAATTACAGTTTTTTTATAAACTTAAGATGACTGGAGGTAGTTAAATTGAGGTACTTGAACCAAACACATATAAAGATTGCCCTATTGCAAATGACAAGCCCAACAAGGTTTATAAATTGACCTGGTAATGTAAAAATAAATAAATAAGAAAACCAGATCAAATGTCTGTGTAACAGAAGAGCTTTTATGCTCATTTTTCCGATGGCCTATGTCTCCTACCTTCCCTCTGTTTCAGCACTGTAGCCTCCATAAAGCTAGCCATTGATGATTAAAGTGTTTGTAAACCCTTACAGACCACTTTGTGCTACAGGTAAGCATATAATAAGGCTTACCTGTAGCTACCCAGGATATCTCCTAAACCTGCACGGTTTAGGAGATATCCCCTGTATTTGACGTCATCGGCACATGTGCACTGACACAAACTGAAGCAATGGCATGTATGTATGAGTGACTTCATCACGGCTCCGGCCAATCACAGTGCCGAAGCCGCAATACCCGGAAGTGACCCCCGGGAGTGATGTCGGCCGACAGAGCGGTGTACGGGCTGCGGAGTGGGGGCTTTGATCTCAGGTGAGTATTACATAATGAGCTTGTATGCTATACTAGCTCATTATGCCTTTGTCTTGCAGGTGTTAGTTTTTTTTTTTTTAAGTGGGTTTACACCCATTTTAGAAATTTGGCCAGTTCAGCAGGGAGTCCCGTTTTCAGAATGCAATTGCACTGGGGAGGATTCCTCCATCCACCTCGCTTGTGTGAATTTCATTAATTCTTCTTTTTTTTTTTCGGTGGCTAAAATATTTAAAATAAAAGTAATCTTTGGCCAGCCTATCGAACATACGCGTCGTTGCTTCAGTTATACTGTGCCGTTACCGGCGGCTCCCACACGCATGCGAGTGACATTATTACGGCTCCGGCCAATCACAGCGCCAGAGCTGCGTTACCTGGAAGTAACCTCCAAGAGATGTCGGCTGCCGGCGTGGTGAACGAGTACCACTGCGGGGGCTTCGATCTAAGGTAAGTAATTCATAATGAGCTAGTATGCTATGCACATACTGTAAGCTAACTGAGAACTTGATATTAGCTTTTGAGAAACAGACAAATAAACTGCCCCATCCCAACTGAGAACTTGATATTAGCTTTTGAGAAACAGGGGGGCCTTTACAATAATCTTAATGCTAACCCTAATGTTAACCCTAAGGCTAATGCCGCGTACACACGAGCAGAATATGCGACAGAAAGAGTCCGATGGGAGCTTTTCATCTATTCCGACCGTGTGTATGCCCCATCGGACTTTTTTCGTTGAAAATTCAGACGGACTTAGATAGGGAACATGTTCTATATTTTTCCGAAGGAAAAAATTACTATTGGAAAAAACACTTGTCTGTATGCTGTTCCGACACACCAAAAACTATGCATGCTCTGAAGCAAGTACGAGATGGAAACTATTGGCTACTGGCTATTGAACTTCCACCCTCTAGTCCCGTTGTACGTGTTGTACGTCACTGCGTTCTTGACGGTCGGACTTTGGTGTGACCGTGTGTATGCAAGACAGCTTGAGTGGAATTCCGTCGGAACTCCGTCGGAAAAACCTTCAGAGTTTATTCCAACGGCAAAACCGGTCGTGTGTACAGGGCATTACTCTAACCATAATCCTAAACCCTACCTTAATACTAACACAAACCTTTTGTTGATGAATAAACACTGCCATAGTGATTGGTTTTTCAAGCTGGTTTGGCTTTGGCCCGGTAGCCATTATTTTATCAAAAACAAATATGAAGAAGTTCGGTGGGTTCAAGCTGAATGTCAGAAGTGGATCAGGCATTCATGAAAGAATGGATTTGAAGACATTTGCTCAGCTGTAGGTACAAAACCATTTTAGCTCATGTTGGGTTGGGATGTTTTGTGGAATGTAAAGCCCCGTAAGCTGCTCTTAATCCTTGTCGCAGCCTTGGGCTTTTCAATGATAAAAATATATGCAGATGTGCAGATCTGTTTTTAATGGGACATAACTGACACATTTTTAGCATTTTTAATCTATGCTGGATTTTCAAGTTAGTTTAAAAAGTTCCTTGGTGTATTCTCTCCTATTTAATTTTAGCTAGCATATACTGCTTACTCTAATCCCCTATTATATAAAGGCCCAGGTGCACTCCTCAATAAACATGATCTATGTGTCTCTGCACAATATGTTCAAATACTGTACAGACTTTTCTCTGCCCATCTGGAATTGTGTCATCCTAAACACTTATCTGAATTCTTGCTGCCTCATTGCCCCTTTTCAACAAACTTACAGCACTGAAAGTCATGTCATACAATAGGCTTGATCTGTCACAAACAAACGCCCTATTTTTCACAAGGGCTGTAATGGGCTTTACTGTGATTTGGGATATATAATAATAAGAAAAACCATATTGGAGATTTCAGCAAAGTTTGCTGACAATAATGTGTTTGTTGACAGAGCCGTGACAAATTGTTATTCATTTTTAAATGGGTGTTAAAATATCTTTTAGAGAAAGTAATTATCATAAATTGTGTCAAGCAGTGTACTCAAAGTTCCCTTTTTCTATGCATACCTGATGGTGAGGCACAGAACATTAGCCAGCTGCTCCAGGGTTCCATCTTTGTTCTACCAGACTTCACTCAGCTGGGCAAGAAATTATCTTTTAACACTTCATTGTCATTTTTTCTCTTTGTACCAGTGCATACCAAACCAATAATATATCTTTGCTAGTGTTCACTGTTTGCACAAATGATACAACAAGATTATCCATGATGAAACAGGCAAGGTATTCAAAGGATCGCATATTTAATAGGTATGAGGAATGAGATCTATTAAATAGAATACCAGCCACTTGGGGTTTTCAAGACAAGGGTATTCCCACAATCAGCAGTACATTTAAAAAAAAATACATTTAAAAAGCTTTTTCTAGGAAAAGAGATGAACTATTTTCTGTTTAGAGATTCAAAAACGAATGAAAAATATTCAGTTTAACCACTTCAGCCCCGGAAGAATTTGCCACCTTTCTGACCAGGCAATTTTTTGCGATCCGGCACTGCGTAGTTTCAACTGGCAATTGCGTGTTTGTGCGACATTGTATTGAAAAAAAATCTATGTCCTTTTTTCCCCACAAATAGAGCTTTTTTTTTGGTGGTATTTGATCACCTCTGTGTTTTTTTATTTTTTGCGCTATAAACAAAAAAAGAGTGACAATTAAAAAAAAAAGCTATATTTTTAACTTTTTGCTATAATAAATACCCCCAAAATATATACAAAAGCTAATTTCTTCCACGGTTTAGGCCAATATGTATTCTTCTACATATTTTTGGTTAAAAAAAATCGCAATAAGCGTATATTGATTGGTTTGCGCAAAAGTTTGCGTCTACAAAATAGGGGATAGATTTATGGAATTTTTATTAATATTTATTTTATTAGTAATAGCAGCGATCAGCAATTTTTATCGTGAATGCGACATTGTGGCAGACAGATCGGACACTTTTGACACTATTTTGGGAGCATTGCCATCTATACAACGATCAGTGCTATAATAATGCACTGATTACTGGGTAAATGTCACTAGCAGGGAAGGGGTTAAACACTAGGGGGCGATAAAGGGGTTAACTGTGTTCCCTCAGCATGTTATAACTGTAGGGGGGATGGGCTCACTAGAACAAGACAGAGATCACTTCTCCCGATCCCTGGGAGCAGTAGATCCCTGTCATGTTGCTAGACAGAACAGGGATATGCCTTGTTTACATAGGCATCTCCCTCCGTTCTGCCTCTCCATGCCACGATTGCAGGCCACCGGCGGATGATGCAGCGGCGTACGGGTATGTTGTTTTGCGCACCCGTGCCACTTTGCCAATGTATATCGGCGTGAGACAGTCAGCAGGTGGTTAAAATATTTTTTGGGGGGATATTTGTTATAGTAAAAAGTTAAAAATATTGTTTTTTTTTTTTTCAAAATTGTCGCTCTTTTTTAGTTTATAGCGCAAAAAAAACTGCAGAGATGAGAAAATACCACTAAAAGAAAGCTCTATTTGTGGGAAAAAAGGACGTCAATTTTGTTTG
Source organism: Lithobates sylvaticus (assembly GCA_028564925.1). Classification (NCBI taxonomy): domain Eukaryota; kingdom Metazoa; phylum Chordata; class Amphibia; order Anura; family Ranidae; genus Lithobates; species Lithobates sylvaticus. Next base: position 62,627,507 of record CM053032.1, read on the forward strand.
GGTACAACGTCGCACGACCGTGCAATTGTCAGTTAAAGCGATGCAGTGCCGTATCACAAAAAATGGCCTGGTCATTAAGGGGGCAAATCCTTCCAGGCTGAAGTGGTTAAAAATAACAAACATGTTATACTTACCTGCTCTGTGCAGTGGTTTTGCACAGAGAAGCCCAGATCCTCCTCTTCTCAGGTTCCTCGCCAGCACTCCTGGTCCCTCCCTCCTGCCGAGCGCCCCTAGAGCAAGCAGCTTGCTATGGGGGCACCCGAGCCAATCTGCCTCTCTGTGTGTCCTTTCAGACATGGAGCCTTGGCTTGGCCCCGCCCCCTATCTCTCCTCATTGGCTCACTAACTTTGATTGACAGCAGCGGGAGCCAATGACACCCACTGCTATCTCAGCCAATGAGGAAGAAGAGTGGCAGACAACCAAGGCTCTCGTGCAACATCGCTGGATTGAGATGGAGCTCAGCTAAGTATTGGGGGCTAAGGGGGGAGCTGCACACAAAAGTTTTTTTATGATAATGCGTCAAATGCATTAAGATAAAAATAAACTTCTGCCTTTAGAACCACTTAAGTTCTTACAGATTGTATTGTAGGAAAAAAAGACTATGCAAAACTAAGATTTCATTTAGTTTTTTGTGGAATAATGGAGGAAGGGTATTTCATAGCCCACTTTTAAGATCGTTCAGTTCTCATGTCTTCCACTAAGCCCCATACCAGAAATAAACTAATTTTAAAGTGTATGTATAGCCAAAGCTTTTTTTAGTTTTGGATAGGGGGAGAAAGTTTAAAACCTCCTGCTAATTTACTTTTTTTTGTCATCTATGACCCATTGGGTAAATTTACCTTTACTCCCTGTTCCAAAGATGCAACCAGAACTGAGAGGAAATCTCTACAAAGTGAAGGGAATTCCCTTCTTATGCCGCGTACACACGATTGGAAATCCCGCCAGCAAAAGTCCGATGAAAGCTTATGTTCGGAAAATGTGACTGTGTGTATGCTCCATCGGACGTTTGCTAGCGGAATTCCCGCCAGCAAAAGATTGAGAGCAGGTTCTCTATTTTTCGGTCGGAAAAAGTTCCTATCCGAAAATGCGTTCGTCTGTAGCAATTCCGACGCGCAAAATTCCTATGCATGCTCAGAAACAATTCGACACATGCTCGGAAGCATTGAACTTCATTTTCTCGGCTCATCATAGTGTTGTACGTCACCGCGTTCTTGACGATCGAAAGTTCAGAGAACTTTTGTGTGACCGTGTGTATGCAAGCCAAGCTTGAGCGAAATTCCGTTGGAAAAACCATCCAAGATTTTTCCGACAGAAAATCTGCTCGTGTACGTGGCATTAGACAGTTGTCACCCAAACACATATCCTCGTCTTTAGTTCTGGTGACAGTAATGGTTCTAATCTTCCCTAAGATATCCAAAACCAAAAAGAAAAAATACATTTTTTGTTATGCATATGCTTTTAATCCAAACATTAAGACATGAAGTGAATCTTTCAAAAGTCCCACAGTGTTCACCACCATCTTATTGCAGTTTAAAACGCGAAGAGCTCTGAACCAATTAATTATTTCAAGAGGTTTGGATTCCAATTTGACAACCTTTCTGGAAATGATAGGAAGTTTGTAGTTAAGCACTTCTTAATGTTGACATAGAACGTCTGTTCAAATGCCCTAAGCTCAACCAATTTCTACTAAATGGCATCTTTATGAAATGGGCAAAATGAAGAAACCACAATGAATAACTTTTCAAAATGTTTCCAAGCCAGCCTGGAGATGTATTCTATATGTGGATGTAGACATAATAATGACTGTTTTTAATAAACACTGTAATACAAGAATATGACTGTTTTTAATAAACACTGTAATACAAGAATTAGTTACACTCAACACTAACCCTAATTGTCATATCACGTTGGAGTTCACATGTAATGCTCCAGAGTCTAGGATGCCTCAGGCCTAGTTAAACAATGCTCCACACTGTAGTCAATGTTTCTCTTGGCTCAAGGTAGGCATAAGTTATTGAGGGACTAAGTTAATTTAGCTAATACTAATAATTTAGCGCCTCATGTAAAATGTATCACTCTTCTGGAACTTAGACTGGCTAATTCCCTATTAGTAAATGACTTATGAAGTCATTCCAGGTTGCTAAATATTATTTACTATGATAAATCTGCTAATCTTCTACTGATTTATAATTAAAAGAGTTGGGACAGAAATGATTGGTTATTTATGGCATGCCATGTTCATAAAGTGAATTACCATTTCCCTTGCTTCAAATAATAATTATATTCTGAATACCATCCTACTAATAACCAATAAAGGTGCCAAAAAAGTATTCTTTGGCACCTTTGCATTCATGTGCACCTTGGTACCCGTTATACATGTAGTATATTAGGAAAATGGGTCTATACACACAAGTAATTTTTTTGCTGTTATAGCTGGTGCTTTACAACTTGACATCTTAAAATAAACACTGATTTCAGCATCCTTCTATGTTTACACTGGTGTCTTTTATATGCCAAAAGCTCCCCCTGGTGAAGAAGTGTTAGACCCAGGGTACACAAGGCTGAATTCACTTCATTGCAAAGCAGTAATTTGCGCATAACCGCAATGTTTACAATGAATGTTGGTGCAATGCGACTTCACAAAATTTTACCCCCAGGACACCTCCACAACACACCTGCATACAGCACCCCGCAAATAATGATCACGCACTGCCAAGCAGTGTAGTGCAATACATCAGAAAAAAAAAGGTGCAGGTACATTATGTCTGCCAAAATGAATGGGCTTCCTTAGCATTGTATACAACATAGCAAGTGTTAATGTGCATGAATTTAATGCACAAGAGCAGATGGATTTGAATCGATCCATAAGGGAATGTATAGTATATGTATAGTATGTATGGTATGTATATTTTTTTATATGTTTCCTTTCCTTTCATTATTTATTATGGCCAGGGCTTTCTTCCTTTTTATTTTTTTTGGCAGGTAAACTATTGCATATTAATATTTAGCATTTTCATTGGCAGCCAGCAGTTAAATCTCTCCACACCTTTGCACATGTTTTCCAGTTTTTCCCTACATCCTGCTCTAAAAAGCCCATTATTTACAGGGCTCAGTAGCTCAAGCTGAGCTTTAAAATAGTTCTATGGTCCGAGCATACACTTTAATTTTAAAATGTCAGCATTCTAATAACAATACAAGCAATAGTTATTTTTGACATAATATGACCGTTCCATCCAATATGACCGTTCTTGAAAAATCTCCTTTCCTGTTGTGGGTGCTGCCTGCCATCACTTTCCAGAAATTCCTGGATTCCCTGCATGCTTTGCAGCTTCTCATCTGCTGTTCACTTTCAATTTTTGTTTCAATAGTTTTTATTGTTTTAGGAAAACAAGTAAAGAAGATCATTTAATGGAGAGGCGAACATTCCTTCTCTGCTCCAAGCATGTAACAGAGGAAACATACAAATGCAAGGCTTGGTAGGAACTGGTGAGGACCATAACCTATAGGTTAGGTCTGCTGTAGGGCCCTCTAATATACATAAAATTGTATCTAAGGAAGGATATCAACTTATTATAGACGACTAATAAAGCGTTTGAGTAACATAAACTCTATAGTGTTACCATTCGGCTCACCATGAAACATACATATGCGAAAGAACATGACAAGACATAATCACAATGAAATATTGTTGATGGCAATAATGCCTCTTACTCATATTGTTATTATATAAAAAAAGGGGTGTTACAAAGAGGGCTACAGAATCACGATGCCAAGGTTGGCACAAAACAAAGAGGAGAAAAGAAAAGAAGGAAATGGAATAAGAGAAAGGAAAATCCACCTGGGAAACCTCCGTTGGTCATCTAGAAAAACTACTCTATGTATTAGAGACCTGCAAGTTGGCAAGCCAGGGGGCCATATTTTATCAAAAAGGGATTGTTTGTCACGTAGAACACTCACTATCTTTTCGTTTAACATGATCCACGTAGAACAGGGCTTTTCCATGCTGTGGCAATGGCAATTTTAGCTGCTAGGAACATAAAGTGTATCAATGTCTGGGTATGTCGATGTACGCTGTCCACTTGTTTGTTCAGTAGGGCCACACTAGCGTCCCTGAGGAACGAAGATGTTAACTATTTTGATCGAATATATGAATGAATGAACCCTCATCCAAAAGCGGCAAATCTTAGGGCATGTCCACCATATATGTAGTGGTGGCCACAACCCCTGAAACAGGAGGGTGAGGTTCCCAGATACATTTTTGACAGGCACTCTGGCATGTACTTTGTATCCTGCCTCAATCAGGGCAACATTAAGACTACCTTTGTGGATTTGTGAACTCCATTTGCGCCAGTCCTCTGCCTCAGGGCCTATGTCGAGATCCTTCTCACACGCCACCTGGTAAGACTATCTAGTCAAGGGGCTGGTGAACAGTTTATAGAGCATGGAGACCCCCCACTCGCCTTTTTGTAATGAATTAGGAAAGTGCAAAATTTCTGGTAAGTGACATTTCTCTGTGGGGGGGGGGGGGGGCATCTCCAATACTTTCAATTTCTAAGGACTACATATCCTATGTTACCTTGCTGCCTGCAAGCAGTGAATCTTGTACTGACTCTGCCTCCTGAAACTACTCCTCCTCCTCTCAACACATCTGTAGATCAGAAGGCAGGATCTGTGAAATGTGTGACACAGCAGTGACTACTTACAGGGCATAGAGAATGTGTCACAGAACTCAAGAAAGTAAATGTGTGGGATTTTTCAGATGCATAGGTGTAGGTTAGAAATAAATGAAACACAATGTGAAAATAGATATGCTAAATAGATGAAGCCGTTTCCTATGAGGAATCTCACCCCAGAGCTGAGAATATTCAATTACAGGCTCTCTCTGTCCAGAAGGGTGGTCGAAAACGCCTTTGGCATCCTATCGAGTCATTTCAGGCTGTTTTTGACTCCAATCAACCTGGCACTCTACAAGATCAACCATGTGGTCCTGTACTGTTGTATTTTATATAATTGTTTAAGGATGAATGCTACCAGCTACCTTGCCTCAGTGCCAAGTGACGTTGACCGGTCCCTGCAGTGTCAGGCCCAGCTGAAGAGGCTGCAGCTCAGCCATCTGTTGACGTGCTGATGCCTATTGAAAATGCCTGTGCTGGATTGCCCTCACAAATTTCCAGAGATTTACAGCAGAAATACCCTGATTATTTTGTGGGTAGAGGGGCAGTGGCTTGGCAGCAAATTGTAGCTGATCATGCCTAATATTATTTTGAGATCATAAACTCCTATTTCATTTGAACTACAGTTGTCTGTGTTTCTTATCTGTCTAAAATGTTTACAAATGGGCTTTATTTTGGCCACTTACTCCAATAGTGAAAATGTACCTTATTTTCTACATGAGGTGACAATATCATCTTCAGGTAACTATTATGGTGTGCTGTGAGTCTGCTACACACACACAATGTTTTTGTTCTTAATGGATATAATGCATGAAGTTCAAAAACATTATGCCTTTTCAACTCTTTGAGGTCTAAAAATTGCAGGAGTTGGCCACATTTAAGAGCACATTGTCACTGTAACTACAACAACTTAACAACTACACTGGTATTGAGCATTGAAATAATAAGCCACACATTGTCTATTAAAAAACATTTTATTCAAAGCACATTCACATGTGCGTTTTAAGGTTTTAAAACAAACCATCTTGGTGTATAACATGTATGTTTTGCATTATTTCTCCTTTTTTGGGGCTAAACCGGCATGTTCTAAAACATTAGATACACATCCCAAACTCAGGAAAATTCATACCCAGTAATGGTAGATAGCACATGTTGACACACTGTGTGTTTTGGGACTTTTTTCAAACTAAATGTATGGAAATACACACATTTTAGGCATGGGATCGTGAGGGAAATAAGAATGTTAAGGCACAATTTGGGGGCACCTTCAAATTTGGGGTATTATATGCTTAAAAACACAGAAAAATTACAATTCACATTAGTTAGGGCAGTGTTTCCCAACTCTCCTCCTCAAGATGCAAACCCAGGTTATGTTTTCTATACTTGTATTGTTTGGCACAGGTAATGTTGCTATGTTCACTGTTAGTAATTCACACAGTCATTTTTACACTGAGGAAAATACAGAAAACATGACCTGGTGGTTCACCTAGAGGAGTGGAGTGGAGAAAGACTGAGTTTCTATCACTAAACTTTCACATTTCAAAGTCCTAAAAACATGGAAAATATTAAAAGGGCAAACAGGAGCCAACAAGTGGAGCAAAAAACTTCAGAACAGGCAAGAGGAAATTAAAATTTGGCAAGCATGTCCACAAAATCTCTGATTCTTCTCTGTAAAGCAGTGGCAGCCTCCTTGATTTGCTCCAGATCCTTCAAACAATGCAACATATCTGCACTCATTCTGCCAATAGTGCATTGTGGAAGATCATGACCTAGTAAGAGAGTAAAAAGTATTAAGGGAATGATGGTCAAGTGGCTGAGGCCCTACATAGTGAGTTATGGTCAAGTTACTAGTCAAATTCAGGAAATACTTACCTACCCAGTCTATTGTTGCTTGCAACCTGCTTGCCCTTCAGACACCTACACTACTAGGAATGTGCACACTGCAACTACTCTGTAATTGTGGCCCTGGTGCCTGGGTCTCCAAAACTCAGGTACTTAGCAACACTGCCAGCTCATTCCACCTCTTCCTTCTCCATGCTAATGTTAATGCACTACATACTTTGCTAATGTGTGGAGTCGGTGTTTTGTTTTGGACATCTAAACACTCGACATGTATACACATTTGAAGCCAGATTCCAACAATACTTACTTGCACAAACAAGAGGCTCCCAAATACTTTCTTCCTCTTCTGGGTCACTTTGGCCCTCAGTGTGACTCGTGTCAGAGGATTTGACGTCCACAATGGCAAGGTCTGTTCTGGGTCCAGGAGTCAGATCCCTTGGCTCCAAACAAACATCCTGGGTAAGATCACTACACTAATTTTCCTCTAAAAAGAAACAATACACCATTAATTAGGCCACCCCAAGTCCCATCTGTTTCTAGCATCCATTTTACTGCATTAGTTGACCAACCTTGCACTTGGTCTGATGTCAATGTTTGCTCCTGACTAGTGGACTCCACCATGCTGCACTCTGGTTGATTTTCTGTGAAAAATACATAGAAAAGGGAAGGTAATGTCATTTAACAGAGGGCAAACACTGGACAAGTACCAACATTTAAAAAGTCCAGCAGTTGCCCTCCTCCCCCTCTTGTCTCCTATGGGATAGGGGAATATATGATGATCATCCTAGCAGGCGTGACTCTGTGTGACCGTGATCCCTGGGGCCTCTCCTCTACCCATGTCTACACTGGCAAGGCTGCATTAATGGGCACTGATGAGCCAGGCAGCATCCAGAAAGTGTTCTTTATCCCTTAAGTTCTGCCCTAAGCCTATGGCCTTTGGCCCACCTAAATACACCCCTGTCAGTGGCTAAATTAGTGTGTTTGAAGTTGTCACTTATGTTTTTGGGGGAAGATGGCCTTGTTTCCTCCCCTGTTGGGGCTTGAGCGAGGGTAGCCTCTCTTCGTCCCTTGTGGTAGCTTGGCTGGAGCCTCCTTTTTTGGTGCCCCCCTGTTGAAAGAAGAGAAAAAAATGAGTTCCAAAAATAAAGAAATGTCCAAAAACATGACCAAATAAGAATGTTCATATCTGCTTTATATTTACCTTCATCTTTAGAATACCAAGTCATACAAAGATTTTAGAAAACCTTATATATAATTCTCTAGAGCTACTTGGAGAAAGAACATATACAGACAGCTAATTTACACATATACATATTGGTTAGATCCAAATATTGCTTACTTTTTTTTATCATCTGATGTATGTACTCTATCTGGTCTTGTTCACAGTGTTTGAGATCAGACCATCATTTTCGGATTTGGTCCTTTGATCGTTCCACTGAAAATTCACTCGAAAAACGGCGGTGACCTTCTCCAAAATGATGTCCTTTCGGCTGTTGGGCCTTTCATAATTGCGCAGCTTGCAGTAGTAATCGTGCTTCTCTAGGATGAGCACCATCTCCACCATCTCACCCTTGCTCATTGGGGTTGATTTGTGCCTCCTATGAGCTCCACCACCACGGGGCTGCAATGAATCCACAGAATCCACCATGTTGTCCCTCCCGAATGTTCCACGGTGTGTGCAGAAGAGAGATGGTCAACCCCCGACGTCATGACACACTGAGAGCGTAGTTTCATGCATGCGCAGTGTATATAAAGCCAGAACACACGGTCGATGGCACGGCCATAGGAACGATCTTGGAGTGGAGGACCAACGCAACAAATACTCATTCACATAGGGTGTGGGGCCCGGATCTGGGGGCCCCCTTATTAAAGGGGGCTCCCGGATTCCGATGTCGGAAAGAGGCCCTTGTCCTCATCAACATGGGGACAAGGTGCTTTTCCTCAAAGCACCCACCCCCCCATGTTGAGGGCATGCGGCCTGGTATGGTTCAGGAGAGGGGGGGGGCGCTTGCTCATCCCCACCCCCTTTCCTGATCGGCCGTGCTGCATGCTCAGATAAGGGTCTGGTATGGACTTTGGGGGGACCCCCACGCCATTTTACGGCATAGGGGGTTCCCCTTAAAATCCTTACCAGGTGCCAGCTCCCGCGACCGGGCTCGCAAGGTGTCAATCTTGCCGATAAAAGTTTTCTAGTCCCATCGTACCTGGAGTCACGTTCAAAATGAACGGACTTTAGTCCGTGTGTGGGCAAGTCCGTTCATTCAGGAAAGTCCGTCGGAACTCTGCCGAAAGTACGTCGGGAAGACCGTCGGACCTAGTCTGCTGGAAAGTCCGGTCGTGTGTACGCAGCATTAGAAGTGATGGCTGCATTTGTTTGTTTTTTCGCCTGCCTTTCTTCTATTTTCACCTGGAATGGTAGTGATAAAAAAAGCACTTGTGGGTTTAACCAATCTTGTTTTTTGGTACAATTCTACTTTAAGGGGGCGTGGCAAGGGGTGTGTCCTATGCCTGCATACTTTTGCTGATAGGTGTCCCTCATTCCCATCTCAAAAAGTTAGAAGGTATGGCACTGTCACTGTACTAATGACACTGGCAGAGAAGGGGGTTAACATCAGGGGTGATCAAAGGGTTAAATGTGTTCCTAGGGAGTGCTTGCTAATTGTGTGGGGAGTGTTTTTACTGTGGTGAAGACAGAGATCCGTGTTCCTGCTTAGCAGAAAGACAGAATTATGGCCTTCCCTTGTCACCGAATTGTGATCTGCCCTGTCTCATGAACGATCGGCAGGTCCGGTGGACATTGCGTCTGCCAGACCTGCTGATTGGCTCCCGCTGTGTCCAATAAAAGCATGCGCGCCCCAGACCTGGACGTGCAGAATCACGTACCTGTACATGGTTCTGCCCAGAGCGGCCACCCTTCCGCAGTAAATGTGAGCGGGGCGCTGCTGCTGTCCAAATGTGCTCCCTGTGCTCCTTCATCCAGAGTGGGGACAGTCTAATACAGGATGTGTTTTTTTAATTAATGCAGCCACCACAACTAATAATCAGTAAGCTGCAATATAATACATTTGGCCAACAGGCCATGTTTAGGTGGGAATTTCTCTTAGCCCCCTTCCACACTGGAGGCATTTTTCAGGCATTTTAAAGCGCCTGAAAAAAGCCTCATCTGCAATCCCAGTGTGAAAGAACGAGTGCTTTCACACTGGGGCACTGCGCTGGCAGAACGTCAAAAAAAGTCCTGCAAGCAGCTTCAGTTAAAAGCTAAAGCGCCCGTGCCCATTGAAATCAATGGGCAGCACCGCCGAAGTGCCTGCAAAGAGCCTCGGCAGCGGCACTTTGTGGGCGCTTTTAACCCTTTATTTTAAAGGGTTAAAAGCCCTCCACTAGCGCCCAAAGAGCGTAGCAAAAATTACAGTAAATCGCTGTACCGTAAGTTTACCGCCGATGCCCGGGCGCTGGCAGTGTGAAAGGGCTCTAAGATAAAATAGCTGTCCAAAATACCAAGCCATTGACTATGATTTAAAAACACCTGTGCAAGATAAAGGAAAACCTACAAACGTGGCCTGTTGGGGGTACTTGAGGACAGGGTTTAGAACCACTGCTCTAGAGTAAAGAACTGTGAGGAGCTGTATGCATGAACCCATAACATACCATACAGAGTGCATATTTGAAAAAAAAAAAACGAGGCATTATAAACCTAAATGTGCATGTTTTGCATCCATGTGCATGAGTCGTTAACCACTTCAGCCCCGGAAGATTTTCCCCCTTAAAGAGGAGATCCACCTAAAAAAAAAATATTAAAAGCCAGCAGCTACAAATACTGTAACTGCTGACTTTTATTAAATGGACACTTACCTGTCCCAGGGTCCAGCGATGTCGGCAGCCGAAGCCGATCAATCGCTCGGCTCTCAGGAGCTGCCGCCGCCATCTTCGGTGAGGGAGTCTGGAAGTGAAGCGTTGCAACTTCACTTCCCGGTTCCCTACTGCGCATTCGTGAGTCGCGCTGCGTGTCCTAACTGATCCCCACCATCTCCTGGGACCCGTGTGTGTCCCAGCAGACAGTGTGGGGGGACGGGAAGAGGCGTAGACTCCCGTGGGAGTCTATGCCCGGAAGTGGGTGCAAATACCTGTCTAAAGCCCCATACACACGGTCGGATTTTCCGATGGATTCTGTCCTATCGGACAATGTTGTCGGAAATTCCGACTGTGTGTAGGCACCATTGGACAGTTTCCATCGGATTGTCCGACGGACAAAGTCCTATCTCCTGCTGGATAGATTTTTTGACAACAAAGTCCGATCACACCAAATCCGATCGTGTGTAGCGTAGTCCGACGGACAAAGTGCTACGCATGCTCAGAAGAAATTCTGTGACGGAAGCGCTCGGTCAGGTAAAACTACCGTTCCTAATCGACACAGCACATTCGTCACGCTGCAATGTTAAAATGTCTTTAATGCAGCGCATTCTCTTTTTCTTTACAATGCAAGAAGAATGACATGTTTTAGCTGCTCCTATTCACCCGGACTTCTCCCAAACGTATTTCTTTATTCGTTTTCAGGATTTCTAGACTAGATGTTTATTTTTCCTCAGATCGTAAAAGAATCTTTGTTATATTTTTTGGATGATTTCTCATTTTTTTATTTTGTTTGGAATACATATTTTCAGGATAATTTATTTCGTTTTTTGAGGGGGGTTGTGTGTCTCAACTTAGCAAAACAATATTATTAACATTTCTATTTGTTGCTTAAATTTCCTAGGAGTTTGTTTGTTGTTGGTGCCCCTTGTTAATTGGACTTTATGATTTGTGAAATGTACCTGCCTACTCACAAATAAACTGTCATTGTAGAAAAGTAAAACACATAGGCAATGATTATTTCAAATCAAAAATACCTTTATTTAGGTCTCAGCAACAAACCAAAGAGGAACGCAGCGATGGAGAAACTTGGGGAATTTGCAAAGCCTTGGACCCCCACGGCAAACATCATTTTTGAAGCTTCTAAAATTGGGGGCCTGAGGAGTACCTATCTAAATAATAAGGGAGTGCTATCTGGTCCTGAAGTCCAAAACATCCGGAACTGCAGCAGATGCCATCTAGGTCCCCAGGCTCTGGTACTACGAGAGGCTCCATCTTCTCTCAGACCAGACTGAATCCAGGTCGTCACTCTCAGGTCTTCCTTGTACGCTTCCTTGCATGCTGTGGCTGTGGTGCTGGTGGGGTGGCAGAAGGAGGAGGAGGAGGCGGAGCATGGTCCCTATCGCAAACATGTGTGAGTGGGGTCATCCCCCCAGCCATACCCTTATTTAGGACCTTGAGGATGACCCCCTCACACATGCTGCGTTGCCCCACCTCCATACCCTTCATTTTTGTGGCAACCAAGGAGCCAAAGGCCTCCTCGTAGGTGGGTGTGGCATGTAGGGAGGCTGAAGCATCTCTGATCAGCTGGAGCGCTGACTCTCCCACCTCCCCCACCCTTCTCGCCCTTCTGGAGGGAAGGCGGAGGGGAGGGATTTGGGAGACAGTCAGGCTCCTACGCCTACCCCCCTCTTGGCGGCCACTACCCACCTCTTGGCTGCCACTAACCCCTGCCTCCTCCTGACTGCCACATTCCACAGCCACCTCCTGGCTGAGATCTTCCTGTGTATGAAAAAGGGACATAGTTTGAGTTATTTGTTCATCAAACACACACAATTTTCATCTAGTGACTGTTGCAAAATGTTTACAAATAGAAAACCATACAATTCTCAGCCCTGCAGTTTAGATTCTGGCCCCAAATGTCTCCAACACTACTGTCTGTTGATATGTCAAACACGTTTAGGAACTAAGCAATTGGGGGTCCTGAATTAAGTGAACATCATTCATTATTCCCAAAAATGGTTACTAAACTACTATACCTGCCACAAGCTGGGCTCCTCCACCTCTTCCAGACTGGAATGCCCAGGTTGCTCCTCGGAAGCCTCATCAGGGGTGGCGTGCATGGAAGGACGTGTGCAAGGAAGAGTCGAGAGTGACTTCCTGACATTAGCCTGGTCTTTGAGAAAATGGAGCCTCTCATAGTACCAGAGCGTAGGGACATAGACCTGATCTGCTCCAGCTCCAGATGCTTGGGACTTCAGGACCTTATTGCGCTCCCTGAAATAGGTTCTCCTCAGGCTGCCAATTTTTAGTCTTAACTTCTCCACGGTTGCCGTGGGGAATGTTGGCTTTACAAATGCCACAAGTTTCTTCATGGCTGCGTACCTCTTTGGTTTGTTGCTGTAATCTCTGTGTTTCACCTGCCATAATAGGGGCATTTCCCTATACTTATCAATGAAGAGGGGAGAAAACTCACATGGTTGAAGCCCTCCATAATCTCTGCAAGACACAACACCACACAAAACACTATAAATAATGTCAGGCTAAACTCTCCTAACCTTCTCCATAAATAAGCCTCAAGGTCTAATCAGTCTAGGCTAGTTATGTACCAAGTTCAAATTGTACCTTCGTTCTAGCGATCGTCTCGTGCGTGAGCTTTCTCTCCCCTCATCTCACAGATCGTGGCTACGACACAGGCGTGTGACGTTTTATATACAGTGTGCATGCGTCAAACTCCGCCCGCCCCTGACGATCTTTCTCGGCTATTCCCCACCCCTTCTCTTTACGGCGCAGTGGGGATAGCACATGGCGGGGACACAGCAGGTGCGCCCCAAATATTACACCAACGAGGAGGAGGACGAGGAAAGGCCGGAGGCAGAAACGTCCCGATCCCGGAGCCTGAAATTCAAGGCCTCCAATATGTAATTTGGAGGAATGTTGGAGATGGTGGACATATTAAAGAGGAGCGACTATGATGGGAAGTATGGGCCTTACCTCAACCCCAATGTCCGCAAGGCCAAGATCATGTCTAAAGTTGTGAGGAGGCTGTACAATCATTTTGGGGTACAACGATCCAAGGAGCAACTGAGGAAACACTGGTCAGACCTGAAACTGAGGGAGCCCGATCAGTACAGAAAGATCAAGCGAGTTCTTCAAAAAAGTAAGTAGTTGTGTTTTGTGTTTGATTTCTTGCTTGCATACTGCTCCATGTGTTTGGATTTTTGCAAAGTTGTACATTAGAAAATGGCCACTTTCATGTTCGTCTGTGCATTCGATCGTACTCAACCTCGATCTTTCTGCCAGTGTCATGTTCGTGTGTGTCCATTCGATCGTACTCAACCTCGATCGTTCGGCCACTTATAATACAAGGTTTGGGGAATTTTTTAGTGAAAGGAAGTTTGTTCTCACTAGAGATGTCATCAAGAATGTAAAGCCAATTTATTCAATGTAAAGGAGAGGTCACCCAGTAGCTGTTTACCCATCTGGACTCTAGAGCACTAGTGCTGGGACACCTAAACCCCCTTTTTATTATGCTTTTCCACACATGTGCTCCAGTGGATACTAGAGGGGGGTCTCCATCAGACAAACTTCTACCAAAAAGCTAGTAAGTTTAGCACCTTTACAAAGTGACTACATTCATGTTGTTGTCATTTGTAACTGGCCAACCAAAAATATTGTCCCTCACTTTCAAGCAATGTTTGACATTTCCTATTTCTGCCCTCAATCGATTGTGGTGCTAAATCTTCCTTTTGTACATTCTCATAGGGGAGCGAAAACTCGGGACGTCTGAGGAAACCACAAAACACACACCTCACAAAGAAGGGGAAAGACCAGAAGCAGAGGAGGAGGAGGAGGAAGGAGAGATCATAGAAATTGGAGAACTTGTCACCACAACAGGTGAGTGTGGGAGAACACAGCTACTGGTAAGCTAATCAATGTATGCCTGCCTCATTTCCAAGAGACATTTTTTGTTTTTTTGGTTGTTTTTAGGTGACGTGGATGTTGTGGAAGAAGAATCGCACTTTACCACAGAAAGTGCCCACGTCCTCATCGGGGAGATAATGGTCTGCAATCGAGATCTAGATGACATAAAGCAAAACATCAATGATGTTCAACAAAAATTGAAGAACATCATTGATGTTTTAGGAAAAATCTGAAAACGCACCAAGTAATTAACACACATTTGTGGCTGTTTCTGACCTCATTTGCAACTTAAGAACTGTGTGAAATTTGGAACATGCACACATTGTGTCCACATGTGCTAGCTCCCATCATGGTGGATGAATGACAACGTTTTTTTGGGGGTGCAACCACTTTAGTAACTAAAGTGGGTGTGGTGAAGGAGTTGCACCCCCAAGAAAAACGTCCATTGATCCCCATGATGGGAAATGGCACTTTTCAACATTCTAGGCATGTGTTTTACCATCTAATGTCCATTTTCAGACCCAAATTGTGTGCATGTTCTAAATTTCCAGTTTCCAGGGGTGACCCCCCATGTGATGAAGGCAAGATCAAACACACTTTGAACATATAGTCATGTCTGATCTTGTCTTCACTTTAGAAAGTTGAACTTTGCAAGTTCCTATGTTCTGTTTTGCTCCATGCCTGGTTTTCACAAATGCGGAATGTTTGTAAACAATGTTGGAAAGAACCAAGATCTTGTCAGTTTTGCCAAGAAGTTTGAAAACGCACTTGTGAATGTGTTGCAAGTAAACTTTTTTAAATTACTAAATGTGTGGCTTCATTATTGAAAAAAACAAAATCATTATGTATGTCAAATGTAAAGGATTTGGGGGGCAATGGGTGTAATTTACTAAAGGCAATTCCAGTTTGCACTGCAAGTGTATTTTCCAGGGCACTTTTGCACTTTTGTTTCCCATCAATTGCACCTCCGCAGTTAGGAAAGTCCCAACGGCTGGCAAAGTGGGAGGCCACAGTCTGCCATTCCTGTGGCGTGGAAGGGAACTGTGGAGTGAAACAAGAAAAAAAAAAATTAGTCACTTTGCACATAAACTTTGCAAGCAGATTAGACACTAAACATCTTGGAACAAGATCAGACTTTTACATTTTAAGATGGAAAGTATTTGCACCGAAAAGTAGAGGGTCCCCCTAGCAGATTACTCACCCCCCACTTCTGATGGGCCATTGACAATAACTAGGGGTTTGGGGGGGGGTTGGACAGGTAACCCTCTGCACTTCATTGATTGCCAAATGGCTCAATAATGTGTGCTAGTTTGGCCAGACCCTCCTTACTTAACACTATTGGCAGCCCACAGGAAATATAAAAGAACATTCCAAATCCCCCCCCCCCTAAAAAAATGTTGCAAAAATGGGGCTCTGCATGAAGTAAAACACACAGCAAACATTTGTGCATGTTTTAGGGGGTGTTTGGGGGAAAACAATACTATGCAGCAGACAAAATACATTGCTTAAGTGACTAGGCCATAGGTGTCTATTGGGCCAGAAGAGCATGCTGGGGAGGTAAGTGAAGGCAAAAATGCATGAAGGAGAAAAGGGGCACAGCATATTAGAGCATATTGCAATCATGGTAATTAGGGAAGGAGGTCAAAAATACAAAACATTAGCAAACAGAGCATACATAGAAGGGAATAGTAAAGGAGAAATGTTACCTTAATATAGTCCTCCTGCAGGACCTGGATGATTTTTGACACTTTTTTGGGACCATTGACATTTATACAGCAATCACTGCTATAAAAATGCACTGATTACTGTATAAATGTCACTGGCAGGGAAGGGGTTAACCATAGGGTTAACCAAGGGGTTAAATGTGTTCCCTCATGAGTGTTTCTAACTGTAGGGGGGATGGGACTGACTGGAGGAGGAGACAGATCGATGTTCCTAATTACTAGAAACACACGATCTGTCTCTCCTCTCTTTACATACACAAATGCCCGCTCTGGCTCTTGCACCCACGATTACGCGTGGACGACGGACATCGCAGCAGCAGGCGAGTGCTATGGCTCTTAAAGGAGCCACCGTACAGGTACAACGATTCGCAGGGAGGAGCCACTTTGCCAATGTAAATGTGTGTGAGCTGGTCAACAAGTGGTTAAAAAACAATAACAAACTTGGCAAAAAATTTTTTTTTTAAATACGACATAACAGGCCGCTTTTTCACATGAAAACCATATGACTTGTGTGAGACATTGCCTGATAAATATATCCTTTATTTATTTACACATTAGATATGCAATGGTACTGTAAATGAAAAAATACTGAGTTATATATCCACAAAATTTACCCACGTGACTTTATTTGGCACACACTTTTAACTTTTAAGTCTACATGAGAAAGGAAGGACAACTCATACACCACCCAGAATATGACATGCAGAAACAAATAAATAATAATAGAAATATATGATGTTTTGAACATACTTTCTTTATTAGCATTTTATGCTCAGGTGTAAAAAAAAAAAGTCAAATACATTTATACATTTCACAGTTACAAGGATACAGACTGCTAATTTACTGCTGCACTGATTAGGGATGAGTGAAGCTAATGCTGCGTAGAGAGCTTTTGGTCGGAAAATGTGACCGTGTGTAGGCTCCATCTGACTTTTGCTGGCCAAATTCCAGCCAGCGAAAGATTGAGAGCATGTTCTCAATTTTTTCGGTCGGAAAAAAGTTCTGATCGGAAATTCCGATCGTCTGTAGCAATTCCGCCGCGCAAAATTTCTACGCATGCTCAGAAACAATTTGACGCATGCTCGGAAGCATTGAACTTAATTTTCTCGGCTCATCGTAGTGTTGTACGTCACCGCGTTCTTGACGGTCGAAAGTTCAGCAAACTTTTGTGTGACCGTGTGTATGCAAGCCAAGGTTGAGCGGAATTCAATCGGAAAATCCATTCAAGATTTTTCTGACGGAAAATCCGCTCGTGTGTACGGGGCATGAGTGTTTTTCACCAAAATGTCTGTGAAAATGGGAGGGTTTATTCAAATTTTCACCATTTTGGCAAAAAACATTGAATGAGCTGTGCAGAGCAGAGAGTCATTGAGATGAATTACTGCAAATAATACAATAAAGGGTAACTCCATTTTCGTGGGGGGGGGGGAAAGTGAAAATAGAAAAATAATAATATAGCATATACAATTGTGACTCAAATCATATTGAAATTACATAGTTAGCCTGTTTGAAAAAAGACACAAGTCCATCTAGTTTAACCACTTGCCTACTGCGCACATAAACCCCCCTCTTGTCCAGACCAATTTTCAGCTTTCAGCGCTCTCACACTTTGAATGACAATTACTCAGTCATGTAATACTGTACCCAAATTAATTTTTTGTCCTTTTTTTCATACAAATAGATCTTTCTTTTGGTGGTATTTGGTCACCTCTGGGTTGTTTTTTTTTTGCGCTATAAATTAAAAAAGACCGAACATTTTAAAAAAAAAAAAACGCATTTTTCTTTGTTTCTGTGATAAAATTTGGCAAATTCATAAATTTTGGCCACAATTTATACTGCTACATATCTTTGGTAAAAATAACCCAAATTAGTGGATATTATTTGGTCTTTGTGAAAGTTAGAGAGTCTACAAGCTGTGATGCATTAAAAAAATTGATTACATCTGATGTACTGGTGGCCTATCTAATTTTTGCGATCCTAACAAGCCATGAAAGTACAAATACCCCTCATATGACCCCTTTTTTGAAAGTAGATATTCCAAGGTATTTAGTAAGATGCATGGTGAGGTTTTTCATGTTTTTTCCCACAACTCTTTGCAACATTAAGATTTTTTTTCCCCACAAAATTGTCATTGTAATAGGTTATTTCTCTCACATGGCATGTGTATACCACAAATGACGCCCCAAAATACATTCTGCTACTCCTCCTGAGTATTATGATACCACATGTGTGGGACTTTTTCACAGCCTAGCCACTTAAGCCCCATACACACAGTCGGATTTTCCCATGGATTCTGTCCTATCGGACAATGCACTGATGACACGTGACACGGGTGTAGCACCGATGACAGATGGCACTGATACATGGCACTGATGACACATGACACTTATAACAGATGGCACGTGACACTGACAGGTGGCACTGATGAAAGATGGCACTGATACGTGGCACTGATGACACATGACACTGATAACAGATGGCACATGACACTGACAGGTGGCACTGGGGACAGGTGGCACTGGGACAGATGGCACTGATAGGTGGCACCGGGGACAGATGGCACTGATAGGTGGCACTGGGGACACAGATCTCCCCCGATGCACGCCCGTGGCGGTGCACAGGGAGGAAGTTAACAGGAGGACGTCCAGGGACGCCCTGCCGGCAATTGAGCGCCGCGCTGTAGCCGTCTTTCGGCTATAGCGCGGGCGCCAGGTGGTTAACCAATTAAAGGGAATAAATAAAAAAATAAAGTATCGTAAAAAAAAAAACACAATCCTTTACCCACAGTCGATCCAGAGGAAGGCAAAAAAAACAGCAAAGTATGAACCAATTTGTTATTAAAAATTACCTTTCCTTTTTAATCTACAGCTCTGTAATTTTCTGTAAAATGCAATATGGCTACCTGGAGGTGTTCTGTACTCAGAATGTGTACAGAATGTCCCCCCAGAAACATAATTTCATGCATGTGTGATTAGCTTATTGATTTTCTCAGAAGTCTCTAAGATACAAGTCAGATATCAGGCATCCCCTGCAACAAAAATAAAAATGTTGGTGAAATACTCCCAATAAGATGCAGACCCTGCAATTTTCCTCATTAGATCCCTGCAGGTGCAGCAGCTCATTGATAATTATGACACCACTCCCATTAGATTCACTTATCACATGGACACAGAAAGGGATTCCTTTAGAATAACAAAAGGTAGGAACCTGCAACAAAATTAGTTAAAATCCCTGCAATGTACATAGATAACCCAGAGGGGGATATTTTTTTTTCTCAACAAAAGTGGAGTTACTCTTTAAATTTTGCAAACAACCGCCTTCTTTCATCAAAGAAGCAAACTAAAAGCAGCCATAGATGGTACAATTTTCTTTCCTACAACCACGGGTTGTCAAAAATCCCTCGATTACCCCATCAACAATATCATTATTGATGTGGGAATGCCTCCCGCTGAGCTATTGTGTTCTCCTGGTGGGGCGAGCATGGGGAGCTGCCCCTGCCGGTAGAACATTTAGTGATTATGGCTAGTGGCTGTAGCAATAATCGCATGAAAATTCTGACATACTGGTTGTACCTAAGTTGATCGATTCATCAACTTGGATACAATCAGCTTGCCCATACATGGTTTGAATCTTGGCCAGTCCCTGCTGAACCAGCTGAGATCCGAATTGTCTATGGCCAGTTTAAGATTCTTTAAAAAAGCAAAAAAGAGCAAAAATTTCACCTGTTGGATCAAAAGCATAAAATAAAATATTAACCAGTTTTGCTTTCACGCCTGTACACCCCATATGGGTCTGAGTAATTTTTCGATTTTAGTGTAGCGCACTACTCCCTTGGGAGCTGCAAAGTTTGTTCATTAACTTTCTGTTGGCTGGTTCCGTTTTCTTCTCCCCATGCAAAAGCTCCACAAACAGCAAACAGTCTCTAACCTTTAAAAGGCTTTATTGCTTGAAGTTAGATGAACGTTACATTTGAATAAAGGATATGAGTTTCCTCTATTAGTTCTGGTTCCCGACTTTGATCCTGTGTACTTCCCTTTGATGAACTGGCTAGCATTACTCTGAATAATGCCATGGGATGTAGATTTCAAAGTTCCAGGCCTCACCGCCTACCTTGACTCTTGTAAATCCGCCCAATGCCAGTTCTGGAAAGTGTCCTTCACTAGGTCCTTGGACACATAGTGAGTGTACGGATAAGCACTGCTGGGTTGAAGTCCCTTTGCTCTCTCCCATCGACAGTCCCTGATTGCTACAGAAAGTCGATCTCAGTTTCCTCCGTCCACTTTTCACCTACTTCCCCCTCCGCATGGTTGGGTACATCCCAGGCTGGAACGCCCGGTTTCTTCTCCGTATTACATGGCAACGTCTGTGTGGGTTATCCAGCACCGAGGTCTCTGAACCCTCAGGCCTTTAAACCCACTGCTGCTATCCAGCACTGGGGTCTCTGAACCCCCAGGCCTTCAAATCTGCTGCTCCTCTCCCTACATCTTGGACTCTCTTCTTCCCAACTCCTCCTCCCCATGAAGCATGTGACCCCCAGCTTATATGCAAGTCCTGCCCCTGCCAACACAAAGTAATGACTGGTCCAGAGCTCTCAATATGAGCTGCCTGCCACTCCAGTCCCAAGTCCTGCCTCCCTTCCAGAATATTTCCACTGAAAGATAGAGGGGATCTCTCTGAGCCAGAGTGTAGGTGGCCACACCCCTCTCTATGCTAGCACTCCCCTCTCCCAAACAAACAACCAGGCCTAAAAATGTTAAGCCCTGGCCAAATTTATCACTACTTACAAAAACCCTATCTAGCACTCACCTAAATGGGGTGGGCGCTACATACACCCCTTTTGAAATCACAACTGTCCCCAGTTGTGGAAGAAGTAATCCACAACCCAAAGAACAGTCCTACCTTACCTCCCTTGAAACGAGGCAACTCATATACCCTTTTTGGTGTGGTGTGTGTTTTATAAAGTAACATGAGTGAAATATATACAAATGATCACAACATTAGTTTCGTACATCATATTCTACATTACCTAACTATAGGTCCCTATAGTTAACAATCAATACAAGGGAAACCAAAACACTGCCTTGGTTGCCGCAGGTCTTCATCTGTGATCTCCAATCAGGATAGACAGCCACCCCATCCGAATAATCATAGAAACAAAACATGACATGCATCCTAATCTATATGCTGACTAATAAATCAAATTGGCATGTATACCTCTGTCAGGACTGCCATCCCCTCAAAAGAAGTCAAAAAGACACCTGCATGATACAGCCTGAGCAGACACGCCAGTAAGTATGTACATAAGTCCATAAGCCAAACTACTTTCTGCTTGGCTTCTAAACAGAAGTCCTGAACTTTTTCCCAACAAACAAACAAAGGGGAACTGACAGGTGCAGCACGCTTTAGTGTCCTTAACTTTTACTAGCTAGGCACCTGAAGCTGCAGCCCTGTATTGGCAGTAAATGGGACAACCCACCCTAACCCAGCTGCTCACTTGCAGTCCATAGGTGTTCCAGCATTACTGTGATTACCTCTTGCAGTCCCACATTACAGATAATACCGGGGGTCCGGCAGGCTCTTTCGGGCATCTCCCTCTCCGATTACTGAGATGAAATAGCTCCGGGTATGTTGGCCTGGTTTAAGGACCAGGACAGGGTCCCTGTAGATTGCCCTCCCGAGCTTCCACTCACGGTAAATGTCTTGGAACCTGACCCTCACCTCATTGTCAGGTGTCCTTTGAGGTTTGGGAATGTGCAAGTAGTCCCAGACAAGGCCATTCTTCCACTGCTCCCGGGAGGCCTCAACAGTTTCCATGACCTTTTCTGGCATGTATGGTAATCAAACCCCCACTCCTCTGGACGTCCCGCTGGAATCACGACAGCCGTGGCAATTCCTTAGGCCTTCCCCGCCCAGGCAGTACACATAAATCTGGGGCTCGGATAGCCCTTTCTTGAAAGGTGGGTGCCCGATTGTGAGGGGTGTCTGAAGAAAGTTTGATAGGGGGTACTGGGGGTCTTGGGAAAATGTCTGTGGTCTCCGGAGCCCCCACTGGAACCATCTTCTTCTGGCGAGGACCAAACAAATAGGTGTTCTAGTAAACCCATATCTGTCCAGCACCTCTGGTGACCCCCAGTCTATAGCCCTGCCCTTGCCTACCCTGTCTGGCTCACCCGAGGGGTCCCCCTCTTTTACTTGTGGCTCATTCTGGACGGGCTCAGCAAGGGGGTTACTTAGGGCCGGCTCTTCAGGGTGATCTTCTGGAGACTGCCCAGTTAATTCTGCAGTCCCCAACAGGTCCTACCTGAACCTCCGGCACATCTGATTCCTTGGAACCAGGCTGGAACTCCTCTGCTGTGGTCTCAGGTGTTACACGGCCCACTCCGGCCTTCCAGGTCATCTGTACTTGAGGCAGCCAGAGTCCGGTGGTAGAGCTGGCCAACTAGTACTGCACCTCTTGTTGCTCAGGTCCCAGGCGTGTAAGCTGCATGCTGCAATGGCCACAACGGGCCCAGGCGCTGACTCCCATAGTAGGTCTCTGACAGCCCGGGCAGAGCATGCAGTGTCTTTCCACTCCTCCACCGACTCCTAACGCCAGCCCTCCGGTAAGCTCCAGGCGAATGCCGGTGTCCACGAGGACCTGGTCCTGCACATCAGTGGACCGCTGTATGGCGGGTGCACTCTGAACGCTCCGTGCCATCTTTCTCTGCTCTGTGAGCAGCGCATGGCACGCAGGACGCCCCTTGACTTGTTGGTCCAGCACGCGAGGAACTGTAACTCTTCACTTCTCTAGTGCACGCCAGTGACACCTGGTGGCAGGCACTGTAGAACTGCAGTTTAGAGCAGCAGTCACTGTTTCACAACCGAAATGTCTCTTGTGATGACCCCACTGTAAGGAACCAACTTCTCCCACAGTTCCCGGCCTCACCTCCCTTGGTGTCCATGTTTTTCACGGGCTACAGTGACATCCACAACCCCCTTTACATTTCCAACTGTGCAGCAGGACAGTTTTTGCAAACAGTGGCGGTGTCAGCGCTATTCCCACGCCAGACACCTCTGTAAATAATGGCACGGTGTCGCTTGTGATGGTCACGTATGACTACATGGGATACAGTCACTGAATTGCAGAGATCTGTCTCTGGGTTTCTATGGGTAACGAGCCAACAGCAAAGATAATCTCAGTGGGACCTCCATGTAGCGCACTAGTCCCTTGGGAGCTGCAAAGTTTGTTCATTACTTTTCTGTTGGCTGGTTTTGTTTTCTTCTCCCCATGCAAAAGCTCCACAAACAGCAAACAGTCTCTAACTTTTAAAAGGCTTTATTGCTTAAATTTAGATAAATGTTACATGTTGAATAAAGGATATGAGTTTCCTCTATTAGTTCTGGTTCCCAACTTTGATCCTGTGTACTTCCCTTTGATGAACTGGCTAAATAAAATCAACACCACAAAGCTAGGCAGCCTAGACAGTCTTGCAGGGATTTGTGATCACAATAACACTTAATCAGCAACATCAGCATCAGGGGCTTGATAGCTGCTTCTAATCCAGGAAATATTTATTATTACAAATGTCAGCCAGTCAACGGAGTCTGTGGACAGACACGCTCTTTTATCTGTCACAAAACCTCCGGTAACACTGAATGCCCATTCAGAAAGCATGCTGAATGCAGGGCAGCCCAGCAACTCAATTGCATACTGGGCAAGTTCTGGCCAGTGGTCTATTCTCATGACCCAGAAACCCAGTGGATCATCTACTGGAAAGCTCTCCATGTCTGTTTTCGCCCCTAGATAATTTTCCACCATTTGATACAGACGCTGCCAATGAGATGTTAAAGCTGACAGCCCTAGGCACGAGGACTAAAAAAATTTGAAATGCATCACTGAGATGGCCCCCTGCACCACTCCTCCTTTGTCCAACAGAAGTCTCAAAACTAGGATTTCCATGACACAGAGTCTGAAGAGGCATTACATAAACTCCTCTTTGAGGTATTCTTTAAGATATTTCATCCTCTGCTCCCTCTATGGGGACGGGATGAGTTTCCAGAGGTTGGTCAAGGAGGGTTGCCAACCAATAATGATCCTTATCCTTGATGCCACAAATTCTCGGGTTCTTTAGCAGGCTTTGAAGAAAAGGGGAGGCCATGCAATGGCAAGTTTGTCCTTGGGATCACTGAGGATTAAAGTATCTGGAACTGCCTCCTCCCAGCCACATACTACTCTCAAAGTTTCTGGGGATTAAAAACCATCTCATAAAGTGATACCAAAGTTATGTTTTTTTTTTGTTAAATATAACAATCATGTGCAGTGGTTTTGCACAGAGCAACCCCAATCCTCCTCTTCTCGGGTCCCTTGCCGATGCTGCTTGCCCCTCCCTCCTGCTGAGTGCCTCCACACCAAGCAGCTTGCTATGGGGGCACCAAAGCCAAGCCAATGATCTGTGTGTCCATTCAGACACGGAGCCACGGTTAGGCTCTGTTCCCTCTCTCCTCATTGGCTGACTGACTTTAATTGACAGCAGCGGGGCAAATGGCAGATGCTGCTGTGTCTCAGGCAATCAGGAGGGAGACAGGGAGCTGGACAGCTGAGTTTCTCGTGCAACATAGCTGGATCGAGATGGGGTTCGGGTAAGTATTAGGGGGCTGAGGGGGGCTGCTGCATAGAATGCATTAAGATAAAAAAAACTTCTGTCTTTAGAACCACTTTAAGGTTTGACGTACGTCTTCCTCTGCTTCAATGCCTCCAAAACTGCCATAATCCTCCTCTTCCTCACTCTCCTTTTGTGTGTTCTGGGGTGTCGCAAGAATTATGTCTGCATAAAGTGAGCTTTGAGAGGAAAGGAAGTCCTCTTCTTCCTCCTCTGCTCTGCCTCAAGTGTGCTGTCCATAATGCCACGCAGGCATGGCACATGTGTCAACTTTCCCAGTCGAAGGGCAGACAGAGGTTTAGTGCCATTATCGCACACCACCATTCCTGGTTCAAGCTTCCATTGTGTGAACCACGTCTGGGCTGCCCCTGCAGAGCTGAAAGAATCTCTGCTACAGTGTGGCTCTCTCCCCTAGACATACCAGCTGAAGTACTGCATGCCATCTTTTAGCCTGATTCGTTGAATGGCCCCTTGAAGGCTTAGTGGGTCCTGGTGGTTAATAGGACAATCCAATAGAGCGCATGGAGGAGGAGAAGGAAGGGGTGGAGCTGACAGATCTCGCATCGTCACCAACAGCTATATGGAGACGTGGTGGCAAAACAAGCTCGAGCACTGAGCCCTGTCCTGCATCCTTCCTAGTTGGAAGCAGACTTACCCAGTGAGCTGTGAATTAAATATATCATCCCTGACAATGCTTGCTGGACCACAAAACAGCAGTAAGGTGGACCTTGCAGCTGATTGCCTTGCCCAATGATGCCAAAACATTGTCTTCCACGTGATGGTACAGAGCTGGAATAGCCTTACGTGAAAAGAAATAGCGACTGGGAACATACCATTGTGGTACAGCACATTCTGCAAATTCACAGAAGGGGGTAGAATCCACCAGACAGAAAGGCAGGAGTTGAAAAGCCAGCAATTTTGAAAAGCTGTAATTTAGACACTGGGCAGGTGGGTGACAGGGAGAGTCATTTTATTTTGCACTGCAGCAGCTGGGGCAGAGAAATTTGCCTGCTATACTCTACAGCTGGTGGTGTGCTGTTGGCAGAGGTGTTGCAAGGACCTGTGACACCATTTGCTATACCATCATCCCTTTCAGTGGAGGCTGCTGAGAGGTCATAAGAAATAGTGGGGTTACATATGAGAGGTGAGGAGGAGAAGAATGTGGTCCCTTGTGTGTGGCATTTAGGTGCTCTTGCCATCAGGCTAAGTTGTGAGAGATTAAATGCCTTGTCAAGCATATGGTACCCAAATGGCTGGTGTTTGCCATACTTGATCTGCTTGCGGCAGAGATTGCAAATTGCAACAGTGCGATCGGCTGCACATGTGCTGAAAAAGGCCCACACAGCTGAGCTCTGGGAAGTGGGCCGTTAGATAACAGCTCCACAATCGGTTAGCATAGGGCGGCTGCTCTCTTTTCTTCCATGATGTCTACCTCTAGATGACATCCTGCCTTGTTGGGGTTGTTTCTCCAACTCACTTTCCTCCTCTGCTCTATCTGGAACCCAAGTCACGTCAGTGACCTCATCAACATCATCCCTGCTATCCTCATCATCACTGGAGCCAACTTGGGGGAACATGACTGCCAATTTGTTGTTTATTAGCATTCTCCCTTCTCTGTTGGCTCATTTTAGTCCCTTCCTCTGCCTCAGAATCTGAATCAAGTAATGTCTGTGCATCCTCAAGCAGCAAGTGGCTGAAGCTTTGTTCAAATACTTCAGCTGACTGGTCCATGCTGGGGCTATGGCAGGAGTAGCTGCAGAAAATGAGGCAGAATAAGCTGGCAGCTGCAGTGGACAGCACACTAGTGTCAGCTTGAAGGGTCATAGAGGATGAGGATGGTTGAGTAAGCCAGTCCACCACCTCCTCTACATGCTGTGGCTGGATACCATGGACAACATCACTAAACAGAGACAAAGGTGCCCTACCTGAGGACAGACCACGTCCACCTTTGCCTGTGGACACAGACGTTGCTGGCCCCCTCATAGTGGCATGGGAATGCCTGCCTCTCCTTGTTGGCCTCCCAGACATGATGGGGGGCTTATTACCCACATTTCATAGATACTGGGAAATGTGTAATTGGATGCACTTTATTCACTGAAAAGTGGTGTTTGGTGCACTTTAAATTGAGGACTGACAGAAATGTAAAAACTATTTAAAAAACAAATAAATAAATAAAAAATGGGGAACACCATGTCACAGTCACAAAAACTGCAGCTGACTATTAAAAAAAAAAGGGGGAGCAGGCAGGGGACAATAAAAAAGACACAAAAAAAAAAAAAACATGCAGCAACCAAGAAAAAAGGGTATACAGCAGCACTGTATACAGCACTAAGGCTGGTTTCACACTGGGGCGGTGCGGGGCGGCGACGGTAAAGCAGCGCTATATTTAGCGCTGCTTTACCATCGTTTTACCCGCGGTATGCGGCCGCTAGCGGGGTGGTTTTAACCCCCGCTGGCGGCCGCAAAAGGGTTAAAAACCTCCGCAAAGCGCCGCTGCAGCGGCGGTTTGCGGGCGGTATCCCCGCGGTTTCCCATTGATTTCAATGGGAAGGAGCGGTATAGGAGCGGTAAATACACCGCTCCTTCACCGCTCCGAAGATGCTGCTAGCAGGACTTTTGTTGCGGTCCTGCTAGCGCACCGCTCCAGTGTGAAAGCCCGCCGGCTTTCACACTGGAGTGAATGGGGCCGGTTTTTTTCAGGCGGTATACAGGCGCTATTTTTAGCGCTGTACCGCCTGAAAACCGCCCCAGTGTGAAAGGGGCCTAAATGTTATGTAAAGCTGTGTAAAAACACTGCACTACACTAACACACCACCGTGACACTATACTAACAATAAGCTAACACTCAAGAGTCACAATAAGGTAACACACTAACTGCTAGTAGCAAAACAAGCCCTGATCTATCTCTCTCCACTCCAACACACTACAAGAGCTGGCTATGGAAAGTTAGCTTTTATAGTGTGGGGTGAGGCTATGAGCACTAAGCCGTGATTGGAGAAAGTAATCATCACTTTGTCCAATCAGGGCTCTGACAGTGCTAACTGGCAAAGCCTTGCACCTGACCAGCGGTCAGGTGCAAGGCTTCTTTCAATTAGGGCCCTAGAATGCACTGTGAAGCGCGCAGTGCATTGTGGGGTGCTTGGCAGGGCGAACAACCCGCTGAGCTACCTGCAAATTGGATGTTCGCCGAATGGGGGAACAGGCGAAGTTCAGGCTGAACTTAGGCTTGGCTCCAACCTGTTCACCCAACACTAGTTGTGAAATGGAGGAGCATGTATCTGACACACCCAGAAGTATCTGATACTTACAACATCCAGGGATCAGCAGTGCGGTGGAGTTTTAAAACATAGGCAGCCACAAAGGTAAGTATAGAGCAACTTATTTTACAGGTTACCTCTATTTTAAATTAGGGCCACTTCAAAAATTTCCAAATTCAATATTATTACTAGCTAGTTTCCTAAATTAGTAGATTAAATGTTTTATTGAATTTATGGGATAATGGCACTTAAATGAAATAACTGTACCAAAAAGCAGCTACATCCGCTGGTGTTGATGTTTTTATTTTCTGCCATATCTGTTTCACAAATCATCGTAAAGAACCTTTTTAACAAGAAAGGAAGCATCTACCTGATGTATTGATTACATCCACTCTGCATTTAAGGATATGTTTTCTGAAAGTCTACTTAACATTCTATGGGATATCCCAGCAAGTAACTTGTTTATGCTTCAACTGGTGTTTACTTTGCATTTTAACGTCAAACCTGATTGTGTCTGGCATAAAATCTGTACAGTTAATTTTCTTTAAACACAGGCATAGCTGAAATACATTTTAACCACAAGTAGATTAGATTCTTTCCCTTGTATGTTTACATTAGCTAAATAAAGTCGGGGAGGGTTGGGTAACAACCAATAGGAAATGGAGCTTCGACTAGCTAAAGTTTTGAGGGAGAAACAGCTGAATTCTAATTATTATAAATACGATGATTAGAACCTATTTTCAAATCAAAGTATATGGTTAGAGGTGATAAATTATGTCTGAATTAAGAGCTGAAAAAGACCAAGCCTCTAATTGCTAACGGCCTGCCTGCAATTTAGGCAAGGCAAAAATCTTTTCCCCTGCAGAAACCATTTGACTATGTTTGCTGCTATTGCTTTATTTTGGTTTGAAATGACAGACACTTCTAATTTGGTGAGTAAGTGACCCCTAAAGCCCCTTTCACATCCCCTGGGGAGTCGCAATCAGTCAGCAACTTTACAATTTCTTTTTTTTTTTTCCTCCATCGCTACCAAACTGTTTCAAAAGCTCTTCCAAACTTTTTGGGCTAATTCCTATTTCCGTTTTAATCACGTTCTTTAATGTGCCTTGCTTCCCAAGTCATCCTAGGCAGTCCTAATTCATGTTAATTTTAGATGTCCAGGTGTCACTCAGTGAGCTGCTGGTTGATGCTTTTGATTAATGAGGCCATCGAACTAAAAATTGATTTTTAATTGGTTGTCAGGTTCTCCTAATGTTTTTTTGTTAGGTCTTGGACCCCTTGTAAGAATTATTCAGCTTATGATTATTTTGCATGTTGGGGGGGGGGGGGGGAATAAGGAATATCAGATTAAGAGAAAATGTAAAAGATTTTAAAGGAATTATTTCTATGCTGAATCACCTTGTGGTCCTCAGGAAGTGGTGGTGATATCTAGATTTCACCAGATAGCATTCTTTACAGCTGTGATTCCCTTTCTGGTAAAAGTGATCAGAGCAGCTAAACAGACACTTAGGTTAGGTTCACACTTATGCGAATTGGATGTGGTTTCCCTGCATCCAATTCGCATGTCAGGAGATTGTGACCCGCTCTTTATGGAGCTGGTTCACACAGCTCCGGAGTGAATTGCACAGGAGCCCTGTGTATCTTCTGGTCTGTTTCAGGTCCAAATTCAGTCAAAATGTGTGAACCCAGTCTTAATCATTTTACAGGCAGTAGAAGGAGGCCCCCTTCCACTGCCGCCATTTCCACAGGGGTGGCTGGGGCCGCTGTTGGCTGTTTGCGTCGGTTGACTATATAGTGTGAAGGAGGACTTTCCATTCCCTGATCATCTCTATGATCATCTCTATCGTGTATGATACCAGAAGCAATGATGATTTTGTCACTTACAGTTTTCAGCTGTTTGTTACCAGCTAAAAAAGCAGCTGATCAAACCAATCTTAGTTTGATCAGCTGCTTTGGAAGGCAGAGGAGAGATTTGGAGTCTAATAGACCCCAGATCTCTCCATAAGGAAAACTGCTCATGCTATCACGAGGGATGTTGTTTAATACCTTGTGATAGCAATAAAGTTGATAAAAAAAAAATGATAGGTACAGTGTAAAAAAAAAAAAAAATTATAAAATAAATTATAAAATAAATACGTAAAAATGTAAAGCTCCCCTGTCCACCTGTGCTCATGTGCAAAACAGAATGTTCACTCCCCTGTGCTCATATGTAAATATGAATGCACACCTAGTGCCCACACACATATGTAAATGGTAATCGCACTACACATGTGAGTTGTTGTCATCAGAATGAGTGCAATAAGTATAGCACCAGACCTCCTGTTTAACTCCAAACTGATAACCTAATAATTTAATAATTATTTAATGTACTGTAGTTTGTCAACATTCCACTGAAGTGTGCAATTTTAAAGCATGGTATGTTAGGTATCTATTTACTTGGTGTAACAAGATATTTTATATTTTACCAAAAATGGAGTGTTATATTGTTGGACGTAAATAAAAATGGCAACTACCACTGTTTTATCTCCCATGGCCTTTGCTTTCAGAAAACATATCATGTTTGTGAGTTCCAAGTAATTTTTTGCATGTTTTTTTACATGTACTGTATGTGAGAAATGTCAGAATTGGTCCAGTTTGGAAGTGGTTAAAGGGGATCTTTTTTCTTCTGAAGTTAATGAATGATTGGTAATATTTTAAATGTGTGCCATGTGATAACTGTATGCCAGTGAAGGGCCTTTGGTATAAAACTTTTATGGTAATTTTTTTACAGAATTTTGTGTTTAGTTAATGAGCTTCTTTAAAGGTATACTTCAGTCAATGTGAATATTTTGATTTTAACTTACCTACTTAGTTGCTGCAGTGATAATCATGGTATTGACCTCCCGTAATTGACTGCTTGCTAAATATATCCCTGTGGTTGCCATTTTAGCCATCTTCTCAATGGCTCAGAAATTTGCAGTACAGTGTGTTCATAGGCACGAGCACCACCCTATAACTCTGATGCTTTACTAACATACAATGTAGCATAAGCCTTCATTTACACTTGTGGTTGCAAGGGGGCATTAAAAACTCACAGCTAAGCAGTGTTTTACCTGCATTTAACAGCTCCCCTTAAGCTGCAAAGTCAGCGGATGGAGGTGTACATATTCGGAGACCACTTTGATTGGCATTGCAGCCTGCCAAAATTCATCTCCACTGTGACGCTTAGCAGGCAGTACCGACCACCAAACATGACCCTTTCAATTGAAAAAAGGGATCATGCCACAAAAAGTGTTGCACATAGTTGCATGGTGGTGCAGGTTTTTAAATCTTAAAACAGGAAGTAAGCTGCAAAGGCAGAGGTGTGGCATAAATGATCCCACGGTTACATTTGGCAGACATTCCTGTCCACTAACCACACCCCATTCAACTTTATGGTCCAAAGCTGCCCTGCAACGCACATTACATGTAGCAAGGTCCCAGGTCTCCTTTAGTCTAATGAGAACCTCCAGAGTTAGGGATAGCTGACATCCTTCGGTGTAGAGTGGGTTACAAGGCATGGTGGGTGTAATGCAAGGTAGATTCATGGGCGCCAGACACTTCTTGAATGCAAAGAGATTTGTTTTCTCTTGAACATAACTGTGGAAGAGAGGGTTTAGGACCAGGACACCCTTTAGTAGATGCAATGCTAATTAGCAGACTCTGAGACTTCTATAGGTAGCCATGCAGGGAAAGGCACACAGCCAGGCACCACATCTGCATATGTAGGTTCGCTGTTTCCTATGGCAACAGTCTTATAATCGTTTCTAACACAAGTTGTAACTAGGGATGAACTTTTAGTTCGAGTCAAACTCATGTTCGCATGTGGCCTGGTACGGTTCAGGAGGGGGGCACTCCCTCTCCCCCCCTCTTTTCCTGCAGCCTGCCGGGTTGCATGCTCGGATAAGGGTCTGGTATGGATTTTGAGGGTGACCCCCACGTCATTTTTTTTTTAAAAATTTGGCGTGGAGTTCCCTTCAGGTCTGGTATGGTTATTAAGGGGGAACCCCACGTCATTTTTTTTAAGGTTCCCCTTAATATCCATACCAGACCTAAAGGGCCTGGTACTTGAACCCCACGCTTTTTTTTTATCAATGACTTTCAATGACTGTTCTCTGTATTATGGGAGCCGACAATTCATTATAGCCGCAAGTGATTTTAAATAGCTTTTTTTCCTGCACAAATTACACTTTGTGCAGGGGCAGTTCTAAGCACAGGAAACATGCGCCCCTTTACATGCATACTATAGACACCCCCAGGTACGAAATTTAAAGGAATATTACACTTTAAGCATTATTAAAATCACTTCTCCTGAAAAAACTGTTGTTTTTAAAACTTTTCTTTGCATTGATACATGTCCCCTGGGACAGGACCCAGGTCCCCAAATACTTTTTATGACAATAACTTGCATATTAGCTTTAAAATTAGCACTTTTGATTTTGAACGTTCGAGTCCCATAGACTTTAATAGGGTTCTAAAGTTCACACAAACTTTAGGTCTGTTCGCAGGTTCTGGTGCGAACCGAACAGGGGGGTGTTCGGCTTATCCCTACTTGTAACAAACTTCTTTATTTCCTTTACTTTCACTCCTTGTAGATGTTCACTCCACTGAGCTCCCAGCCTCTCTCACTAGACTGACTGATCCACTGCCACTGGATCTCCTGAGCTCTTCCAATCTTCACTCTCGGTATCTTCCTCAAGCGTCACCCCCACTTCTCTGCTGGGTCCCTAGCTTGGCACTCCAAATACTTCTTAAGCATCACCCCACTGGCCTGCTTGGTCCCTGGCTTGGCACACAAGGCTGCTCTGCAAGCGTCACCTCTGCTGCCTGGCTCCCTGGCTTGACACCTGCTGAAGTTTCCTGATTCTTCACTGTCCCCGGTTGGTGAGAATACTGCTCCGGTACTTGCTGGTCCCTGCTAATAAAATGGATGGACCCATAGTGGCGACAGCATCCCCTCTACCTCTGACCGCAACAGGTTCTCAGGCCGGCAGAACCGTCACTTCTGGTTGGACTGCAAGCTGCAATCCCAACCCTATGCTGCTCTCTTGCTTCTGGATAGGCCCTCAGACAGTCTAGCAGGCAGATGTCCCCGGGATAGGCCCTCACTCCGGTATAGCAGCCTGGGACAGTACAACACACGTCCGACCAGACAGCTGTCCAGGTGGCACAGAACATTGATCACCTGACTCCATCTAAATATATAGGTTCTCCCAGCATGCCAAGGGATTTAAGAAAACCCCTGCCCATTGGCTGAGATACCCCATATACTCTTAATCTGTCCTTGCATTGCCCATCTGTTATCTAATGCCACCAAGTGCCTGGCCACCTAGTGACAGAAGAGAAAAGTGCAGCAATTCCAGACCTAGGGTGAAATAAATTGATCTCTAACAATCGGCCAAAGCAATTATACCTGGCAAGTAAATTTAGGCGCAATGGTTACACATGGTTGCAGCATAGTGGTACGGCCTTAAAACAGGCAATGACTAGGCAACATAAAGGTATTTATTTGCAAAAGACATATAGACTGTGCACTTTGCAAGTGCAGTTGCTCCAGAGCTTAGTATTTACGATAAAGCTTCCCTTTACAAAGAATACCCAATCACATGCAAGGAAAAAATGCATTTTTGCTTGCCCATGATTGGATGATGGAAATCAGCAGAGCTCATGTCATTTACTAAGTTCTGGAGCAAAAAAAAAACACTGTTCATCAAGCGCTAGAAAATGTGGATCAAAAGATAGTGTGAAACAACCAAGGGGATAGAACTCATCCAGAACCAGAGCAGCTGACCAATAACATTGCAACCACTTGCAAAGTGCACAATCTATTTGCCTTTAGTAAATCATCCCTAATGCCTCCTCACTACCTGTTAAATGCCATCTGAAGAATAATCTGCCACAGGTCACTCTTCAGAGGGCACTAAGGGGGAACGAACCCTAAGGGGAGAGACCTCACAGCACTAAACCACATTACAAAACCTGCAGCTCCAACCTAAATCCCTGGAAGTGACGTGCTACGTCCACTTTAAAGCATGTGCAAAGGCAGAGTGGGAAAAGATTTGAACCCCTGTCGTGTGAACCCCATCTTAGTGCTGTAGATTTCCTGTATCTTCTTTGCCTCCACTTCCTGTCTATATGCACAGCAGTGATGGCTCCATTGCATTTCTCAGTGCAGCTTTTCTAATTGTGAAAACAGTAATGTGTGTTGAAACGGTCACTTTTAGCCTTCATATGAAAAAGGTGTGGCACAATGACAACAAGACAGCACAGTTAGAGGACATTGTCACCCTATACAGGACCTCCACAAGGGATCTTCATGGCAGGATCACCAGCATAGGCATGCGCAAGGGGTATGCCAGGTGTGCCTGGACACACCCTAATCCTGGAGTTGGCAACCAGTCAATCTTTCACAGGTGACAGTAAAGCCGCTATCCTTACTTGCCGACCCCAGAACCTGGACAGGATAGGCGGACAGGATAGGCGGTGGGGAGTGGAAATTAGTGGAACCGATCTGTAGCAGCTGAAAGTAGGCTTCTTCTCGTCTCCCTTTCGCCGACATTCAGCGGCCACAGGAGAAAAATACAGGGGATCGGTACCAATATATGCCACCCCTCTTGTCCCAGTCCTCTTTTTTCTGCTGCCCAGGTCCCCCTATGTGCCCCACCCCCCATTGTTTCAGGATTACCAGTGGGGAAGAGGCCGGTTAATATGTCACAAACGCATATGTGTTTGAGCTTTGAGGTGCACACCCTAATGCCATAGGCTGCTCACATCTATTATTTTAGTAAAAGCTTTAAAAAAAAAATTGATTTTGAAATTAGCATGCTAAAGAGATGTTAATAGTAGGATTTACATATGCGTTAAAACTTGAGTAGGCCTATGGACCTTATCACAGGAAGGTTTCCTGAATACTGTAGTATGTGCTGTTCAGTAACTGCCTAAACTTGTAGCTTGGAGTTATTTTTCACTTTTTCCATTCTCACCAGCTTATAGCAATGATCAGAATATCACTTTTTTCTTATTCTGATTTCATTTCCAAACTTTGGTAATAATAATGATGTACTTAAGTGCAGTCATGCTAATTTGCTCTCAGCTTCCGGGCTCTTTACAATAACAAGACCAGGAACGTGTCTCTGTCAGCAGATTATTACTAAAACAATGTTCAACCACCTCACACAAGAGTAATTTAGGTTGGAACACTTCAATCTCCCCCTACCCTCATTTCTTTGCCAATAGAAACAAATGGAACAGTCCGAGTACATATCCACTGCTGTAATCAATCAATGTTTTCTAATGGCACCAAACGGGGACACAGCATTCTAATTTTCAATTTTTCATCTTGACACCTGATCTCTCTTCATCTTTTCTATATTTATTTATCATTTACACCACAAAAATTAGGTAATGATTATATCTTCCACTGATTTATAGGCAATGCTTAAAGTATGTAGGGAAAATATATATACTGAATTTCAAAAGCCTCTCCAGAATCCAAAATGCTGACTTGCATACAGAACATCACGAGAGAAGTAAAAAATAGGGCTATTCCTGAGACCACCAATTGTTGATCTTTGGTCTGATAGCTTGAGTTTTATACCATCACTCTGTGGGTTCTATTTATACAGCATTCACAGATTGAATTCCTCAGCATTTGCACAACCATCACAATCCCCGTTATGCATGGGTGATTGACCTGTGGCCCTCCAGCTGTTGCGGAACTACAAGTCCCATAAGGCATTGCAAGCCGCTGACAGTTATAAGCATGACTCCCAAAGGCAGAGGCATGATGGGACTTCCAAAAATCCTCTTTATTGAAGCTTTATATGACAGGTGGTCAACAGAGGACAAAGAGGTAGACCCATTTTGCACAAATGTTAGCAGTTAGTCATTGCAATAGAAGTAATGACCCTTGAGGTAATGACTAAGCTCTAACATTTGCTGAAAATTGCGTCACCCTCTTTGTCTCTTGCTCCTTCTGTTGACTACCTGTCATATGAAGCTTCAATAAAGAGTATTTTTGGGAGTGCACTGTCCAGAATCATTGCTTTATGATACACAGCATGCACTAGTGTGTGTGGGGACTAACTGAAGACTCACTCACCTTGAGCAGCTTTTTATTTGTTCCATCTAGTGGCCATAATGCAGTATTTTTCTGAAACACCGGAAACACCGGAATCAAGAAAATACCACATTTTGATCTTTGGATGGAGCTGATGGTCATATGAAATACTCATATTAGACACATTACAGGTATTATTTGTGCGTACATACTGAGGCACTTGCACAGCAATTTTTTTTAAATAGACTCCTTTTGTATATTGTAACTGAATATGTACAGAAGTTTAAACATTCATTTGCACAGAAATGTACTTGTTCAAGATAAATGTTAAATGCTTTTAGCCTATTGTAATGAAAAATATTGTATTCTGTATTTAGTTAATACCTGTAATGATAGTATGCAGTATATCATTTATTTTTATTTTTTATTAAATATGTCTTTATTTGTATGATTACACACATGCAAGGCAAGCTGTTCATTTTTTTTTCATTCATGTGGTTTAAACCTTTCTTTCCAGAACACAACAAAAAAAAAAAAATCTGTTGTATCTGCTTTTATTGTATTAGCTAGAGTCGGGATATTATTTGTTTGTCAGCCAATCAAAAACAACACTATTTAGGACTATTGTCCATTGGGTCTCAACACTGCTTTCCAAATTTACTGCAGAATGAACAGTGTTTTCAACCAGTAAACCGTTTGAAAATCAATGGATCTTCTGGCTGAATGAACAGATAATAAAAACATGTTATGCCTTTGATGGACTGTATCTTATATTTCGTGTTTGCTTTTGCCTATAGTTTCACTCTTTTTTATCTTGAGTTCAGCTTTCAAATGGGTTTCCCTATGACTGAATTCTATAAAATCCAGAAAGCACTAAAGCCAAAGGCAACCACACATTCACTACATTTGGGTAGTTTAGCAATGGCCACCAACTGCTTTTTCTCTTGGGTTTCCTTTTTAGTTACTGACTTTATACAGACTAATTACAATGGACTTCTTTCATTCTATGTGTTTTTTTAAAGGGATCAGTCCTGGGTTGGTAAAACAAACTGAATTTTCTGAAAAGAAAACCCAGCGTGGCCACCATGTTGAATAAATTGCCAAGTTGAAATATTCTCATCTCTACTAGGAAACATTTGATATTCAGGTGTATTGTTAGCACAATAGCTGAAAAACAATTCTTTACAGATCTTTTGCAATGGTAAAGGACTCTACCTGTTGGCCACAGATGGTAAATTTAAATTAGTTATATGAAAGCCGAAGTTTAGTCTGCTTATATTTTGCGCTCCCTGGTCCTTTTTTTACTCTCTCATTGATATGCTAATACAAATTTCTGCTTACATTATATACCTTATTTTTCACCTAGTGACATCATCACTGGGTCTCTGTGATCCTCTAAGTCAGGGGTCTCCAAACTTTTCAAGCAAAGGGCAGGTTTACTGTCCTTCAGAATTTAGGCGGAGCCAGATTCTGACCAGTGGGGGTAGAAAATGCCCCAGGGCCAAGCATCAATGAGAATAAACATAGCCTCAGTGTTGGTGGTCAGTAGGAGGAGGAATAGTGCTCCATCATTGGTATTAGTGAAAGAAATAGTGCCCCAAGGGCTGGACGAAGGCTAGCAAAGGGCCACATCCGGCCCTTGGGCTGCAGTTTGGAGACCTTCGCTCTAAGTAATACAGGCACATCATGGCTGGCTGGGGGGTGGGGGTGGGAGGGAGGAGGCTGGGATCATTCTATAAATAGCTTCCTGAAAACAAGACAGTACCCTGCCTCAGTACTCCACTCAAAAGCCCTCAGCCATGATGCAAGCAGTGTGTAGGCTCTTGGGAGGAGTTATGAAGATATCAGAATGACTTGATGGCTAGATGTCACTCTGGAAGAGTGGGCATCCTAGGCAAACTGAATTTGCATGTAAACTGTCCTATATAATGCCCACATATGATGCTGAGCCTTCATGACTAAGGGCTCTTTCACACACGTGTTGAAAATAGGTGGTTGTGTTGCTTTTTTAACACTTCTCAAACACCTATGAATGCCACTCAATACTGTTACAATAGGGAGCGGATGGAGGTGTTCACACTGCAGCATTACTGTTGCTTTGCGGTGTGGCAAGGCAAAAATACTTCTGCCTGCAGCGTTTGGCAGGCGTTGCCACTTTGAAACAG
Source organism: Lithobates sylvaticus (assembly GCA_028564925.1). Taxonomy (NCBI): domain Eukaryota; kingdom Metazoa; phylum Chordata; class Amphibia; order Anura; family Ranidae; genus Lithobates; species Lithobates sylvaticus. The sequence goes on from CM053032.1 coordinate 62,665,658, forward strand.
CCTCGATTCACTTCTATTGAAACACATCACACCGCACCTTAAACACACTGTAAATGCGCCTATGGCATTTACAGTGCATTTATGGTGTGGTTGCAAAGTGTCTAAAGTGAATATTTCCCATTTTAGCCTTGTAAAAAGAAAAATTAACAAAACACACAGGGCATTTAAGAAGTGTTGCCTGACCCAACATACGTCAAATGAATGAAAGGAGGGAGGCTAGGGAACCTGTACAACGGTGCAAGGCTAAAGGTAAGGTTCAGGAAAATGTATTATAGATTACTGTTAATAAAAAAAAAAAAACGATAGATATATTTTTTTAAATGTAGCACCACAAAAGGCAGAAGGGTTTCAGTTAAATTGTAGGGAACATTATTGGTATTGTGGCCTTTAATTACACCATATGATTATCACATCCAGCTTGAGCTTGAGTTGGTTGTGAAATACTAACTCACTGATCTTTGGCAGCAATGACAGTCTATTCACTTCATATTCTAGTCTTCTGTGTCCTGGAAGAAATATTGGACCTTCACTCAAAAAGTAACACATAGGTAATCATGCCTTGTATCTGATTTCCATATGTTTTAAAAGCTACCTTTGCCTTGATTTACACACCAGGATAAGGATTAGGGATGAGTACATTTATCTAGGTTTGGTGGTTGAAGCATTCACCAAACCCTTTGTAAAGTCCAAAGTTGTGAACTTAATTCTTTCTGAACCCTATTAACGTTTATTGGGAACAAATCTTGAAAATCAATTTTGGCCACTTTCACGGGTAATAGGCAAGGGTTTGTCAAATTAATGGTATGGGGATCTAGACTTCGCCACGAGGAACTAATGCAAAAAAAAAATACTATACAGCAGGGAGAGAGTCCTCCTTTTTATGTAAATTTAAGGGCAGCACAGAAAAACGTGAACATTTTTTTTAGGTAGTTTTGGATGTGTTTTTATCCACCAGTAAAAGGCCTGAATTGACTGGTGGAAGTAGAAGCCACAACAGATCTAAAAGATACAAGAGAGTTTACTCTTGCTGTGGAAACCCTTATGAGTTTCAGTAACATTTTGACTGCTGAAGTCAAATTGAAAAGTACATGTATTTATTATACAAGCATGCAGTTAGACATGCATGCAGGGGGAGCAAAAAGCAATACAGAGTATGATGTTCAAAATGGTTGCTCTGCCTGACTAGGGATTTCTACTACAATTTATCCTGTATGTCCTTAGATGGAAGGGACCTGGCTGTCTAACTTTATTTGAAGTTTCATTCTTGTCTTCATTGAGATGATAATGGGTCATTCGCACAGGGTTGTTATTACCAGAAGTTCCTCTCAGAGAACAATTTTCCAAAAAGACAGAAAGCAATCTCACAGCTGGAGGTATATTGTAATCTAATATATGAAATACAGATGTTACACAATAAGTCTTCTAAATGCAAAATATACATGCAATACCTTTGCTCAATGAAAACCAAACGTCTGATAAACAAAATGGCTGTTCCACTTCCTCCACACTCTTAAAAAAAAATAAACTTAAACTGCCTACAACTTGGCCAGTGGCATAACAGTTTAATAGTATAGTTTGTGAGCTTTTTTTTTTGTAACAACACACCGCATTGTCTGACAAGATTAATAGAGTACACAAAAAACTTAAAACCACAGCCTCAAATTCCCCAAATTCCCTCCCATCCCTGTATTCTCAATTATTCCTAAAAAGCTCAAATTATAGACTTCGGGTATGTGTTTGATAGAAATCAGCTAGCATCGGGACAGCATCAGTGACTGGATCCCCTGCACTGGAGGCATAGTTATAGGGGTAAAACCTATGGATATTGGCTGCCCACCCTTCCACAACACGGGGAAGATCAGGCAACAGTAAATCATGAATCAAAATTGTGCTAGCTGTTAAAGGGAGGAGAAGTGTTGGGGTGCTGGGCTGGGGGAGGTTTTCAGGGGTTTGCAATTGCTCTTGCAGTCTCTGAAGATTCACCTCTTCCTGATACAAAGGGTAAAATCTGGGAGAACTACTGCAACCATCAAAAAGGCAAAAAATTACCCACTTTGAGGAATCACAATTTATTTTTCATATTTCCTGCTAGTGGCTGGATCCCAAGGTAGAGTAGGCATACTGTAGCTGTAGGTGGAAAACAAAAGGGCATAGGCTAGCCACCCTTCCAAGGTGACTGGTTTGACACTTGGCAAATATGCCTGTGTGCCATGTTCACATCATATTGGAGATATTCTGTACCTGTATACAGATATTTGTCTAATTGTGAGTGAGAAATTATTGTTTTTACTATTAAAGTGTTCAGTTTTAATCCATTTGTGCTCACCCCTTTTTTTCCCATTAGCTACTGAATATCTTGATGTTTTGTGGACACTTTCTAGGTAGCTATATATTTTTTCATCTTCTTATTCTGTTATGTCATAATGGTTATTTTTATTTACCTTTTAGTAATGAGATTAAGAGTTACTAAATGTAAAAAAAAATAAGATACCACAAAAGATACAGCAGCGTAAAAATTGGCCAGCAGCATGGGCCGGGCAGAGTGTGATCCCATTGCGGGTGTCTGGAGTGAAGCAAAGCGCCCATGTCCACCTAATTTAAATTACATACAAAACACCTGATCGATGCTAACAGAAAACCAAATTTGGCTCTCACCTAAGCTTTTCAATCCTGGATGATCTAACCATATGTCAATATGATGATCAATGTTTTGTACTATGACCTCTATTTTGATATCTCTGTTATGTTGATTTATTGAAAACCAATACAACTTTAAATATAGAAAAATTTTAAAAAATTGTCCAGCAGCAGGACAGTTTTAATTAGTGATAATAGACCTAACTGGTGTATGCCTAACTTTATAATTATCTGTGGGGATTAGGATACTGTAAATGTAAGTGATATCATGTGAGATGGTTTAGGTGCACACTGTTTGTGCAATACATTTTTTTTTAAAGGATGCAGACTTTAAAGGACAGGCTGTCAGCAACAACTGTTCTAATCATTCCAAATTTAAGTTATCAATAAAAAATAAATGGAAGAGGTCTCATGTAATACAAACAAAGTATTAATGGGCTAGCTATCAATAAGTTGCTGTGAACAGATAATTAAAGTGCAACTTTAAAATCCACAATGAAAATGGGCAGACAGGAAGTTTTTTTTTTTTATGTAGAAGAGACATGCTTTGTCTCTTCTGCATTAAAGCTACTTACCTGCCTGTCCGCCCCTGAACAGTAAGCTGCTCAAGCGCAGCTCACTGCACTATTTTGGCAATGCCGAATCTGATGGAACTCCCTCACATATGCTGAAGTGACAACATCTCAGCCAGGCCAATTCCATCGGCTGGTGATGAAGACCCAGAAGCCAGCCAACCCAAAGATGTCAGCGCCTGGTGGTGAGTTGCAGGGACAGTGTATTGCTGGGTTCTAGGTGAGTAAAGTTCTGCTTTAAGGATTTTGGCATATACAATTCTGTGCACACAGCCAGGGTATATGACAAAATGTACCCCAGCACTGCAATTCATAGAATTTAAGCAAAGTTTATTAAAAATTATGTAAACCTAACTACTAAGGCCTCATGCCCACTGAGTGCTTAGCTAAGGTGCATCAGACGCCAGCATTTTGATACAGGCAGAAGGCACAGACACTCACCCAGCCCCACTGCGGCAGCCTGTAAAACTCTATGACAGGCTGGATGGTGCACAAAATGATTCTAATGTTTAGGGCAGTATGTGCAAGGGATAATTGCCTGGAATGCAAACAGTCTTATAATTCGATTTTTTATTTTATTTTAAGTGACAATTATTTTCAGCTGTGTCCAATGAGAATTCAAAATTACAGTCTCATGGTGTTAAACCTTTATTGACAGAGCTTTATGTGAAAAAGGTGAAGACATTTTTTTTCTGTTGGACCTAACAACAGACCTTGTATAAATTGGAGCTAGATTGACTCGCTGAGCACTGTGCTCTGTTAATTGATCAAGCATTAGTGAAAGATGGGTTTGATGCCTTGTTTATAGAACGTATCAAGTGCTACTGTGTTATCTATGTTTACATGCAAGGAATGATAACCTGGCATGATAAAATGGAGATAATATGCAATCATCCATCATCCAGTCACAATACTAACCCTTTTCCACTTCCCTCCATTCATTTTAAATATCAGACAGACAAGCAGAAGGTTAAGTTATCACACATGACTATCCAGGAAACTACTGTTAAGTGCTAAATGCTGCTAGCGGCAGGTGCCCACACACAGTGTGATTAGGTCATATTAATACACAAGCAACCACTGACCTGTGTATTAATGACCCACAATTTTCAGTGCATATATGTAGTTTAATTTGAAAGTCACCCTTTACCACTGTATATCTAGATTGTGTGTGTGTGTGTGTATATATATACATATTGGGGGTTATTTATGAAAGGTAAATCCACTTTGCACTACAAGTGCAAACTAAAAGGGCAAAGTGCACTTGAAATTGCACTAAAAGTGCACTTGGAAATACAGTCCCTTTAAATCTGAGGGGTAGATCTGAAATGAGGGGAAGCTCTGCTGATTTTATTATCCAATCATGTGCAAGCTAAAATGCTGTTTTTTTATTTTCCTTGCATTTTCCCCTCAGATCTACAGCGACTGCACTTCCAAGTGTACTTTCAGTGCAATTTCAAGTGCAGTAGTGCAAAGTGGATTTGCCTTTAGTAAATAACCCCCATAGTGTCTGAATCTCCAGAATGGGTAGCTCAGGAGAGTATTCCAATCAACCACTTCAGCCCCGGAAGGATTTACCCACTTCCTGACCAGGCCATTTTTTGCGATACGACACTGCATTGCTTTACCTTACATTCGCGCTGTCATGCGACGTTGTACACAAACAAAACATACGTCCTTTTTTCCCCCACAAATAGAGCTTTCTTTTGGTGATATCTGATAACCTCTGCGGTTTTTATTTTTTGCGCTATTAACAAAAGAAAACAGACAATTTAAAAAATATATTTATATATTTTACTTTTTGCTATAATAAATATCCCCCTCCAAAAAAAAACAAAAAAACCCCCAAAAAAAACAAAAAAATAATTTCTTCATCAGTTTAGGCCGATATGTATTCTTCTGCATATTCTTGGTAAAAAAATAAATCACAAAAAGCATATATTGATTGGTTTGCGCAAAAAAATTACTAATTAACTATAAGCGTCTACAAATAGGAAATATATTTATGGCATTTTTATTATTAATTATTTTTTTTTTACTAGTAATGGCGGTGATCAGCGATTTTTAGCGGGACTGCCATGTTGCGGCAGACAGGATAATGGAGAATTAACATTCGTGACGTGGCAAAATTATGAAATCTCGAAATCTCTTCTTCTTTAATGGGATACTATTGAAGCAGCTTTGCTGGTGATACTGATGGAGTTATGGCAAACTGATTTTCAAAGGCTTTTTTTTCTAGTGATATCAAGAATTATTTTTTTTATTTGGGCAAGTTATCACAGCACCATTATCCAGTAGTTTTTCAGATCAAAAATACAACTATGTTGGTGTCCCTTGTCAATTTTACATTTTATTTTTTAAAATATAACTGCCTACTCCCAAACTGTCATTTGAAGCAAAACACATAGCCAAGTATTAATCTGCACATTTTTTTTAATGTGCATTAAAAAAAGAAAACAAATAAAATTAGACGTGCTATCTGCCAATAGAGCTTAACCAAAAAGTGCATTCTATGCATCCAAAAATATAGAAAATATACCAAATCAAATCTCTATTCAACCAAAAAAATAATGTCAAAGCAATAACTCCAAGACTAATATTAAATAACACATTATCTCTGGTTGACGAATGGCCGCTCAGAAATGAACTGAAAAGCACGAAATGAAAAGCACGAGCCGAAAAGCACGAAATGAAAAGCGCAAACTGAAAAGTGCTAAATGAAAAGCGCGAAAAGAAAAGCGCGAATCAACACTCACCAAACTTCTATTAACATGAAAATTAGCACAAGGGGCCCAAAGGGTGGTGCTAAGGAGCTGAAAAACCATGTAGTACATCACTACGTTTGTGATTGTAGGCCAACAATTGTGTGCCGTGGGTATGCAAGTTTGGGCCAACGCCCTTCGGACAAAAATCCACGGTTTTGTTGGCTACCAATCCGATCATGTGAATGAGGCTTAACTCTACACAAAATTAAAAAACAAAAAGTTTTGCTTTTAGTTCTACTTTAAGGACAGGGGGATGGTGGGTTTGCTACACAAAGGAGGGGGACTGCAGAAATTGATATGGTGGATTTACTAAAAGCAAATAGACTTTGCACTCTGCAAGAGCATTTGCTCCAAAGCGTAGTAAATGAGGGGAAGCTCTGTTGACTTCCATCATCCAATCATGCGCACTCTAAAATGCTGTTGTTTTTTTTTTTGCATGTGATTGGGCATTCTTTGCTAATTTTAGGGTATGGTTGAATAAACCCTACAGTAAGTGTTGGTTTGGTCTAGGGCAGGGATATTCAAACTATGGCCCTGCAGTTGTTCAGGAACTACAATTCCCATCATGCCTAGTAATGTGTGTGAATGTCAGTTTTATAATGCCTCATAGTTCCACAACAGCTGGAGAGCCCTCCTGGTCTAAGGAATAAAACACTGGTGCTCATCTAGACTATTGGCCCTGGAGCTTAATGCTAAGGCAAATGCGTCACTCATAGTTATTGATGGCAGTGAGATGATCTGGGCATGTGTGCCACACAACATGGACATCTTGACATTGCTCAAACCAGAAAATACCACAGGAGCATAATAAAACAAGTCTTCATTTTGTAAGCTCAAGAATAAGCAAAGCTAGGTCATGCTGCAAGACCGTGAGCTCAAATGAATGAGTCAAGCAGAATGAATGAAAACAAATTCAAATCTCAGGCAAAATACAAAACTGATTTAAATAATGCAGAAAGACCCAGAAAGAGCTATTCATTTATTATGTCATTGCACTAATGCTGTTCTGCAAAGAGGCATACGTCAAAACATCTGTTCAGTGATATGACACTGTGGTCAAAAGCTACAGGACGTATTAAGTTGTACCTTAAGGTAGTGCAAACAGATTCTGACTAAAGGGGGATATTTTTCATACCTCTTGAATGCTTGCACATGGCAAACAGTTTTAGACAGCAAAGTCATCTGTAAATGTTTTAATCCCTCTTTTATATGAGCCAACTTGTACTCTGGTTTGCTAGGACATTTTTTCAACCAGACCCTCTGTGCCTTTTTTTGGCATGTAAGGGCTATGTCAGAATGTTTAACGACATTGTGTAAAAATGCAATCTGGGGATTTGTATAAGGTGATGAATTGCTAACAGATAAGACAGTAGAACAACATTACTTAATTGGGAAATGTCGTCAGTAATGTATTGGAAACACAACAATTATATCTTTCCTTTTCAGTCTTATTATCATCCTTTTCAACAGCTGACAGCATTTAAAACCAGAGATAAGAGTAGCAACTGTAGAGAAAGCAAACGTATTTTACAGTTTCCAAGACAGAGAGTGAATCTGAAATGTTCAGATGAAAAGAAAAGCTTGGCAAACTATAATGCAAAAGCATATGGAAACACAAGAAGGCAATTTAAAAGATTCACATTTTTATTTTTACAATCATTTTGACTGATAGCAATATACTGTATGAACATACATTTTAGTGCAGATAACTATCGCCATGGTTCTACAGAAGGAAACTGAGATCTCTGATGTCCAAATTAGGGGCACCTTTCTATCAAATCATACAAATGAATGCACATCACATTAATATGTGTTGCCATGAGTTTGGAATAGGTTTGATTGGTAAAACTGCAGGGCAAAGTGCCCATCGGCTTGACTTTTTTCCAGGCAAAAACCAAACCAACCGCAAGTACCTGTTTGCTTTGCATAGTTTGTATCACCAACAAAACCAACAGCAATTCTACTCGCGTGTATACGGGAATGGGTCCAATAGTGACTGTTCCACCGTGCCAGTGGGGAAAATTCCTCTGAAGCCTTGCTGCCCTCTAGGACTGGGGTTGTCCTTACAGCACTGCAGAAATGAATAAAAGAAAGAGGGCAAACTGGCCTAGTGCATTGGAAAAAAGAGTATGGCTGGGAAAACCTCACAGAGAACAGCACCTCATCCCATATATGGTATGCAAATTTTATACCCAAAGGTAGGAGGAGAAAGGGGATTATTGCGGTGCCAGAATTTAATTAAAAATTTAACAGATTCAATTGGTCAAATATATAGAAAAGATTATTAAATTATTGCGGCGCCAGAATTTAATTAAAAATGTAACAGATTCAATTGGTCAAATATATAGAAACGATTATTAAATTATTTAATAATCTTTTCTATATATTTGACCAATTGAATCTGTTAAATTTTTAATTAAATTCTGGCACCACAATAATCCCCTTTCTCCTCCTACCTTTGGGTATAAAATTTGCTGGCCTAGTGCATTATCCAACAAATATTTATTAAAACATAATGAACAAATAATATCTACTTACAAACAAAGGTGATAAAATCGCTCATCAAGCCACACCATGTGGCTGAACACCTGGAACCTCCAGTATGAGGGCTGATGCGGTGTGGTGGCCCGAAACTATAGCATTTTGTATAAGTCCTGGGGGCAACTGAGTACTGGTAGGACCATTTGCCTTATGGGAAAGAGGGCTGCTATAGGTGAAGAAAACAGAAGCTAGCTATAGTGCCTGACTACCTGCATTGGGAGTTAGGCGTGACACTGGGATTAGCGATTGTTGTGACATCTCTTCCCCTATGCATGTGTCATTTCCTCTGTGAAGGGAAGAGTCCAGGATTACACCTAGAACCTTGACATGCGGGGCTGATATTTGTGCCATTGATCTTGACAGATAGATCAGGGGAAGGAGCACGTGGGGGAAGAAAAATTATGAGCTCGGTTTTGGATAGATTGAGTTTGATGAAATGGTGTGACATCCAGACTGACATGTCCGTTAGTAAATGAGTGAGCTAAGGGGTAGAGAGGTAAATTTGGATGTCATCGGCGTAGTGATGGTATTGGAAGCCATGGGAGGTTATTAGCTGACCAAAGGAGGAAGTGTAGATCGTGAATAGGAGAGGTCCAAGAACAGAACCTTGTGGGACCCCAAAAGAGAAGGGAAAAGAAGATGAGGAGGTAAAATTATAAGTAACGCTAAAGGTGCAGTTGGATAAGTAGGAAGAGAACCAGCGAAGAGTACAGTCAAGGAGACTAAAGGCATGGATTTTTTTGAGGAGGAGGCGGTGTTCAACCGTATCATAGGCAGCAGAAAGGTCCAGGAGTAAGAGTACAGGATAGTGTCCATTGGTTTTGGCCATTAGTAGATCGTTTAGTTTTAGGAGGGTGGTTTCTGTTGAAGGTTGAGGGTGAAATCCAGACTGATAAAGTCTGGGCCTGGAAATGGTTGTGTAAGGAACAAGATGTGATCTTCCTTGTCAGCACCCCACCCTTCAAAAGAACCTAATCCCAGGTTCCCTCTGTATGGACTGACAGCCAGAGAGAGATTTTGCTCAAATTAAGGTTTGGGCAGCACCACCAGAAGGGGCAGAGTCCAGACAGTTGTAGCACAGTCAAATCTAGTGCCCAGTAAGGAGTCATGTTATGTTTAAAGATGTTATGCCATTCACCATAAACTACCTCATCGTGTAAAGTAACTTATACAGCAAACACAGTTCTTGAGAAAGAGAAATTGCCTGGTCTGAATTTCTTATGAAGGGAATTAAGTGTAATACTACTGGGTTTATTTAGGGTGTATTCATAAGAACTGGGAGATGAGAGCAAGCCATGTTGAACCCTCTGGGTTAAGGAAAAGAATAACAAGTGCCAACAAGTTAACTCTTGAGCCTATGGGGTTGATTTACTAAAGGCAAATAGACAGTGCACTCTGCAAGTGCAGTTGGTCCACAGCTTAGTAAATAAGCAGAAGCTCTGCTGACTTCCATCATCCAGTCAAGCAAAAAATTATTTTTTTTAGATTTTGTTTTTGCACAAGCCTATTTGCCTTTAGTAAATCAACTCCTATGTATCTACAAGGGAACTTTTTGGACAGCCTTTATGGTTGAAAAACACAAGTGCATATGTTGGCAGGTGACCTGAGGTCCTAGTATTGATGATGGTGCAGCGTAGTATTTCATGCAACTCCCTTAGCAGTAGGGTATCCATGCTGGAGCCCACTACATAATTCCCTAGAGACTAGAGATGGGCGAACGGTTCGGCCCAAGCATAAGTTCGGGCCCAACTTTGGTTGTTCGGACGTTCGGCGAACAACAAACGCTATGCAGTGTTCGTGGCAAATTTGAAAGCCGCGGAACCCCGTTAAAGTCTATGGGACTAACATGAAAAAACAAAAATGCTCATTTTAAAGGCTTATATGCAAGTTATTGTCAGTAAAAGGGGACATGTATCAGTGCAAAAAAGTTTTTTTGGGAGCAGTGATTTTAAAATGCTTAAAGGGAAACAATAAAAATGTAATATTCCTTCAAATACCGTGCCTGGGGGGTGTCTATACTATGCCTGCAAAATGGCGCAGTTTTCCCATGTTTAGAACTGTATGTCATGAAGATCCTGCCAGAAACCTGAACCCTGGCCGTCCTGGTCCACGGGCGCCACTGCGCATGCGCGCCGGTGCACGTGTGCGGCCGCGCACGGGCGCGCGCACAGGTAGACAGGTGCGCGCTCTTGTTGGCGCCAGGTAGCCTATTTAAATCCGGCCAGAGCAGACGGTCCCCGCTGTCTGCTCTACAGCGTTGTGGTGACTGTAACCTGATCCTGATACCTCTGTCCTGTATTGACCCGGCCTGCCTGTGACTATTCATCTATCTGCCTGCACCCGACCTTGGCTTGTTTGTGACCACCCTTCTGCTTAATCCTCTTGTACCTTGCTGCCAGCCTGATATCCGACCCGGCCTGTTCTGATGACCCAGCTTACCTGTACTGATCCAGTCTGCTCTGAAGTCCTGTTTGCTTTGCTGAACCAGCTTACCTGTACTGATCCGGTCTGCTCTGAGGTCCTGTTTGCTTTGCTGAACCAGCTTACCTGCCCTGATCCAGCCTGCTCTGCTATCCAGTCTGCTGTGCCGATCCTGCCTGTCCATCCAGATCCAGCCTGCTCTGCTATCCAGTCTGCTGTGCCGATCCTGCCTGTCCATCCAGATCCAGCCTGCTCTGCTATCCAGTCTGCTGTGCTGATCCTGCCTGTCTATCCAGATCCAGCCTGCTCTGCTATCCAGTCTGCTGTGCTGATCCTGCCTGTCCATCCAGATCCAGCCTGCTCTGCTATCCAATCTGCTGTGCTGACCCTGCCTATCCAGATCCAGCCTGCTCTGCTATCCAGTCTGCTGTGCTGATCCTGCCTGTCCATCCAGATCCAGCCTGCTCTGCTATCCAGTCTGCTGTGCTGATCCTGCCTGTCCATCCAGATCGAGCCTGCTCTGCTATCCAGTCTGCTGTGCCGATCCTGCATGTCCATCCAGATCCAGCCTGCTCTGCTATCCAGTCTGCTGTGCTGATCCTGCCTGTCCATCCAGATCCAGCCTGCTCTGCTATCCAGTCTGCTGTGCTGATTCTGCCTGTCCATCCAGATCCAGCCTGCTCTGCTATCCAGTCTGCTGTGCTGATCCTGTCTGTCTATCCTGACCCAGCCTGCTCTGCTATCCAGTCTGCTGTGCTGATCCAGTTTACCCAACTTGTCCGCTGGGTTGACCCTGTGTCGCTCCACCGGTCTGTTGATCCTGCCAGGCACCCGTGCTCCTCCTCACTCCTGGGTCTCCTGTCACTCTACCAGGGAACCAGGAGTGGGAGACGCAAGGGAGGTCTCTCTCTGCAAACTCGGGCTCGCACCACCAGGTACGTGACACTGTACCTGTCATGAAGATCCTGCCAGAAACTTAAACCCGGGCCGTCCTGGCCCTCAGATTCCACTGCGCATGCACGTGTGCGGCCGCACACAGGGAGACGGGCGCGCGCTCTAGTTAGCGCCAGTCAGCCTATTTAAACTTGGCCTGAACAGACTGTCCCTGCTGTCTGCTCTACAGCGTTGTGGTGTAACTAATCTGATCCTGATTCCTCTGTCCTGTTGACCCGGCCTACCTGTGACTACCCAGCTATCCGCCTGTACCCGACCTCGGCTTGTTGTGACCATCCTCCTGCCTCATCCCTTGTACCTTGATACCAGTCTGATTCCTGACCTGACTTCCTTTGATGAACTTTGATTACCTGTATTGTTCCTGTCCGGTCTGCAGTCTGATCCCTGTAATGAACCTGATCACCTGTACTGCTCCAGTCCGTTCTGAGGTTCTGTTTCCTGCACCAAGTCTGATCACCTGCATTGATCCAGCCTGTGCCAAAGTCCTGCTTCCTGTTTGCCTGTTGAACCAGCTTACCTGTTCAGTTCCGGCCTGCTCTGCTGTCCAGTCTGCTAAGCTGTCCATCCGGACCCATCCTGCTCTGCTGTCCAGCCTGCTAAGCTGTTCGTCCAGATCCAGCCAGCTCTGCCTGCCTGTTTGCCTGTTGAACCAGCTTACCTCTGCTATCCTGTTTGCCTGTTGAACCAGCTTACCTCTGCTATCCTGTTTGCCTGTTGAACCAGCTTACCTGTTCAGTTCCGGCCTGCTCTGCTGTCCAGTCTGCTAAGCTGTCCATCCAGACCCATCCTGCTCTTTTGTCCAGTCTGCTAAGCTGTTTGTCCAGATCCAGCCAGCTCTGCTATCCTGTTTGCCTGTTGAACCAGCTTACCTGTTCAGTTCCGGCCTGCTCTGCTGTCCAGTCTGCTAAGCTGTCCATCTGGACCCATCCTGCTCTGCTGTCCAGTCTGCTAAGCTGTTTGTCCAGATCCAGCCAGCTCTGCTATCCTGTTTGCCTGTTGAACCAGCTTACCTGTTCAGTTCCGGCCTGCTCTGCTGTCCAGTCTGCTAAGCTGTCCATCTGGACCCATCCTGCTCTGCTGTCCAGTCTGCTAAGCTGTTCGTCCAGATCCAGCCAGATCTGCTATCCTGTTTGCCTGTTGAACCAGCTTACCTGTTCAGTTCCGGCCTGCTCTGCTGTCCAGTCTGCTAAGCTGTCCATCCAGACCCATCCTGCTCTGCTGTCCAGTCTGCTAAGCTGTTTGTCCAGATCCAGCCAGCTCTGCTATCCTGTTTGCCCGTAGAACCAGCTCATCCATCTGCATCCAGTCTACTCTGCTATCCAGGCCTCCACCCTGTCCGCTGAGTTGACTTGGTCACTCCACCGGTCTGTTGATCCTGCCAGGCACCCGTGCTCCTCCTCACTCCTGGGTCTCCTGTCCCCATACCAGGGAACCAGGAGTGGGAGACGCAAGGGAGGTCTCTCTCTGCAATATCGGGCTCGCACCACCAGGTACGTGACAGTACCACAGCAAAATTACATTTCTAAAGGAAAAAAAGTAATTGAAAACTGATCGCGGCTTCAGGTCTGCTATGGATATTAAGGGGAACTCTACAAATTTAAAAAATGGCGTAGGGGTCCCCCCAAAATCCACACCAGACCTGATTTTAAGGGGAACCCTGTACCAAAATAAAAAAATGGCATAAGGGTCCCCCCCAAAATCCATACCAGACCCTTATCCGAGCAAGCAGACTGGCAGGCCGCAGGAAAAGAGGGGGGACGAGAGAGCGCCCCCCCTCCTGAACCATACCAGGCCACATGCTCTCAACATGGGGAGGGTGCTTTGGAGTAGCCCCCCAAAGCACCTTGTCCCCATGTTGATAGGAACAAGTGCCTCATCCCCATGACCCTTGCCCTACACCATTTTTTTTTATTTGGTGGAAGGGCCTAGTTTGGATTTTGGGGGGACCCCCACGCAATTTATTTTTTATTTTTGGTTCCCCTTAATATTCACACCAGACCCAAAGGGCCTGGTAATTGACTGGGGGGGAACCGTTTCTTTCAGTGAGTTTTATCTATATTACCTAGACCCAACAATTCATTACAGTTTTAAATGACTTTTTTTCCTTTAGAAATGCAATTTTGCTGTGGTATTGTTCTAAACACGGAAAAAACTACAGGCATATCATAGACACCCCCCAGGCACAATATTTAAAGGACTATTTCATTTTTATTGTTTAACTTTAAGCATTAATAAAATCACTGCTCCCGAAAAAACTGCTGTTTTTAAAACTTTATTTTGCATTGATACATGTGCCCTGGGGTCCCCAAACACGTTTTATGACAATAACTTACATATAAGCCTTTAAAATTAGCAATTCTGATTTTTCATATTCGTGTCCCATAGACTTTAACAGTGTTCGTGTGTTCGCCCAAATTTTATGCCTGTTTGTTCTGGTGCGTACCGAACCGAGGGGTGTTCGGCTTTTTAGACCTTATTAGAGACTAAGCCGGAGCCATGTTGTGCAAGGCCTTGTGAAATAAAGTATGTGGGCTTCCCTTTATAACCCACCCTCTAAATGCTCCCCAGTGCGGCGGAAGGCATGTACACTTACTAGCTTCCAGTAGACAATAAATCCCTCTCCAAATAAATTGGACTGCATAACATCTACTTCAGTGGTTATTTGGGACATGGAGTTACTGTATCTGTGAGCTATAGAACTCTTCTCCCCACAATCACAACATTTACAGCAGAATAATTGTTGCTCTGATAAAACCATGACACTGTTTAAAGGGTAACTCAACCTTCGTGGGGGAAAAAATATAGCAAACTAAAAAAAAATATTATAGCAGATGCAATTGTGATACAAGCCATATTTAATTTAATGTTATTAAAATTTGCTTTTTTTTTTTTTTTTTACCTGCAGCACTGTCATTTTCAGGAAAATTCAATGCAAAATGGCAACCTGAAGGCCTTCTGTACACTTTTGGGTATGGAATACCCTCAGAAATGTAATTCCCTGCCTATGTGATTGGCTCACAGATTTTTCCAGAAGTCTGTACTAACATACATCCTCTGCAACATTAATTTCATCTGAAGATTGTCCTAAAGGGTTAATCACTTCTAAAGACATACAGACCCTGCAACTTTCCTCATTAAGCACTGTAAGTATTCAGAATCAGTATCCAAAAGACATAGAAGAACAAAATATTTTCTTCAAAGCAGAAATTGTCAGCGATCTGCAACAAAAGTAGAATTTTCTTTAAATATATCTGCTAATGCACGTCATGTTTTTAGTGCAGTTGTCCCCAAACTGTGGCCCTTTGCTTGATTTTTTTCTTGCCCTTTGGGCCATAATTCCCCCCAACTGACACCAGTGGAGAGGCACAATTCCTCTCACTAATACCAATGACGGGGCACAATTTTTTCCAATGACACCAACAATGGGGCCCAATGACACCCGATGATGGGGCACTATTCCTTTCAATGAAACTAACAATGGGGCCCAATGACACCCGATGATGGGGCACTATTACTTTCAATGAAACCAACAATGGAGCCCAATGCCACCAATGATGGCGCCCAATTTCTCCCAATGACACAACATTTGGACCCAATGACATCAATGATGAGGCACAATTTCTCCCAATGACACAAACAATGTAGCCTAATGCCACCAATGATGGGGCAAAATTCCTCCCACTGATACCAGTAATGAGGCACAATTTCTCCCAACAATGAGGCCCAATGACACAAATGATGGGGCACAATTCTTCCCAGAGACACCAAGAATGGGGCACAATTACTCCCACTGACACCAATGATGTGGTACAATTTCTCCCAATGATACCAACAATGGGGCACACTGACACCCAATGATGGGGCACAATTTCTCCAAATGACACAAACAATGGGGCCCAATGACACCCAATGATGGGGCACAATTTCTCCCAATGACACAAACAATGGGGCCCAATGACACCAATGATGTGGCACAGTTCTTCCCAGTGACACCAACAATTGGGCACAGTCCCCCCCCTGACACCAATGATGAGGCACCATTGTTTATTTCAGCGGGAGTAATTACTCCCACTGAAACGTTTCCACTCCCATTGGCTACAGTCTGGTCCCCTTAAAGTCTGAATGACAGTAAACTGGCCCTTTGTTTAGAAAGTTTGATGAGAATAATTTGATATTTACAGCAGAGTAATAAATACATCATCCACTGGAGTACTAGACTATAACGCAACACCTGCTAGCTATAAAAAAAAAAGGATAAATATACACCAATCAGCCATAACATTATGACCACTGGTAGGTAAAAAGAATAACATTGATTATCTTGTGACAATGACAACTGAAAGTGGGTGGGATCTACTGGGCAGCAAGTGAACACGTTGTCCTTCAAGTTGACCTGTTTAAAGCAGAAAATAATAAAGTGTGAGCCCCCATTCACACCTATGCGAATTAGATGCGGCTTACACCGCATCCAATTCGCAGGACATTTCAAAATACATTAATATTAATGAGGCTGGTTAACATATCTGCGGTACATTTGCACTCCGCATTGCACAAAAAACGTGTGCGTTTTCTAGGCAGTGCGGTCCGGCTCAGGTGCGAATTCAGGCCCATTATCTTCTATGGGCACGCATCTGATTCGCAGATGTGTGAGCAGGATAAAATACTGATGCAATCCTGAGCTGATACTGTGGCAATCCTGAGCTGATACTGTGGCAATCCTGAGCTGATACTGAGCAAAAACTGACATGAAACGCTGAACAACTGAGTTTTCTCTTTGCAGGGAAACCTGAGCTTCAATTCGCACCGCACATGTGTGAACCCAGGCTAAGGCTTTGAGTGACTTTCACAAGGGCCATATTGTATTGGCTAGATAAGTCAACTCTAATGGCTAGTCAGAGTAACTCTAAAACTGCAGCTCTAGTGAGACATTCCCGGCCTGCAGTGGTCAGGACCTGCCAAAAGTTGTCCAAGGAAGGCAAACTGGTGAACTGGTGATAGGGTCATGGGTGGCCAAGGCATAGAGGAGATACTGCAGCTCAAATTGCTGAAAAAGTTAATGCTAGTTCTGATAGAAAGGTGTCAGAACACACAGTGCATTGGGGTTTGTTGTGCATGTGGTTGCGTAGCTGCAGACTGGTAAGGGTGACAATGCTGACTCATGTCCACAGCCATTAATGCCTGCAGTGGGCATGTGAGCATCAGAATTGGACCACAGAGCAATGAAAGAAGGTAGCCTGGTCTGATGAATCACATTTTTTCTTTTGCTTCATGTGGATGGCCGTGTGTGGGCGTCACTTACCTGGGGAAGAGATGGCACCAGGATGCACTATGGAAAGAAAGCAAGCCGGTAGAGGCAGTGTGATGCTTTGTCTAGTGAAGTCAATGCCTAGGTCAGGGCTGTTTTGGTGGCAAAAGGAGGGCCTACTAAATATTAGATGGGTGGTCAAAAAGTTTTTGTGGGTGTTCGTAATGTTATGACAGATCAGAGTAAAATACTTTAATGCAAATAAAGAAATAATATAGGAAACAAGTACCTTACTTTTAAACTGAATATATAAAGCCACCACTGTGTACACAAGTTGAGCAAGTGCAAGGAAAAAGGTTTCACTAAGGATCAATGCAACATGCAGTAATTCCCTTGTTTGTTTCTTTTAACAAAGGCTCATACTGTATATTGTAGTTTGTTGGACTTCGAGGAGGAAGTAATCACACAAGATATCAAATGTGATATCATTTATTAGTCATAAACTTGTGATAATCTCAATGTTCACATTACGGAACTGCCAGCGATTGCATTGAGATATTTACAGGAATGACTCCTGTGGCTTTAGGGCAAAGGAACAGAGGTTAGAAAAACACTGTAGGATTTACCTGTCAAAGGGAAGAAGTGCCAGTTTATAAGAGACAATTTCACTTAGCTAAAAGGATTCAGAGCAATTTCTAATGTTTGAACATACTTAGATAAATGGTTTCATCAGATGACCTTGGATCCTTTACAAATAGGTGAAGTACAACTCCAGTAGCTCATGTCAGTGAGCATCAAGGCACTTTCAGGACACCTCTTTCTACTCACATGAACTATAACTAGCATATAATTAGCCATGAGTATTTTTAGCCCCTTTCTCCCACCTCCAGACATCTTAATAGGTAAAGGGTAGCGATGCCAGTTGCTCCAGGGTTGGCCTTCTTGTTATCACTCATCCCAGCCAATTTTATTCCCCATTCACATAACATTAGTCTAAAAAAATTAACATTTCTGCTTAGCTGGCACATTGCAAGATATTCTGAACAATATAAGCTGCCTATAGTGCCTGGCAGCAGTAGGGTCATCCCAACCACAAATCTACCTGCATGGAGTTTGCACGTTTTCCTTGTGCTTTCCATGGGCTTCCTCTGTTTTCCTCCCACATTTTAAAAACATGCTGGTATGATATTTGGCTGCAGTCTAAATTGGTCCTTGTGTGTGTATGTAAGAATGTGGATTAGGGACCTTGCATACATTATCAGTGCTATATAAACACCAATAATAAATTATATATATATAAATATATATATATATACTGTGCACACACACACACAGGACTCTGTGCAGGTCAGTCAAGTTGTTCTCTTAAGCAGTATACCCTCCCAGCAGTGATACTTAAACTCCTCCAGGCTTTTCATTTGCCACAGACCCGGGGCTCTGGGAGAGGAGGACAGGGTTAGCTGAGCTTTTGCTTGAACAACTTCATCGCTTCTGCTGTGAACTATGAGGAATTGCTCCACAGTGCCTGCAGCTACAAATTTTAGAGAGGGCTTTGAAAAAAAAAAAAATGAATTTGCTGCTCGTTAAGAATATGAAATTATTCCAACACCCATGTTTATGTCACAGATTTACTTTAAGAAGAAAGTGCAAAGAGTCTGTACCTTGCATTCGCTGACTTTTTGTGGTATTTAAGTTTCCTGGTATTTGCCCAACTTGGGTCAATTTACTCATCTCTAGTGTGTACTTGTGCATACGTTTTCTTTTAGGTTTAACAGTTTTTTTTATCAACAGCCCTGGCTTTCATTTGCAAACACAGCTAAGCATTCTATTTTATTATACAAGTGCAAGGTTAATTGGCCAATTGCTTAAAATTGTCCAAGCTCCCAAAACTCTGGCATGTCACAGACCTTCAAGGACTGACCTGTGCTCTCTTTCTGTTGCTGCAGATCTTCTGGAAGATCACACATGGGTAATATCTGGCCAAAGAATAGAAGAAACTTAATTTTCACTAGGTTCCATGTGGCAACTTAGCCATCTTGTCAATTTTAAAGCATTAATGGATTATGTTGTCACAACCCAAGAATCACTGACCAACAGCAGCCTTGACCTTAACATTCTGCTCCTGACCAGAGTACAAAGACATTTTCTTTTTTTTTGTGATGGTTTTTTAGTCCCTAAGTGAAGCGCTATCTAAATAAAACCTTGCCAGCGTACTACATCAGGCAAATACTTTAAAACTCCAAGCAAATAGCTAAAAACACAACTTAAATACATTTATGGGGGAGGTGTTACATGTCAAAAGATTTGTGATTTTGGCAAGTCATTCCTGAGATTCATATAGCCCTGCTCTGCCTACCTACAAAACTGGCGTGGTAACCTAATTTTTCTCTACTGCAGTTAAAATGTATGTATAGACAATATTTCATTTTGTTTTAGCGTGATAGGCTAAACCACCTGTCAGTCATGTTTTACTGTATGCATCTAATTGGAGGGATTTCTTTTCAATTCCTGTCCAGAAGATGCTACAGAAAGTAAATTAAATCTTTACAAAATAAGAGTAACTCTCCTTCTAGACAATAGTCACCAAAACAGTCATTCTCATTAAAAGATTTCTGCTTTATTCCTGATCCAGTGACAACTCAAAATGTAGGATCTTTTCTCACTTTCATTCCTGGTAACAGTGGTCATCAGAACAAACAGGGACGTTGTTCTCCCTATCTGGGATACAGAGATCAATAAAAACAGAAGTTCTAACACTCCTAGATTGTAAGCTCTAACGAGCAGGGCCTTCTGATTCCTCCCGTAATGAATTGTATTGTAAGTTTACTGTCTGCCCTCATGTTGTAAAGCGTTGCGCAAACTGTTGGAGCTATATAAATCCTGTATTATAATAATAATAATAATAATAACACTTCGCCACTTCATCCAAGATTAGAAAAAAGTTTTACCAACACATATACATTAGGTTACATAGGTTTTAATTAGACAATGAGGAAGAAGCAGCAGCAGACTAAAGAAGCCTTGAGTTCAGCTTTAACCACTTCAATACACTTATACACCTTCCTGCCCAAACCAATTTTCAGCTTTCAGCACTGTCGCATTTTGAATGACTATTGCGTGGTCATGCTACACTGTACCCAAACTAAATTTTTATAATTTTGTTCCCACAAATAGAGCTTTTTTTTGGTGGTATTTGATCACCTCTGGGATTTTTTTTTTCTGCTAAACAAATAAAAAATAATTTTTTTTTGTTTCTGTTACAAAACTTTGTAAATAAGTATGTTTTCTTCCTCACTGATGGGCACTGATGGGGCTGCACTGATGGGCACTGATAAGGCGCCACTGATGCGCACCAATGAGGTGTCACCAATGAGGTGGCACTGATGGGCACTGATGACAGGCACTAATATGCGGCACTGATGGGCACTGATAGGTGGCACTGATATGCAGCACTGATGGGTACACATAGGTGGCACAGATGGGCACTGATCGGCGGCACGGATGGGCACTAATAGGCGGCATGGATGGGCACTGATAGGTGGCATTGATGGGCACTGATAGGTGGCAAGGATGGGCATGGATGGACACTGATAGGTAGCACTGATGTACAGTAATTGATGGTATGGATGGATGCCAATCAGTGCCAAACAATAATGCCTGCCAATCAGTGATGCCCATTGTGGGCACTGATTGGTATCCATTGTGGGCACTGATTGCATGCCTGGTGGTCTAGGGTGGCATACCTGGTGGTGACATCCCTGGTGGTCCTAGCAGCGTCCCTGGTGGTCCTAGTGGCATCCCTGGTGGTCCAGTGTGGGCATTCTTGGGGGGGCTGCACTGATAATCAATCAGCACAGACCCCCTTGTCAGAGGAGCAGCCGATCGGCTCTCCTCTACTCGCGTCTAACAGGTGCGAGTGAGGAAAAGCCAATCAACGGCTCTTCCTGTTTACACTGTGTTCAGCCGTGATTGGATATGGCTGATCACGTGGTAAAGAGTCTCCGCCAGAGACTCTTTACCGAGATCGTTGTAGCGGTGTGTCAGACTGACACAGAGCACCACCAATCGCCACGTGGCGCGTCCCCCCGCGGGCGCGCGGCGGCTGTTATCCTGCTGGGCGTCATATGATGTCCGGTCAGGATATTGAAACCACTTTGCCGCCGTCATTTTGCTATATGGCGGGCGGCAAGTGTTTTTTAAACACAATGTCTTATTAGTCTAGAGTAGCTTTTCTCAACCAGGGTTCCTAGAACACTAGGATTCCTCCAAATCGGGGGTTGGAACTCACGGATCGTGATCCATCTGTTGATTGCAGCCATCTGACAGGTAGATCACAACCCCGACATGCTTCCAGCTCCCGACCATGCATGCCACCTCATATCACTTAGATTAAAGCAGCAATATACAGTACAATATGTAAAGCTGAGGCGGCAGAAAGTACTGAGTAAGGGGCGGGGCCGAACAAGAATTAGAGCCAATTAGTGAGCCACAGGAGTCCCCGCCCAGCCAGCATTGTAAAATCACAAGCTGTGTCTGTAATTTAGGCAGCCTGGTGGGACTCGTGTTGTCGTACAAATAACTGGAGGCTGAAAATGAGTTATAAGGCAGCAAGGGGTTGGTGCCAGCAGGCAGCAGGCTGTAAAGACAGGTCCTTAGTGCTGTACTGAGGCTGTTGCTTACAATACGGGTTTTTGGACCTGCCATAAATCAACATTTATTTTGCATTGAAGTGTCAGCTGTCTGAGAGGAGGGGGTTAATGGCCAAAAAGATATTTAAAGGGCTCCTCCACATTAAGTGCTGATCTAGAGGATCAATACTTATACCCACACCATTCAATAAAGATAAGCTTTATGAGCCCCAATGGAGAATTCTGTCCATTACTTATAATGTTTAACAGTATACCAGCTGTATGGATGTTTGGCCGCCAAAATCCACCACATGTTCCCCACAAGAATTAGTCTCAGACTGTAAGGTACATACAGTACATGACTATACACATAGACTTCACCCCACCATCGTGCTGGGGAAAAGGAAGATTGATGATGTCACATATCACATACAACGCCTTGAAAAAAGTATTCACACCCCTTGAAAATTTCCACATTTTGTCATGTTACAACCAAAACCATAAATGTATTTTATTGGGATTTTATGTGATAGACCAACAGAAAGTGACACATAATTGTGAAGTGAAAGGAAAATGATAAATGGATTTCAATTTTTTTTACAAATAAATATGTCAAAAGTGTGGTGTGCATTTGTATTCAGCCCCCCTGAGTCAATACTTTATAGAACCACCTTTTGCTGCAATACAACTGCAAGTCTTTTTGGGTATGACTCTGCCAGCTTTACACATCTAGAGTGACATTTTTACCCATTCCTATTTGCAAAATAGCTCAAACTCTGTCAGATTGGATGGAGAGCATCTGTGAACAGCAATTTTTAAGTCTTGCTACAGATTCTCAATTGGATTTAGGTCTGGACTTTGTCTGGGCCATTCTAACACATGAATAAGCTTTGATCTAAACAATTCAATTGTAGCTCTGGCTGTATGTTTAGGGTCGTTGTCCTGCTGGAAGGTGAACCTCTGCCCCAGTCTCAAGTCTTTTTCAGACTTTAACAGGTTTTCTTCTAAGATTGCCCTGTATTTTGCTCCATCCATCTTCCCATCAACTCTGACCAGCTTCCCTGTGCCTGCTGAAAGCTAAGCATCTCTACAACATGATGCTTCCACCACCATGTTTCACGGTGGGGATGGTGTGTTCAGGGTAATGTGCAGTGTTAGTTTTCCACCACACATAGCGTTTTGCTTTTATGTCCAAAAAATTAATTTTTTGTCTCATTTCACCAGAGCATCTTCTTCCACATGTTTGCTGTGTCCCCCACATGGCTTCTTGCAAACTGCAAAGGGGACTTCCTTCGGCTGTCTTTCAACAATAACTTTCTTCTTGCCACTCTTCCATAAAGGCCAGAGATGATGCTGTTTGTTCACTAAGGTTCTCTAACAAACTTCTGAGGGCTTCACAGAGTAGCTGTATTTATTCTGAGATTAAATTACACACAGGTGGACTCTATTTACTAAATAGGTGACTTCTGGAGGCAATTGGTTCCACTAGATTTTAGTTAGGGGTATCAGAGAAAAGGGGGCTAAATACAAATGCACGCCACACTTTTTACATATTTATTTGTAAAAATGTTTGAAAATCATTTATAATTTTCCTTCCATTTCCTTCCAATTATGGGCCACTTTGTGTTGGTCTATCACATACAATCCCAATAAAATACATTTACGTTTTTGGTTGTAAAATGACAAAATGTGGAGAATTCCAAGGGGTATGAATACTTTTTCAAGGCACTGTAACCTGCAAAGCTGGAACAGTTGGGCTGTCTTCCAACTGGCATGAAAGGCTTGCTTTAAAAATTCTGTAGATGATTCATTGCAACAGCTTCATCCCATGAATACCTATTTACAACATGCATGCTTTCCCGTAACTTCAAGTGCATCCAAAATGCATGGAGGTTTCTATTTGAATGTTTTCAAAACTATAGATTTCATAAATGCATTATCACGTGATATTGTTATAAGAAAATCCACTTCTATCAAGTGATTTTGCCATCACTGTGGCTGGCCAAATGTGTTACAGACTTGGCCAGCAAGTAACAAAAAAAATGGATAAGCAAGCCTGGTCTGATACATCATAATTTAATTAACAAGCCAGACCTGGAAAATGTTTTTCACTCTAAAGCCTCGTACAAACTACTATATATATTTTTTTTTTCATTCAAACTGCTTGGTTGGAGCTGCTGTACTAACAATATGATGATTATACAGCAATCTCCCCTGCTTAGCGTTTGTGTTCTGACAGGGGGACGGCCCCACCACCAGAACACTGCATCCTATTCGACGGCTATGTGTCTGGTGGGATCTCATTCATTTTAATGCCTCTGTCAATTCTCCTTTTCTGAGTATATTAGGTTTTCTTTTTACTATTTATAAAAAAAGTTTCACAGTAATAAACTAGACTGGTACGCCTTCTTTTTATTTTTGTGTGGTTTGTGTGGTGTGATACCTGTGTTCTTGCATACTATAATGGGGATGGGCTATACCCATGCATTAGCATGTGCTGTGGCAATGCATAGTAAAACATGTGCTCCATTACACATTACCGTATTACATTTATGTAAAAGTGACCTTAAAGAGACCCTGTCACCAGCTTAAAAAAGCAGATAAAAACACAGACAAATATATTTTTTAAAAATTTACGTTTTTTATTGATTTTTCAAAAATACAGAACACAAAAAAAACATAAAGAACATATTTACAATTACAAAAACAAATAAACATACAAAAAAAGAAAACCCCACATACATACACATATATACATTGGTCTCACATGGTATTTATACTAGGTTGATATAAAAAAAAAAAAAACAGTCCCATGGTACATATACAAGCCAAAAATATTTGAATGGTCGTTAATATTTACCCAGTAACTAATGGAAAATGGGCCAAAAGATCATATTCCTCTAATACCCCGTACACACGGTCGGAAATTCCGACCACAAAATCCGTCAGATTTTTTCCGACGGATTTTGTCCAACACTGGTGTGGCATACACACGGTCAGGCAAAGTTGGCGGAAAAATCCGATCATTCTGAACGTGGTGACGGCTTTGGTCTCGTAATTTGATCTGAGCATGCGTGGCACTTTGTCCGTCGGAATTCTCTACACACGATCGGAAAAAGTCCGATTGGATTTTGTTGTCGAAAAATTTGAGAGCAGGATCTCAAATTTTTTCCGTCGGAAATTTCGATGGAAAAAGTCAGATGGAGCCCACACACGGGCGGATTTTCAGACAACATGGTCCGATCGGACATTTTTCGTTGGAATTTCCGACCGTGTTTACGGGGCATAAGAGGCTTCTGAGGCTGTGGAAGGATCCCTCAGCCATTTGGACCAAACCTTTTCATATTTGAGGAGGCAGCCTCTATATTTAATCACCTCTTATTTAGGTCACAGACAAATATGGTAAATGCTTACTTTCAATTCCATAAAAACATTTTTTTATTCACTTGAAGTGTGCTATGAAGTGTTTAATTATTGTCTGTGCTGGCAGCTTCTCTGCCTATCCTCACACTTCCCTACATAACCTTTTTTTTTATCTGCTAGGGGCAGGCAAAAGGGAAATTCTATGGAGGATCATTTGAGTGACAGCTCTAAGTTTGCTAGGGCAGTTGACATCACAGCCAAGATGACGGAGCACCACAGAAGTTTCAGGGCTTTAGGATAATTTTTCAGATGATTAACATGCATAAAATATGTTAAAAGCCCATATAATATTATGGGAAGATTGTTGTTTTAATTAATGTTCTGGTGATGGGGTGTCTTTTTTTATTTAATGAGCACTCTGGTCTGGCCGCACCTAGAGTATGCTTTCCAGTTCTGGGCACCAGTCCTCAGAAAGGATGTACTGGAAATGGAGCGAGTACAAAGAAGGGCAACAAAGCTAATAAAGGGTCTGGAGGATATTAGTTATGAGGAAAGGTTGTGAGCACTGAACTTATTCTCTCTGGAGAAGAGTCGCATGAGAGGGGATATGATTTAAATTTATAAATACTGTACCGTACTGGTGACCCCACAATAGGGTTAAAACTTTTTTGCGGAAGGGAGTTTAACAAGACATGTGGCCACTCATTAAAATTAGAAGAAAAGAGGTTTAACCTTAAACTGCGTAGAGGGTTCTTTACTGTAAGAGCGGCAAGGATGTATAATTCCCTTTCACAGGTGGTGGTCTCAGCGGAGGGCATCAATAGTTTAAAAAAACTATTAGATAAGCACCTTAATGACCGCAACATACAGGGATATACAATGTAATACTGACATATAATCACACACATAGGTTGGACTTGATGGACTTGTGTCTTTTTTAAACCTCACCTACTATGTAACTATGTAACTATGTAACATAATTGGAATTAATCATGTTGGAGTTCAGCTTTAGATTAGTGTTAAGTTGCATCCAGCTACATAAAGTATCTCCTAAAAGTGAGTACACCTCTCACATTTTTGTAAATATTTTATTATATATTTTCATGTGACAACACTGAAGAAATGTAAAGTAGTGAGTGTGCAGCTTGTATAACTGTGTAAATTAGCTGTCCCCTCAAAATAACTCAACACACAGCCATTGGTCTAAACCGCTGGCAACAAAAGTGAGTAGACCCCTAAGTGAAAATGTCCAAATTGGGCTCAAAGTGTCAATATTTTGTGTGGCCACCATTATTTTCCAGCACTGCCTTAACCCTCTTGGGCATGGAGTTCACCAGAAATTCACAGGTTGCCACTGGAGTCCTCTTCCACACCTCCATGACGACATCACGGAGCTGGTGGATGTTAGAGACCTTGCGCTCTATCACCATCAGGGTGAGGATGCTCCACAGAGTCTCAATAGGGTTTAGGTGTGGAGACATGCTTGGCCAGTCCATCACCTTTACCCTCAACTTCTTTAGCAAGGCACTGGTCATCTTGGAGGTGTGCATGGTGTCATTATCATGTTGGAATACTGACCTGAGGCTCAGTCTCTGAAGGGGGGGATCATGCTCTGCTTCAGTATGTCACAGTACATGTTGGCATTCATGGATGCCTCAATGAACTGTAGCTCCCCAGTGCTGACAGCACTCATGCAGCCCCAGACCATGACTCGCCCACCACCATGCTTGACTGTAGACAAGACAAACTTGTCTTTGTACTCCTCACTTGGTTGAGCGACACACGCTTGACACCATCTGAACCAAATAAGTTTATCTTGGTCTCATCAGACCACAGGACATGGTTCCAGTAATCCATGTCCTTAGTCTGCTTGTCTTTAGCAAACTGTTTGGACATTTTCAGGGGTGTACTCACTTTTGTTGGCAGAGTTTTAGACATTAATGGCTGTGTGTTGAGTTATTTTGAGGGGACAGCAAATGTACACTGTAATACAAGCTGTACACTTTACATTGTAGCAAAGTGTAATTTCTTCAGTGTTGTCACATGAAAAGATATAATAAAATATTTACAAAAATGTGAGCGGTGTACTCACTTTTCTAAGATACTGTATATAGAAATAGTTGCATTAATATTATATCAAAATGTGGCTACTGCCTGAAGAGTCTTTTTCTATAATTAGGTAGGGTAGTAATACTTGTTATTGGTTGCAAACATAAGCAAAAGTTTAATGTAGTTTATCATTTCTTTCACAAATATATTACAAAAGTGGTCATCTATTAAATACATCAATGATCACTTTGATCTCATTCACTCTGTTGCCTACTTTCACATATCCCGTAGCAATTTAATATAATCATAATTAGATGTTTCTTAACATTTAGATGACTTTCTACTTTAATAAATGATGCATGCTCTTCTTCCTGGGGCTAAAAGAAGGAAACTAGTTTTGTATATTTGCAAAGTCATCAAAATACCATTTCAGTAAAAAAAAAAAAAATTGTGGTACTTTCTATTACAGTTTGAACATTTACTTCAATTTCATATTTATATAAAACAGCATTAGTAGGAAAAGTGGTGAGATAAAAGTGTGTGGGTACATAAGGGCCCTAGAGGCTATGAGACCCAAAAGTTACAATTACTATTGTAGCCACTGGGGGGAGGAGCTCAACCTAACCATGCAGTGAAATAGAAGAAAGCGGAGGACGAGAGTTTAGAGATATAAAATGGATAAAATGACTGAAGACAGATATTAGGGGCATGATATAAGAAAGAAAAGAGAGGTCAGATAGGATGAGGGAAAATGGAAAGGGAAAAAAGGAGAAGAAAGAAGGGAGAGAAATTGGACAGGAAAAGTAGAAGAGAGAGAAAAGAGAGAATACAGATATATGGGATTGTGGAGGAGAGGGAAAGGCAGAAAGACAAAGACAGAAGATGGGGAAAAGCACAACTTTGTTTACTAGAGAGGTCCCAAGCCCTGTAGCTAGTAGTGTTTTATCCTCTTCTTAAACTCTTTAAATTAGCATTAACCATTTTTAATTCTTATGCTGCTAGCATTATTTAGATAGGAAGGTATATTATATTTACTTGTATAGCATTCTTTTTTTACATTTCTTCAGTTGCTTTCTGGTTTCTCTCCTAGGCTAAAATTATGTCATACGTCCCAAACTCAAACTTGGCCCAAAGAAAAGCAAGAAAAACCCTATTAAGCATGGTCCAAACTTCTCCAGCAGGGAACAAAGTCAATTCCTGATCCCCTGTAAGCAATTACGGCTAACAATCTCTGTTGTTAATGCCTTTAAATGGTAATATCAAGGTATATTGCATGCATTTAAAGAAAAAATATTCCCCTCTGGGCGATCTATGTACATTTCAAGCATTTTAAAAAACGTTGTTTTTTAAAAAACGTTGTTGCAGATTCCTACCTTTTGTTAGTATGAAGAAATCCCGGTGTGTTTGTCTGTGTTCATGTGGTAAGTGAATCTAATGGGAATGGTTTCATAATTATCAACCGGCTGCTGCACCTGCAGGGCTTTGATGAGGAAAATTGCAAGGTTTAGACGTGATTTCCTTTTGGGAGTATCTCACCAAAAATTAATTTTTTTGTTGCAGGGGATATCTGTCTGATATCTGACTTGTATCTTAGTGTAGACTTCTAGGAAAATCAATTAGTCAATCAGACAAGCAAGAACTTATGTTTCTGGGGGGGTGTTCTGTAAACATTCTGTGTACAGAACTCCTTCAGGTAGCCATATTGCATTGCCTTTTACAGAAAATTACGGAGCTGCAGATTGAAAAGGAAAGGTCATTTTTAATAACATTCAATTACAATATGACTTGTGTCGCAATTGTATATGCTATATTATTATTATTATTTTTTTTTTTTTTTGCTTTTTTTCTCTCACAAAAGTGGAGTTATCTTTTAAGAATGCAACAGCTCTTTTTTTTAAATAATCTGCACAACTGGTCAGAATTATTTTTTTGAGGGAGTCTAAAGATCGGCCTTTTCTTCCGATTTGAATTAGAAGGCATTTATTCACTATTTCTGGGCTTAATGGATTACTAAATTCCCTGTAGACCCTCCCTCAAGGTGCTTTAACCATTGACCCATTCAGCCGTGTGGACTCACCACCCATGGTAGATCCATTAGCAGACAAGAGAAAAATAGAAGGTTGGAGGGAATGAGAGAGATGAGAATGAGCGCAAAGAAAGCTATACCTAATTATGAAAGCGAGGGTCTAAAAGAGGTGGAAAAGTAAATAAAAGAGTGGTAAAGGGTAAAATTACATAAAAAAATAACAACAAAGTGGGGAAGTATAAAAAGACGAGGAGAAGGAGGGAAGGTGGGAAGACTTAAATAGAGAAGAAGAGAGAAGGTATAAAAGAAAGGGAAGGAGGGAAAGAGAAACAATTAAGAGATGACAAGGTAGTGGGAAGAAGGGAGAAAGTGAGAGATGAAGGATAAAAAAGAGGAATAAAGGTATAGGCAGATGATCTATTTTTTGTGAGTTACAGTAAGACCCAGCACACCCCACTTACTTTCACAACACGTATCTTGTAGAAACATTTAATGGATTAGATGTAAATGATGAACTTGAGTCAGGGCTAAGCCCAGAAGCCTACTTATGGAAAAGTCATATTGTGGCTAATGCTTACAGCAAGTTCATCTTGATGCTCTGTCACAACATAATGGTCTGTTCTGTCACAGAGGATCAGCAAATGTTGTTTTTCTATATGTTAAGTGCAAGGCCAGGGCTGACATGCCGAGATACGCCTTGGTCCATGGAATGTATGCAAGGAGATGAGGGAGAGGAAAGGTGACAGCTTGGTTCTGATCTTAACCCTTCACCATTTATTTCATGCTCCACCGATTGTCCTCACCCAACATGAGCAGTCTTTCAAACTCTACTCTTTCAAAGAGGTACTACTGCCAAAATATTATCTTTTCCTAAGACCCATCCAACAAAATAATAAACATACGTCAGGGTCAATGGAAAAGATGTGTGTTTCAAGAAAGATTATTATAATCTACTAACATCTATTTTTGAACTTTAGGAACCTCAGCCCATTGAAATGTTAACATCTCATGCCTCACCTACAAATGCAATAATGTTTTCTGCAAACACCAACACTTAATGTCTCTTATTTGCTCCCTTTTGGTCTGTTAAATGTACAGTTGGAAGAATTTAGTTATATCTGTTTGATAAGTGCAACAACATGCCAAAAAACATATGAGCTCCCAAATTTCTGTACATTCTACCTATGCTGCATTCTCATGAGTTAGCAGTTTTCCCAGCTCTTTCTGTGGACTATAGAACACTTTCACTATGATGTGGAGATGTTCTGTATCCCCTACACACTTGCATAGTTATTCATCTCTTAATTCTTAAAGTATTTATATTAGGTTTGGGGGCAGAAATATAGAATAGATGTACCTGCATACAGCAAAGTCCTTTGAGATCTTCTGTAGGAACTATCCATGTAGCTCTCAAAGCAAACTGCTGTAGTCTTGTCCTGGGTTGACAAAACTCCACAGGTAGAGTATGGGGAGTGATCGTAGTCATCCTAGAACAGCAAATGTGTTACTGGTGGGACCACCAGGTGAAAACTGACAAGAAAATAGTGCAGCCACCACATCTAAGACCCAGTAAGCTACAATATATTAAAAGTTTGTTTCCCAGGTATAGATAAGCCTTAAAGTGATAACATGTTATACTTACCTGCTCTGTGTAACAATTTTGCACAGAACAGCCCTGATCCACCTCTTCAGGGGTCCCCCACCGGCGCTCCTGGCTCCTCACTCCTACTGAGTGTCCCAGAGCAAGCTGCTGGCACTGGGGGCAGTTGTGCATGCTCACACCCGAGCCTCCTCTGTGTGTCCATAAGACACACAGAGCGTGGCTCGGCCACACCCTCTGCTCCCTCCTAACTGGCTGTGATTGACAGCAGCGAGAGCCAATGGCTCCCGTGTCTCAGCCAATGAGGAAAGAGAGACTCGGGAGAGCCACTGCTCTCATGCACATCACTGGATCGGGCTTGGGTAAGTATTAAGCGGGCTGAAGGGGGGAGCTGCACACGGAAGGTTTTTTACCTCCACGCATAGAATGCATGAAGGTAAAAAACATCAGAGTTTATAGTCACTTTAAAGGGAAATTATAGGGTTTTAAGAAACATCAATGATAGGATCTTATAATATCAATGTTTTTATTATTATTTCCTGAAAATATTTTCTGAGTAATTTTACATTGTTACTCCCTTGCTATATAACATCATTAATAAGTCATATACAGACTATTAAGCTTGTCCCCCTGAAGTCAGATAGCACTATCTGTCATGTCCATTGGTGAGGTGTGTTGGACATGCATGTAAGGTGCATTGCCACATGATATGGACATTACAACCTTCTTGCTTCTATCAGTGCAACCTCCAGAGTGTACAACCTGATTGGGGGGTCTTTGCTCAGTGGCATCTTACATTCCATTAGCCAGGATAATTGTGTGCCCTCAAGCATAGTACACTGTGCATTATAGTGCCAATTTGGCAGCCCTAAAGAACATAAGTTGTTAACCTAACTATAAATAAAATATTAAGATATGCTTAATAGATAAAGTGAATAATTGTTCACCAAATTATGGTAATAGTCATATCTAACTATACGAGGAAGTAGCAATATTTAGCTATGAGTGCTCTCATAGAGCATACTTTATAATGCTGTGATCATGCAATATACATCATATAATCATGCTGCTTCACGACTTTGCTTTCTTTGCTCCAACATGACAACAAGTTTAAAAAGTACTTATTATTGTCTGAAAGTATTTTGTGCTTACTTCCTCTATGGCATATGAAAGCCTCCGCTCTGACTTCTTTATGCTCCCTCCTTAACTGCTGTACCTAATGTATGTGCTTTTGGTTATCATTTCTGAGCATTTAAAAACCACGTGAAGTCACAGATAAAAGATACACAGTCATACAGACATTATATCTCCATTTCGGTCTTACATCTACTTTTCTGTTATGGCAGTCGCATGCATGTGTCTAAATACGACTGTGCAGTTTAATAGGCACTAAGGCTAGGCATCCTATACTTACTAATCAGTTCTTAGTA
Organism: Lithobates sylvaticus; assembly: GCA_028564925.1. NCBI lineage: Eukaryota > Metazoa > Chordata > Amphibia > Anura > Ranidae > Lithobates > Lithobates sylvaticus. The sequence goes on from CM053032.1 coordinate 62,697,889, forward strand.
ACAAACCTGGTCAGACATGTCCCTCTTGTGCTCTTAGGGCTTATTTACACTAGCTTTGCTCTCTGAAGAGCGATCTGCATTCAGATCACTCTTCATAAAGCATTTGACAAGTGATGAGGAGGCGTTCTATCACCTCCCCATTACCTTTTTTACCACCTTGTACCCAGCACTAGTGTGTTAAAACCCCATGCATTGCACACAATTGTGGGGCACCTGCAGAGTGGCCCTATTCACCTAAATTCTGTACTACGGTGCCACAACTGCATCACTTGAATGGGTCACATGTGGCGGGCCGCAGGCCAAGCGCAATAGGGGGTATAATTCCTGCTGGGGCCACAGCATGTGTACACTCCTGGTTGCTGCCTCTGTAGCTAGAGGGGGTAGCAGTTGGTGTCAGTAAAGATGCAGTTCAACAGCAAGGTTTTACCACCCCCCAACTGCTAGTGTGAACAAACCCTAATAAAAGTGAGTACACTTATAATGAGGGGGATGGCTGTTACTCAGCTATGGCAGTGCAAAGCACATGGGTGGACAAACATAAAGCAGCGTTTTCACCATAAGAAACAGCAGTTGAAGGCATTTCCAAACAAAAAATCTGTCACAAATCATAACATGCAAGAGTAAAGAACTATAAAAACAGAAAAAAATACATATGACTTGAACTAGACTTTAAAGAGTGGAAAAGCTACTCAGTTTGACTTGATGCTGATTTCTCTCCATAGTTAGTGCACAGGACTCCAGGGATGGTTCCTGAATGGCAGGTATATTTCTCCACTATTTGAGTTGTGATACCTTTAAGGGAGACAGCTTGAAATATTGATGTATGTTACAGTATTGATGTTGAGTGCTCATGGGTTCTCACCCATGCAGTATTAGGGGTTTCCGGGGTAGTCTGGTTGGAGAAGTTTTTCAGGACTTTCTTGATTGCTAAGTCCTTATTAGGGACCTAGAATTTTGGAAATTTGGAGAGTTTTTTTGGGGGCGGGGGGGGGGGGGTGGAATCTCCAAACCCTGAATACAGGAACTTTAGTTCTGATGGTTAACCCAGGTACATCAGAGTCCATAAGGAAGAGGACACAGTTGGCACCTGGCTGTGAGACCGAGCTGGACACACATTTTTTTTAGGTGGACCTGGTCTGACAGTCCATAACCCCCTATGGACCAGTCGGGTGTTAACAGACTTGTGTCTGTCTGATCCAGTCCACTAAAAATGGAAAAAGATCCATCCCCATCCATCTAGGCGGATTGGATCGAAGGGTATTTGGGTGTAAACGGATAGTCTGTTTCCTCCTTGTCGCTCATAGAGCAGAGCAGGCTCTGTCCAGGTCTGCTCTGCATAAACTGAGCTGACACAGACCTGTCATCTGCCCGCTTTGCTCTGATCAGCAGGGGATCAGCGAACAGATCCCCTGCTGATCAAAACGGTTGTGCTGCATCTGTCCAGTAAAGAAACATTAACCCCTCTAAGCCTGGTCTGAAGTTATTCAAAGGGGTGCATTTTAGGTCTGGAGTATCTAAAGAACCAGGGCCTGCAAATGCACTATGGGGTATGAAGTAATACCATTACAAAAGGGTTACATGGCAAGGCAAGGCTTTTGAAGACGTCACTGTTTGATGAAGAAACGTGTTAAGCGCCTGTTCCCGTGCGTCACTTAGGGCTCTGTGAGTGGAACACACGCCAGGCTCCAGGCAGCGTCCATCTTTTAAATGCAATAATGGGCCATTTTTCATAGTGTAGCACATTGGATGATTGCAAAAAGGGGCACTTTTTACATTTATTTTAATAAATATATTGAAAAGAATTTTATACTATGAAAGGCTTCCTCTCCATTTTTATTTTTACTTTCATCACATTGCCTGCCTATTAAACCCATTGGAGTAACACCCAGATTACACAGAGGAGCATCTCCCTAAACAACTACAAGCCTTTATGACTTCCCTTGCTCTACAGTAAGGGAGTCATCAACATCTGGTGAGTGCGGGGTGTAAACATTCAGCACGAGTTGGAAAACCAACGGACACTATTCTGTACTACTTCTCCTGGACCTTACTGCTGCCTTTGATACAGTGGACCACCCCTTCCTCCTCAAAAAACTCCACTCTTTTGGTCTCTGTGACTGTATTCTTCACTGGTTCTCATCTTACCTATCCCACCACTTTTGGAAGTTAAATGATTCACTCATCCAAGACTTGGAATCAATTAGCAGGATAGAGCAGGAATTGGTGGCCTTTTTTTACCTTAATGATACGACAGAAGTCTCAAGAGCTACCCTCTGGGAAACACACAAAACTGTAATAAGGGGGATTTTGATTGGGATCTGAGCAGGGAAAAAGAAAGAAAAAAAAGAAAGGGGTGAATGTTACATGTAATGTTAATAAGGTTTGTAAAAGGTCCTATGGACACTACCGTATTTTTGTGTATGCATATAAAAAAATCAAAATAAATAATATATAAAAAAAAAACTATCCCACCGCTCCTTCAGTGTCACTTACATCTCTATTCTCTCCTTTCCTCTTTCTTTCTCGGTCGGGGTCCCCCAAGGTTCTGTTCTTGGACCTCTCCGTTTCTCAATATAAACCTCCTCCCTTTGTCAGTTTATTGCCTCCCATGACTTTCAATATCATCTATGCGGATTACACCCAAATCTATCTCTCCACCCTCCAACTCACTCCATCTGTCTCTTTACTAACAGATATATCAGCCTAGATGTCACATCACTTCCTCAAACTCAACCTATATAAAATTAAGCTCATGATAATCCCCCCCCCCCCCCACGTGCCACTTCCCCTGATTTCTCTGTCAAAATCAACAGCTCAACTATCAACCCATCCCCCCATGCCAACGTGTAATCCTGGACTCAGAACTATCCTTTTGGCCCCACATCCAATCGATGTCCAAAGCTTGCAGTCTCAACCTCCGCAACATCTCAGAGTCCAAGATTCGCCCCTTACTAATCAATGTCACCACAAAGCTTCTAATCCACTCCCTGGTTATCTCTTGCCTCGACTATTGCAACTCCCTCCTCATTGGCTAACCTCTAAATAGGCTATCCCCCCTTCATTCCATCATGAACGCTACTGTCAGGCTCATCCACCTTACAAACTGCTCGGCGTCTGCTACTACTCTCTGCCAATCCCTCCATTGGCTGCCACTCAACCAACAAATCAAATTCAAGATACTAACAGTAACTTACAAAGCCATCCACAACCTGGCCCCCAGCTAGATCTCTAACCTGGTCTCAAAATACCAACCAAATTGTTGTCTTCGCTCCTCCAAAGAACTCCTGCTCTCTAGCTCTGTGTTACTTCATCCCATGCTCGCCTCCAGGACTTCTTCCGAGGCTCTCCCATTCCCTGGAATGCTCTACCCCAAACTGTCCAACTATCTCCTACTTTGTCTACTTTCAGACGATCCCTGAAAACTCATCTCTTCAGAGAAGCCTATCTGGCCTCCACCTAGCAACTGTACATTTATATTCTCCATCAGCACATCCCCCACAGTTATTACCTCTTGTATATCTTTACCCTCCCTCTTAGATTGTAAGCTCTCACGAGCAGGGCCCTACTGTATTAACGTGTATTGTATTTGTACTGTCTACCCTCAAGTTGTAAAGCGATACGTAAACTGTCGGCGCTATATAAATCCTGTATAATAATAATAATAATAATATTCAATACAGGGAATACCTTGGGAACCAGGCACCCAAGCACTCAAGACTGCATAACCCATAAAGACTTTTTGCACTATTTTCACTTTAAGTATTTTGCACAATTGTGTATTATATTTATTTGTATTTACATCTACATTGGCATCCATAGATTGGTATTTGTGATTTTTTAAGGCACGAGTTTGATTTTTTTTATACGGTACAGAAATAGCTGCCTAGCAACTATTTTATATTGGTTTAAATTTCCATTTGGGAATAATAGACAGAAGCTGCATTCACTAAAATCACTGTTTAAATAGGTGCGGGTGTTTTTCCTGTTTACAGTTCACAGAGGAGAGGAGAGTAGTTGCCTATGGGTAACCAAGCAAAGGAACAAGACACCAATCAGTCATTAGGTGTGGTATCTGGTAAGGTGATAGGTCCTACGGTATCCATGGGGACATTGTCTGGCTCCCTCCCCAGCAGTTGGTTTTCCGCAACAACTGGAACCAAACCCGCTTCATGAAGATCCAAGGCCTGGTCACATAGGTATGGAAAGTGAAGGAGTTAATACAAACACACGTAAGGTCCACGTTATGTGCTCGGCAGGACCCCATTCTGTTACTAGAATTGAGGAAACAGAGGTACACTAGACTGGTGGAGTGAGTGGAAGCTCAGCATATCCCTCCTAATGGAACATCTACTAAGTTAGTGTGTAATGACATGGGGCAGCACTTTCAGAGGAACTCTATATTTTACTGCACAGAACATATGCAAAGCTGGAGGATGATAAAAGCCACTGATAGCCACCAAAGTCTAAAATAAAAAGCAGGTTAGGAAATGTTCCTTTATCGCTATCTGCAATGTACCTCTGGTAAATAAATTTAATGTGTTTATCAAGCAATACAGAGGGTCATTTTACAAATCTGGAACAGCCAGAATGTGTAGCAACTGTCAAAGGTAATCACTTGCGCTCTTTTTTACTCCATTGAGCTGTGAGGTAGGCCACTCCAGTTCCACAGCCCTGCTCGGTTTAAGTGCAGGGCGGACATGATGCAGGAGTTGCCTAAAAATAGAGTGTGAGTTCAGAGTTCTGCTAGAGATGAGTTTGGAGGATGGCCAAGCTCATGTCTACTTTAAAATAGTTGCTGAACACTAGGGACACATGGTTAGAGAATGTCTCCACCTGAGAAGCTACATGTGTTGACCAATGCCTAGAAATTTAGGTGAAGAGAATATAACCTTTTCTGGGGTTCTGTGACTATTTAAAACCATTTTCTCTTAAAGAGTAAAAGAAGGTCCTCCTAAAACGCTGTATTTTTATAAACAATCTGCAAGGAAAAGCAATACAGTATATCAAACAAATCAATAAATCAAAACTTTCAAACTTTTACAGAGCATGTTTTTTTAGACATTTTTGATCTGATCATAAAAATGTTTGATAAATGTGATATAAAGTAAATTATTATGTTACATTTTAAAGTCAATTTCTAGAAAGTAAAATCTGCTGAGTCTATAAGAATGTTCACAATAAAAAAACATCACGATTCCCTGGAGTCACCTACTTAATTGCTGCATCGTAAATCAACTTGTAGTTAAGGAATTTGGATTTACCTGTAGAATAATTTGTATGTTTACACCAATAAATTAGCAAATAGTTTGCAATCTTTTGATGTTTAGTTGCAACTGTAGTGAAGTATATAAAGGGCAACAGGCTGGTGCTCTGTCACAGTAGAACAATGCGGTTAATGCTTAGTTCAGCAGTGAAAGGGTGCTGGATCAGATGTAAGACTCAGTGGAGACAGTCGCATGTGGACCCGCAAAAGGATACCAGTGTAGCCAGACAGGGCTCCTATCTCATACATCTGTGTCCTGGTCTATCTGGCCGTAAGGACAGGCAAACTGACCAGGCCATTTCCTCAGAGTGATGAGGATCTGTGTGGAAACAAAATGAGGGAATACGTTGTCTGAGTAGCCAAGAGACTGAGCTTTTGCAGTACATGCAGTGACAGACTGTGGGTCTGAGTGGACCAAAGTTTGCTTTGCATTCTAAATGATGCTGAAAACCTGAAATAAGGAACTTTCTTTTGAATAAAAGTGGGCAGAAAAACCTTTATATGCAAGTTGGTGATTGGACTTGAAGCACTACACTTAATATTAAACCTTCACAAGAGTTTTCCATAACGCCACCTTTATATAAACATACTGTAGGTATACAGTATCTGGCAAAGGATTGTGGGTTCTCTGTAACCAGCAGTAAATGTGGGTTTATTCTAAAGTATAGTTCATTTGTCAACCTCCCAGGTCTCAGAACTTAGTTTTCCCAGCCTGAAGAAAGCTGAAAATACATGCCAGTGACCAAAGTACAGATTTAAACAGAGTTGTAATTCTTGAATCCAGCAATGGTTGGCACAGTTGGAACACAGTTGGAACAGGATCATAAAAAAAGCAGACTTCAAGGGTTTTGATAAACAATTGAAATATGTCAACGGGTAATAGTAAGGAAAGTCCATAGAAAAGGAAAACAGTCCAAGAAGATCAAAAAAAGAACAGCAATCATAATCACAGATTAAGAATAACACTTTATATAGGACCTAAATGCTTAGGCATTTTCCCACTGCATTGAGCAGAATTTATGTGATGATTGGTGATTTCAGAAACAAACGTGATTATATTTTGTCTCCATTTTCAGTAATAGAACTCACTCTCAATTGTAAACTGTTCCAGGTATTCCAAAATGTTGACAGGTAGGTTAGACTACATCCCCTCTACCACCACCAATATCCAACCACTGTTTGCTTTCGTGTGTGTTTGTCTGTGGATCAAGATTTCCTATTAGTAATAGATAAATTAATTATTTTGGTCCAGACTAGTATTGGGCAGTAGGGATGCCTGCAAACGGACCGAAAGTTCGCACGAACGTTAGAACCCTAATAGTTACAATGGAACGCGAACGTTCAAAATCTAAAGTGCTAATTATAATGGCCAATATGCATGTTATTGTTATAAAAAAGGTTTGGGGACCCGGGTCCTGCCCCATGGGACATGTATCAATGCAAAAAGAAGTTTTAAAAACTGACGTTTTTTCTGGAGCAGTGATTTTAATGATGCATAAAGTGAATAAAAAAGTGAAATATTCCTTTAAATATGGTACCTGGGGGGTGTCTGAAGTATGCCTGTGAAGTGACATGTGTTTCCTGTGTTTAGAACTGTCCCTGCACAAAATGACATTTGTAAAGGAAAAAAATAAGCCATTTAAAACTGCTTGCGGCTTTAATGTCATGTCTTGTCCAGGCAATATGGATGAAAATCTTTGAGAAAATGGCATGGCTACCCCATCCCCCACCTACCCCAGCCTATTACCAGCCCCTTTGGGTCTTGTATGGATATTAAGGGGAACCCTGCACCAAAAAAAAACCCTATACCTAAAACCCTATATACTCTGAACCGCAGTATACAGGAGGTGCAAACAAGACAGGGACTGTAGGTATATACTGTATGTATGTATGTATGTATGTATGGACTGTTGGTGTATACTGTGCTGTGCTGGAGGCACACAAAACACACTAACTCCTGCAGATGGCTGTCTTAGGTGACAACAGGGCAGATACAGTGTAAGGTGGTTTAGTGTGCTACTGCTGTGCTATACTCACACAGCACACACACACACTAACTCCTGTAGATGGCTGGATTGGTAGAGAACAGCACTGAGAAGAACACACTATCCCTGCCTATTTTTCCTCTATCCCTACACTTTCCCCACAAGCAAAGGGTGAGAAGAATACACTATTTCTGCCTATTTTTCCTCTTTCCCTACACTTTCCCCACACAGAAATGATTCACATATAGTGTGTACATGTACAGTACACTGTCACTGTTCCTCAAGCCGGAACACACTACACGAGGCCGCCGGCGTGGCGTCCTTATATAGTGTGGGGTGTGTACTAAACCCCCTGAGCTATAATTGCTCTTCTCGCCGCTGGCTCTATGATTGGCCAACCATGCGGGGTCACAGTGCATGCTTGGCCAATCATCAGCCAGCAATGCACTGCGACTGGCACAGTGCATTGTGGACCGTTCGCATTACACAAATTTGATGCGAACGGCCCTCAGAGTTCTGCCCTCGATGAGCGGACAAACGGCCGATGTTCGAATCGAACACCGGGCCCATCCCTATTGGGCAGCTTTCTTACTTCTACCATTACAATGGTGATTGAAATTAGAACATTTATGTACCGTATTTATTTTGGACATCCTGTCAGTGGCCCTGTAGTCCAAGGCTTGTCTCTTCTTATCCAGGCCTGTTACTTCACTAACATACACATTCGGCATATTACATTTTCTGAATCTTCAGACAGTTATCCATGCCAATAGCAGATCAAAGGGAGTTGCCAATATAATACATTTCCAAAAATCTCTCACACTTTTAGGATGCTCTGAATAATGCTAGCCTTGTTAAGGTTTGGTTATAAGTACATTTGAAACTTTGCCAGTCTCACAATCTTGAATAATGGATGTGAAGTCCTTTTAATCAACTATTATACATATAAAAGTATAGTTAAACAATGTAAATTTTGTACACATGAGTATTAAATTACCTTTGCATTTCAACAAAGTGCAAACACATCCCAGTTAATCTTATTAAACAAATCTTTATGCCTAAGAATATTTAAAAAATCTTCTTGTTGATCCAAAGCAGTCCAAACATTAGCTGGGCTTTAACCTCCTAATTCTCAGTCTCATGCGTATCTGCTTCTCTTAGTTATTACAACTTTGCTAAACAATCGTGTTTCTCAGCCCTTGTTTGCAGGCCACCATCCAAAATGTATTAAACATAAGATTATTAGATGACCAAAGAGGTCTTTATAAAGTTCTTTTTTGGTTTATCTTCAATGTTAACCTTGTGCTGATATATTACCTTAACTACAAATGTTTGCCTTGAACATCTTTCTAATTTTACCAGACAGCCACTAAGGAAGATGAACTGTAGGTAAACATGAACAATGCAATTCCGTGCTTGTTATTATTCTGAGGTTTAAAGCTCATATTTAAATTATTTTTCTATCCTACTATTTAAAAATTACAGGCAACAAAGTTGCTAAAATGCTACTGGAAACATTGTAACTGTACAATGAATGTCCATTCTTTTCACCTTTAATCTGAGTTGTTTATTATCTATTGCAGTTTAACATGCATTTAAGTGTACTTCTAGTAGGACTGCAACTATTCATTGAGTTTTTCTGAAAGCAATAGCAGAAAGTGCGTGGAACGAGCTAGCCAGCCACCAGAAATCAATGGATACCAGCATTCCTAAACATTTAGTAAGGAGAACATCATGTACAGCTCATCCTGCCTCAGCCACTGTCGGAAAGGGAGGCCAACCTATGGCCCTAAAATTGTATTCTTAGTTATTGTTGCTGCTACCCTTCCCCTCTTGTTCCTGGAGAAAGATTCAGAGAAAAATTGCCAATGAGGACTGAAGTGGCATTGAAATGAGTCTCCCACAAATTTGGGCCCCCTTTGCAGTATCCCGGGTGGCAGTATTTTTTCCAGCTGCCAATATTGGTGCACAGTTTGTGTTGCCATACCTGTTATGGGTGAGCTCAAGATTTGGTCTGAACACAAGTTCAACTGAACTTTGGCTGTTTGCTTGTTACCCGTTCAGCAGGAGCCAAACATCATGTCTAATAGTGCTATTACTACAGTGTTGTCATTGATCATACAATGTATTGTCATGTCCATAGGCTTAAAAATCCCCTTAGCTGAATGTCCAAAACATACCTAGCCAGGAGGGACATTTAGGAGCATGCTAATTGGTCAGCACCGTCACATGGGCAGTGCTGACCAATCAGCAGCCGCATAGCCCTTCCTGTCAGCTATGAAGAAGACGTGTGGATGCCAAGGGGTTTTCTAAGCCCCAGAGTCCTGCCGCAGATATACCGGGGCTCAGAACGGGAGATTGCTGTGATCCAGGTCAGTGGGACCCTGCACACTATTATACTACAAGTATGCAGTGAAGTGCTGTGCAATCAGAAAAAAAAGGAAAGTAAATTAAATATACCCCTTCCAAAAACATAAACACTAAGATGTGCATTTATGAAACAGTGAAAAGATTTCACTGCTCCATTCTCTCGCATTCTCAGAGGAGATCGTTCTCCTCTGGATGCCAGTTTATGAAGCAGTGTAGATCGCATCTCCTATGGAGGAGTGAAGCGATCTACAAATGATTCAAACAGTGGAGAACGCTCCTTGATACTGGAATCTCGTGAGACTTTACGAGATTAGAGTACCAGAAATTCACTGAAAGACAGAGATGTCCGTTTATTAAGCAGTGATAAATTATCACTGCTCAGTACATGGACCTCTGAGCTGGTGAATCGGGGAGGGTGAATTCTGACTCAGATCGCCAGTGAAGTACTGAGATCGCAACTTCATAAACTGTTTGTTCCTATGTCAATCAATGACAGGTTCTCAGTGTGTGGAGATGATGTGATGTTCTACCCCGATCTCTGTTTCATAAACTGTTAATGGACTGTGATCAGCGGTGATCCTTGGTATCACCACGGATCACAGTTTCATAAATGGACACCTAAATCCCAAACCATTTTTAACAACAATAAAACAAAACAAAAGATTGCAAGGGGCCCAGCAGCTAAACAACAACTACAGTTGCTGCTGATAAACACAAAAATGTAGTCCTAAAAAGGTCTTTTTGGGTGTTGCTGCTATATTATATTCAAGCTAAATGAAAAAGATAAAAATCAAATACACATCCAAAATATGTGATGTCTCTGAAGCTGTCAATGAAAATTGCACCATTCCATAACCCCACATACAGTTTGCTATGTATGTATTTAAGGAGAAATTCAGTTTTTTTCATGTTGACCTTCTCCCTGCTATATGGTATTTTAAAGCTTTTTATCTTACTTCGTTAAACATGCCTATCTCTCCATGTTTTTTTTTTTGGTTTGTTTTTTGACAATAGCTTGCCTATTAAACTTGAAACTGCTGCTAAGTTTAGGTTTTGTTTAGTTTAGGTTTTGTGAACTTCAAACATGTTTAGATGTACCTCCATGTGCATTGCACTAAAAAAAATAGAAACTCAATACCAGTAGTTCCCCTAAATCTTCTAAAACAGCACATTACAATTGTAATATTTAATAAAAAAAAAAAAAAAAAGGAATATTCACATTATTTAGAGATTTAAAAGTATTTTAAGTAAGGATTGGTTGTAGTAATGTTGTGAGCAACAAATTGTTTCAAAACTTTGAGCACACCTTCATTTTAATAGGATGTTCATCATGCTAACCTCATTTGCAAGAAGATTTAATTAGTGGTTGTCAGCACATTTTTCAATTGACTAAAACGTTATAATGATAGATCTCTCCTACAGAATGACATCATTTTTCCACCTGCTCAGTTTCTTTTCAGGTCCTATCAAAATGTGTAAAGCAAAGAAGAAAAAAAAAAAGTTTACACCCAGTTCCTGCCAAAGCAAGCTTAGTAACAAAATATACAAAGGGCCGCCCTTTACCATAGTACCTGGATCACACAACCTTCCTGTAATCCAGCTAAGATTTTTATTTGTTTACTGAGCTTAAAATAATAGATTCCAGCTTTATCTCCTTCTAGGGAAAGATTTGTCTATTAGCAACCAAAAATTATTACTCAGTTGTTAAGTAATAACTGCTTTACACAGTAACTCTATTTGATTGAAATACCTATTTTATGGTTCAAAAAATATGTTAAAGCCCAACTCTAGTCACAGCTATTTTTACCTTTAATTTTTATATTAATACTTTCTTTTTATTACTTCAAAAGCTGGAAGTGCAGCCATCTTCTGTACATATCAGGAGCTCTCAGCAGAAATCAGGGAGCCCTCGATGAAATAAAAAATATGAAAAGATTACTAGAAAAACTAAGGAGTTGGCATTTAAAGTCTATATGTAGCCCAATGTTTTGAAGAGAAGGATGAAAACCCCTACTATCAGGGTTAAGACATGGGGTGAGCCGAGTGTTTGGTTCACTTTGACAAAAGTTGGTGAAATTTGAATTCCATTTGAACACCATTAAAATCAATGGGAGCCGTATCTTAGAAATCAGTAATGGTCATTTTCTGGGTTAATACATACCTCCCTACTTTCTGAGATGGGAACAAGAGACATCTGTTAGCAAAGGTATGTAGGCACAGGACACCCCCTCACCATGCACCCTTAAAAAAGAATTATAGAAGAAAATGATTGGTGATTTTTTTTTAAACCACTACTTATATATTGGCTTATGAAATTTACAAATGCAACAATTTAGAAATTTGATGAAAGGTCAAGAGCACTTTTTGGATAGATACATAATGCATTTTATATACAGCTATATAGATCATATCTAAATAAGGGACAAATGAGGAGGAAAGAGGGACAGAGGGACTTTGTTCCAAATGAGGGTCAGTCCCTCAAAATCAGGAACAGTTGGCTATGGTTATTAGACAAAGGATTGTCAAGCAAAGTGCATGGGAAGCTGGACAGTGGGCTAGGCGACATGTACCAATGAATAAATAAAATTTGAATTTATCAAAGGGGAGAGGGAGTAATTTCAGGTGGTTTAAAGGTAGACCCTTTAAAATGCAAAAATCCTTCAAATTACATGCTTAGGGGAAACCTTAAAGCTGAAGGTGGTTTGACAGAATGTTAAAATTCCCAGGGACAGCGTCAGCAATAGTGTATATCAGCTCATCAATATAATCCAACACTGAAAATGCCAAATCCATTTCACATGTTCATTGTCATGGGAAGTAGCCACCCAGGTATAACATGGCTGACGCTTTTTAAGGGGAGTACCCTCTGCATCAGAGCCAAAAGAGTTACTACATGTGACATGACTTATATATTATCTATTACTAAATATATTATCTCAAAATGCTAAACGAGAACCTTCTGCTCCACCCACCTCCCATGTGGATTGGATTACATATTGGGTCATGTGATAACAACCATATTTACACAGAACAAAGCCATAACAATAGTAAACAAAAAACATTCATGCATGAATACCAAACATGTATATGTGTGTATGTATGTACAGACATGGACCATCCATGTGAGCACCTCCATAGTAAGCCAGATGACTTGCATCCCCTAAAAAATACATACTGGGCTGTTGACCTCTAAAATCTTTATTTCTGATTTATTAATCCCAACATATGATATGGGTTAAATGAGAGTTCTATTGACCAGTAGCAAGAGCTTTAAATATAATAACATTTATTAAAAGGAGTTGAAAGTCTAGCTAATACAAAAATCTCTATCTATGGTCTTACATCAAGGAAGAAAATACTAGGTTGAAATAAAATATTTACATGAAGGAATACAGAGTATATTGTTTAAGACAGTGATCTACAGGCATATTTAGTTACAAGTAACAGGGCACAACACCTTTCCTATAATTACCCATCTTTACCAAGGTTCCATTCTGATGGCTGGTTTCCCAGAAAGAGAGATGTTACCTCCCCTGTGCTCTGAGTATATGCCTTCATGCTGATGCCCCATAGGCTGGCCTAGCTTGGATCATGTTTGGAGGGCTTACTACATAAGTCGGCCCCCTTTCATGCAAATCCTTGTGGCTATTTCTGGGCAGGAGATGTAATTGAATTAGCCCAGAATCCTAGATATTGATTAGGGTTGTGCTCTCCTGATTGTCTACCCCAGCCTGGGGTCCTTTGAAGTGAGTAGGTGTAAAATAATGGAATTGGCTCTCCATTGTTTGTATATACAAGCCTCGGCCCCACATTGTCTGCTCTTAACAAGCGCTTGGGGAAGGCCTTTTGCCCAGCTTTCATTGATTCAAGCTAAATGAGATACATTAATAATTACAATATTTTCCAGATCTTAATGGAGATTTCACACAAACTCATAAGGCAACAGGGCCAGTGGCAGAGAAAACCATTCTCCACATCCATATAGTGCTAAAAAAAATCATGCTGGATTTACACATTGAATGAACTAAATGAACTACTAAACTCTGTGCATTACTGTGGGCACTTAGGGTTTGATTTACTAAAAATAGAGCGTGAAAAATCTGGTGCAACTGTCCATGGTAGCCAGTCAGCTTCGAACTTCATCTTGTTCAATTAAGCTTTGCCAAAAAAACATTGGAAGCTGATTGGTTTCTATGCAGAGCTGCACCAGATTTTGCACTCTCCAGTTTTAGTAACCAACCCCTTAGTGTCCAAGATTTCGTCTGGAACAGATGCCACTACCCGAACTGGAAGCTTCCTGAGGACGCAAGAGTGTTTGCGAAATGCATAGAGGCTGCTAAAACACGGACTACGTCACTTCCGGTTAAACAAAAGGAGGCTTGGGACGCACGCTGACATAGGAGAGACAGGCAATACCCTCAGCCATCTGTACCCATTCGAGCGGCTGGATAAGTTTGGTGCCAACTGATAGGCACTTAAAAATGTGAGTGAACCCATTTGTTTTTACCTTTTTATAAATAAAAGCACAGACATACTGCGCAATGATCGTTGTTCATTTTTTATGAGGTTGGACATTGGTAAATCTGTATAATGGAAACAGCATAGACCTGAGAGGAGTGGAGTGGTTATCCCTACTAATGAACCAAAGGCATTCATTATATTAACATCTGGTGAGTGGCCAATTCTTATGGTGGTGGTGGTGTCGTCACTATAGTGGTGAATAAAGGAAGCACGGACACAAGAATTAGGAGGATTGAAACACTTTTATGCTGAAGATTGCTTTCTCAGCACCAGCAGAAATTACTACGGACATTTATTGTTTTTGGTTTCGTTTGGTTTGTTTTGCCTAAATTAATTTGTTTTTTTTTGGCACGCAATAATTAATATTGGAAGTCACGGGTGAACAGCAGAAGTATTGATTTTTATTATTTATTATTATTACTTCTATTATCACTAATGTATACAAACTTATAAATTTATTGTGGTATATTTAAATGCATATTTAGCTTGAAGCACTTTAAAAACATATAATACAAGGGGTAGCGCAGTCAACACATATATATTTTTTATATATTTTTTTTCATACTTTTTTACAGGTTTTAATTTTAGTAGAACCTTATTTAACTGCAGCACACCACACAAATTCACACATCTTCACAAATTTGGATGGTTTGATTATAATATTATTTTAATTTGCGCCGGTAGACACTTATTTTAGAATTTACAAAGATTTGCATTAACTACTTCAATACCGGCGTATTGTCATATGGCGCCCGCAGATGGGATCTCCCATCCTGGGCGGGCATCATATGAAGTCCTTTCATTCCCTTGGGATCCGGTGCGCACGCCCGGCAGCCATGATGTCCGCCGGGCACCCGCGATTGCCCGGGAACACAGCAGGACCGTGGATCTGTGTGTGTAAACACACAGATCCATGTCCTGTCAGAGGAGAGGAGACCGATGGTGTGTCCCAGTACAGAGGAACACCGATCAGTCTCCTCCCCTTGTGAACCCCCTCCCCCCACAGTTAGAATCACTCCCAGGGAACATAATTAACCTGTGCAGCGCCCCCTAGTGTTAACCCCTTCCCTGCCAGTCATGTTTACACAGTAATCAGTGCAATTTTATAGCACTGATCGCTGTGTAAATGTGAATGGTCCCAAAAATGTGTCAAAAGTGTCTGATGTGTCGCAGTCACGAAAGAAATCGCAGATCGCTGCCATTACTAGTAAAAAAAAAATGCCATAAATCTATCCCTATTTTGTAAACGCTATAACTTTTGCGCAAACCAAACAATATACGCTTATTGTGATTTTTTTTACCAAAAATATGTAGAAGAATACGTATCGGGCTAAACTGAGGAAAACATTTTTTTTTTTTAAAATGGGATATTTATTATAGCAAAAAGTAAAAAATATTGTGTTTTTTTCAAAATTGTCGCTCTTCTTTTGTTTATAGCGCAAAAAATAAAAAATGCAGAGGTGATCAAATACCACCAAAATAAAGCTCTATTTGTGGGAAAATAAGGACGTCAATTTTGTTTGGGTGCAACGTCACACGACCGCGCAATTGTCAGTTAAAGCGACGCAGTGCCGAATCGCAAAAAGTGCTCTGGTAAGGAAGGGGGTAAAATCCTCTGGGGCTGAAGTGGTTAAAGGGGGCTGACTTATGCAAAATATAGGGCTTGGAGATGTAGCCAATCCTTAACCAGGAATAGGGAGGCCCACCAATCAGAGCCACGCCATTCCAACCAATGAGGCATCAGCCTGTAATGATATACACAGACTAGATGGTAGGGGAGAGCTGACACTCTCTGGTAGAGCGGTCACCCGAATGGAGCTTTGTGGGCCATAGCCTGGTAACTATGAAGTGTCGGCCTTGTACTTGTAACTAAATATGTTTGTCTTATGTCTTTTCTGTCCTCCTGTTTGTAGATTAATGTTTTAAGGAATATACTCTGTATTCCTTCATGAACTCCATGATTTTTACCCTTTTTCTGTACAAATAGATAGATTGCTGTGTATTAGTTTAGACCTGCTTACTACTTCCCAATCATTTTTTGTTACTCTTTCACTCTTTCACTCATGGTCAAAAAACTCTCATTTAACCCAAATCATATCTGAGAGATAATAAATCTCAAATATAGTAAACGGGTAACATAATTGGCGAGCTACGTACTAGGGACCGGACTGAAAGTATTTAATATAATACTGATATTTGTTTAATGCAGATTAAGGTTATTGGGGTGAATTTAAACAGTCAGTTTTTTCCAGTAGTTTGGAGGTCACAGCAATTTTATCTAGGAAAGGAATATAAAGGTACTTTTTTTTTTGTTTTATTAGTGGGTATTAGAATAACTCTAAGAAATAGGGAGGATACCGCACAGATTTTGTTTTGTTTAATATCCCGCAATTATAGTGAAAAAAATATATATTGGATGAACCATTAAAAAACGGTAAATTTAATGGAGAGGCTATATTGAGCGGGAAAATTTGTTTTCATTTGTGCTTACCAAGCATTATTTCTCTCTAATCATTGTTTGAGTTTGCTTTATGGTGAGTATATATGTGTTTTATTGGAAATACACTGAGAGAGTGTGGTCTTTGTTGGTCTGTCAAAAAGGTTCAACAGGTTTTTGTTTTTTAGTTAGATTTTGTGTCCACTGAAGGCACTGTATTTGTGTAGGACATTGAAACTAGCTACAAGAGAATTGTTTGTGGTTGTTTTTGGTGGGAATTTACAAACCGTAATATTGTCATTGTTGTCAGAGAAAAATTCCACTTTAAAGTAATAAACTGTGGAAGTTTGGTTACTGAATTTAATATCTGATAACGATTATAGAGTGTACATTTATAAGGTACATTTAGCATTCTGTATTATACCTTGAAATTTTGTTAAGGATAAACCCTTCCAATAATTTGATAAGCTGGATTTGTGGTAGATTGTTTTTTGTATGTTAAACAGAAGTGGGTGTAGTAGTTATTGGTCTAAATATGGCTATGTTTACCTTTCTATCATCTACCTAGAGGGTTACCCTATTGTTCCTTGTGTGCTTATCTCAGCACTATTGTTAGTTGTCTGTATACTGTACATAAGATATCTCTATCTCTATTGTTCAGCATGTCTCCTCTATCTTTTGTTTCTGGTGTAGACTCTATTCTGTGAAGATACTAGTGTTATTTTAATGTTTGTGTCTCCACTCTTGTGCATATTCTACATGGTAGACTACTGTGTCAGAAGTCTGTTCTGTGGTGTATTGTTGTATCTTCACTGAATTTGTTGTACATCATGGAGAAATTGATGGCTAGGAAGTTAAAAACAGCTCTGAAATAATAAGAGCAATGCAGTAATCTAAAAGCCCATGGCACCAGGCACAAGAGTATGTAAATGTAAAGCTTACAGAGAAAACATACAGCAAATGTGAGAGTTATGCCGCATACACACGATCGCACATTCCGACAACAAAATCCATGGGATGATGGCTCAAACTTGTCTTGCATACACATGGTCACACAAAGTTGGTCGGAAATTCCGAACATCAAGAATGCGATGACATACAACACGTACGACGAGCCGAGAAAAACTAAGTTCAATAGCCAGTGCTGCTCTTCTGCTTGATTCAGAGCATGCGTGGCACTTTGTGCGTCGGAATTGTGTACACACGATCGGAATTTACGGATTTTGTCATCGGAAAATTTGAGAACCAGATCTCAAATTTAGTGCGCCAGAAATTCCGATGGAAACTGTCCGATGGAGCCTATACATGGTTGGAATTTCCAACAACAAGCTCCGATCGCACATTTGCCATCGGAAAGTCCGACCGTGTGTACACGGCATAAGACTGCACTAATTTTTGCTGCTTGCTGGTTGGCTAACAATTAGTAACAGTTATTGTTGCAAAACATATCTCTTAAGGAGGATCTGGAAATAGCTAAAAGTAATATCATATATCATAAAAGTTTCTATGGCAAATTTGAATGCTAGCCACCAGCAACCAACAATAGACAACCAACAGGAGCAGGGAGAGGTTGATTAGTTGGCACGTGGGCTGAAGGAGGCAGAGAGTAAATGTAAACAATTGCCTACATCTTCCAGGGCAGGGCAGCTTGTGCAATCTCCACATACCATAGATAGTAATGCAATGGGTTTGAGTATTTATAGATGCAACAGGAAATTATCTCCATCTGGAGGATGTGGTAGTTTCAACAACTCATTGAAAGGAGGGAGCTCTTTTGAAAGTGTCCCTTTATCTCATATATAGATGGGAAAAGCTGTTAATCAGGTTTTAGCCATTGAATATTCTTAGTCTAAAACCACACCAGTTGTTAACCACTAGGCATCCGTGCTATAGCCGTAAGCACGGTGCCCAATTGCCGGGAGGGCATCCCTGGACGTCCTCCTGTTTACTTCCCCGATGCGTGCGGGTGCGCATCAGGGAAATTCTGTGTTGGCCGTGTCCCTTGGACACAGCCAATCACAGATCGTGCTAAATGGCCAATCACAGCGGCCATTTAGCACTCGATTTGAGTGTCCAATGAGAGATGATCTCATATGTAAACATATGAGATCATCTCTCATCGCCGGCTCTCTCTCCTCACACAGAGACAGCGTGTGAGGAGGGAGAGCGACCTGCTGCAGCGTGAGTGTAAAAAAACAAAACAATAGAAAATACAGTGCCCACAGTACCTGTCAGTGCCATCTGTCCCCAGTGCCACCTGTCAGTGCCATCTGTCCCCAGTGCCACCTATCATTGCCAACTGTCCCATATAAGTGCCATCTGTCATCAGTGCCACATCAGTGTCACGTGTCATCAGTGCCACATATTAGTGCCATCTTTTATCAGTGCCACCTATTAGTGCCATCTGTCATCAGTGCCACCTATTAGTGCCATCTGTCATCAGTGCCACATCAGTGTCACGTGTCATCAGTGCCACATATCAGTGCCATCTGTCATCAGTGTCACATGTCTTCAGTGCCACGTATCGGTGCCATCTGTCGGTGTCCCATGCCATCTGTTATCAGTGTCACGTGTCATCAGTGCCACGTATCAGTGCCATCTGCCATCAATGTCACGTGTCATCAGTGCCACGTATTAGTGCCATTTGTCATCAGTGCCACATATTAGTGCCACCTGTCATCAGTGCCACAAATTAGTGCCATCTGTCATCAGTGTCATGTGTCATCAGTGCCATGTATTAGTGCCATCTGTCATCAGTGCCACATCAGTGTCACGTTTCATTGTCCTGGTGCTGCAGGGCCTTCAAAAGTGTAATAGGTAGTCAACAAGTTAGATAATAAATAATGATAGTGTCATTTATGCTCCTAGAACACGTGATGGTGCTCCCTGCATGTTGGGCCTCTCTAAGTGGCTAGGCTGTGAAAAATCCCCACAAATGTGTTAATTTAATACTCAGGAGGAGTAGCAGAATGTATTTTGGGGTGTCATTTGTGGTATACACATGCCATGTGAGAGAAATAACCTATTACAATGACAATTTTGTGAAAAAAACAATCTTAATTTTGCAAAGAATTGTGGGAAAAAAATTAACAACTTTAAAAACCTCACCATGCATCTTACTAAATACCTTGGAATATCTACTTTAAAAAAAGGGGTCATTTGGGGGGTATTTGTACTGTCCTGGCTTGTTAGGGTCGCAAGAAATGAGATAGGCCACCAGTACTTCAGGTTTTACATAGTTACATAGTTAGTTAGGTTGAAAAAAGACACAGGTCCATCCAGTTCAACCACAAATAAAAAATAAAAAAATATATCATACAATCCCATATACCCCATTCTATACCCACAGTTGATCCAGAGGAAGGCAAAAAAAAACAGCAGCGCATGCTCCAATTTGCTAAAGCAGGGGAAAAAATTCTCTTCCTGATCCCCAGAGAGGCAGTCGGATTTTCCCCGAATCAACTTTACCTATAAATGTTGGTACCCAGTTATATTATGTACATTTAGGAAAGTATCCAGGCCTTTCTTAAAGCAATCTACTGAGCTGGCCAGAACCACCTCTGCAGGGAGTCTATTCCACATTTTCACAGCTCTTACTGTGAAGAAACCTTTCCGTATTTGGAGATGAAATCTCTTTTCCTCTAGATGTAAAGAGTGCCTCCTTGTCCTCTTTGTTGACTGTAAAGTGAATAACTCAACACCAAGTTCACTATATGGACCCCTTATATATTTATACATGTTGATAATATCCCCCCTTAATCTCCTCTTATCAAGGGTGAATAAATTCAGTTCCTCTAATCTTTCCTCATAGCTGAGCTCCTCTATGCCTCTTATCAGTTTGGTTGCCCTTCTCTGCACTTTCTCCAGTTCCCCAATATCCTTTTTGAGAACTGGTGCCCAGAACTGAACTGCATATTCCAGATGAGGTCTTACTAATGATTTGAACAGGGGCAAAATGATATCCCTCTCTCTGGAGTCCATAACTCTCTTAATACAAGAAAGGACTTTGCTCGCTTTGGAAACCGCAGCTTGGCATTGCATGCTATTATTGAGCTTATGATCTACCAAAACCCCCAGATCCTTCTCCACTACGGATCCCCCCAGTTGTACTCCCCCTAGCATGTATGATGCATGCATATTCTTAGCCCCCAAGTGCATAACTTTACATTTATCAACATTAAACCTCATCTGCCACATAGTCGCCCAATTAGACAGAGCATTGAGGTTGGCTTGTAAATTGGAGACATCCTGTAAGGACGTTATTCCACTGCATAGCTTGGTGTCATCTGCAAAAAAGGAAATGTTACTTTTGATCCCCGACCCAATATCATTTATAAAGATATTAAAAAGTAAGGGTCCCAGTACTGAACCTTGGGGTACACCACTGATAACCTTAGACCATTCAGAGTAAGAATCATTAACCACTACTCTCTGAATTCTGTCATTTAGCCAGTTTTTCTATCCATTTACAAACCGATATTTCCAAACCTGTAGACTTTACCTTACACATGAGCCATATGTGCGGAACTGTATCAAACGCTTTTGCAAAATTCAAGTATACCACGTCCACCGCCACCCCTCTGTCCAAGGTTTTACTTACCACCTCATAAAAATAAATCAGGTTTGTCTGACAACTTCTGTCTTTCATGAATCCATGCTGTCTGTTGCTTAAAATATTTTTTTTCCTGCAAGAACTCGTCTTTGTGGTCTTTTATTAATCTCTTCAGTATCTTCCCAAATATAGAAGTTAAACTAACAGGTCTATAGTTACTTGGTAAAGACTTTGTTTCCTTTTTAAATATAGGCACCACATTGGCCCTGCGCCAATCCAGCGGTACTATTCCTGTCATTATTGAGTCCCTAAAAATTAGATACAATGGCTTTGATATTACAGAGCTCAATTATTTTAGGATCCGTGGGTGGATGCCATCAGGTCCAGGTGCTTTATCCACCTTTATTCTGTCTAAATATTTCTGGACCATATCACTTTTGAGCCATTGTGGATTTGGGGCTGTGTCACTACCACCCCCATTATGGACATGAGCTCCCCCATGCTCCTTTGTATGCACAGAGCTGAAGAAAGTATTTAATAAATTAGCCTTCTCTTTGTCCCCAGTCACCCACTCTAGATTCTGTGTAAATTCTTTTTTTTTCAAAATTTTCGGTCTTTTTTCATTTATAGCGCAAAAAAAAAAACCCCAGAGGTGATCAAATACCACCAAAAGAAAGCTCTATTTGTATGAAAAAAGGACAAAAAATTCATTTGGGTACAGTATTACATGACTGAGTAATTGTCATTCAAATTTTGAGAGAAATGAAAGCTGAAAATTGGTCTGGTCACGAGGGGGGTTTAAGTGCCTAGTTGTCAAGTGGTTAAGAGATGCTTTAATACCTTACAAAAGATAAAATGTTACACTTGTGGCTTATTTGGGCATATTGCTCAATTTTGTTTGTCTTCTGGTGAAAAGATATTGAAACAAAATAACTATACAACAAAGAGGCATGACGTGGAAGTGTACTCACCTTGCTTGGGAACAGGGCCTAGGTGTAATAAATTAAAAAATACTAGAACATACATCCCTTCCTTAACTATTAAGGTGAAAGAATTCCAATCCTTTGAAAGAAATGTTATTGAATCCTTGAATTGGCAAAATGGAGGGAGTAACTTGCCCATTGGGAACCAAACCGGTACAGTAAAACCAGGAATGAAATACCAGATTTAAGTTATGTTTCAGAGGTCAATGGCATTTTAGTATCACTAGATCAAACCAATGTACACGTAAGAATTGTGTATTGTTTGCTTTCTGTGTAGGTTAAAGAAAAAAGGATAGCATAATAACTTTTGTCTATAAGTTACTTTTTCAGGTTCAGTGAGTTCCTGAACGTATATTTACATACAAAACAGGTGTATGTAGATAGCGGTACATATGCATATATACACACGCCTAACAGAAGGTAAATAGACTAGGTACTCCTGTTCCATTGTTTTTTGTTTTCTTTTTCTTCTTTTGTATTCTCCCAGTTAGAAGTTAGTGTATTAACTGTCTATGTGTAAACAATTTTTTTTTCTCAGGTGATAACATTAACCACGTCAGCCCCGGACCATTTGGCTGGCCAAAGACCAGAGCACTTTTTGCGATTCGGCACTGCGTCGCTTTAACTGACATTTGCGCAGTCGTGTGACGTGGCTCCCAAACAAAACTGACATCCTTTCTTTTCCCACCTTTGGTGGTATTTGATCACCTCTACAGTTTTTATTTTTTGCTCTATAAACCAAAAAATTGCGAAAATTTTGAAAAAAATGCCATATATTTTACTTTTTGCTATAATAAATATCCCCCAAAAATATATAAAAAAAAGTTTTTTTCCTCAATTTAAGCCGATATGAATGAATGATATGTATTCTTCTACATATTTTTGGTAAAAAAATCGCAATAAGCGTTTATTGATTGGTTTGCGCAAAAGTTATAGCATCTACAAACTAGGGGATAGTTTTATGGCATTTTTATTAATATATTTTTTTTACTAGTAATGGCAGTGATCAGCGATTTTTATCATGGCTGCGGCATTATGGCGGACACATCGGAAAATTTTGACACATTTTTGGGACCATTCACATTTATACAGAGATCAGTGCGAATAAAAATGCATTGATTACGGTGTAAATGTGACTGGCAGTGAAGGGGTTAACACTAGCTGGCGCTGTAGGGGTTAAGTGTGTCCTAGGGAGTGATTCTAACTGTGGGGGGAGGTGCTACGTGTGACACATCACTGATCACCGCTCAGTGACAGTGTCACTAGGCAGAACGGGGAAATGCTTGTTTACATTAGTATTTCCACGTTCTTCCTCTCCGTGAGACGATCGCGGGTATCCCGCGGCAGATGCGCGACGTATAAGTACTAAAGTCTGTTGACGTATAAGTACATGCGGCAGTCGGGAACCGGTTAACGTGCATGCTTTTTGTTTTAGTTTCTGTTTGTAATGAGCTCAGTACTTGTACCAGTTTACATTTATACTGTTGGTTTTCTTTTACAAGTTTAAATTTATTCTCAAATAATGAACATGTGCACAGATATGAGATCTCGATCTGTAGGGAAACTGTAGGGATTTAGGTTTTTTTCTTTTTCCTTTCCTGGGGGTTAGAGTGAAGTTTCATTCACTCTGACACTCGGAAAGTACATAATAATACATTACTCTGCACCTTGTGGCATCTTATAGATTCAGTATATCTTGTGTTTTGTTTTTCCTTCCAAATTGACTCATGTCCTGTTATATGTGTAAAGATTATATGTCTACATGTTGTCTTTTAAAGCCTCGTACACACAATACGATTGTGTGTTGACTGTTGTCCTAAAATCTTACCATTAGTACGCTCCTTTTGACAATTGTTGTCCAACTTTCGGCCAACAAATGTTGGATGACAGGCTAATATATTTTGACATCTGATTTTTGTATGGTCAGTACACAAATCCATCACACACAAGTAGGAAGTACAAACACGCACGATCGGAAGCAAGGAACAAGCCAGAAGCGGTCGGTTTTGTAAACTATCGTTCGTAATGGAGAATTAACATTTGTGACGTGGCAAATTGTGATATGTCGAAATGCAGCGCACATTCTCTTCTTCTTTAATGGGATAATAATAAAGCTGCTTTACTGGTAATACTGATGGAGTTATGGCAAACGTATTTTAAAAGGCATTTTTTTCTAGTTATATCAAAATATTATTATAATGCTTGTTGTTTGTTTTTTTGGGCAAGTTACCACAACCACTAGTTTTTAAGATCAAAGATACAACTATGTTGGTGTCCCTTGTTAATTTTACATTGTATTGTATTGTAACTGCCTACTCCCAAACTGACATTTGAAGTAATACACATAGCCAAGTATTATTCTACACTTGTAGAATAATTCTACTTTTGCAAACAAATTAAATTAGACATGCTATCTGCCATCCAAATACAAAGAACTTAACCAAAAGGTGCATTCTATGCATACAAAAATATAGAAAATATAACAAATGAAATCATTATAAAAAAATAAATAATAGAAATTAGTAAGTGGTGAAGGGATTAAAATCCCCAGTCCAGCGGCCTTGTTGACCACTGCCCTAGAACACAGTTGTTTATATTAATTTGTTCTGTAAGTCTAATGGTCCATCCCTAATTTAAGTGTATACGCTAATGTTCAAAAGTATTTGTGCAGATTAGTACATAATCTTCCAGTTTTTCGTTTATGGGAATTTCCCAAAGCCTTGTTCTATATATGTTTGTTTTATTATATATTTTCTTCATATATGTTCCATACAAGTTTTTACACATATATATATATATATGTTCCTATTTTCTAAATATTTTTTAACCAGTTCAGCCCCAGAAGGATTTACTGACTTCCTGACCAGGGCATTTTTTGCGATACGGCACTGCGTTGCTTTTACTGACAATTGCGTGATCGTGCGACTTTGTACCCAAACAAAATTGACGTCCTTTTTTTCCCCAAAAATAGCGCTTTCTTTTGGTGGTATTTGATCACCTCTGCGTTATATATATATATATATATTTTTTTTTTTACTTTTTGCTGTAATAAATATGCCCTAAAAATATATAAATAAAAACATTTTTTTCCTCAGTTTAGGCCGATATGTATTCTTCTACATATTTTTGGTAAAAAAAATCACAATAAGTGTATATTGTTTGCTTTGTGCAAAAGTTATAGCATCTACAAAATAGGGGATAGATTTATGGCATTTTTATTATACATTTTTTTTACTAGTAATGGCAGCGATCTGCGATTTTTATTGGGACTGCAACATTGCAGCAGACAGATCAGACACTTTTGACACATTTTTGGGACCTTTCACATTTATACAGCGATCACTGCTAAAAATAGCCACTAATTACTGTGTAAATGTTACTGGTAGGAAAGGGGTTAACACTAGGGGGCGATCAAGGGGTTAAATGTGTTCCCTATTGAGTGTTTCTAACTGTGGGGGGATGGGACAGATTGGGGGAGGAGACCGTTCATTGTTCCTAAGCAGTAGGAACAACAGATCAGTCTCCTTCCCCCTGGAAGAACGGAGATCTGTCTGTTTACATTGACAGTTCTCCGTTCTGTCCTTCTCAGGAGCAATCGCGGGAAGCCGGCGGTGCCCCCTCTACTCCTTAAAGCTCCCGCCATACAGCTACGGTGATTCACGCAGGAGTGCCATTGTGCTGCCGTATTTTGACGGTGGGTGGTCGGGAAGTGGTTAAACATATTTTTCCTGCTTTGTGGTACAAAAATGAGACAATATACAGTATAAAGAAAAATGTATACATCATATCCAAATGTAAATTAGTAAAATATAAGTCCTACATAGGTTATTTCAACAGTTCTGGTACAAAAGTGAAAAAGATATTAGTCTGTGAACAGCTTAGTGGTCAATCAAATTGAATAAAACATCACTGTGGATAAACCAAGGATCCCATTTCTTTTTTTATAAAATTGCTTAGTATTATATAATGTATGGAATACCTTCTCCATAAGATTGATAGTGTTTATCCTGGTTTTCAATTGATCTATAAGCACTGAGGTGGATTTCCAATGGAAGGCTATGAGCCAATTTATAGTGACACAGGTCAGATAGTATGTATCAATCTCATATGGGGGATGGTCATACCATTTATTCTTGTAAATAGAATACCATTGGGGAGCGTGAGATGTATTTTAAAGCCTGAAATAGACGAGGCTAGCTTTTCCAATTGTTTCCATATTCTGGAAGTATGTTTACATTCCCAAAAATAGATGAGCAAAATAGTTTTTTCTGTGTATCTATAGGTACAGGCCTACTGTGTCTAATGGTAAATCTGCCTCTTAGCAATAAGAGATACACTGTAGTTAATTGACTATAATTGCACAGGACTCAATAAATGTGGCATGATTGTGTATCCCAGATTTCAAAGGGTCAGTCCACTGAAAAAATATAAAGTACTTGTTGGTTTCTCATCGGGTAAATTCACAAGAGCATAATGCATGTGGCATTAAAAACGACCAGAGTTCTATTATATCTTCATGATCACAGCAGCATGATCACAGCAAATCTTTGAACTTCTTTGAATATTAACAAAAATATTTTATAGTTTTTCTAAGAATGTTTTTGTCTTTCTTTTATTAACATGCTTTAATTTTTTATTTTTAAATTTTGTTTATTATTCAGGAAAATACTGAGGAAATATTTGAAAGAAATGTTTTCTTAAAATTCTGTAAATAGTATAAAAATAGTCAATGCAAAATTAGCTACTGCTTCTGCCCATTTATGTCTCCAGACACATTCTTCTGTTTGACCTAATTACAGCAATGCAAAACATGCATGTTTTATTCACATTTTGTGTTTATTTATGTGCATTTGACTTCACTTTGTGTATTTATATTTTCAGGCCTTTGCAATACACAGAAAAAAATGCAAAAATACTACAAAACACCCTACATTCTTTTAAATGCACTCTATTTACAATAATAGACACCCAAAGACAGTCATGTATACCGTACTTTTTTTGTGTATGCACCAAAATATGCATTTGTTTCAATAACTTTAGTTGTTTAATTCTGCAAGCTCCACCTAGAGCATCATTAGAAAGTACTTCCTTGTGCTACATGACCCAAAATATGTATTATTTATTGCTGGTACATCAGATAAAACCCAGAAATGATAAAGGGCATTTGGTTTACAGACAGTGGTTTTTCTGTAGTGGATTGTATCCTGCATTCTGTATTTTGAGAAGCCTTTAAGTGCTTAGTAGACATGGGAACTGCCAAAAAATTCGTTTCGTTTCGTCCCGTTTCGTATATAAAAAAAATTCGTAATTCGTAATTCGTGTACGAAATTCCGTTCGAATTCGTACGAAATACGAAATTCGGACGAATCGTAATTTTTTTTACGAATCGTTAGTAAAGTTACGAATCGTTACGAATCGTTACGAATCGTTAACGCGGCTAATGAATTGTTGGTTCTCATAACACAGAGAACAATTCGAATCCAACTACAAATATCGAATTTCAATTTCAAGTTACGAATCGTTACGAATCGTTATGAATAGTTACGAATCGTTACGAATCGTTATGAATAGTTACGAATCGTTAGTAAATCCAACTACCAATATCGAATTTCAACTAATTTGAACGAAATTATTATAGCAGATATAACGAATGAATTCGAATGACAAAGTGTCATTTTTGCATAAAAAAAAAAAAGCGTAGGGGTCCCCCCAAATTCAATAACCAGGCCCTTCAGGTCTGGTATGGATATTAAGGGGGACCCCAGCCAAAAAAAAATAAAAAAAATGGCGTGGGGTCCCCCCCAAATATCCATACCAGACCCTTCAGGTCTGGGATGGATTTTAAGGGGAACCCCGGCCAAAAAAAAAAAAAAAATGGCGTGGGGTCCCCCTCAAAATCCATACCAGACCCTTTATCCGAGCACGCAACCTGGCAGGCCGCAGGAAAGGAGGGGGGAACGAGAGCGGCCCCCCCTCCCGCCTGAACCGTACCAGGCCACATGCCCTCAACATTGGGAGGGTGCTTTGGGGTCCCCCCCAAAGCACCTTGTCCCCATGTTGATGAGGACAAGGGCCTCATCCCCACAACCCTGGCCGGTGGATGTGGGGGTCTGCGGGCGGGGGCTTATCGGAATCTGGAAGCCCCCTTTAACAAGGGGACCCCCAGATCCCGGCCCCCCCCCTGTGTGAAATGGTAAGGGGGTACAAAAGTACCCCTACCATTTCACCAAAAAAGTGGCAAAAATGGTAAAAATGACAGGAGACGGTCTTTGACAATTCCTTTATTAAAATCTTCTTTCTTCTTTCTTCTGGTCTTCCTTCCGTCATCTTCTCCTTCCGTCATCTTCTTCCATCTTCTTCTTCCTTCGATTCGCTTCTTCTTCCTCCGGTCTTCTCGTCCTTCTCGTCCGGCGTCGTCCTTCTCGTCCTTCTCGTCCGGCATCGTCGTCTCTTCTCGCAGGCCGCTCCTCGCAATGGGAGGCTCCCGCTCTGTGAGGCTCCGCTCCGGGTGACAGGTCTTTTATAACGAAGGCACCTGGTGACCCCGCCCCCTCTGACGCACGGGGACGTCATGTGGAATTCCCTATGGCTTTCCCCATGACGTCAGAGGGGGGGCGGGGTCACCGGGTGCCTTCGTTATACAAGACCTGTCACCCGGAGCGGAGCCTCACAGAGCGGGAGCCTCCCATTGCGAGGAGCGGCCTGCGACGACGATGCCGGACGAGAAGGACGACGCCGGACGAGAAGGACGAGAAGGATGACGCCGGACGAGAAGGACGAGAAGACCGGAGGAAGAAGAAGCGAATCGAAGGAAGAAGACGATGGAAGAAGATGCCGGAAGGAGAAGATGAAGAAAGGAAGACCAGAAGAAAGAAGAAAGAAGATTTTAATAAAGGAATTGTCAAAGACCGTCTCCTGTCATTTTTACCATTTTTGCCACTTTTTTGGTGAAATGGTAGGGGTACTTTTGTACCCCCTTACCATTTCACACAGGGGGGGGGGCGGGATCTGGGGGTCCCCTTGTTAAAGGGGGCTTCCAGATTCCGATAAGCCCCCCGCCCGCAGACCCCCACAACCACCGGCCAGGGTTGTGGGGATGAGGCCCTTGTCCTCATCAACATGGGGACAAGGTGCTTTGGGGGGGACCCCAAAGCACCCTCCCAATGTTGAGGGCATGTGGCCTGGTACGGTTCAGGCGGGAGGGGGGGCCGCTCTCGTTCCCCCCTCCTTTCCTGCGGCCTGCCAGGTTGCGTGCTCGGATAAAGGGTCTGGTATGGATTTTGAGGGGGACCCCACGCCATTTTTTTTGGCTAGGGTTCCCCTTAAAATCCATCCCAGACCTCAAGGGTCTGGTATGGATTTTGAGGGGGACCCTACGCCATTTTTTTTTTTTTTGGCTGGGGGTCCCCCTTAATATCCATCCCAGACCTGAAGGGCCTGGTTATTGAATTTGGGGGGACCCCTACGCTTTTTTTTTATCAATGACTTCAATGAATGACAGTTCTCTGTATTACGGATCCAACAATTCATTTGCCGGCAATAGCTGCGACTCGATTTTAAATAGTTTTTTTTTCCTGCAAAAATGACACTGCAGGAACAGTTCCCTATATTAGATATACTGAATCTCGAATCATTCGAAGCATTCGTTATATCCGCTATTATAATTTCTTTCATGTTAGTTGAAATTACATATTTGTTAGTAGTTGTATTCGAATTGTTCTCTTTATTACGGGAATCGGCAATTAGCCGCGAGTGATTTTAAATGTCTTTTTTTCCTGCAAAAATGACACATTGTACAGAGAGAGTTCTAAACACGGGAAACCTGCGCCCTTCATAGGCATACTATAGAGTATATAGTATATAGAAGGGCGCAGGTTTCCTGTGTTTAGAACTCTCTCTGTACAATGTGTCATTTTTGCAGGAAAAAAAGACATTTAAAATCACTCGCGGCTAATTGCCGATTCCCGTAATACAGAGAACAATTCGAATGTTGTATTGTAACTAACAAATATGTAATTTCAACTAATATGAAAGAAATTATAATAGCGGATATAACGAATGCTTCGAATGATTCGAGATTCAGTATATCTAATATAGAGAACTGTCTCTGTACAATGTGTCATTTTTGCAGGAAAAAAAAAGCTATTTAAAATCACTCGCAGCTATTGCCGGCAAATGAATTGTTGGATCCGTAATACAGAGAACTGTCATTCATTGAAGTCATTGATAAAAAAATGTGTAGGGGTCCCCCCAAATTCAATAACCAGGCCCTTCAGGTCTGGGATGGATATTAAGGGGGACCCCAGCCAAAAAAAAAAAAAAAAATGGCGTAGGGTCCCCCTCAAAATCCATACCAGACCCTTGAGGTCTGGGATGGATTTTAAAGGGGAACCCTAGCCCAAAAAAATGGCGTGGGGTCCCCCATAAAATCCATACCAGACCCTTTATCCGAGCACGCAACCTGGCAGGCCGCAGGAAAGGAGGGGGGGACGAGAGCGGCCCCCCCTCCCGCCTGAACCGTACCAGGCCACATGCCCTCAACATTGGGAGGATGCTTTGGGGTCCCCCCCAAAGCACCTTGTCCCCATGTTGATGAGGACAAGGGCCTCATCCCCACAACCCTGGCCAGTGGTTGTGGGGGTCTGCGGGCGGGGGGCTTATCGGAATCTGGAAGCCCCCTTTAACAAGGGGACCCCCAGATCCCGGCCCCCCCCCTGTGTGAAATGGTAAGGGGGTACAAAAGTACCCCTACCATTTCACCAAAAAAGTGTCAAAAATTGTAAAAATGACAGGAGACGGTCTTTGACAATTCCTTTATTAAAATCTTCTTTCTTCTGGTCTTCCTTTCTTCATCTTCTCCTTCCGGCATCTTCTTCCATCTTCTTCCATCTTCTTCTTCCTTCGATTCGCTTCTTCTTCCTCCGGTCTTCTCGTCCTTCTCGTCCGGCGTCGTCCTTCTCGTCCGGCATCGTCGTCTCTTCTCGCAGGCCGCTCCTCGCAATGGGAGGCTCCCGCTCTGTGAGGCTCCGCTCCGGGTGACAGGTCTTGTATAACGAAGGCACCCGGTGACCCCGCCCCCCCTCTGACGTCATGGGGAAAGCCATAGGGAATTCCACATGACGTCCCCGTGCGTCAGAGGGGGCGGGGTCACCAGGTGCCTTCGTTATAAAAGACCTGTCACCCGGAGCGGAGCCTCACAGAGCGGGAGCCTCCCATTGCGAGGAGCGGCCTGCGAGAAGAGACGACGATGCCGGACGAGAAGGACGAGAAGGACGACGCCGGACGAGAAGGACGAGAAGACCGGAGGAAGAAGAAGCGAATCGAAGGAAGAAGAAGATGGAAGAAGATGACGGAAGGAGAAGATGACGGAAGGAAGACCAGAAGAAAGAAGAAAGAAGATTTTAATAAAGGAATTGTCAAAGACCGTCTCCTGTCATTTTTACCATTTTTGCCACTTTTTTGGTGAAATGGTAGGGGTACTTTTGTACCCCCTTACCATTTCACACAGGGGGGGGGCCGGGATCTGGGGGTCCCCTTGTTAAAGGGGGCTTCCAGATTCCGATAAGCCCCCCGCCCGCAGACCCCCACAACCACCGGCCAGGGTTGTGGGGATGAGGCCCTTGTCCTCATCAACATGGGGACAAGGTGCTTTGGGGGGGACCCCAAAGCACCCTCCCAATGTTGAGGGCATGTGGCCTGGTACGGTTCAGGCGGGAGGGGGGGCCGCTCTCGTCCCCCCCTCCTTTCCTGCGGCCTGCCAGGTTGCGTGCTCGGATAAAGGGTCTGGTATGGATTTTGAGGGGGACCCCACGCCATTTTTTTTTTTTTTTTGGCCGGGGTTCCCCTTAAAATCCATCCCAGACCTGAAGGGTCTGGTATGGATATTTGGGGGGGACCCCACGCCATTTTTTTTATTTTTTTTTGGCTGGGGTCCCCCTTAATATCCATACCAGACCTGAAGGGCCTGGTTATTGAATTTGGGGGGACCCCTACGCTTTTTTTTTTTCTGCAAAAAATTACACTTTGTCATTCGAATTCATTCGTTATATCTGCTATAATAATTTCGTTCAAATTAGTTGAAATTCGATATTGGTAGTTGGATTTACTAACGATTCGTAACTATTCATAACGATTCGTAACGATTCGTAACTATTCATAACGATTCGTAACGATTCGTAACTTGAAATTGAAATTCGATATTTGTAGTTGGATTCGAATTGTTCTCTGTGTTATGAGAACCAACAATTCATTAGCCGCGTTAACGATTCGTAACGATTCGTAACGATTCGTAACGATTCGTAACTTTACTAACGATTCGTAAAAAAATTACGATTCGTCCGAATTTCGTATTCCGTACGGAATTCGTAAAAAAAAAAATTCGTACTACAGATTCGTAAATTCGTACGAATTTCGAAAAATTCGTACGAATTACGAATTCGTACGAAACGAATCGCACATGTCTAGTGCTTAGAACGCTAGAAACACCAGAAAAATTACTAATGAATTGTTCATGGAGTAAGGCAAAAATTATGTAAAACCACCCTAACTCAAAACCCAAGTCCAGGCTATTTTTTTTTATTTGGTTCCCAGTTTGTGTTAAAAAAAAAAAAATTGTGTCTATATGACTTACCTTCAAACCAGAGCTATCCCCCATAGTACTCTCTTTTTGCCATAAGTCATCATCTATTTTAAAGTGCAACTAAAGGCAACATTTTTTTTTAGTTTTGGAGTAGAGAGGAATTACAACACTCATCATATCGTACAGCTATCTGTGTGTTAGGGAGATTCACCCTCTCTATTTGTCCTGTTTACCATTATCATATATCGAAAGCGAAAGTAAAAGAAAATACAGAATTTTGGGCTGATACCAGAACAGTAATAGAAGGGAAAAATTCCTATTTGGACTAGTTCTGGTGATCCTGGTGACACCCTGGAATTAATTGGCTTTGGAGGGAATTATTCTCACTTCCTTTTATGGCTATGGGACAGGAAGCAAAGGGAAATCTCTCCTATGGGGCACAGACGGCAAAAAATAAAAATAAAATGGCAGGTGTTTTAACCCTCCCTAACTCTATCCAAAATGGGAAAAATTTGCCTTTATTTCTGCTTTAAGGGTTTAAAAGGTAAATCATTAAACCAGAGATCTGAGAACATACTGTGTCTGTCATTTTGAGGAAGTCACTACTGAATCCTACATTCACTGTGTAATGATGTAGAAGAAGGCGCTGGCATCATTAGGTCATCTCTGTATCAATGAGCACTGTCCATCATGGAGAAGAAGCAAAGATAAAGAAGGTCCTTCAGAAAAGGTAAATATAAAAATTGCATAAAACATATAACTTGGGGGTCCTTCAGGGGAGGGAGGAGGGGGAAATGCCAAACCTACAGTTGGGCTTTAATCTTACCCTAACCCTAAAACTAAGGCATGAAAGAAACGTCTAAAAGATCTTTTGCACTAATAATCTTTCTTCGGTGATTAAAGGTTCATCCCCTGCCTCTTCACACCACTATCTGGTGTGTATCTGGTGTGTATAGGTAGCAGTGGAGGCTGGTGCTAAACTTTTTGGGGGGCAAACAAA
The DNA here is from genome assembly GCA_028564925.1 of Lithobates sylvaticus. Lineage (NCBI taxonomy): Eukaryota > Metazoa > Chordata > Amphibia > Anura > Ranidae > Lithobates > Lithobates sylvaticus. Next base: position 62,731,579 of record CM053032.1, read on the forward strand.
CCCCAAATATGAATCCAAATATGTTCAACAATGCTATACCTGTGTCAAGATGGGGTCCTCCACATCTTCATCTTGTGAATCAGAAGCTGTGGTGGAAGGCAGAGGTGGAAGGCAGGGTTGACAGTGATGGCCTGGGTTCAATCTGGCCTGTCAAAAACCACAGGCTGTCAAAGTACCAGAGCCTCAGTACATATATGTCATCTGCTGCTGCTCCTGACCTTTCTCATTCATGGATCTTGTTAAGCTCCCTTTTAAATGTGGTATGGAGGTTAGCAATCTTTTGGCGGACAAATCTGGGGTCTGCCTTGGCGTAAACCGGTTTGCACAATTGGGATAGTTTCTCCAATGCTGCCAAACTTTTTTTTTTTTTTAGAGTAGCCTTTGGTCGTAACCCTCCATAGACAGGGCAGCTGCCGGTACATATCAATAAAATGGGGAAGAAAGTCCGTGTCACAAGTCAGAGCACAAGACAAACCATAATGTTTGGCTTAACCCAAAAGCTGGTCCCAATATAGGCCTCAATCTAAGCAGTATAGCCCATTAATCCTCTATGTCGGCCCCAATCTAAACAGTATAGGCCACTAACCACATATGCCCCAATTTCCAATTGTACCTTCATTTTCTGCCTCCTTTTGCGTTGCCGATCAGTCATCCTCCACTCACAGATCTTTCCTATGGCCGTTCCATCGAACGTGTGTTTCTGGCTTAATATACACTGCGCATGCGTCCAACTCCGCTCTCACGTACGTCATGACGCTGGGTCATGAACACCTCTCCTATCCTGCATGCGACACACACAGCTGAACTTTAATGCGGCACATGGTGGATTAGCCGAGTTGCAGCCAGCCCCTCGTTGGTGGAGATCATAGGAGGGGAAAAGCCACACCAATGAGCAAGTGTGAGATGGTGAAGATGGTGCGCATCCTGGAGAAGCACGATTAAGATTGCAAGCTGCAGAATTGTCAGAGGCCCAACAGACGAAAATATTGTACTTTGGATAAGGTACCAATGGTTGGAGCCCTGCGGGAGACTGATCTAATACCCTTAGATAAAATTTGAGCGTAGACAAGATCGTTATAGAGAATAGGTAAATATTTCTCCACGATCCCTTTAATTTTACTCAACTCTAAACTGTAAGGCGTGGAGTTTTAATGAACACTAGAGTTTTAATGGATTTGTCAGATACCCGTCTTCTCCCATCTCCATTCTTGACCTTATCATGAAGGAGATGACATCTATCAGTATTGAGGGCTATATTGAACGCCCTATCAAGTACAGGGGCTGTATAACCTCTTTCTATGAAACGCTTTTTCATAGCAGAGGCTTCTTTAAAAAAAGATGACTCATCACTGCATACCCGTTTTAACCTCAAAAACTGTCCCACAGGGATGCCCTTAATGGTATGCCTTGGATGGCCTGAATCAGCCCTCAAAAAGGAATTACCAGCAGAAGGCTTCCTGAAAAGCTTGGAGGAAATACATTCCCCTTCACCCATCAGAACAACATCCAAAAATTAAATTTGTTTAGGGTCCATAACACCTGTAAATTTAAGATTGAGGGTGTTGTCATTAAGATACAGAAGCCATTCATCTAATTCGCCAACAATCCTGGTGCACACAAAAATCAAATCATCTATATAGCGACGAAAAAACTTTATCTCAGAGCGATGGGGACAACCAGCGCCAAAAATGCAGGACCTCTCCCACCAACCCATATACAAATTAGCAAGGGAGGGGGAAAATTTGGCGCCCATCGAGGCCGCGCATTTCTATAGAGATAGTAGTCCCCATCGAACATAAAAAAATTGTGAGTTAATAAATACTCTAAACAACATAAAACAAACTCTTGGTGCACCAAGGAGTGTTGGCTATGATGTCTAAGAAAGAAGGCCATGGCCTGAATTCCTAGGGAGTCAGGGATAGATGAATAAAGGCTAGTCACATCACAGGTAATCCACACAAAATCTGAATCCCATTTAATAGGTCGAATGTCAAACAAAAGCTGCTTAGTATCTCTCAAAAAAACGGGTAAATCAGAAACAAGTGTCTGTAACTGGTAATCAACCCACTCACCCAAGCGCTCATTCAGTGACCCAATGCCTGCCACTATAGGTTTGCCTAGCAAGGGTTGACAACCCTTGTGCAGCTTGGGTAAATGATGAAAAATGGGCATAATCGGGGCTTCAGGGATAAACATATCTCTCTCACCTTGAGTGAAAATGCCTGCTGTGACTGCTCTGTCCAAAAGTGCATTAAGATCCTTCCTAAAGGTGGACGTAGGATCCCCCTTTAGCTTCAAATAAGTTTTGTCATCTGACAATTGGCGGATTGCTTCATCCCTATACATACAGGAATCTAGCACCACAACAGAGCCCCCCTTATTCGCATTTTTTATCACAATATCTTTGTTGGCACTCAGATGGGTAAGAGCCTCTTTTTCAACACTAGATAAATTATTGGGTCTGGAGCGACTTATCCAACCGCAAGCCAAATGAGTCAGGTCCCTCTCCACTAACTTTTGAAAAAGGTCCATATCCTTGCCCCTGTAGCCAATCGGGTAGAAGTCCGACCTTAATCGAAAGGGGATGGTAGTGCGACCACCCGACATCTCCATAGGGGCAAATCCATAGGGGCAAATCTTCCAAATCGCAAAGAGTACATTGCTCAGAAAAGCTAGAGGGAGGGGAACAAGACTCACCATAATAGCAGCGACCGCAGGATTGCGATCTCCAGAATCCACAGCTGACCCATCATCAGTACCACCAAAATAGTGTTTTTTCAAGGTGAGAGAACGCACAAATTTATTCATATCCAAAACTGTCCCGAATAAGTCAAAGTGCCTATCTGGACAAAAATTTAGTCCTTTAGACAGCAGCGATATTTCAGCAGAATTCAGGACCGTGCTTGACAAATTCACCACGTTTGATGCTATTTCCGGAACCGATCTCTCAGTGTGCAACGATCTTTGGTTGCTCCATCTGTGTCTTTGGCCGCCCCTTCTTGTTTTCTTGAAGGTTTCAACTTTTTTTTTTTTTGGTGGAACCCTGTGCGCCTGCGTTTAAACAGGGTGTTTTAATGACACCCAGCTGATGCTTACCATTTGTTGACTGATCAGGCAGGTCCGGAGAGGAATCGGAAGCAGTGGTCACCATGGTGTCATTCATACTGTCATTATCCAAATCGGAGAAACTGACCCATTTCTGTGAATGATGTTTACGGGAACGGTTTATATAGGTAGGTTTCTTCCATATATACACATTGCTATTTTCATAATCCATATGATCTCTAGCAAGCTTGTCATTTTTTCCAGAGATTACACTTTTTTCCAATCTATCCAGGTTTTTGTTTAGACGAGTGTCTAAACCAGTAAAGTCATTATGTTGTTGTAAAGGTGTCAAGCTCTGTTGGATGACAAATATCGCCCCGTAATCGGGTGAGTTCCTCAGTCCTTGAATCAATAATGATCTGAATAAGTTTAAAAGAGCAGTCAAACAAGGCATTGGTCCACTCGGTTTTGTACTTATCATTGTGTAGATCAAATGTAGGGAATTTTTTGATTCGTAACCCACGGGGAATCTGTTGTAGCCGACCATATTCGGTTAAGGTATTGATATTCCAAAATAATCGTATTTCCGATGATTCTCCAGGCATCGGAAAAGCACTTTCATAGAAACATCATCACAGTGGGACGGTAACACAGTGTGTGATAGCTGAGACGATCGCAATGGATTGTCGGCCGGTGCTGTAAGGGTTCTGCTGAAATGTAAGTCTTCAACGGGAAATGCGTTGGATTAGAACCTTGAAGGCAACCACCCCACCAGGTTTAAACGAGGTGGAAAGCTTTAGACCATTTTTGGATGGCTATAGCTCGGGAAAAACTGACTGAAAGGTTGTTGGAGATGGCCTTAGGCTCTCTCCATCCAGCCAATCCAGAACAATAATCACTATTCAAATGACTCCTTCTCTACTCATCCCTTTATCTGTAGGTCCCTCACTTTCAGGGGGGCTTCCCCTTTATACTCTCTGTCTCTATCTTTAGGAATTTACTGGGCTGGGTGGATGGTTCAGTTATGGGGTTTTTTATACCTGTCCACATTGGACAATACTTGTACATTGCTTATGTATGTTTTGATTCTATAATTGTAAATGGTTTTGCCTCCGGGGAGTTTCATTCACCGAGCAAGAGAAATTTGGATGTTTCAATTCTTTGCTTGGCAGGAGTTTCCAAGTGTCCTCCCCTCACTCTCTACCTGGCATCTCAACCCCAATAAACCCATAGACTCCCCACCCCGTGATTACGGGTATCACGGGATTTTTCATCTTTAGGGGGGCAGTTCCTTTATTTTTCATCTTTGATGACTTAGAGGTTATTTTGGGTCTTTGGGGGTAGGGGTTATTCTGGGCTTCAGGAATTATATTTCGGGAGCCCGGATTTTTGTTCCCCATTTTTGTCGTGCCAGTAGTTTTAGTCCTATATGTTGTTTTGCTTTGGGGGATTGGGGGGGTCCTCACCCACCAATTAGCCTGGGCCCCTATTAGGCGATGGCGCTTTGGATGGGGGGTCACCCCCCTTTTCTCTTACCCCCATGCAAACCAATTCCCTCCTAGCCTAGATCCCCCACCCCCATTCTGGCGCGGAACAATTTCCGTCTCCTTTGGGGATTTGGGGGATTCATTTCCCAGTTGTCTCCTCTTCCATGCTCCATCCTCATTGTCCAGCCTTGGACAAGAGGGGATGGTTGTGGTTTTGGGTGACTTGCGCGGTCACCTGCGCTCCAGGCAGCTCAAGACCCTCCCCCATGCAGATCACCCTGCGCATGTGCACCTTCTATTAGGCGCCTGCGCCACAGACAGACCATTTCTGGCTGGGTTTTTCACATCGCGCATGCGCACATCTTTATGCGCGATGTTGCTGTTTTAGGCAGGGACGTCTTTTGACATCTTGTGCGCGGCGCTCCCTGGGGCGTGGATTACGGTGTGCGCGCGCACCCATCCACAATGTCCATCCTGCCTGGATTTTCTTCCCTGTCTATCAGGGATAGGACGCAGCCCAAGGGGCGGGTCTATATGTGATGACACCGGACGCTATTGCGTCTGACGTCATCTGGATACACCCACTGGGGCGGGACAGGGTTTTTTTCCACCTACAAAAGGACGCTTGAGATGGTATATGGCGTCATTCCGCTTCACAGCATTGGGCTGTGTGAACTCCTCTCCACCTCTGGGACATCTTGGGAGTTTTCTCCTGGAACTTCTCCACCTTGGATCTTTTCATCATAGATTCCATGGTGAGTTATCTATATGGGACAAATGGGTTTTATCTTGGGAGTTTTTTTCCCAAGTTAGCCATGCTCTCTTTAATCAATTCTATCCAGGCTTTTCATACACTCCCTTTTTCTCCATTGATGGTTTTTTAGGTCTCTATGCCATTTGATATATGGAAAAGAATTTCTTATCCGTACCGTCTTGTAGAGAGTGAGGGAATGGGACCTTGGTCCTTTGCCAGCATTTGGACACCTTTTTTCCACGGAAAATGAATGGGAGGCAATGCTATACATGTGATGCTATATATGACTATGTAAGTGTATCATTCATAGTGTAATATTTATACATATTGAGTATTTTTGTATACTCTTGTGCAATATATGCTTGTCTACTCTATGTTAAATGGGGTATGGAAGTTTTCTCTTTTCTTTTTTCTTTTTTATAATTGACATGTCTTGATATTCTGTAGATGGTGACTATAATTCCCTGAGGAAGATAGGCATACTTTCAGCCATTTGGAAACGCGTCAGAATTCTTTAGCCGAAGGTGCAATGATGCTGTCTTCCATGACAGAAAATGATGAATGAAAGTGAATACGGTGGAGATAAGATATAAAATCCTTCACACAGAAGCTGAGGGGGTAGTATACCTGAGCAGGCAAAGAAGCAAATGTCCAGACTGATAGAAATACAAAGAATCACCGCTCCAAGGTAATGACTTCTCCCAAAACAGCTGTCTCCACAATCCCACAGGGTGCTGGCTCTGTTTGCAATAGAAACTGAAGCAGAAAAGATGTAGCTTGATAGCCGCACTCCATAGCAATCTGAGCACTACCGTTAGTTTCAAATACGACACTTCTACCTTATTAGAGGTTCGTTATCATCCCGTGCTCAGCATACTCAGTTTGAACTTATCTGTGAACACACATCTAGGGAGAAAGGAGTTATCTCACGCATATGCAGGTATCTTAATGAAACATTCTTAGTACATAAGACCAACCAAATGACTAGATGGGAATTAGAAACTAATCTCACGTCCCCCCGAGTGGGAGGAGATGTTAGAAAATATGTTTAAAAACTCGAGATCTATGTCTACTCGTGAAACTGCTATTAAATTGCATACCAGATGGTTTAAACTTCGTAAAGGGTTCTGTACTGTATAAGCGGCAATGATGTGGAATTCCCTTCCACAGGCGGTGGTCTCAGTGGGGGGGCATCGATAATTTAAAACAAAATATTAGATAAGCACCCTAACGACCACAACATACAGGGATATACATTGTAATACTGACATATAATCACACACATAGGTTGGACTTGATTGACTTGTGTCTTTTTTCAACCTCACCTATTATGTAACTATGTAACTATGTGCTATCTCCCATCACGGGATTATCAATGGATGCGTTTTGGGGGCGAAACCCCTTCATCAGAGCTATTTTAGTTCTGAGGAAGGGGTTACACCCCCGAAAACGTGTCCGTTGATACCCCTTGATGGGAGATAGCACATGTTTACACACTGTGTGATTTGGGGGATTCGAAAAAAATTGCTGTTTGTAACTAAACACATTTTAGGAATGGGATCATGGGGGAAATTTTTAATTGGTATACCACTACGTGTACGTGGCTTCAAATTTTAGGGGGGTGGAATCACCCCATCTGAGGATGGCAACATCCACACAGTCTTGGGATACTAATGTCCCGGTTGCCCTTTACTTTAACAAACTAGAACTTTGGAAGTTACTGAGTTTTGTGTATCTAATGATTTTGAACATACCTGTTTACCCCCAAAAAAGGAGAAATACTGCAAAACATACATGTTATACACAAAGATGTTGGTTTGTTTAAGTACCTTAAAAAGCACATCCCTGTTGCTGGCTGTTCCCCTCTTCCTCGCATGCCTCCGCCATGTTTTTCAAGCTCCTCGTGCTCATTGGCAGACCTGGGACCAGCATGGCAGGTGCCGCCGGGTAGATGGGGTGGAGATCAGCAACACCTGTTCACTGATCTCCCCTTCCTGTTACTGACCCGGAAACTATGTGTAAAACTTAACTTCCAAGTCCTGGTATCACTGTCCCTGCTATGGCTGGGGAAGAATCTAATGGAGTGAGATCTGCACTCCATTAGATTCATTGGAGGGCAGGTGATACATCGGGGATCTTTTAGACCCCTGATGTCTCATTTAAAGGGAAACCTGTCACAAAACATACACCACATTGGGGACTATGTGATGGAATTAAAAGTTTAGCAAAACAAAACATTCAAAAAAGTGTAAGGGATTAAAGTTACACCAAAGCTGTTAAAATCTCCCCTCCCATGAAGTGAGATCAATAATTCTACGCCCTTTATTCAAGGTTAACTATGCTGATGACCTGTAGGGGCTTTTAAAGCTCTGCCTATGTGTTTTTCTTTTTCTCCCCTGCTGAGGGTCTCTTCTTCATGCTTCTCTTTGTTTCTTCCCTGCCTCCCCCTCCCCCTCTTCCCTTTGACATATACGGAGGTAAAAATTTGTACCTACTATGTACCAAATGAGAGACGGCTCCATTTCCGTCCTATTTGTTTGCTATAATCCAAGCTCATATGAATGGCACATTGCTTTTGTGCAGCGATTCTAATCTGGTTCTTAACACTAAACTGGATCGCTCCTCTCCTGGTCCATCACAGTCTGACAACTTCTCTAAAGCCACGTACACACGATCGGACTTTCCAGCGGAAAATGATTTATACTAAATAATGTGTGGCTTATTATTCCATTGCTCAATACCAGTGAATTTTGAAAGTTGTTGTAGTTACAGTCACAATATGCTCTTACATGTTGTCAACTCCTGCAAATTTGAGGCTGCAAAAATGAAAGTGGTTGTAAACTCTCCCCCACAACTTTATCCCATGTAAATCCGCATAAAACCCCTAATGAACACTGCTTGTAGATATCTCCTTACTTGCTTAGTATTGTTGTAATCCTTGTTGTTCTTTAAAATGATGTCACTGAGCATGCCCATATCTCCCCTGATTTACGGCACTCTCTGTGTTCTTGTCTGTCTATTATCAGGACTTCCTATGGCACAACACTGAAATACCATGAGACTGCATAATCACTCAGAGCTTCCTACTACACCCCATGTGACATCACATGGAGTGTAAACTTGGGCATCGGACAGCTGAAGCTGATAAGACTGACATAGGCAAACACTAGATAATCGGCACAAATAAATACTATGAAATAAAACAAGTCAGCTATGAGCAGGGAAGCAGGGTTGCCATAGAAACGTTGGATTGAGAAGGAGGCTTGGTTAACAGTACAGCAAGTGCTCAATGTAAGGGCGGAAATACACTCTACTGTGGACTCAGAAAACAATACTTAAGATGGCGCTGCCTTAACCCTGGAAACAAGTTTTTTAAAGTTTCTTTAAACAGTAATATGTGATTTGGGCTGGATTACAGTGGCTATAGTTTGATAATTACTTATTATAATGGACTAAAGGAAAAGAAGCATCAGAGTGGGAGAGTTTACTTCCTCTTTAAAGGAGTTGTAAAGGCATAATGTATATAATAATAATGTTCTTCATGTATTATATCCATTAAGAACAAAAACATTGTGTGTGTGTGTGTGTAGCAGACCCCCAGCACACCATAATAGTTAGCTGAAGAAGATATTGTTACCTCGTAGAAATTAAGGTACGTTTTCACTATTGGAGCAAGTGTCCAAACAACAGTAGTTTAACTGAATTATGAGTTTATGAGCTCCAAAAAAGTTTAGACAGGATCAGCTAGAAATTACTGCCAAGACACTGCCCCTCTACCCACAAATTAGTCCATGTATTTCTGGCGTAAATCCTGGGCAATTTGGGAGGGCAAGCCAGCATGGGCATTTTCTATAGCCGTCATCACGCCCACAGATGGACGACCTGCAGCCTCTCCAGCTGGGCCTGGCACTGCAGGGTCAATGTCCCTTGGCAGGGAGGAAAGGTAGCTCCTAACATTCCTCCTTAAAATAATGAGGAGGATGCAGCAGCAAAGGACCACATGATTAATTTTGTAGAGTGCCAGGTTACTGGGAGTCAAAAATAGCTGGAAATGGTTGGATAAGATGCCAAATGCATTTCCAACCTCCCTTGGCATGAGAGAGTCGGTAATTAAATATTCTCTGCTCGAGGGTGAGATTCCTCATAGGAAACGGCTTCATTAGATGCTCCTCCAGAGCAAACGCCTCATCTGCCACAAACACAAAATTGAGGCCTTCCACATTCTGATCAGCATGTGGCATGTTTAAGGTGCCATTCTGGAGCCGCCTGTAGAACTCTGTCTGTATGATGACTCCTCCATCAGAGTTGCGGCTGTTCTTCCCAACGTCCAAATAAAGAAATTCACACAACAGCTAGCATAACTATACTGCAAAAGCCATTATAACTAAAATAATATGAGCCAGAGTTGGCTGGTAGTACAAGCCAGACATGCTTCCCATCAATAGCACCACCACAGTTTGGAAAATCCCATTGGTGAAAAAGCTGGGTTTCAACATCCTTCCATTGCTCTGGGTTGGAAGGAAAAAAAGAAAAAATACATTACTACTTCTGCACATAACATTACAATCAGATTTCACACAAACAAGCTTAGCCAACATAAAGATACACTTAAAAGAGTATTTAAAGACAAAAGTTGAAGGTGAACTTATCTGATCCCCCCAGTGGCCCATTAGACAACTTTTAGGGGGGAGGTAATGAGTAGATGTTTTGGACAGGCAACCCTCTCCACTTCCATGAGAGCCGGTTGCAGAAATAATCAGGGATACTTTGGCCAGCCCCTTCTTACTTACAGGTAAGAAGTGTCATAATCTAAAGCTGGATACACACTATCCAAATTGCAGCACATTTTTACATTATGATTTAACTAATCAATATAATAGTAGAGAAAACTAAGACGTTTCAATTCATAGGTAATCAGGCAGGCCCTTGCACCATATGGTTTGGGTAATTTATAATGAAATTTGACCACAAAAGAGGGATAGTGTGTATCGGTTTTAAAAAATCAGTAAAGTATTTGGATCTGTTGACTTAGCATTGTGTTTGGCCATAATAAAAAGGCCTCTTGCACTCTGCCTGATTTGGAGCACACCAATAACATTTGAACACATTTTAGGGGTTGTTTAGGGTAAGCCCCAAAATATAGCTGACAAAAACCATTGTTAAGTTACCAGGCTAGGTGTGTATGGGTCCAGGATAACATTCTGGGGAGGTTATTGTAGGAAAATATGCCTGTAGCCCAAAAAAGGAGCTGGAAAACCTTGCAGCATGCATGAGGACAAAGGGGACATTTACAGCATATTTCAATATTGATAATTATGTAATCAGAAAATAAAATAAAAACATTAGCAAACATAAATACATAGAATGTATTCTTAAAAAAAATAAAAAAATCTATAAAGAATTACAAAATAAGGGGGAAATTCTCAAGATTAACGAATGGCGGTATCTCCAACTTTGCCACTTTATCACGAGCCTTCCTCAGCCGATCAGGTCAGGAGATGACCTCACTCGGCTGGAACGCGTATGTACAACATCAAATACGAAAAGTATGATTTCCAAATTATACAAACTTTTAAATGTAGAGGATGGATTCGAGATCCCGCCATTCGTCCAAAATTGGGAGAGGGAATTGGGCACGCACGTTGACACATGCACATTAGGTAAAATTCTAAAATTAACCCACAGGTCAGCAATAGATGCCAGAACGGCAGAAATGAACTACAAATGCATTTCAATGTGGTACATTACCCCAGCAAAGATAAGTTCATATCAACCAGGGGCTTCGGCTGAGTGCTGGAGAGAATGCAGAGAAAAGGGGACCATGGCCCACCTCTGGTGGGAGTGCCACAAGATAAAAACTTATTGGACAAAAATAATAACTTACATTAAGGAAATTACTGAAACCGTCCTTGAAAATGACCCTTGGGTTATTTTGTTGCACAGCACCAGAGTTGAGCTTAAACAATATTAAAAGACGTTAGTCCCACACCTCCTAAATGCCGCTAAAAGATTGATCTCAAGAAACTGGCGTAATTCCGAAAGTCCAGATATATGGGAATGGATCAATGTGGTGGAGAATATACGTATTATGGAATCCCTAATGGACAGCATAGATGAGATAAAAGGGGGAAAAAGAAAAAAAATGGGAAAGCTGGAAAAAATTTAAAACGACGTGGAGCTATGCTTCAGTCGTCAGGTTTTAGTCTTAAGTTTCTTAGATGTACATCATTGTAAACTAGTGTGAGATTCTAACGGCAAAAAAAAAAAAAAAATCTACCCTAATATAGTCCTTCTGCAGCACTTGAATGATGGCTGAGCAGGTCTCTGGAATAATGACTCCCAGAGCCTGGGGGGAGATCCCAGTAGTAAACTTCAGATCCTGAAGGCTTCACTCCATCGCCAAGTACTGCAAAGTGGATATGAGCCTTTGTTCAGGAGTGATGTAAAGCCGCATACATGTGTCCTGCTTCTGTATATAGGGGGTCCCCAATGCCAAGAGGTGGTGAAAGCAGGGATCCATCATCCGGCGATAATCCCGAAAATCATCCGGATTATTCTCCTGAATCTCCCGCAGCAAAGGCATATGGCATAATTGCTAACGATTGAGCAATCAATTTTTGGTCCAAGAACTCCTCTTCCTCCTGTTCTTGGAAAGGACTTGGTTTAAAGTAATGACTCCTAGCCCAATAATAGCATGTTCTCACCTCTTATTTTGTAACATGGCTGGTTCACGAATGATCGATCAGGAACAATCTGAAAATTGCGAATCAACTCTCACCAAACTTCTACTTTAGCAGAAGGGGCCTAAAGGGTGGCGCTTGAGAAATGAACTTCCTCACGTTCGTGTTTGTCGAACGACAATTTGCGGATACTTAGTATGCTAGACAAAATCCTGCACACGCGCTTTTGACAAAAATCAGAAGCTCGGTTGTACGACAATCGAACTGTGTGTACGAGACTTTAGACCCCATACACACTATTAGATTTTCTGCAGATTTTTGTCTTCAGATATACCAAAACCATATAATATGAGGTCAAACCTTAAGGCCGCGTAAAACACGAGTGGACTTTCCCGCGGGATTGTCCACCGGACAATCTGCCCGTGTGTGGGCGCCGGCAGACTTTTTCCTCCCAAAAGTCCAGCGGACTAAGTTTTAAGTTCAGACTTAAAATTGTCCACTGGACTCGCGAGTCCGGCGGACAATCCCACGGTCTGTGTGGTAGTCCGCGGGACTTTTGAAATGAACGGACTTGCCGACACACGATCGAAAAGTCAGTTCATTTAGAACGTGACTGCAGGTAGACGGGACTAGCAATGGCAGTGAATGCCGCCGGAAAGTCCGAGCGTGTGTACGCCGCATAAGAGTTTCAATTTGTATGCAATCAGGCAAGCCCTTGCACTACATGGTTTTGGTAAATCTGAAGACAAAAATCTGCAGAAAATCTAATAGTGTGTATGGGGTCTTAGCTGAGCTCACTTCTACCATTGGTGACCCAGTCCACACTACCAAAACACAGCAAGTTATGATACACACTGAAAGGTGTGCTATTGGGAAATCCACAGAATGGAAACACAGACAAACAGAAATAGATAGATAGATAGATAGATAGATAGATAGATAGATAGATAGATAGATAGATACAGGGCCGATCCATCCCGGGGTGCACGGGGTGCAGTGCACCCAGGCGCCACAGAGGTGGGGGCGCTGGAGCGCCAGAGTGCTCCGCTCCCTCCTCCTCTCTCCTTGTCCGTAGGCGGCGCGGCTCTCTCCGCCTGTCACAGCCGCGGCCGCGCAGTGACGTCGCGGGGGGGGTTGGGCGCTCCGTGGCCGAGCCCGACTTGTTTAGAACAGAGCGTGTGTGATGCTGGTGCTGGTGGGCAGGAGGCGGAAGTTAAACACAGGAGGAGTCCTGTGTTTAACTTCCGCCTTCTGCCCACCAGCACAAGCATCACACACGCTCTGTTCTCCACCCGGGCGGCGCGGCTGCACACTGTCCTCTCCAGCTGCCGCCCGGGTGGTTTTAATTAGCCTAGTGGTGGGGGGTGGTTTGTCTAGGGGGGGTCTATACCAATGTGGGGGGGGGGGGGGTGGTTTGTCCTGGGGGGTCTATGCTAATGTGGGGGGGGTGGTTTGTCTAGGGGGTCTATACTAATGACTAATGTGGGGGGGGGTTGTCCTGGGGGGTTTATACTAATGTGGGGGGGGGTTGTCCTGGGGGGGTCTATACTAATGTGGGGGGGGTGGTTTGTCCTGGGGGGGTCTATACTAATGTGGGGGGGGGGGTTTTGTCCTAGGGGGTCTACTAATGTGGGGGGGTTTGTCCTGGGGGTCTATACTAATGTGGGGGGGTTTGTCCTGGGGGGTCTATACTAATGTGGGGGGGGGGTTTGTCCTGGGGGGGTCTATACCAATGTGGGGTGGGGGGGGTTTGTCCTGGGGGGTCTATACTAATGTAGGGGGGGGGTGGTTTGTCCTCGGGGGTCTATACCAATGTGGGGGGGGGGGGGGGTGGTTTGTCCTGGGGGGGTCTATACTAATGTGGGGGGGGTTGTCCTGGGGGGGGTCTATACTAATGTGGGGGGGGTTATCCTGGGGGGTCTATACTAATGTGGGGGGGGGTTTGTCCTGGGGGGGTCTATACTAATGTGGGGGGGGGTGGTTTGTCCTGGGGGGGTCTATACTAATGTGGGGGGGGTTCGTCCTAGGGGGTCTATACTAATGTGGGGGGTTTGTCCTGGGGGGTCTATACTAATGTGGGGGGGTTTGTCCTGGGGGGGTCTATACTAATGTGGGGGGGTGGTTTGTCCTGGGGGGGTCTATACCAATGTGGGGGGTGGTTTGTCCTGGGGGGTCTATATTAATGTAGGGGTGGTTTGTCCTGGGGGGTCTATATTAATGTAGGGGGGGGTTGTCCTGGGGGGTCTATACTAATGTATGGGGGCTGGTTTGTCCTGGGGGGTCTATACTAATGTGGGGAGTGGTTCGTCCTGGGGGGTCTATAATAATGTGGGGGGTGGTTTGTCCTGGGGGGTCTATACTAATGTGGGGGGTGGTTCGGCCTGGGGGGTCTATACTAATGTGGGGGGGGGGGGGGGTTCATCCTAGGGGGTCTACTAATGTGGGGGGTTTGTCCTGGGGGGTCTATACTAATGTGGGGGGTTTGTCCTGGGGGGGTCTATACTAATGTGGGGGGGGTGGCTTGTCCTGGGGGGGTCTATACCAATGTGGGGGGTGGTTTGTCCTGGGGGGTCTATATTAATGTAGGGGGGGGGTTTGTCCTGGGGGGTCTATATTAATGTAGGGGGGGTTGTCCTGGGGGGTCTATACTAATGTATGGGGGTGGTTTGTCCTGGGGGGTCTATACTAATGTGGGGGGGGTGGTTCGTCCTGGGGGGTCTATACTAATGTGGGGGGTGGTTTGTCCTGGGGGGTCTATACTAATGTGGGGGGTGGCTCGGCCTGGGGGGTCTATACTAATGTGGGGGGGGTGGTTTGTCCTGGGGGGTCTATACTAATGTGGGGGGGGTGGTTTGTCCTGGGGGGTTTATACTAATGTAGGGGGGGTTTGTCATGGGGGGTCTATACTAATGGGGGGGTTTGTCCTGGGGGGGGCTATACTAATGTGGGGGGGGTCTGTACTAATGTGGGGGGGGTGGTTTGTCCTGGGGGGTCTGTACTAATGGAGGGGGTGGTTTGTTCTGGGGGGTCTGTACTAATGGAGGGGGGGTGGTTTGTTCTGGGGGGTTTGTACTAATGTAGGGGGGGAAAGGTTTGTCCTGAGGGGGGGTCTATACTGATAAAGGGGGGTGTTTTGTCCTGGGGGTCTATACTGATGGGGGGGGTCTGTCCTGAGGGAGGTATTTATTCTTAGTGAAGGGTCTGCACTGACGGAGGGGGGTCTATACTTAATGGAGTGGGGTCTGTACTGAGGGACGACTATAGTTGGTGGAGGGGGTGATACCATGTTTTACTGCACCAGGTGACACCAACCCTAGTGATGCCACTGCAGCTGCGGGCTCTTATTTCCCCTCTCCCTCACCTCCTCGTGCGCTGCTGTACTAATGAGGGGCGCACTATGTTTCTTCCCCCGTCTTCATAACGGCCAGGGAAGAAAAAACAAAGGAGCAAAGAAAAGGATTGTGGGACATGTGGTCCCAAGGACTGGCAGCCCCACTGTAACACTGAAACTGCAGCCCACACAGCATGCGCAGCTGAATGGGAGAGAGAAAGCCAGGAGCCCGGGAAAGCTTTCAGGGAAGGGCACCCAGGACTCCGGAGGGAGAGGGCAGTGCTGAGAGAACACCATGAGAGAGAAAGACACACAGCCTGGCGCCATCCCTGGTGGAGAAAGGAATGGAGTCATTGCAGGAATACAGATCTGGGCTCTACCCAGCGGAGTCGCCACGGGCAATTCAGAGTGAGCTGACTCCTGATCAGAGGAACCGTTGTTGCTGTATCGCTGGGTCAGGTGAGAGGGCCGATCGGCCATTATTTACTACCATCTCTTGTAACATGTCTGCAGTCTCTGACCATCTCTTGTAACATGTCTGCAGTCTCTGACCATCTCTTGTAACATGTCTGCAGTCTCTGACCATCTCCTGTATTGTGTGTAGCCTGACCGTCTCCTGTACTATGATTGCAGTCTCTGACTGTCTCTAGTATCATGTCTACAGTCTCTGACCATCTCCTGTACTATGTCTGGGGGCTCTTTCTAATAGACTCTCTAATAGAAGCCCCCTCTGTGTGCATCAGAGAGACTCCCCTCCAGGTCTCATTAGTGTACGCTCTTCCTGTATTTTATTTATTGGTAAAAGATCATGGGAGGATCCCAGGGTAACGAAGACTTCTTACGGGAACATCTCTGTGTTGAAGTCGTCATAGAAACATTTGTAAAGGGGAGGAGTTGGTAAGATGACCACGCCCACGTGGGGGCGCCAGAAATATTTCTGCACCCAGGCGTCTGTGACCCTAGGATCGGCCCTGGATAGATAGGTAGATAGATAGATAGAAGTTTACCAGGCATTAAAAGACTTTACCAGCAACTTTGACTGCCCATCTACCTGCTAACCTGCTAATTGTGTTAAACTTATCTTTAGCTGGGGATGGTCTAATTTGAAGCAAACCTGGCCTTCAATAAATGTGTCCAAATCTGCCAGTTAGGCCTGGTTCACACTGATGCGACAATCGCTCCAACTTTGGAGCACTTGTCGCATTAGAAGTCGGACCCCATTCTGTGCATTGGAACCAATCTAATCGGTGCGACTTGAGTCGCTTAGAAAAAGGTTCCTGCACTACTTTTGGTCTGACTTGCATTGACTTCTGTTAAAGAAGTTGCATGCAAATCGTGCAAAAATGTGAGCTGTTTTGTTCTGCAAAAAGATCTATAATTGTGTTCAGCTAGTCCATTGATCCAAGCACCTCAGCCAGATAGCATTTTTAAATCCATGGCCTTACTTTTTTCCACTGCATGGTCGGTCACCAGCTCACCCAGCCTGCTGACTCTACAGCGATGAGCAGCAGCACACTGATAAGGTCATCTCTCTGTTCTCACTTTTTAAAAGCCTGTTTAGTACCACAGGCTGACAACATTACAACATGTGCAATGCAAAGGAGCCTGATTGGATCATGGTGTTGTTTCTTTCTGTCCTAATCTAAGCGCTGCCATGCACAGGATCATGGAGGAAGATAATAACAAGACAGTTTGAGGCACATATGTTATTTTTTTGGTAGAAAAAATGTAATTAATGCGTAAATGGTTTGAATCTTTTTTTATTTATATTTTTTTTCTCTTTGCCTAAAATTCAACTTTAAAATTCCTGGTACTATGCACTGTTGTTTCTGCAGACAATACTGATATCCATATATTATTATAATAAAAGCTCAAGTCAGAAGCATGGAAGAAGACCTAGTAACCAGTAATAGGTAGAAATGCCAAACAACAGCAAACTAATAATCTAAGGGTACTTATTTTCAAAGCAGAAAATATTTGCCGTTCAATAGCAGTCTTTTTCAACATTCAACTGACATAGTGGTAACCAGACGTAAGTCATCTTCCACAACTGCGGCTTTATAACACAAATATATATTACGGATTGATTATAACACTTCCTCTTTAACATATTTCTGAAAGTCCACCTGCAAGAACTAGCACATGATTAAAGGAAACCATAGATTAATAGCAGTTTGTATAAACAAGTATGTTAAAAGTAAGACTATAATGCAGGATAAGTTGAGATCCTTTTTATCAGCTGTTGTAAAGTTCACTTTGAATAAAGCAACTCAAGTCAAGATAGTGGGAAACACAACTAAAAGCTACAAGAAAGGTCAGGAGATTTATGTTTCTATAAATCCACAACCTGACCTAGATGTTTTACTCACAGCCACAGAGGAAGCTGAGAATTCTGCTTAATGTTTTAGAGACAAAGCGAAAACCATCTCTTGAACCACCTGCAGTACATCATCCTGGATGGATGGAAGCAAAACTCAGTTGTACAGTTGCTACTACAATGAACTCTTAAAGCAGACCTTGCATGAAAATGCAAAGTGTGCTTAAAATGTAAGTAAGCCATATTAAAGAATGTCTCTTATTTTCTTCCCTTTGGGCTGTTAAATATACCATTAATATGGTTTTGTTATGTCTGTTCAATAAGTGCAAATGTTCCTGCTGGAAATCTTGTCAGCTGATAACGTCCTGTGCTCTCTGCCTTTCAGTGGTGGCTGGTGGGTTCTTATTTTTGGGGGAGGTGGCAAACAACCTACACACTCGTGTGGTGGGGCTGTGGTGTCCTCTCCTCCTGGAGTGCGGGCAGCGGCTGCAGCGGCTCCGGTTTTCCGCTCCTCCAGCTCCCTCCGCCTCCGTGTGTCTCCTCTTCCGCCACAGCGCTAGCCATCCAATAGGATCACCTAACGCTTTAGCCAATCTGGAAACAGGTCTCACAGACCTGCCTCCTGATTGGCGAAGAGGAACTTTAGTGTGATATTAGCAAAAATGTATTTGCTTATTGTCACACAACTGAGTGGGCTCGGAGCACAATGCTCTGCGCTCCGAGCCGACTCTTTTTTGAAGCCTGTTAGAGCCTCTGGCTCCAATCAGGTGCTTCAAAAAAAGACCACGCGGCACTGGAATCCATGGTCTGGCGCCGCTAATATGTAGATCAGTGGACAGGATGCATTGATGCGGCAGTCCTGCCTGTGTTCTGTAGTCCTATCCTAGGATTACAATATTGCTACTTCATAGATACAATACAGTGAGTGACTATTGTCCCTCTAGAACAGGAAGTGTGCAAAAGTCTGGAAAAAAACAACCAAAGTAATCATCACACCTAACTGGTAAGCAGCAATATATAAATGTGTGTTCTTTGGTAATCATTAGTGGACCACACCTCATGCAAAAACAACATATTCCATAGTTACCCAAAATACAACTGTGGAGAAAAGCAAAAAAAAATATATATAGTTACCTTAATTCCAGGGCCTCTGCATTTAGGGGAGGTGACATCACAGGCCTGAGATCCTGGGAATGGTAAGAATCACAATTTTCTGAAAGATGTTCCAGCCCTATGCACAAGGACTGCGTTTTCACTAGTCCACCAATAAATACGTGGACTTTGCGTTTTGATTTGTTCCTGAAATTGCATTAGAATCTGTATTCATTAAACAAAAATAAACTGGAGAAAGTATTTCAATGTACAACGACTTTAGACTAAAGACTACAGACTGAATAGAATTAATTCAGCTTACTTTTGCTTTTACTTCACACCCTTGAAAACAATGGCCTTGATTCACTGAAGATCAGTGGGTACATTGATGAGGCAAAATATTTTATCCTATATGTAGGATAGACCATAGATTGCAAAACACAGAGTAAGGGATTACATTTAGCGCAGTCAGTGAAAGGTGAATGTTGAGCGGCTGTTCTGAGTCATTGTGATGTCACAATATATCATAATGATGCCCAGGGCTATAAAACCTGCTGACGGGAAAGCAGCGATTGTTCATTGACTATAGTTGCAGAAATGCAGCCAGCAGCCTTCAGTGAGTTATTGTTCCTGATTGTGTTATATTCATACAAATATTCTCTTGTGATCACACACTGAATTAAAAATGAGATCCAGTCAGCAATAAAAGAAAATGTAATGTTGTGCCCCCCAAATAACTAGGGCAAAATGCTAGTTTAGTCTAGAGGTACGGGGTAAGTAGAAATACATATCAGATTCCCCACTCCTGCAGGCTTCCTCCTTGCCGTCATTCTGTCATGCCTCTTTGATTTCGAAGGCCTGCCTATATACCAGAAATGGGGGAGAGTAAGGGTAGCGCTGGCTGTTGGGAGAGGAAGAAATAAGGTAAATGTTCCTCTGCTTTAAAACTCCCCTAGACTAAATTAGCATTTAACTATCTGTTAACAACATTCAGATTTGTTATGACAGACTAGAGCTCAGCACAGCACACAATAGTACAGCTAGAGCTGCATCCCTGGGCAGCACTAGGCTGTTTAGGCTGTCTGCTCATATACTGTATAATCTTGTGAATTATAGATGAAATGTCCCTTCTGTCCCTGTGATATAAATTACTAATAGGACATATTTTTTGTGGTGGTTTGCAAATGGCGCTAGTTGGACATGTTTGAACACAGCTCTGGTGACAGATCTAATCCACACTACCCCAACATGCCTACTATAGCGCCTGGCACCAGAACCTCCATGGAAAAAATATCTGGTAGGCACCTTGCTTCTAAACTACCCTCTTCTGGCTCTTTTAAGCGTTTCCTGGCTGTTGACCGTGAGGATCTGCATGACCAGGGCAATCACGCCATATCCCCATGCTGTAATAGATGAGCTTTCCCAGGTCCCTCCCTCAGAAGCTGTTCCCCAGTATCATCCTGTGGCTCAGACTGTATAGGGGACTCACCCCACTGCATGGACCTGGCTGCTCTTATGAGAACAGTTCCTACTAAGCACAAACTGGCTAGTATGGTCCATGGATTTTAGTGGTCCCTCAAGAAGGAAATGTCCACCATGCGCTCAGACCTCTCTCACCTTTTGGTAAGAGTCGAGGAATCTGAGAAGCGCTTGGATACACACCAGGATGCTATTAGAGAGCTACAAGACCATACCACTCAGCTGGCTACTGCTCAACAGTCCGCCTTATACAAATTGGAGGATCTAGAAAACTGGAATAGATTCAATTATTTAAACATCAGGGAACTGCCTGAAGCCACTAAAAATTAAGATCTCCCTGACAAAATCAGAGGCATCTTAAATTCTGTCATTAAAAACTATAGCCCAGCTATGTTTCGAACAAGTGCACAGAGCACTTAGACCTCGCAACCTTTTATCTGATCTTTCCCAGGATGTTATTTTCCACTTACACTATAACTGACTTTGATGGTGCCATTATAACTATCTATCCTGACCTAGCACGTGAGACACTGGAATGGTGTAGACCAGCCGTCATTAAATGATGGCCCATGGTCCGAACATGGACCGAGTGACGCTCCTAACCAGACTGTCAGGCAGCCAGTGTACAGTGCCACATCCCCACTCCGCAGTCATTGGTTTCTAGGGCCGCGAACCAATGATGTCGCGTGTGTGCCCCACCCCCTGCTGTTTACTCTCTTGTGGCTCCTGGCTGGGCCACGAGATGAGACGTGATGTCACATGTGTGTCCCCGCCCCATGCTTCTTGTCATCTCGTGGCTCCTGGCTCTCATTCAGCCAGCCACGAGGTATGATGTGATATGCGCACCTTCGCCCCTTCAGCAGGACTCCCGGCGCAGCTCTCAAACCCTGTAGCTTGTTACCTCTGCTGGCTCCCACTCCCTTCCTGCCTCAAGGTATGTGGGGTGTTTACAGGGGCAATCTGATGGGCACATTTTCTCTTAAATGAGCACATTTAATGTAAGAATCACTCTGATGGGCACAACAAAATGTGCCCATCAGAGTGCCTCCTAATATAAAATATGCTCATTAGTGTGCCTCTTAACATAAAATAAGGGGCACTCCGATGGGCATATTTAATGTTAAGGGGCACTCTGATGGGCAAGTTTAATGTTAAGGGTCACTCTAATGGGCACATTTTGTGTTAAGGAGCACTCTGATGGGCACATCAGAACCTTACTAATGGGATAGTCTGATGGGGGCACCCAATGTAATAAATTACTCTGGTGGGGGCGCCTGATGTAAGGGGGAATACTATTTTTTTTAGTGACTGGACCTCCTTGAATTTTAATTCACTACCCCCTGCACTATTTTTTGCAATATCAGGTACAATTTTCATAGACATCTGTGCATGAAGTCACACAGATCTCAGCCAAGTCACATCTGAAGGTACACTGACCTGCGGCTGTAAAACATGTGACTGATTTCAAAGTCGCATTCAATGTGAATGGGGGCTAAGCCCCCATTCACTTTAATTTTTATTTAATATTTAAATAGGGTGACAAACATGTGAGAACTCTAGTTCGTTCCCTACACAATAAAAAAATATTTCTAAGATCAAATTGCCCTTGGGAGACATGCTGTTCACCAAAGCTGACATTGTTTGTACCCTAAAAGACTCTTATCATAAACTTTACCAGGTACATGGTGAGTTGCAGTGGCGGCTGGTGGTATATTTTGGGGGGGGGGCGGCAATCCATCCACCATTCCAATCCAAATAATTTCTAGATCAAATTGTCCTCGGGAGAAATCCTGTTCACCACAGCTGACATTGCTCATACTGTTAAAGATTTTTATCGTTACCAGGTACACGAGGGCTGAATGGTTTACTGAAAAACAATATTTAACAAAAATCCACCCTGCCCACTCCAACCTCTAAGGCTATGAAATACTTAGGAACTACTAAGACTTTACTAAACATAATATCTTCAGAACCCTTTCGCTATTCAGCTTGAAATGACCCAACATTCATAGTATCACAATAGGTCAGTGTTTCTCAACCTTTTTTCAATCAAGGCACCCTTTAAAATTATGGACAATATCAAGGCACCCTCTGAAATTATGGACAGTCTTGAGACACCCCATTCTAAAATGTAAAAAACTATTGTAATAGTTTTACATAATACATAGGACACCCAACGTTAGAGGTGATTTATTCTTCCAAATCCAATACACTTTTGCACACTGGTACTGACTAGTATTCCAGTGTTTCTCTTCTCCCTCAGTTTTTCTCCATCACTCAGCTAATGTGACCTCATCGCTGACAGAGAGGGACAGGGGAGGGTCATTGGTTGTTATGACGCCGGAGGCCAGAAGGTTGTAATGATGCACAATGAAAACCTGTGACTTTGTGAAACTAAAAAGCAGGCTTCATCCATCTGCTGGCTTGTATACAATTTTGGGGCAATTTTTAGCATTTTGGTAAGGCACTCCTGAAGAAACCTCAAGGCACCCCAGGGTGGCTGTGCACCCTGGTTGGAAAAGGCTGCAATAGGTTATGGAACACAAATGTGCAGAATATGCAAATTATATTCTGTTTTACATTCAGCAACTGAGGCACTCGCTACCTAATCTGTTGTCCACCTTTTCCTCACAAAATCAGAAATTATAAGCATTTTAGTACCTGCTCTGGAGGCAAAACCACACTTTAATTTCCAATGGCAACCAAATAGCTTGATATATTTAGAGATTTGATCTCTAAACTATCAACACTCTTTCAAACTAAAACTATGTCCTATTCCTGAATAATATTTAAAGTGATCTTCAGTGTTGGCCGACAATATGTCTTGGCTGGGTAAAATTTCTGTTTTAAATGTTCTAAAAAAGTAGATTTGGAATAGAAAAATAACTGAGAATCTCCTGTGCCATCTTATCTAGACCTAAACATTCTGGTGGGCTTGCGCTTCCAGATTCTAAAAAATATTACCAAGTGATTGCCCTACCAGAATCGCAGCCTTGAAATATGCATAAAATAATATATTATGGGTTAAATTTAAAACAACTTTACACAACACTGATCTATCTGTTATGCCCTGGTCCCCACAGTCATACTGACACTTGGCTAGCTGCATCTCTCATCTGACATTAGCATCACTGGCTATTTGAATCTTGCTACTACATGCCCATAATGGGTGGCCTTATAGTACACCTTTAATGCCACTATTAAACAACCAGTTCTTTCTCCCTTGTTATTTGGATAAAGGGTATAACTCATGGCTTCCTCATCACCCCCTACTAATGCATCACATACTTCAGGACTCTGCTCAGAAACCAATGTTGACACTGGTGAAACCTCCCCATCCAACCTCCCTGGATGTATGCCAATCTATTCAACAAAAGCATTATTTGACAAACCTGTGGCTTCTGTTTTTATCATGAATTGTTAGACATGGCTAATTGGAGGTTAGCTTGCAGGTTAGCTGGTAAGCGTATTGGGAAATTGTGTCTATTTATGATGTGCATTGACCTTCCCTGTGTACCTTACTGCAAGAGCTAGTTATAAATTGGGGTAGTTGCCATCGCTTTGTATAGCTTGTTCGCTGGATTTGGTGTGGGGACACATTGGATGCCTTCAGCTGCCATTTTAATTTGTAGTGTTACACTGTACACTATATAGTTTGTCCTGCCACTGTATTATATGTCACCAACTTTCCTCAGGAACTGATTTATATATCCTGCCAATGCAGCTATCACATTTAGGGATTGATAAGCTGCAATATATTACATTTTTACTTTTGAGTTTAATTGCTGCTTTAAATATGCAAAAATGCACATATAATCTTATGGAAAGATTTTGTTGAAATAAATAGTCTAGCAACAGGGTCTTTTTAACCGACTGCCGATACTGCGGCAGGTTGGCACAGCTGCACAAATTGCCGTAGGTTTATGTCACTTCTTTAAGACGTTGCAGCAGGTGCTCGCGCCCCTGCGTGTCCCCGGAGAAAATGTGCGTGCTTTGTGGGCGCGATGACCGCCGGGTACCCGTGATCGCTCGTGACAGAGCGAGAACTGGGATCTGTGTGTGTAAACATACAAATCCCAGTTCTCTCAGGGGAAAGGAGAGAGATTGTGTGGTCATACTAAGTATGAACACCGATCTCTCTCCTCCCCTAGTCAGTCCCATTCCCCCTACAGTTAGAGCAACCTAGGGAACACAGTTAACCCCCTTCCCTGCCAGTGACAATTATACAGTAATCAATGGCTATTTTTAGTTCTGATCGCTGTATAAATGTCAATGGTCCCAAAATAGTGTCAAAAGTGTCTGATCTGTCCACCGCAATAATCGCAGTCCTGATAAAAATTGCAGATCACCCCGACATTACTAGTAAAAAAAAGAAAAATAATAATAAAAATGACAAAAATCGAACCCCTATTTTGTAGACGTTATAACTTTGGCGTAAACCAATTAATATACGCTTATTATGATTTTTTACCAAAAATATGTAGAAGAATACATATCGGCCTACACTGAGAAAAAAATAATACATATATATATATTTTTTTTTTAAATTGGGATATTTATTATAGCAAAAACTACAAAATATTGTGTTTTTTCCAAATTGTCGCTTTTTTTGTTTATAGCGCAAAAAATGAAAACTGCAGAGGTGATCAAATACCACCAAAAGAAAGCTCTATTTGTGGAGGAAAAAGGACATACATTTTGTTTGAGTACAACGTCGCATGACCGCGCAATTGTCAGTTAAAACGACACAGTGCCATATCGCAATAAATGGCCTAGTCAGGAAAGAGGTAAATCCTTCTGGGGCTGAAGTGGTTAACTTTTGATACTGACATAGGAATATATATATATATATGATGTATTATGTACTTAATAAGATTAAAAAGATTAACACATGTTATTTACCATTATCCCTCCTTGTTAATATTTTGGTTAGTTGATGCCACTTTAGTCGAACTACCTAAATGACTATCAATATTAAATTAACTTTAGGTTAATGTTAATTGACACAAAGGATAACAATACAGAGCCATGAGTTAAAGTGGTTTAAAATGTTCTGTTTTGTCCAAATGTCAAATTTCTGATGAAAAACAATATATCCTCTGAGCCATTCACTGCTGATGGAAAAACACACATTTTCTAGCAAGACCCTTCAACACTCACAAGATTAGACAAGCAAACAATAGCATAATGGTTCACGCTGGTTCTAGAATCAGGTCAGTGGTAGATCACTTATCACTATCAGAATCCCATGTAACCTGTTCTCCCTGCCTGTTGTGTTTCATGAAGTCAAACTTCCTGACTACGTTTGCTGATTGCTGGCTTAAGGGCAACATTGCTTTGTGATTCTGACATAAATATGAGTGAATATTACTGACATCTTTTGCTCACACATGGATATGTCTAGTAATTCTATACCCCTTCTCTTTATTTCCAAAACAGGGTAAGTACAAACCTCAGACTTCACAGCCTTATGACCCATAGCCAGGATATGTGGAAAGTTTAACATAGATTTAAAAGATCAAATTGGGTAAACCCCATTTTATTGGTCTTAAAAATCTGACTTTGATTTATGAGGGCCATTCAATAAACGAAACTATCTACATTCATAACAAATACTTTTTTTAAATAAATAAATATGCAATGGGATTTTTTGATTTTAGAAAGTAAGTAAATAGCCAGCGCGTTTAAGTGACATTTATTGCAGTGTGTATGGTACCCTCAAATACTCAGCCATAGCCAGGCTAGAGCATATAACATTGGCCATCAGACTAAGAACATCCAGTGGCAAAAAAAAGTACTGTGTGGGTGAAAACCTCTGGGTTAAAGATGGGTATTTCAGCAAAATTGGTTTTGATAT
This sequence comes from Lithobates sylvaticus, assembly GCA_028564925.1. Classification (NCBI taxonomy): domain Eukaryota; kingdom Metazoa; phylum Chordata; class Amphibia; order Anura; family Ranidae; genus Lithobates; species Lithobates sylvaticus. Next base: position 62,757,621 of record CM053032.1, read on the forward strand.
TAGTGGGTAATGGCACACATAAACAATCATAGAGGTTAGGTAGGGATCATCTAGGACAGAGGTGGGCAATTAATTTTCCCTTGGGGGATACATGAGAAATGGGAAGCACAGTAGTGTAGTTGTTAGCACTTTCACCTAGCAGCAAAAAGTTTGCTGGTTCGAATCCCAACCACGACACCATCTGCCCAGAGTTTGCATGTTCTCCTTGTGCCTGTGTGTGTTTTCTCCGGGTGCTCGTAGGTTAATCAGATCATGTCTAAAAATTGGCCCTAGTATGTATGAATGTGAGTTAGGGACCTTAGGTTGTAACCTCCTTGAGGGTAGGGACTGATGTGAATATACAATGTAAATGTAAAGCACCGCATAAATTGATGGCGCTATATATGTACCTTAAATAAATAATGGGGACTATTGTGGAGGGCTAACATTTATTCTGCTCAATAGTAATATTGGACCTGGGAAGGTCCGTAAGTATGTAAACATATAAAAAAACATAAACCTGGTGCTAGGAATTTTAGGTACAGCTTCTCATGAAATAAATTTCAGATAGGTGGTTGGGGGTTGTAAATCAGGTGGCTGAGCCAACATCCACCTACCAAACTGCTCATCTGAACTGTAAAATAACAGCTGGGGGCTGTTCACTTGCCACATTTTCAACTCAGGGTGCAGCGTTTGACATCAGAGCCTCCTGCTATCCTGATCAGCTCCTCAGGGTCTCTCCTTCCCCTTTTTGCAGCTCTTCACACTTCTGCCAGCATGCCTCTCTGAGCGTCAGCTTCCTTAGCAAGGCACCCTTTAAAAATCTGCACAATCTTGAGGTACCCCAATCTAAAATGTAAAATACTAAATGAATAGTTTTATGCTGCGTACATACGAGCTGATTTTCCGCCAGAAAAATCTTGGATGGTTTTTCAGAATGTGACCCCAAAAAGGAAGCTGTGCAGGCCCGACATCCTCCTTGTCAACTGATGATGTTATTGATTGTTAGGATGCCGGTGACTAGAAGGTTGTAGTGGCACACAAAATTCCTGTGGCTTTGTGTAACTAAAAGGCAGCCTTCATCCACCTGCTGGCTTGTGTACAATTTTTGGGCAATTTTTAGGCATTTTGCCAAGGCACCCCTGAAGATACCTGAAGGCACCCTGGTTAAAAAAGGCTGCCATAGAGGCTTGCTGACAGTGGAGGCATTGAGGGCCGGATAGTGACAGTCAAAAGACCAGATGTGTCCATGGGGCCATGGTTTGCCCAGTTCTGCTCTAGGAGAGTATGGAATGCAATAGGTGTGGACATGGTTTTGTGTTCAGCATAGTCAAGTCCTATCCACTAGGGATGAGCCGAACACCCCCGGGTTCGGTTCGAACCAGAACCTTCGAACGGACCGAAAGTTCGCGCGAATTTTCGAACCCTATACGTTATAATGGACGCGAACGTTCGAAATCAAAAGTGCTAATTACAACGGCCAATATGCATGTTAATGTCATAAAACAGGTTTGGGGACCCGGGTCCTGCCCCAGGGGACATATATCAATGCAAAAAGAACTTTTAAAAACTAACGTTTTTTCGGGAGCAGTCATTTTAATGATGCATAAAGTGAAAAAAAAAAAGTGAAATTTTCCTTTAAATATGGTACCTGGGGGGTGTCTAAAGTATGCCTGTGAAGTGGCATGTGTTTCCCGTGTTTAGAACTGTCCTTGCACAAAATGACATTTGTAAAGGAAAAAAAGAAGCCATTTAAAACCACTTGCGGCTTTAGGTTTGATCTTAAGTAGAATCTGAACAGGTACATTATGAAGTGTAGCTCCATCCCAAAAAAATCTATTTTTAAGCTTTTTGGAGAACATAGGGAGGGGTTATCACCCCTGTAACATTTGCTGTCTTTGCACATCTGTTCAGAACATGTCACCTCACTTTCCGTCCCAATGACAAATGTTTTTGGAAAAGTGGGGTTTTAATTGAAACAAGGATTGGTGATAAAGTATCAGTAGAGAGGAGATACCTTTTTCCCAAATTAAATCTAACAGGATAGAATTTCCCTTCCTAGGGGTAGATTTCCTCTCACTTCCTGTTTTCTCTTTCCATTTGCAAGTAGGAGTCGTTTGTAAGTTGGATGTTTGAAAGTAGGGGCCTGGCGTATATACTCTGCAGAAATTTGCCCTATTAGATGTTGGTGTAGCCACAAGACTGGTGGGCACAGGAATGGGCCCTGCTGTGAGTTAATAGATCAAGATTTGTAATTGCATGCACCTGTTGAACAGGGCAGAAAAATTGGGGGTGGTGGTGGTGGTGGTGGACGGTTTTGCCACAAGACTGTAAGCTCTCACAGTTACTCTTGGTGGGCGCAGGAATGGGCCCTGCTGTGAGTTATTAGATCAAGATTTGTAATTGCAAGCACCTGATGAACAGGGCAGAAAAATTGGGCCTTTGGCGGTGGTGGTGGACGGTGTTGCCACAAGACTGTAGGCCCTCATAGTTACTCTTGGTGGGCGCAGAAATGGGCCCTGCTGTGAGTTATTAGATCAAGATTTGTAATTGCAAGCACCTGATGAACAGGGCAGAAAAATTGGGCCTTTGGCGGTGGTGGTGGACGGTGTTGCCACAAGACTGCAGGCCCTCATAGTTACTCTTGGTGGGCGCAGGAATGGGCCCTGCTGTGAACTATTAGATCAAGATTTGTAATTACCCGCCCCTGTTAAACAGGGGCTGAAAAATTGTGCCTTAGGCACTGGTGCTGGTGCCACAACACTGCAACCCCTCACAGAGACTGTACTTGGAGCACAGCAGTCACACGTGTTGCGAAGCATTTTTTTATAAAAATTGTATGTACACGCCCCTGTTAAACAGGGGCTGAAAAATTGTGCCTTAGGCACTGGTGCTGGTGCCACAACACTGCAACCCGGCCCTCACAGATACTGTACTTGGAGCACAGCAGTCACACGTGTTGCGAAGCATTTTTTTAAAAAATTGTAAGTACACGCCCCTGTTAAACAGGGGCTGAAAAATTGTGCCTTAGGCACTGGTGCTGGTGCCACAACACTGCAACCCGGCCCTCACAGATACTGTACTTGGAGCACAGCAGTCACACGTGTTGCGAAGCATTTTTTTAAAAAATTGTAAGTACCCGCCCCTGTTAAACAGGGGCTGAAAAATTGTGCCTTAGGCACTGGTGCTGGTGCCACAACACTGCAACCCGGCCCTCACAGATACTGTACTTGGAGCACAGCAGTCACACGTGTTGCGAAGCATTTTTTTAAAAAATTGTAAGTACCCGCCCCTGTTAAACAGGGGCTGAAAAATTGTGCCTTAGGCACTGGTGCTGGTGCCACAACACTGCAACACGGCCCTCACAGAGACTGTACTTGGAGCACAGCAGTCACACGTGTTGCGAAGCATTTTTTTAAAAAATTGTAAGTACACGCCCCTGTTAAACAGGGGCTGAAAAATTGTGCCTTAGGCACTGGTGTGGTGGCATGGATCATTGAGGAGGAGGAAGAGGATAGTCAGTGAACATAAGAGGACAGTCACTCAGCATCAGCATAGGCAGTCTTGAAGGGATGTGACATTAAAAATTATTCGGTTATATCCGCCTCAGGTGCCTGGTAGCTGGTGGTGATCCAAGACTGATTCATTTTGATGAATGTCAGTCGATCAACCGAGGCGGTGGACAGGCGCACCCTATGATCAGTCACAAATCCTCCAGCAGCACTGAATGTGCGTTCGGAAAGAACGCTGGAGGCAGGACAGGCCAGTAGCTCAATTGCATACTGTGCAAGCTCTGGCCAGTGATCCATCCTCAGGACCCAGTAAGCCAGAGGATTTTCGGTGGGAAAGGTGTCCAAGTCTGACCTTGCCCCAAGGTATTCCTGCACCATGTATATCAGACGCTGGCGATGGTTGCTGGAACCGATCATACCTTGGGGCTGCGGACTAAAAAATTGTCTGAACGCATCGGTCAGACGTCCACCTTCCCCACTGCTCCTTCTGCCACTGACCGAAGCCTCAGCAACTCGTCGCCCAGGACCAGGAGTTTGTAGCCTCCCAGTTTCTGGGAACGCGTTGCACAGACCTTTCTGCAAGGCCTCCCTGAGATGTCTCATCCTCTGCTCCCTCTGCGACGGCAAGATAAGGTCCGCAACCTTACCCTTGTACCGCGGATCAAGGAGAGTGGCCAGCCAGTAATGGTCCCTCTCCTTGATCCGAAGAACACGAGGATCCTTCCGCAGGCTTTGCAGGATCAGGGAGGCCATGCAGCGTAGGTTAGCTGAGGCATTCGGTCCGGAGTCTTCTGGGTCACTGAGGATGACATGATCGCCAGCCACCTCCTCCCAGCCACGTACAAGTCCACTGGCTTGTTGGGACTGTACATCATCCCTAAAAGACTGCTGCTGCTGATGCTGAGTGCCAGGCTCCACCTCCATGCTCACACAATCCTCCTCCTCCTCCTCCTCCTCCTCATCCTCTTCCTGTGTGATGGGTGGGACAGGAGGAACACTGTCCGGATAAAGGGGGCCTTGAGAGGCAAGGAAGTCCTCCTCTTCCTGCCTCTGTTCTGCCTCAAGTGCCCTGTCCATTATCCCACGCAGCGTATGCTCCAACAGGTGGACAAGAGGGACAGTGTCACTGATGCATGCACTGTCACTGCTCACCATCCTCGTGGCCTCCTCAAATGGTGAGAGGACAGTGCATGCATCCCTGATCATGCTCCACTGACGTGGGGAAAAAAAACCAAGCTCCCCTGACCCTGTCCTGGTGCCGTAGTCGCAAAGGTACTCATTGATGGCCCTCTGCTGCGTGTGCAGTCGCTGCAGCATGGCCAACGTTGAGTTCCACCTGGTGGGCATGTCAGATATTAGGCGGTTCTTGGGCAGGTTCAGCTCCTTTTGCAGCTCAGTCAGCCGAGCACTGGCATTATAAGATCGGCGGAAATGCACACAGACTTTCCTGGCCTGCCTCAGGACATCCTGTAAGCCTGGGAACCTGCCCAAGAACCGCTGCACCACCAGGTTGAGGACGTGAGCCATGCAGGGCACATGGGTGAGCTGCCCCTGTCGCAGGGCGGAGAGGAGGTTGGTGCCATTGTCAGAAACGACCATTCCTGGCTTAAGCTGACGTGGCGTCAACCACCTCTCGGCCTGCCCCTGCAGAGCTGCCAGAACCTCTGGCCCAGTGTGGCTCCTGTCCCCCAAACACACCAGCGCAAGCACGGCATGGCATCTTTTTGCCTGCGTACTTGCGTAGCCCCTTGTACGCCTACGGAGCACCGCTGGTTCCAAGGACAGAGCACTGGAGGAAGAAGAAGAGGAGGGGGTGGAGGAGAGAGGTGTGTCACAACCAGTAGCAGTAGTCGCGTTTTGGAGGCGTGGTGGCGGAACAACCTCCAACACTACTGCACCTTGTCCTGCATCCCTCCCAGCTGCCAATAGAGTGACCCAATGGGCCGTGAAAGAAAGGTACCGTCCCTGTCCATGCCTGCTGGACCATGAGTCAGCGGTAATATGCACCTTACCGCTGACCGCCCTGTCCAGCGAGGCATGGACATTGCCCTCCACATGCCGGTAGAGAGACGGAATCGCCTTCCGCGAGAAAAAGTGGCGTTTGGGAACCTGCCACTGAGGAACCGCACATTGAACAAACTCACGGAAGGGGGCCGAGTCTACCAACTGAAAAGGCAGCAGTTGAAGTGCTAGCAATTTAGCAAGGCTAGCATTCAACCGCTGGGCATGTGGATGGCTGGGAGTGTACTTCTTTCTACGGTCCAGCAGCTGGGGCAGGGAAATTTGCCTGCTGCAATCGGACGTCGGTGTACTGCAAGTACTTGGTTGTGACACACCGAATTCTACACCTTCAGTCCTCTCAGAGCAGCTTTCAGAGAGGACTGAAGGTGTAGTGGGGATGGAGATCCCAGCTGAGGAGGAGTAAGGAGAGGTCCGCTTAGTTCTTTGGTGTGGGTCTTTTATGTGTGCCTGCCAACGAGCTGCATGGCAGGTCGCCATATGTCTGGTCATGCTTGTCGTGCCCAAGCGGCTGATGTTTTGGCCACGCGAGATACGCTTGAGACAAATATTGCAAATAGCAGTGGTGCGATCTGCTGCACTCGTCTCAAAAAAGGCCCACACCAAAGAACTTTTCTGATAACGTGCAGAGGCAGCGCCCTGCACAGGCGGAGCTCTGCGGTGTTGTACAGTTGCTGTGCTGGCCTCTACCTGGCCTCCAGGGGGCATCCTGCCTCGTTGGACATGTGACGCCGCATCCTCCTCCTCCTCGTCCTCCTCCTCATCCTCTCTCCCTTGAGGCACCCACGTGGAGTCAGTGACCTCATCATCCCCTCCCTCTTCACCACTAGAGCAAACCTGGCAGTAAGCTGCAGCTGGTGGAACAGTACTGCCAGATTCCTCAAGCTGGGTATCGTCATCCGAGCCTTCGAATCGTTGGGCATCCTCCTGGAGCATGTACCCAACACTGTGCTCAAAGAGTTCGGGGGACTCCTCAGGAGGACATGGTGGGTCTAGGGAAGGGGTGGCTGATGATGCTCTGTCAGTACCCTGAGCCTGGGTGAGAGAGGATGAGGAGGATGAGGAGGGCTTGGTCATCCATTCTACCAAGCCTTCAGCATGATGCGGCTCCACATGTCCAGCTGCCGAAAACAAAGACGCGCGTGTCCCATGGCCACGTGCTGATGACGATGCACGACCACGTCCACGTCCACGGCCACGTCCACTAGAAACAGAGCCTGCCTGCCCTGTGTTCTTGGCTCTGCACGCTCTGCCTCCCCTTGGCGGTCTTCCAGCCATTGTAGTCGGTAGTCCTGTGGGTGCTGCTGAGAAGAAAATATAGGAGCTCTGTGTGATGCCACTAACACACTAGAAGTCCTATGGGTGCTTCTGCAAAGAAAATAGAGGAGCTCTGTGTGATGCCACTAACACACTAGAAGTCCTGTGGGTGCTTATGCAAAGAAAATAGAGGAGCTCTGTGTGATGCCACTAACACACTAGAAGTCCTGTGGGTGCTGCTGAGAAGAATATATAGGAGCTCTGTGTGATGCCACTAACACACTAGAAGTCCTATGGGTGCTTCTGCAAAGAAAATAGAGGAGCTCTGTGTGATGCCACTAACACACTAGAAGTCCTGTGGGTGCTGCTGAGAAGAATATATAGGAGCTCTGTGTGATGCCACTAACACACTAGAAGTCCTGTGGGTGCTTCTGCAAAGAAAATAGAGGAGCTCTGTGTGATGCCACTAACACACTAGAAGTCCTGTGGGTGCTTCTGCAAAGAAAATAGAGGAGCTCTGTGTGATGCCACTAACACACTAGAAGTCCTGTGGGTGCTTATGCAAAGAAAATAGAGGAGCTCTGTGTGATGCCACTAACACACTAGAAGTCCTGTGGGTGCTTCTGCAAAGAAAATAGAGGAGCTCTGTGTGATGCCACTAACACACTAGAAGTCCTGTGGGTGCTTATGCAAAGAAAATAGAGGAGCTCTGTGTGATGCCACTAACACACTAGAAGTCCTGTGGGTGCTGCTGAGAAGAATATATAGGAGCTCTGTGTGATGCCACTAACACACTAGAAGTCCTATGGGTGCTTCTGCAAAGAAAATAGAGGAGCTCTGTGTGATGGGACTAACACACTTCAAGTCCTATAGGTGCTTCTGGGAACAAAATATAGCTCTGTGTGTGTGATGGGACTAACACACTTCAAGTCCTATAGGTGCTTCTGGGAAGAAAATATAGCTCTGTGTGTGTGATGGGACTAACACACTTCAAGTCCTATAGGTGCTTCTGGGAAGAAAATATAGCTCTGTGTGTGTGATGGGACTAACACACTTCAAGTCCTATAGGTGCTTCTGGGAAGAAAATATAGCTCTGTGTGTGTGATGGGACTAACACACTTCAAGTCCTATAGGTGCTTCTGGGAAGAAAATATAGCTCTGTGTGTGTGATGGGACTAACACACTTCAAGTCCTATAGGTGCTTCTGGGAACAAAATATAGCTCTGTGTGTGTGATGGGACTAACACACTTCAAGTCCTATAGGTGCTTCTGGGAAGAAAATATAGCTCTGTGTGTGTGATGGGACTAACACACTTCAAGTCCTATAGGTGCTTCTGGGAAGAAAATATAGCTCTGTGTGTGTAATGGGACTAACACACTTCAAGTCCTATAGGTGCTTCTGGGAAGAAAATATAGCTCTGTGTGTGTAATGGGACTAACACACTTCAAGTCCTATAGGTGCTTCTGGGAACAAAATATAGCTCTGTGTGTGTAATGGGACTAACACACTTCAAGTCCTATAGGTGCTTCTGGGAAGAAAATATAGCTCTGTGTGTGTAATGGGACTAACACACTTCAAGTCCTATAGGTGCTTCTGGGAAGAAAATATAGCTCTGTGTGTGTGATGGGACTAACACACTTCAAGTCCTATAGGTGCTTCTGGGAACAAAATATAGCTCTGTGTGTGTAATGGGACTAACACACTTCAAGTCCTATAGGTGCTTCTGGGAAGAAAATATAGCTCTGTGTGTGTAATGGGACTAACACACTTCAAGTCCTATAGGTGCTTCTGGGAAGAAAATATAGCTCTGTGTGTGTAATGGGACTAACACACTTCAAGTCCTATAGGTGCTTCTGGGAACAAAATATAGCTCTGTGTGTGTAATGGGACTAACACACTTCAAGTCCTATAGGTGCTTCTGGGAAGAAAATATAGCTCTGTGTGTGTAATGGGACTAACACACTTCAAGTCCTATAGGTGCTTCTGGGAAGAAAATATAGCTCTGTGTGTGTGATGGGACTAACACACTTCAAGTCCTATAGGTGCTTCTGGGAACAAAATATAGCTCTGTGTGTGTAATGGGACTAACACACTTCAAGTCCTATAGGTGCTTCTGGGAAGAAAATATAGCTCTGTGTGTGTAATGGGACTAACACACTTCAAGTCCTATAGGTGCTTCTGGGAAGAAAATATAGCTCTGTGTGTGTAATGGGACTAACACACTTCAAGTCCTATAGGTGCTTCTGGGAAGAAAATATAGCTCTGTGTGTGTAATGGGACTAACACACTTCAAGTCCTATAGGTGCTTCTGGGAAGAAAATATAGCTCTGTGTGTGTAATGGGACTAACACACTTCAAGTCCTATAGGTGCTTCTGGGAAGAAAATATAGCTCTGTGTGTGTAATGGGACTAACACACTTCAAGTCCTATAGGTGCTTCTGGGAACAAAATATAGCTCTGTGTGTGTAATGGGACTAACACACTTCAAGTCCTATAGGTGCTTCTGGGAAGAAAATATAGCTCTGTGTGTGTAATGGGACTAACACACTTCAAGTCCTATAGGTGCTTCTGGGAAGAAAATATAGCTCTGTGTGTGTAATGGGACTAACACACTTCAAGTCCTATAGGTGCTTCTGGGAACAAAATATAGCTCTGTGTGTGTAATGGGACTAACACACTTCAAGTCCTATAGGTGCTTCTGGGAACAAAATATAGCTCTGTGTGTGTAATGGGACTAACACACTTCAAGTCCTATAGGTGCTTCTGGGAAGAAAATATAGCTCTGTGTGTGTAATGGGACTAACACACTTCAAGTCATATAGGTGCTTCTGGGAAGAAAATATAGCTCTGTGTGTGTAATGGGACTAACACACTTCAAGTCCTATAGGTGCTTCTGGGAACAAAATATAGCTCTGTGTGTGTAATGGGACTAACACACTTCAAGTCCTATAGGTGCTTCTGGGAAGAAAATATAGCTCTGTGTGTGTGATGGGACTAACACACTTCAAGTCCTATAGGTGCTTCTGGGAAGAAAATATAGCTCTGTGTGTGTGATGGGACTAACACACTTCAAGTCCTATAGGTGCTTCTGGGAACAAAATATAGCTCTGTGTGTGTGATGGGACTAACACACTTCAAGTCCTATAGGTGCTTCTGGGAACAAAATATAGCTCTGTGTGTGTGATGGGACTAACACACTTCAAGTCCTATAGGTGCTTCTGGGAACAAAATATAGCTCTGTGTGTGTGATGGGACTAACACACTTCAAGTCCTATAGGTGCTTCTGGGAACAAAATATAGCTCTGTGTGTGTGATGGGACTAACACACTTCAAGTCCTATAGGTGCTTCTGGGAACAAAATATAGCTCTGTGTGTGTGATGGGACTAACACACTTCAAGTCCTATAGGTGCTTCTGGGAACAAAATATAGCTCTGTGTGTGTGATGGGACTAACACACTTCAAGTCCTATAGGTGCTTCTGGGAACAAAATATAGCTCTGTGTGTGTGATGGGACTAACACACTTCAAGTCCTATAGGTGCTTCTGGGAACAAAATATAGCTCTGTGTGTGTGATGGGACTAACACACTTCAAGTCCTATAGGTGCTTCTGGGAACAAAATATAGCTCTGTGTGTGTAATGGGACTAACACACTTCAAGTCCTATAGGTGCTTCTGGGAAGAAAATATAGCTCTGTGTGTGTAATGGGACTAACACACTTCAAGTCCTATAGGTGCTTCTGGGAAGAAAATATAGCTCTGTGTGTGTAATGGGACTAACACACTTCAAGTCCTATAGGTGCTTCTGGGAAGAAAATATAGCTCTGTGTGTGTGATGGGACTAACACACTTCAAGTCCTATAGGTGCTTCTGGGAACAAAATATAGCTCTGTGTGTGTAATGGGACTAACACACTTCAAGTCCTATAGGTGCTTCTGGGAAGAAAATATAGCTCTGTGTGTGTAATGGGACTAACACACTTCAAGTCCTATAGGTGCTTCTGGGAAGAAAATATAGCTCTGTGTGTGTAATGGGACTAACACACTTCAAGTCCTATAGGTGCTTCTGGGAACAAAATATAGCTCTGTGTGTGTAATGGGACTAACACACTTCAAGTCCTATAGGTGCTTCTGGGAAGAAAATATAGCTCTGTGTGTGTAATGGGACTAACACACTTCAAGTCCTATAGGTGCTTCTGGGAAGAAAATATAGCTCTGTGTGTGTGATGGGACTAACACACTTCAAGTCCTATAGGTGCTTCTGGGAACAAAATATAGCTCTGTGTGTGTAATGGGACTAACACACTTCAAGTCCTATAGGTGCTTCTGGGAAGAAAATATAGCTCTGTGTGTGTAATGGGACTAACACACTTCAAGTCCTATAGGTGCTTCTGGGAAGAAAATATAGCTCTGTGTGTGTAATGGGACTAACACACTTCAAGTCCTATAGGTGCTTCTGGGAAGAAAATATAGCTCTGTGTGTGTAATGGGACTAACACACTTCAAGTCCTATAGGTGCTTCTGGGAAGAAAATATAGCTCTGTGTGTGTAATGGGACTAACACACTTCAAGTCCTATAGGTGCTTCTGGGAAGAAAATATAGCTCTGTGTGTGTAATGGGACTAACACACTTCACGTCCTATAGGTGCTTCTGGGAACAAAATATAGCTCTGTGTGTGTAATGGGACTAACACACTTCAAGTCCTATAGGTGCTTCTGGGAAGAAAATATAGCTCTGTGTGTGTAATGGGACTAACACACTTCAAGTCCTATAGGTGCTTCTGGGAAGAAAAATATAGCTCTGTGTGTGTAATGGGACTAACACACTTCAAGTCCTATAGGTGCTTCTGGGAACAAAATATAGCTCTGTGTGTGTGATGGGACTAACACACTTCAAGTCCTATAGGTGCTTCTGGGAACAAAATATAGCTCTGTGTGTGTGATGGGACTAACACACTTCAAGTCCTATAGGTGCTTCTGGGAACAAAATATAGCTCTGTGTGTGTAATGGGACTAACACACTTCAAGTCCTATAGGTGCTTCTGGGAAGAAAATATAGCTCTGTGTGTGTAATGGGACTAACACACTTCAAGTCCTATAGGTGCTTCTGGGAAGAAAATATAGCTCTGTGTGTGTAATGGGACTAACACACTTCAAGTCCTATAGGTGCTTCTGGGAACAAAATATAGCTCTGTGTGTGTAATGGGACTAACACACTTCAAGTCCTATAGGTGCTTCTGGGAAGAAAATATAGCTCTGTGTGTGTGATGGGACTAACACACTTCAAGTCCTATAGGTGCTTCTGGGAAGAAAATATAGCTCTGTGTGTGTGATGGGACTAACACACTTCAAGTCCTATAGGTGCTTCTGGGAACAAAATATAGCTCTGTGTGTGTGATGGGACTAACACACTTCAAGTCCTATAGGTGCTTCTGGGAACAAAATATAGCTCTGTGTGTGTAATGGGACTAACACACTTCAAGTCCTATAGGTGCTTCTGGGAAGAAAATATAGCTCTGTGTGTGTAATGGGACTAACACACTTCAAGTCCTATAGGTGCTTCTGGGAAGAAAATATAGCTCTGTGTGTGTAATGGGACTAACACACTTCAAGTCCTATAGGTGCTTCTGGGAAGAAAATATAGCTCTGTGTGTGTAATGGGACTAACACACTTCAAGTCCTATAGGTGCTTCTGGGAAGAAAATATAGCTCTGTGTGTGTAATGGGACTAACACACTTCAAGTCCTATAGGTGCTTCTGGGAACAAAATATAGCTCTGTGTGTGTAATGGGACTAACACACTTCAAGTCCTATAGGTGCTTCTGGGAAGAAAATATAGCTCTGTGTGTGTAATGGGACTAACACACTTCAAGTCCTATAGGTGCTTCTGGGAACAAAATATAGCTCTGTGTGTGTGATGGGACTAACACACTTCAAGTCCTATAGGTGCTTCTGGGAACAAAATATAGCTCTGTGTGTGTGATGGGACTAACACACTTCAAGTCCTATAGGTGCTTCTGGGAACAAAATATAGCTCTGTGTGTGTGATGGGACTAACACACTTCAAGTCCTATAGGTGCTTCTGGGAACAAAATATAGCTCTGTGTGTGTGATGGGACTAACACACTTCAAGTCCTATAGGTGCTTCTGGGAACAAAATATAGCTCTGTGTGTGTGATGGGACTAACACACTTCAAGTCCTATAGGTGCTTCTGGGAACAAAATATAGCTCTGTGTGTGTGATGGGACTAACACACTTCAAGTCCTATAGGTGCTTCTGGGAACAAAATATAGCTCTGTGTGTGTAATGGGACTAACACACTTCAAGTCCTATAGGTGCTTCTGGGAAGAAAATATAGCTCTGTGTGTGTAATGGGACTAACACACTTCAAGTCCTATAGGTGCTTCTGGGAAGAAAATATAGCTCTGTGTGTGTAATGGGACTAACACACTTCAAGTCCTATAGGTGCCTCTGGGAACAAAATATAGCTCTGTGTGTGTAATGGGACTAACACACTTCAAGTCCTATAGGTGCTTCTGGGAACAAAATATAGCTCTGTGTGTGTAATGGGACTAACACACTTCAAGTCCTATAGGTGCTTCTGGGAACAAAATATAGCTCTGTGTGTGTGATGGACTAACACACTTCAAGTCCTATAGGTGCTTCTGGGAAGAAAATATAGCTCTGTGTGTGTAATGGGACTAACACACTTCAAGTCCTATAGGTGCTTCTGGGAAGAAAATATAGCTCTGTGTGTGTAATGGGACTAACACACTTCAAGTCCTATAGGTGCTTCTGGGAAGAAAATATAGCTCTGTGTGTGTAATGGGACTAACACACTTCAAGTCCTATAGGTGCCTCTGGGAAGAAAATATAGCTCTGTGTGTGTGATGGGACTAACACACTTCAAGTCCTATAGGTGCTTCTGGGAAGAAAATATAGCTCTGTGTGTGTAATGGGACTAACACACTTCAAGTTCTATAGGTGCCTCTGGGAACAAAATATAGCTCTGTGTGTGTGATGGGACTAACACACTTCAAGTCCTATAGGTGCTTCTGGGAACAAAATATAGCTCTGTGTGTGTAATGGGACTAACACACTTCAAGTCCTATAGGTGCCTCTGGGAACAAAATATAGGAGCTCTGCCTGCCTGCCACGAACACACTACAAGTCCTATAGGTGCTTCTGGTAACAAAATATAGGAGCTTTGCCTGCCTGCCACGAACACACTACAAGTCCTATAGGTGCTTCTGGTAACAAAATATAGGAGCTCTGCCTGCCTGCCACGAACACACTACAAGTCCTATAGGTGCTTCTGGTAACAAAATATAGGAGCTCTGCCTGCCTGCCACGAACACACTACAAGTCCTATAGGTGCTTCTGGTAACAAAATATAGGAGCTCTGCCTGCCTGCCACGAACACACTACAAGTCCTATAGGTGCTTCTGGTAACAAAATATAGTAGCTCTGCCTGCCTGCCTGCCACGAGCACACTACAAGCCCCTCTTTCTCAATCAATCTTTGTAACTGAATCTATCTAACTCAATCTCTGTAAGTGAATCTCTCTAACTATCTAAATGCAGCAGTGTCACAGAATCAGCCTGCTCAATCTGCGCCGGAACAGCATGTGACCGGCGCAGACGGCGTGGCGGCGTTTTATAGGGGGGGGCGTGTACTACAGCCCCTGAGCTGTAATTGGCTACAGGCGTCCTGCCTGTAGCCAATTATGGCTCTTCGAGTTTCCGGGGCTGTGATTGGCCAAGCATGCGGGGTCACAGTGCATGCTTGGCCAATCATCAGCCAGCAATGCACTGCGTCGGCCGCGCCGGCCGCAATGCATTGCGGGGCCGCTCGCATCACACGAACGTGATGCGAGCGGCCAAAATAGTTCTGGGCTCGCCGAGCGAGCGAACGCCCGGTGCTCGATGCGAACGTGGGTTCGCATCGAGCACCGGGCCCATCCCTACTATCCACATTCAGTTTGGTGAGATGAGAAACAATTGCAGTGGTGGCTTTTTTTGGGGGGGGGGGGGGGCGGCAAACAACCAAACCCACGCTGGAGCAACTCAACCCCCCGGCTGTCTGCTAGTCAGTCCACTGACACTTACTCCATCTTGGCAGCGGGCAGCGGGCAATGGCGGGCATTCCGAGGAGTAGCGGCGGGGATCGGGCATACGTGGATCGGCGGCGGGGACTCTTCTCCGGGCTCTTCTCCTCGCTTCCGCCATGCGTCTCTCCCCTCCTCATAGGCATCCAATAGTATCGCCTGTCCTTTCAGCCAATTAGGTGATGGGTATCAGACCTGCTTCCCGATTGGCAGGAGGAGGATCGGTGTTGCAACAGCCAATTTTTATTCACTGTTGCAACACACCTGGGTGGGCTCTGGTCACACTCTCAGCGTCCTGAGCCCACCCTATTTTGAAGCCTATTAAAGCCTCTGGCTCTAATCAGGTGCTTCCAAAAAAAACCTGGACACTGTAATTCATGTGCCCGGTGCCCTAAAAGGGGCCAGACACAGAATAGGGTGTGGCCGCGGTGGCCATGGATAGATTCATGCAATGCATGAATCCATCTATTACCATATAGGGGGTGGCCTGGAGAGAGAGGGCGACGCCCAGGCACCCCTAATGGATGGGCTGCACCTGAACAATAGGTAGGTAGACTAGTTCATGTGTAGTCAGGACAGGCAGGTCTAGCTGCCTGTAAGTAATACCCATGACTTGATTTTCCAGGGGGACACCTTGGTCTTGTCCCTTGTAGTTGCTTAGGGGGTCTGGGCTGTCCCAGGTATTATTTCCCTCTTCCTAGTCTAGTCTAGGGTTGTTTTTTTTGGTATTTTACTATTTTTGTCTTTTTATTTTTGGCTGGAGTTCTGCTTTAGGTGTTATGCTTTATTATTTCTTAATATAATCTGAAATGGCAAAGCCTTACCAACCTTATATTTGATGGCTGTGCATGCATTATGCTGTTTAACAAACAGTAAATATTGGTTTTATTGCAGTCAGTTTTCTTTCTGTAAAGAATGGCGTTGCAATGATGTCCAGGAAAAAAAAAAAAAAAAAGAAGGAAAGGACCAGGGTGATGTTGGCCAGAACCACGCTCGTCAGAGCTTCCCCTCCAATCCTTAATGCTCACACCTACACTAGTAAGAAGTCCGCTTCTAAGCCTCAGTTTACAGAACAACACAGTGCCTGGAAAGTAATAGCCCAGCAGTACTGGAGTCTTTGGAAAGCTAACAGAAAAGGTTGTTGGTACTGACACCTTGTATAATTTGAAAAATGATGTGACTTTTTGGGTAAACATTGACGTTCCCTGAACAAGCTGTTCGCATTCATTAAAAAATTGTGCCATTGCTTTGAGTAATGAGCCAGAAAAAAAAAAAAAAAGGGGGCTAGGCATTCAAAGCCTAGATTTCATAGCATAAATTATAGAGGATTTGTAATTAGGAGTGTTAGAAAAACTATTCAGCTCTGTTTTCGCAACAAGAAGCATTAAAATAGGGACCTTATTTGTTTAAAGGACATCTCATCTGTAACTGACATGATGCAGCTAAGCTAGCAGAGAACCTACAATACCCAATGAGGTCACATAGAGATCGAGATTCACATTATGCTGGGCGGCATGTTATACCATGTAAATGACTGGATGATGCATTAATCATTGGCCATTATTTTGGCACACGGCATACTGCTCATTGTAAAAACACAGGGAAATTGCAAAAACCAGAGTCTTACTCACTAGGTGAAAATGTTGTTGTTTTGTAGCCTCATTGATTTCTATCAGTCAACCTTGCCCATTTCTCTCATTAGATCACAAATAACATTCCAGGTATGATTGTGCTTCCTAATCTAACCTGTGTGTCTATAGGCAGACTATGATGATGATGAATAGAAGTTGATGATGTCATGTGTTTTTCAGAAAAACAAACTGTGATCAGCGTTTTCCATTATTCCAATTATGTTACATTGTTAACTATTGATAAGAACAAGAGAAAGTTGATGTTGAAGTGGCTTTATTGACTGATGTGAACAGTATACAGGCATACTCCACTTTTAAGTACACAATGGGGTTTATTTACTAAAGCTAGAAAGTGCAAAATCAGGCTCACTTCTGCATAGAAACCAATGAGCTTCCAGGTTATATTACCAACGTTTAATTGAACAAGCTGGGGTTAGAAGCTCATTGGTTTCTATGCAGAAGTGAGCCTGATTTTGCACTTTCTAGCTTTAGTAAATAAACCCCATTGTGTACTTAAAAGTGGGGTTTGCCTGTAGAGAGGATGCTTTAATGCAAGATAGATTAGCTTGGCTGGTAGGTTAGATTTAAAAGGCCATACATATTCATAACTTAGGTAAAAATGTATCTTCTGCTAGCTTATGTAAGATCAGGTAAACATCCAAAGCTCAACTAGATTCTTATGCCCCGTACGCACGGTCGGAAATTCCGAAGGAAAAAGTCCGATTGGATTATGTTGTCGGAAAAAACGATCGTGTGTGGGCTCTATCAGACTTTTTCAGTCGGAATTTCCGACGAAAAAGTTTGAGAGCTGGATCTAAAATTTTCCGACAACAAAATCCGATCTGACTTTTTCCGATCATGTGTAGAGAATTCCGACGCACAAAGTGCCACGCCTTGTCAGAAAATAATTGGAGAGGAAAGCTATTGGCTACTGGCCTCTGTGTAGTCCCGTTGTACATTTTGTACGTCACCTCGTTCCAAACGATCGGATTTTCCGACAACTTTGTGCGACCGCGTGTATGCAAGACAAGTTTCGGACAAAATCCGTCGGAAAAAATCTGACAGATTTTGTGGTCGGAATGTCTGACCGTGTGTAGGGGGCATTACTTTTTGCGGCAACTGTAAAAATGATGGACACATAGTTACATAGTTACATAGTAGGTGAGGTCGAAAAAAGACACAAGTCCATCAAGTCCAACCTATGTGTGTGATTATATGTTAGTATTACCTTGTATATCCTTGTATGTGGCGGTCGTTCAGGTGCTTATCTAAAAGTTTATTGAAACTATCGATGCTCCCTGCTGAGACCACCACCTGTGGAAAGGAATTCCACATCCTTCCCGCTCTTACAGTAAAGAACCCTCTACGTAGTTTAAGGTTAAACCTCTTTTTTTCTAATTTTTTTTTTCTAATTTTCATGAGTGGCCACGTGTCTTGTTAAACTCCCTTCCGCGAAAAAGTTTTATCCCTATTGTGGGGTCACCAGTATTGCGCTACTTTAACTACAAACAAATTGCGCGGTCATGAATCGCTGTACCCAAATAAAAAAATATTCCCCACAAATAGAGCTTTCTTTTGGTGGTATTTGATAACCACTGCTTTTTTATTTTTTGTGTTATAACCAAAAAAAGACTGACAATTTTGAAAAAAAACAAAACAATATTTTTTACTTTTTGCTAAAAAATATACTCAATAAAAAAGAAATAAATAAATAAAATGTCTTCATAGGTTTAGGCCAATATGTATTCTGCCAAATATTTTTTGTAAATGTAGCGGGGTCGTACCCCTTTTAGGGGAAGAGACTACATCCCCCATAATTCCCCAGGCTCCCAGGCTGCTTGTTTCCGCCCGAGAGGCTGCTGGGGGAGGTTATAAAAAGGAAGAGCGGAGACCGCCTCTTCCTCTTGGGACACTTCCTCTTCAGAGGCCTCACCTGACTGGTCTCCCTCTCATGACGGAGCTTGTGACGCGGAGACTACAGCCAGTGGAGACACCTGTGCAGACCGGAGCTGAAGGCCTGAAGCCTGGGCCTTGCAGCAGATGGAGTGAGACTCTCATCCCTCAGAGTCAGCAGCAGCGGAGCGGAGACTCTTCCCTACAGTCGGTCGGTCGGAGCTGAGGACCGGAGCGCAGGGGCTGTGACTGAGGAGACCAGAACCACCATTGGAGGGACCGGAGCTGAGGACGGTACCCAAGGATTGGTGAGAGAGCTGAGAGGCTCATCCTGCATTGATACACACGTTTTATGCCTACTGAACTGCCTAGGCGCAATTTACTTCAGAGCAGCAAATGTTACTTTCTGTGGATTACAAATACACCATTTAAAGCTACATGTGCACCACCTCTACAGATTTATTGCCGGTGAAGAACACTGTACTAGTACAAGGACTGAGCTCTATTGCTAGGGATCAGGCCTGGTCCGTTAGGTAGGCGCAGATAGATTTATTGCACCTCAGAGGTGCATAGCAGACGGTCGCCACACTTGGCGCTCCGTTTCCTCATTGCTAGTTGATACATATGTGTGTACATGTTAAAGTGCATATTGCAGGGACCTGCTAAAGTATTGTGAGTCATATGTTTAAATGCATGTTACTATTTCTTTTCCTTACTGACAAAGTAAAGCCAGTTATTCTTATTTCAGCAGTCTGCTTGTGAGTTCATACCCATTACACTTAGAGTATAAGTGATGTTTATATGTGCATAGATTCATACCCCTTGACTAACTGTGCCAGAGCGGGTAGAGCAAATTGCCGGGGGTTGGTGGAGCTGTACTCAGGGACCCAAAACAAACCAGCGGCTCTCTTAACTGGGAGTAGCGCTACACGTGGGGGCTCGTAATCCGGGATCCTGAGTCAGCGGGAAAAGCCGCCAGAAGGTACCGGCATGGACCCAATAGAAGTGGGACGGTGGTCCGCAACATGGGCCGCTGACCCAGCCGCAGCAGCAGTCATTGAACTGCCAGGGATATGGCAGAGAGAGGCAGTCAAGCAGCTCATAATGTCATTATCCCCATGCCAGAAGTCATGGATAATGGACATGAGAAATGATGCTGGGTACACATACGCCTTAATAGAATGGAAGGAAGAGACTCCAGAGCAGTTCAGGAGCTAAAGCATACAGGCACCGAATGGTCAGGCCTATCAAGTGCTGCATGCGCTGCCGCGCAAGGGAGAAGGTTCTCCTATGAAAGCCATTCTATCCCCAAAGAAGGAAGAGCAGAAGGGCGCGGAAAGCCCCACACAGACTACCCTTAGTGCAGAACTGTGTGCTGTCCTAGGGGAAATTGTGACTCAGTGCAGAAGAGACCCCGGGGATTACCCGATGTCGGGATACAGGAAACTCCGGATGTTCTCAGGGAGGACACCTGTACCCTCGGGAGAAGAGGGATTTGAAGAGTGGTTAGATGGTGCCACGCAGGCCCTAGAAGAATGGGAGGTCTCAGAAGGCAGAAAGAAGCAAAGGATTGTTGAGAGCCTAAAAGGACCTGCCCTAGAGGCCATACGCAATCTGAAGACAAGCAAAAAGGATTGCACTGCCCAGGACTACATAGACATCCTGGAAAGTGTGTTTGGTGGGACAGAAAAAGTCACAGAACTTACCTATCAACTGGAACACTGTTACCAGAAGACAGGGGAGAAGCTGTCAGAGTATATGGGACGTATAGACAAGATCCTGCATAGGATTATCCTGAAGAAGGGGATAGATCCAGGGAAGGTAGATGAAGCCCGTGCCCAGCAGGTGATGAGGGGAGCCCAACCCCTGGACCCTGTCGCACTAATTCTACGCACCCGCCAGGATGGGAAGAGCCTGGACTACCCTGATCTCATTCGAATAGACACTGGAGCACAAGTGACCCTATTGTACAGGGACTTCTATGACAGATACCTGAGTCATCTGCCAATACAGAAGATAGAAGAGTTGGAGATAAGGGGACTGGGAACTCAGAGTTTCCCCTATGATGGATACCTACCCATACGGCTGACCTTTGACCCATCCGTAGCAGGAGTATGTGTCCCCGCCCACCAGGGACCAGCAAGACGTCCCTGATTATAGGGACGAACACGGATCTAGTCAGAAGGCTTCTGACCCCCTTGGTGAAGAAAGAGAATCTTTCACCTCCCAAGATCCATCCCATGCTGAAGGCAGCCTACCAGCGGTTGGTCCTAGAGCAGAAGACCCCAAGTGAGGGGATAGGAAGGGTATGGAGGCTTGGAAAAGAAGGAGCAGTGTTACAGCCTGGAGAGGTGACCTGCATGAGAGCCACGGTGAAACTTACTTGGGAGCAGCCTGGCCCCTTTGTAATGTTGGAACCCGACCCAATGGAGGGTCACTCAGGTCTGGAGGTGATACCAGAAGTAATTTCACTGAAGGACCTGAAGAAGGCCAGAGGAAGAGTCCCTGTCAGTGTGAGGAACCCCACAGAGAGGCCCGTGGAGATCCCTGCCAGGATGCTTTCTGGGGACAGGTGAGTCCTGCTGTCCCAGTTGGCTGGTCAGAAGTGAAGGGGACGGGTGAAGGAGAAGATGTTTGGAAGAAACTCTCCATGGAAAACCCTAACCTACCTGGAGCTTGGAAGGAGAGAGCCAAGGCCCAGCTGACCAGATGGGAGAAGATTTTCTCTAAAGATGAGTTTGATGTGGGGTGTGCGAGGAGTGACAGTCTTTGGAAAGACTTTGGAAGAACATGAAGCCAGATTGGAGAAAGTACTGAAGAGGCTCAGTGAAGAGGGACTCAAACTTTCTCCCGAGAAGTGTCGGTTCTATCAGTCTTCTGTGAACTATCTGGGACACATAGTGTCTGAAAAAGGAGTGGCTACAGACCCTGAGAAGTTGGAGGCAGTTACTTCGTGGCCAAGACCCACAACAGTTACAGAACTTCGGTCTTTCTTGGGGTTCTGCTCCTACTACCGCAGGTTTGTGGATGGGTTTGCCCGCATTGCAAAACCCCTCAACGAGCTGCTCAAGACAGAAGGAGAGGAAGATGGATTGGGGCCTAGGAGGTTTTTGGCCTACGCTGATCCCACTAGACCATATGAGCTACATGTTGATGCCAGCCATGAAGGCCTAGGTGGAGTACTCTACCAGGAGTATGAAGACCAGCTACGACCAGTGGCCTATGTGAGCCGGAGCCTGACCCCCTCCGAGAAGAACTATCCCACCCACAAGTTGGAGTTCTTAGCCCTCAAATGGGCAGTTGTTGACAAACTGAGAGACTATCTGTATGGGGCCGAGTTTACTGTAAAGACAGATAACAACCCCTTGACCTATCTATTCACCACCGCCAAGCTGGGGAGATTGGTCCTGGAAGCCCTGGAAGACGGTCAAATTACAGGTGCATCAGGGGGTAGTCTACCGAAGGGGCCCCTCTGATGGCCCAGAAGACAAGTGGCAGTTGTTTCTCCCCGAGAAGCATCGAGAGACTGTGCTGATTGCCTTACATGCAACGCTCAAGCTGCCCCAATGGGCCACCTACAGAGTCAAGGCCCAATGGATCTGGTATGCATTGTACCCCAATAAAATTTTACTCTTTGTTCACAAAATAGAGTTTTCTTTTGGGGAGTGGTATTTGGTGATCACAACAGGACTGTGTTTTTTGGAAACAGAGAAGAAGCAACATTTTTTGTGTTATAACCAAAAAATCATGACAGACAAGTTGAAGATAGCTTATGAAAAGAAATAAGAGGAACAAAGCAATATTTTACTTTACAATCTAGGGATTTTGCTAAAAATACCCCCAGGCCTAATACTAGGTCTCAATAAAAAAAAAATGTCTTCATAAATTTAGGCGAATATGTATTCTGCCAAATATTTTTAGTAAAAAAAAATCCCAAAAAGTGTATATTGATTGGTTTGAGCAAAAGTTACAAACTATCAGACATATACTGAATTATTTATTTATTTACTAGTAATGGTGGCGATCAGCGACTTATAGTGGGACTGCAATATTGTGGTGGACAATCGGACAAACTGGGGTTGATTTATTAAAGGCAAATAGACTGTGCACTTTGCAAAGGGAAGTTGCAATATGAAAAAGCAGTTGTGACACTTTTTTGTGTTTTTGTGTACTTTGTGTGGTGCTTTTTCTTAGAAATGTGATTGGTTTTCTTTCCCTGCTTTGCAGAGAAAGAAATCCATCACATCCCCGCTGTGAGTTCGGAGCTCTGCCTTAATTACATTAATTATTACATTATGTAGAGCTCCGTTCAGCCTCCCTCCTAGGTAATTGGTGGGTGCCTGCAAACATCCATTGGCCGGCACCCGCTGATCGGCTTCTGCTGTGACTAATCACAGCAGAAGCGGCGCGCTGGCGAAGCGTGCGCCCCCTAGGTGGAAGTGCAGGATCAAGTAAATATACGTGATTCGCGACAGAACTGCTGCCTTGTAGCAGTAAATCTGCTATGGAGCGGTCGTTAAGTGGTTAATTAATAATGCCCTGTAGGAGGGGCAAAACGCGTCAACGGAGTTTCTAAACCTGTTATGTCACTTCCGCCATCTGTGGAATGCACGCCGAGCTGCGGTGGACCCGGAAGAGGCTTTTACTGATTGTCTATACTCTGCAAAGCAAATACTTGGCTTCCTTGTTGTCAGTGTAATTTTATACTTTTAAAATAAATCAGATTACTACAAAATGAGAGTTCCTTTTCCTTGATTGACCCTGGTGGGACACGAGTGATACCTACAGAGGCAGCTGCATACTTTAGGTACCAGTCTGTGGGAGACACAATAGGAGAGAAGAGATCCTTTGGGCACCCCCTCACCAGACTAAAGTGTGTTAGACCCTTTACGCTGGAAAGCTGGGGGTCCATTCTTTCTGGTGAGTAGGGGCAAGAGAGAGCACTCCAGCACTTTATTTATGAATTATTGAACATGGAGCACTTTTACGAAGAAGGTTTACTATTGAATAAACAGTTTTTTGATTGATTATTCCTTATTTTAGTTGTATTTGATGTGTATAGGATATACTCTGTATGAGCTGTGATATAACATATAAAAGTAGATGGTTTGTTTGTTTTATGCTATTGACTTGCTGTGCAAAGTTCTACCGCATTGTTGCAGGATGACAGAGATGTAGGGATAGTCCAAAAAAGTAAGTAGATGTGAGGCACTGGTATCAATCTATAACCATAACAAAAAGTGTCAGTGAGACTTTATGGAATGGCCTCAGCAGCTGCACAACAAGGCAGAGGCACCCCAAAGGGTAGGGGCCACCCAAATTGAGAAATCCGTGTGAAACTGAAAAAAGATTACCAAAGAGTCCGCAATTCTTGATTGTGGAACATACCTAAACCACAAGAAAATAAACTGTATCTAGTGTGTTTCAGGGCCAACCTAATCCCCATCAGGGCTGGAAACAAAGTACACCAATAACACCAATAACCATAATGAAACATTTTTTTAAATTAATAAATAATTATAAAAATTAATAGAAAACTGAAAACAAATTGTAGTATAAATTAATCTATATGTATAATATATAAATATGTTTCTATATATACATATATGATCATAATAAATAAATTTATATGCATACAGATACATATAAGATAATAAATAAAGTAGAAAATGGTAGCCTATCTATCCAGCACACTTCCTACTTTTTTTCAGTATTCTCCTCCATTACGTCTTGGAACATCATATGAAAATACAATATGAAATATATTTCTGAATGGACTTGGTCAGCACAACCTTTGGAAATAAATATTGTCATTTGAATTCACAAATTAAGTGTCTATCTATGCTGAGCAATGTAATACGTAATCAATAGATAGTGCTGCGCTATAAAAAAAAATCAATAATAATAAAAGTGTAAAAATGGTAATTAATAAACATATACAGTGTAACCTTGCGGTTAACAAGCGTTTTGAAAGACGAACAACTTTTAAAAAAAAATTCTGACTCAGTTTGCAAGCGTTTTCTCGCAAAAAGAGCAGAATTCAAACTTATGGGTAGTGCAGAACCGCATTTAGCCAGAGGGGCGGGGGCGCCGGGGACACTCGGAACAGTTTGGAGCCGTTCGGAAAGACTCGGAATGACTTGGAAATGCTCGGAAATACTCCGTTCCCGAGTGTTTCCGAGCCTTTCCGAGGCTTTCCGAGTTCAGCCGAGCTGTCCACGAGTATTTCTGAGACTCTCCGTCGCCCCCCCTGGCCACATGCGGTATTGCATGTAATAGAAGTCAATTATCTTCGTTTCCATTGACTTCTTTGGTGAAACTCGCTTTGATATGTGAGTGCTTTGGATTACAAGCATTCTCCTGGAACGGATTAAGCTCGTAATCCAAGGTTTCACTGTATTGCTAAAAGTTCATATATAATATCTGTGTCTGATTAAAGTGAATTTAAAAAATCAATACATCAATGGTGCAAAAATCCAAACTGCTTGTGCTTTCCACCAGTCTCACAGGTTGCTCAACTCACACCTGAATAAAATCAGTAGTGTTTCCCTCTGGTGTGGTGCTGGTAATCACTTTCCTCCTTCAAATCCCTTATTCACATGGGATAAAAACCCTGATCATCTCAGCAGATATAATGAATATGCAAAATAAGGAAGGTAGAATCTAGTGCTCTCCGTTTAAAATGTTTAATAATAATATATTAAAAAATGATAGGTAGTAGTAGAGGATGAAGCCTGCGTATTGACGTTACATTGTGGTTTTCAGCTTGCACGGCTTATAGTGCCATCTTTGTGAGTTTATACCTTACCTTTTTTTATATGTTATTAAACATTTTAAACGGAGAGCACTAGATTCTGCCTTCCTTCTTTTGCATATCCATCATATCTGGTGAGATGATCAGGGTTTTTATCCCATGTGAATAAGCGATTTGGAGGAGGAAAGTGATTACCAGCACCACACCAGCTTTCGCTATTATCGCCAGAGGGGAACACTGCTGATTTGACTCAGATGTGAGGTGAGAAACCTGTGATACTGGTGGAGGAAAGCACAAGCAGTTTGGATTTTTGCACCATTGATGTATTGATTTTTTAAATTCACTTCAATCAGTCACAGATGTTGTACAGTTTATGAACTTTTGCCAATATATGTTTATTAGTATTGATGTTTTTTTTTTTATAGCGCTGCACTGTCCATTGATTATTTGCACCTTTTAATTGAAGTGAGAACACTTGTTAGTGATAGCAGCTATTATTAATTATTCAAAATAGTTTACACCACTTTATTTCATGAGATTGCGCAGATTGATATTCACTTTATAATGTAATACGTAAACTAATTGTGTAAAGAGAGAAAAGTCGCGCTATTTGAAAAAACTAATTACCAGAAAAAATTAAACTGTTATATATATTCAAAGCCCAAATTACATACTAATGCGGCGAACACACGGTCGGAATTTCTGATGGAAACAGTCCGATGGGAGCTTTTCATCGGATTTTCCGACCGTGTGTATGCCCAACGATCTTTTTCTGTCGGAATTTCCGACGGACTTTGAATTGAGAACCTGTTCCCAATTTTTCCGACGGAAAACCTTTCTATCGGATTTTCCGATCGTGTATGCAATTCCGACACGCAAAATTCCGACGCATGCTCGGAAACAATTCGGAGCATGCTCGCAAGCATTAAACTTCCCTTTTATAGTGCTGTCGAACGTGTTTTATGCCGCTGTGTTATTGACCGTCGGAATTTGGTGTGTTCATGTGTAGGCAACACAGCTTGAGCGGAATTCCGTCGGAATTCCGTCGGAAAAACCGTCAGATTTTTTTCTGACGAGAATTCCGATCGTGTGTACGCGGCATTAGAGTGAATATATAAAAAATTGTCCTAATCAACATACGTGAACAAAATACAATTGAAAAAAGTCCACATGAAAAATTCATATAGTGCAAAAAAAAGTAAATAAATAATAAAGCGATGTGTACAAAGACCACATAGAATAAACACTGAGTCCAATTCCAAAGTGAAAAGAGAAAAATGAAAAAAAAAACACCACAACCACCGAGGGAGCGAGGGGTAGACCTCTCCTTGGGGTACACACCAAAAAGTAATGGAGACCCTTACCAGATATGGGGGACCTTCTATCAGTAGCGAGGTCATTATCGCCTGCAGATATAACTCGCTGCAGGGTCTTTTAAGCCGATCCAAGATACCAGTACCTCCGGGCTCCTATCGTCCTCCTCACTCCTTACCCCGTTTTACCGTCCGGTATACAGAAGAACTCTCCTTCTGATGGAAAAGCTGAACGCTCTCTCGAATGGGGAAGGGCCATATAGAAGGATGAAAAAAAGGGGACTCCAATAGTGTGGTATCCTTAAACACTATTACGCTTATTCATAAAAAAGTAAAGTGATTGTAAATGATCACCTTGTAAAACAATCAAGTCAGTTTAAAATAGAATGAAATGCAAAACATTTGTGTTATAATAAAAAACATTACAAATACTTTTTCCCTTTTTTTTTTTATCAGAGATCACATTTCCTCTGTTCTCAGCTGCATAAGAGCTGGGGGGAAGAGCAGAAACGGTGCATTGAGCTTCCCAGTGAATGGTTGTGCAGCTGGAGGGGTGTCAGGACAAGTCTGATCATTGGAGGGGAGCATGCTGAGTTTCCAGCATAGCTAGAGAACTGACCACGCTGTGCTATCCAGCTTAGCATGGTCAGTTTTTAATAGAAAAGCAGAGGGACTGAGAGGAAGACCATGGATTTCACACAAAGGAAGCAATACAAAGAGAACAGGATACTTTCTCATACAAGTACATGGTACAGCAGGCACATATCAGGAATATGTAAACAGGATTGAAGCAGTACAAACTTGCGAAAAAAATAAAGGACTATGTGGGCACAACATGAGGTAGAAAGGATATATAAAAAAATATATGTCTGTCTTTATTACAAAAATACAAAAATGGTAGGGGTCCTCCCTTCATATATCAGGAATTAGAAATGTTGGGGTAACAAACACTTTAAACCTCTGAGTGCTCTCACCCAAGTAGATCAATTTACATGGGCACATCAGGGGGGGGGGGGGGGAGTTGTATGCCCTTTAGTGCCCATGGGTATTTATTTTCATGGATGAGAAAGTGTGCTACTGGCAGGATCAAGAGAAAAAATAAAATAAATATAAAAAAAATGAATGCAGCCGCCACCTCTGAGGACTGTTAAGCTGCAAGATACAACATTTTTGGTTTTGGGTTAAGCTAAACTTTAATGGCCAACACCATAGCAGCCAGCAATAAGCTTCTATTGTTACATTGTAAAAGCTGGAAAATAATTGTAAAACGTGTCGAGATTTATTACTGTCGCAGTGTGAGAAGTCCTAAATGTATACATTGTATACATTAACACCAACTGTTCCGGTTAATTGCACCAGCTTTAAGATGTCACGTTGAAAACATAGCGAGTAAAAGAATTAAGTGGTGCTCTAATGACGTGACTTTTTGCAAAGTATTAATTTATCCTCTAGCTCCTGACAATATCAGAACCTACACAATATGCATCTTAAAACTTTAGATTCTTGTACTGGAAATAACTGATTAGGTAATGCAACTTTTTTTTTGTAGCCATTTTGATAAATGACGTGCAGCACTTTTTTTTTTTTCTTGACACCTATTTAGAGCTTTATACAAACACTAACATCTATAAAACAGAGATTACCATACAGCTACGTAGTGGGCTTTAAATGCATAAATTATGGTGGCTTACTTAATGAGTGACAAGGCGGACGCATTTCTTTTTTTTTTTTTTTTCGAATGCTATCGACTTTCACTAGAAATGACGACATACAACAGCCAGGAATTATGGACCTACATAGTCATACCTATTCATGCACTGGCTTAGAAGCAAAGGGGGGGGAAAAAAAAAAAGTCTTGACATACACACTGT
Organism: Lithobates sylvaticus; assembly: GCA_028564925.1. Lineage (NCBI taxonomy): Eukaryota > Metazoa > Chordata > Amphibia > Anura > Ranidae > Lithobates > Lithobates sylvaticus. The sequence goes on from CM053032.1 coordinate 62,785,956, forward strand.
GGCCCACGTCTAATTGTGTGCCTAGAGCAAAGTGAAGGAAAAGCCTCTGCATCTGGCAATTTCCTTTTGAGTGGCACATATTTAAACAATGATGCAGTTTGACAAATTTCAAACCTGGCTTATGAAAAAATAACATAAATACAATCATTGCTTGAGAGGATCGTCCACCTGTACGAGTGGCTGTGAAGCGTTAACGAAAAGGCTGTTCTTAATGAATAAGGATGCCGAGCGGCTGGATTAGGCTGTTGTAAATGTAAATTGCTGTCAGATAAAGCGCTTGTGTTTACATGTACCATTAATATTGTGATCAGTGTGTTTAAGAGAATTAGCTTCCTAATGCAGATGTTCTTGCTTGGACCTTCCCGCACATAACTCCGAGCCAGCAGCTTTACCATCAGTTGTGTCAACATGTCAGGAGCCCTCAGCTGTTTTAACTCTTATTTTAAACAAAGCTTTTGTTGTAAAATTCAAAAGCCTGTTTCCTCTAGGTCTTTCTTTTCGGTCAGATTGTAGGTTTTCATTCTGAGAATGTGACACATTAACATTCAATTGCTTTAACCGTCTGATTATTTTACGGGCATCAAATCAAATCAATCTCCTGTTTAACACTTCATGCAGGGGGAAAATTTTTTAATAAAATATGATTTAAAGGAAATCCTTTTTTTTTTTTTAAAGATTTACAGTGGACGTGGACAGCTTGATGTACATTATAATGTGGGACTATTTATAAACCTTGAGGAAGTTGATATAAAAATAGAATTGTTGCCTTTCTGACCATTCAAGTTTCCTCTTTTCTTCACTGAGATAATGAAACCAAAATGGTAATTTGTTGACAACAAAATATTGTTTCTATTCTACAGTTTTTTTATATATAAATACCGTATTTATCGACGTATAACACGCACCTTAATTTTAAGAGGGAAGTTTCCAAAAAAAAAAAACATACATTTTAAATAAAGAACATTGAAGCAAAATAAGGGTCAGTGCCCATCAATGCAGTCTGAACAGTGCCAATCAATGCAGCCTCACCAGTGCCCATCAATGCAGTCTGATCAGTGCCCATCAATGCAGCCTCACCAGTGCCCATCAATGCAGTCTGATCAGTGCCCATCAATGCAGCCTCACCAGTGCCCATCAATGGAGCCTGATCAGTGCCCATCAATGCAGCCTGATCAGTGCCCATCAATGCAGCCTCACCAGTGCCCATCAATGCAGCCTCACCAGTGCCCATCAATGCAGCCCTTACCAGTGCTTATCAATGCATCCTCACCAGTGCCCATCAATGCAGCCTCACCAGTGCCCGTCAATGCAGCCTGATCAGTGCCTATCAATGCAGCCTGATCAGTGCCCATCCAGGCAGCCTCACCAGTGCCCATCAATGCAGCCCTTACCAGTGCTTATCAATGCATCCTCACCAGTGCCCATCAATGAAGCCTCACCAGTGCCCGTCAATGCAGCCTGATCAGTGCCTATCAATGCAGCCTCACCAGTGCCCATCAATGCAGTCTGCTCAGTGCCGGATTACACAGGGGGATCTCCTGTTTACTCAGCACTGGCAGTCACACACAGTCCCGTCTCCTGGACTGGCTCCTATGATAGACAGAACACTGATCCAATGCCGGGACATGTGACGTCTATCCTAGGAGCCAGTGCAGAAGGCGGGGCTGTGTGTGACTGCGAGCGCTGAGCAAACATCAGATCCCCGCTCTGTGTTATCTGGCAGTGGTCACCCTCCCCCACCCCTCCGAGAGAGCTCAGGTAAAATATCGGCTTATAACACGCACATATGAAAATTGCGCGTTTTACGTTGATAAACACAGTAGTCACCTGAAAGAAAAAAAAACCTTGCCAAAACTTTACAGGTCTGCTTGAAAACGGCCTTACATTACTTAGAGCAGCATATCATTATTTTTTTGTTGTTGTTATTTCTGTAGTTTTTATAATTACAGTTTGGTCGGGAGCACCAGTGTGACTTTAGCTGGCTATAGACAGATCAACATTTGGCCAAGTCAGCGGGGACCAGCCGAATATCAATCTGTGTGTGGCTACTTTGCACACATCAATCATAGGATCGACTTCTGTTGAAGGAACATGCTGGAAAACTTTTGTGAGCGAGTCCCACTTTCAGAGTACAGTATCCCAATGGGGGGGTGGGGGTAATAGTAAATAGATTTTAATGTACCAAGTGCTAGAACTATATTCCCAGAGTGCCTTTATTGCAGCAATGTTAGGCCAAAAATGACTGGGTATGCACTGTCCAAAAGAAAAGCAGGATGGTGGGGGGGGGGGGGGGGGGCAGGGGAATAAAGGGGACATGCAGAATAATTATTACAGGAGGAGCAGCCCTTTAAGATGTCAGCTATTGTTGGGGCCCTTTAAGAGTGTTGGTGCACTTAACAACTGTCCTAGTTAACCTGCATGAAGTATAAGTACATTATAGCACTGTATAATCTTGGCACAAATGCAAGGTAGATATAGTTCAGATGCGGTAAATGTTTGGTATAATTTGGACCTTCCCGCACATAACTCCGAGCCAGCAGCTTTACCATCAGTTGTGTCAACATGTCAGGAGGCCTCAGCTGTTTTAACTCCTTTTTAAACAAAGCTTTTGATGTAAAATTCAAAAGCCTGTTTCCTCTAGTTTTTTTTTCGGTCAGATTGTAGGTTTTCAGTCTGAGAATGTGACACATTAACATGCAATTGCTTTTGATTATTTTATGGGCATCAAATCGCTGCAGTCTGTGCTGTGCTGCCCTGGGTTTCTACACCCCCAGGTCTCAGTCTCTGGCTCTGGTCATTTGCCCTGCTGATAATCTGTGTCCACCAGCATTAATGTGCAACCCTTGGCTCTCACACTGCAAAGAGGAAGAGATTTCCAGTGCAGTCTGGTAAAAGCTGTTCCGCTACTCCCCTTTCTCCTCAATATAATAGGGGAAATGTATTGTAAAGGTCCTTAAAGTGGTGGGACACCCTGAAAACAAAAACTTTCAAATGAAAAAAAAAAATTATTTTTTTTTAACCAGAAATGGCTGTTGCTAGGCAGATTGTCCTAATCTGCCTCCTCCAGCGCCGCGGTGATCTTCTGGTGAATGGGGCACAGTGTGTTATGGGAACTGTGTCCCACAACACATTGCATTCCCCATTCACAAATCAGACTACAATTCCCATGATTCCCGCCGATCATTCTGGGAGAAGTCCATAAGCTTTGTTATTTTACATTTTTTTTTTAAGCTGAAACACCGCTTTAAGTCACATTCTGGGATTAATATTTCAGACTACAATTCCCATGATTCCCATCATTCTGGGAGAAGTCCATAAGCTTTGTTATAGTTTTCCCTCTTCTGACTGGAGGGAATTGTGCAACACAACATTCAGCATAATAGCAGAATGTGAAAGTAAACTGATTGTAAAGAGGGAAATGTCTCCTTCTCCATGTTTCTGTAGTCCAGCACCTGGCTACAATTTTACTGTATATACATCGATTTCAGTACTTGTCCTTTGCTCCTAGGTGACGTCCCTACGTGAAAAGACTCTCTGTGGTTGTACAAAGATAACAGTAGTTCCAGACTCATTATTTAGCTATGTTTTTATTTCAGCAATATATTAAAATCAAAATCAAAGCATGTAACACATGCCTGTGGGTAAAACTAATTAAAAAGAAACAGAAGTTTTTTCAGTAGAGTAGTACAGCTGAGCCAGCTGGTCAGAAATGTGTGTATTAATGAACCAGAAGTGAGTATCAAATGTTATCACCTGTTCTTTATGTACTGTCTCTCCAATTGTGCATTACATGAATGTGTCAGAATAAGTTACTTGTAAGTAACAGTGTGATAATTGAACGATGCAATAAACACAAGTGCCTGAGCATACCAGGAATGGTACATTTCTAGTTAAATGTCAGAATTACTGATCTCTTAGAATGGTCAAATAAAGGTTTAATGTTATTGTTCATATTCTATTAAAACAGTTTGTTTGTTTTTGTTTGTTAAAGAGTTTTTTTTTATTTTATATTATTTTTTTATTTTTTTTACAGTACACTCCTTTAAAACCGTCACTTAAATAGGGGTTTGCTTAATGAGAATCTGGGCTCTTCAGTCACAGGAGAGAAATTTAATTTAAATATCTCCTATGAGGGTCATGTACAAAAATAAAAAATGTAAACATAAAACAAGAGCATTTACAGTACCTATGCAAATATATTTTTTTATTGATGAAAATTAGCGTCACACAAAATATATACTCCAAATTTACTGTAAGGAGTCAATAAATAGTCTTCCAATAATTGCATCAAAATCACCCATGGAAAGTATATATAGATGCAGACTAGTGCATAAGGTCCTTTAATTCGTTTGCATAAACCAAGCAAGGAATCCCATCTAAAAATATGTCAATACTGGGGTAAACATCCATAGTTATGTTGAACATTCCATGAGTTTGCACATCATCCAATGCTGATATGTCCTAAATAGGGCTCTTCTATTGTTTATTATGACTAAATAAAGGACATTATGCACTATTCTCCATCTATATAAACTTCACTAGGAATATTTATATCATTTTTGAAAGAAATTAAATTTACATATGACAATCAGTTTGAGTTGTGTACAAACTATGAAAAGAACCACAGCCAAAAAGGCATATGGTTGAAAAAAATGACATTAGAGAAAATAGATGCCATTCTTCAGAAAGCCAAGAAAGCTACCCCTTGCCAGATTATCAACTCTCTGTCCTGGGATATAAGGGAAATTGGCCAACACACTTCTGACCTTGAAGATAAAATCTAGTTCCTTGGTCCCTCATTTTGGAGCATTTTCACTTATCGCGCATAGGGCAGCCCATTCATTTGAATGGGCTGCCCTACACACAACAATCACCCCAAAGAAGCTACAGAACTTTTGTTGAAGCAGAGCGTGGTTCATTTTTTACTGCACTTTTTTGGTTCATTAGTAGTGCATTTGTCGCACAGCAGATGTGCGCCTGCTACTCGTGCTCGTACTCATTAACATTTAACAGCAATGCAAGTGCAATGGGTGTTTGCAGCGCATTTGCAAAACATGCGACACAGCACCCGTTTTCTATGCGGTTTGTGCATCCGGAAACACACAGATGTGAATGGAGCTTCATTGTTCTTGTTTAAACACACCCATTTCCCTTTCAGGCCCCATTCACACCTAGCGTAGTGGAAGCGCACATTTGTTGGCTTGTTTTTCCCACAGCACATATATAGCAGCCTATTGATTTCAATGGGCTACCCTACATGAGGCAAAGAAGCTCAAGGGACATTTTGTGTTGTGGTTTGCAAGTTTTTTACTGTGTGTTTTGCTGCATTTGTCACATGTTTTTTCACATGGCAAAATGTGTGTTTGTTTCTGCATTTGGGGTGCCATTAATAATTGGCACTGAAAGCACGACTAGTTCATTTTAGGTGTAAAAATGTGGCCATACACTATAAAATCTGATTGTACAATCTCTGTACGATCTCCTTTAGATTTACCAAGAGTATATAATAGGAGGGGACACCTATCTATCACTCTGTATCCAATCAGGAAAGCCCTTGCACTACACAGTTCATGGCAGATCTAAAGGAGATTGAACAATCAGATTGTATAGTCTATGGTGAGCTTTACAGAACCCAGGACACACTTCTCCTGTTTTAAGTACTACAGCTCTGCTCCACATAGGCTGTTATCTGGTCACTCAGCTCCTGCACATTCTGCCAAATGAACATTCTTTGCGATGTCCACCGGCGTCCTGCGTTCGTGTCATGGAGCAACAGAACGAGAGATGCCTATGTAAACAAGGCATTTCCCTGTTCTGCCTAGTGACATGACAGGGATCTACTGCTCCCTGTCATTGGGAGCAGTGATCGTTGTCATGTAAGTGGTAGCCCACCCCCCCACAATTAGAATCACTCCCTAGGACACACTTAACCCCTTGACCGCCCCCTAGTGTTTAACCCCTTCCCTGCCAGTTTAATTTACACAGTAATCAGTGCATTTTTATAGCACTGATCGCTGTATAAATGACAATGGTTCCAAAATAGTGTCAAAAGTGTCCGATGTATTCGCCATAGTGTCGCAGTCACGATAAAAATCTCAGATCGCCGCCATTACTAATAAAAAAAATATTAATAAAAATGCCATAAATCTATCCACTATTTTGTAGACGCTATAACTTTAGTGAAAACCAATCAATATACGCTTATTGCGATTTTTTTTACCAAAAATATGTAGAAGAATACATATCGGCCTAAACTGAGGAAAAAATTCATTTTTTTATATATTTTTGGGGGATATTTATTATAGCAAAAAGTAAAAAATATATTATATTTTTTCAAAATTGTCATTCTTTTTTTGTTTATAGCGCAAAAAATAAAAACCACAAAGGTGATCAAATATCACCAAAAGAAAGCTCTATTTGTGGGGGGAAAAAATTACATCAATTTTGTTTTGGTGTAATGTCGCACAGCCATGCAATTGTCAGTTAAAGCGACGCAGTGCCGAATCGCAAAAAGTGCTTTGGTCAGGAAGGGGGTAAAATCTTCCGGGGCTGAAGCAGTTAAATATCCGTGTCTCTTTACACATATCTACCACTTGTATACATATGCTTTTTTACTGCTACTTTGATAGCTGCATAGCAGCTCAGGTGATAACTGATGCAGAATATTCTACATATTCAAAGGAAAATGTTATCCACTATATATATGTACGTGTTTTCTTCATGTTAAATTGGTACTAGTGATCATGTTTATCAAACTTCATGAACGTTCAATTCGCAAAGTGAACACTCATTTTGGTTAGTGAGCAGTCTCCACTACTTTAGTAAACAACCTGTGTTTAAAGTGGAACTTCAGTAATTTTTTCATCTTTCCATCTATTAAATCTTCTGCCCTTGTTTAAACTTTGGATAGTAAAACATTTATTTTCTGCCAGTAAATACCTTATACAGCCCACTTCCTGTTTCTTGTCTGGTAAAAAGCCTAGGCTTATGACATCATGCACAGCTTTCTCTCCCACTCTTGTGAGAGTTTGCCAGAAAGGGAGGGGGGGTGAGTTATAAAGGGCCAATGAGAGATGTAGAGCTGTAGGTGTGCCTCTGTGTAAATCTGTGTAAATCCAGGAAGGGAACAGGCAGCAGCTTCAGCTGCCCACAGTTAAAATGGTTGCAGCCAGACTCAGTGGAGGGAGATTTCTGCAGCATATTTGGCAAGTACAGAATCACAGTATATATAACAATAATATGCAAAGTGGTTAGAGGGAAGCCTCAGAATGGCAGAGATGTTTTTATTACAAATGATGTGCACAGACTGCAGTTCCTCTTTAAGTACCAGTGTCTTTTCAAGGGTATCATGCCACAAGACCTTCAGAAAGATGTAATAACCCTAGATGTGATATTATTTGACTGCAAACAAGTTAAAATATCTGTTTTAGATAGATTTAACTGTTTATAAGCTTGGTATATAAAACATAGAAATACATCCAAAACAAAAATAGGATGGATTTTTTTTAATAATTAAATTTCACTGACTCCCTAGGAAAATGATAGCCGTCACTGCTTGTTGCTGAACATTGCACAGCGTTCACTGGATGGAGGGCAGGGAGCAGGACATGATATTCTCACTTACACATTAGGCTGAGACATTTAGAATTAATTTCACACTTCATTTAAATAATTCTCAGGGAAAGTGTAAACCCTGGCCTTCTATGGTTTTCATTTTTTAAAAGAAACACACAGTAAGTTAGTATTTCAACACACAATATTTAAGGAAAAAGGAAATTTAAAGTGGAATTACAGTCATACAGTTACATTAAGGCTCCATTCACATCTGTGCTCTGCTAGAACACACACGAAATTGTGCACATTTTTGCAATGTCTGTTTTTTTTTTTGCAGGTGCACGGCAGTGCCATTTATTCTTAATGGTACTCCAACTCACCTTGCTAACGCAGCTCACTTCCACCTATGGGTACGGACCCTGAAACATGTGAGCTCGGTGGAGGTACTGTATCACCCCACACACAGATTTGGTCCCCATTTAGTAGTTCCAGCTTGGGATACTTCTATAGTTTGTCTCCCATGATATCGATAGTGTCCACCCCAGCATTTTTATTCTGATGGCCTCCTTTCCTGTTGTCAGCTTCCAGTGAGAGGACTTTCGACATCTGTTGGTGGGTCCTGGTGTTCAATTGGATTGGAGTTATTACTGACAGCATGCATTGATTAAGTTGCTTCTGTGTAAAAGCAATTATATTGGGTCAAACAAACCTTAACGACAAGACCCGATTTTGCAACTTTGCCGTTTGTTTGTAAAACTGTTCTTATGATCGCAACTGCTTTGTGAATTCAGCTAAATTATATCCTGTTTTTTTTTTCAGGACAAATTGGGTTTTCATTTGATGGTTAATGGTAATGGATATCTCCTGATTTTAAATTTTTTTGTTCTGTTTTTATCAGAGAGACTGGCCCAAAATAGTAAAAAAAATAATTTTTTTTTAAATGTAGCTGTAAATTTCTTGCTATCTTGTCCACCAACCCTGACCATATATGGGAGATTACAAGAGCCTGTCCCCCGGTTACCAAGGGGATATGCTATGGTTTTTGCTCTTCCATTTTAGGTTTTGGGATTGTGGATGGAGTGGATTTTTTGCCCGGTAGATGTACATATATATATATATTTTTCATTTTTTTTCAGCTTTGTTTACTTTCATACTTATCTTTAGTTGCCCACTTTTTAGGTCCTCTCTCACTAATATTGGCTCCTTCATTGGATCTGTGATCCTTGGATTCCTTTGCATGTGGATGTGTTTCAGTAGACTCATGGGTATTTGTTGGCATCAATTAATTAGCATTCTGATCTTTTGTATCCTGTGACATGTAAGTTTTATGAAATGTTTTTCTGATAGTTTACTGTAAATATATTATTTTTCCTTTTCTCAGTGGCTTCTACCAAAATGTATCCACTGTTTGTGATATATTGTATACATTATATGTTATATGTACTATATGTACTTATACTGTATTTTCACATTCCAGAAGTGGAAAATATGTCCCTGATGAAGATTATTGTTGTTTATAATTATCGAAACGCGTCGGACACCCACCTATGGATGATTTCTATTCATGCAGTGAAATTGTACACTGTCACTTTTATATCCATACAATTGTATTTGTTTCAAATCTCTATATATTGTTATTAATAATTATTTTTCTTGTTTATAATATTATTCTATATACTGTTTTCAATAATTGCCTTTAAAATCCCATATTTGAGGTTCTTTCTTATTTACATTTCTTGCTATTACCATCACTTACCACCAAAGAACAATACAAAATAAATTCTACTTTTCCTAACAATCGCAGCGATACCACATATGTGTATGTTATTTGTTGTTTCTGTCCCTAGTAGGACCTAGAAACAATAGTGCTCATTTTGTTTTGTTTTTTTAACTCTACCTAAAACCCACTGAAACTAACTGACATTGATACTTTTTAAATCCTAACTAAAATATGCTGACCCTGACATTTGAATTAAAATGTTAAGAAAAAAATAGCTAGATCAAGGTTTGATATGGGTCAGTGTCAGAGTCAGTGTTAGGGTCCCTAACACTAACTCTGACACTGACCTAGATCCAACCTTGATCTAGCTATTTTTTTCTTAAATTTAAATGTTTTATTTTTTTTATATTGTTTTTCTTTTACATACCTTTTGATTGCTTACATCTTTCAATGTATCTTTTTCTCTATTCAGAAGAGAAAGAAAACACATGGGTGGGCTGCACAGTGATTGAACACTGTGATAGCCAATCAGACACTATCACAGCGATCAGGTGACCGAGAACCTGGAGTGCCAGGCCCCTGATCATTAGTACAAGACTTGGGGGCCCCAATGTGTTACTGTGTTGTTATAGGGTTAGAGTTTTATTTTTTCTGCAAGTTTTCGCTTTAAAAGTAAAGTGGACTTTAGTTTTAATTTCTTTTGTGAGTTTACCTGTTTTTATTTTATGTTGATTTTATGTTTGAGGACTGGAGCTTACAGCAGAGCAAACACTAGTTGCTGGCCATCTGTTCTTTAAGCTGCCTTTTGTTCACAGCACACTGCATCATTAAAATTAAAAAAAAAAAATGGGCAAGAACAATGTGCACCTAAATCATCTCACATTATATAATTCATATTTAATGCACCCCCGATTCCCATAGAAAAAATAAAAGTTTGGCATGCAACAGTTAGACCTATTATCCCTTTCCTGCTGCTACCCATATATGCTATATTATTTTTTCTTTGTTTGCTATTTTTTTCCCCACTAAAGTGGAGTTAGCCTTTAAATTTTTCCGCTACTTGACAATTTTATACTGCTGTGTTATTTTTTAATGAGAGCTTAACAGAGATTAGCCAGTGGCAGGATGATCTTTAGGATCATCAGCAAGAACAAAATAACCACAGCAAACTATTGGCAAATTGCTCTATGCTAGTCAATGCAGGCTTAATACCATTTAAGGAAAATGCATGTTGTTACTAAAGCTTTGGAACAGTAGGCAAAATTAAAGTGATTCTAAAGCCAAGACATGTTTTACATTAATGCATTCCCTGCATTAAGGTAAAAAATGTTGAAGTTCTCACTCAATCAAGCTCTGTGCCCAACTGCTGCAGCTCTCTCCTCTCTCATTTTATTCACAGGACAAAGACGTAGCAGCGGGAGACATTGGCTCCTGCTGCTGTCAATCAAATCGTATGAGTTGAGAGCGGGGTTGGGGACGAGCCACGATGTATGTGTCTGTGGATGCACAAAGCTCAGCTCAAAAGTGAGCCTGCACATCTGCCCCCATAACATGCTACTTGCTATGGTGGCAAACAGAAGAGGAGGAGCCAAAAGTGATGGCAGGGGACTCCAGAAGATGAGTTCCTCAGAGGAACAGTGCAATCCAGGAGATGTTCAGAGCCAAACCTCTATACAGTGCTGCCTGTGACTGTGCTGGCAGCATTGTATAGTGGTTTGGCTCTGAACATTCTTTGGACAGCACTGTTCACCTGCCTTGTGTCAGTACTTCATGAAAGCGTTTTGAGTGCATTTTATTAAGTTTGAATTTTTCAGTTTTCAGATGACTTTACCTTGCTCGATGATTGTTGAAGCTGTTCCTTGTAAGCCTAATGGAGTCATACTGTTATCACATGTGAACTGAGGCAGACTGAAGGGTTACCATTTTTGTGTTCACTATTAAGTACATTGCTGGATCCTGGCAAAATAAAGACATGCGTTGTGACCTTTGAAATCAAGGTCAAACTTTAAGGTGAGCGTTTACCCTTAAGAGAACGGTGTTGGTCCTTCACCTGTGAGTGCACTATTACACAGAATTTTGGATACCTTGGACTCTTTTTGTTGCCACACATTTTAGACAAAACAGTGCACCATGTATTTCATGCTTCATTCATGAAACAAATATAATTTTGTGTTTGTTGAAATATTCACATATTTGTGTATGCAAATAGATTTTCTTTATATATTTTGTGTTATTATATTGCATTGAGTGTTCATTAAAGGTTGTGAGCACAACACTGATTCATACAGATTTTGTCACATTGTGCTCGCAGCCTGTCATTATTTTGGGCAAAATTATTCATAGGTATTTTTGTATTGATGAAGCATTGCTCTCTTGCAAAACAACATTATAGTTAACTCTGTCAAAGAAGGTTACATATCAGGCATTCATATGAATCAATCAATACGTAATCCAGGTTGAATTTGAGGTTGGCCATAAGCCACTGCTATAAAAGGACAGGCAATTCTCAACACGTCTTCATCCATTCATGTCCATCAGGCAGACTCATAATAAAGGTATAATCAGTATCAAAAACCTATATATCCACTGTGAGGCCAACAAGCTATCAAAATGTATTATTGAAGGTACAGACAATTTGTAGATACAGTGGGTATAGAAAAGAATCACGCCCCCTTTAAAGTAATCACATATTGTTGCTTTGCAGCCTGAAATGATGACAGACACAGTTTTTGTTTTATCCAGCTGTGTTTACTAGTACAACTTATAACATCCAAGTAAAAGATATAACACCAACATGTCATAAAAAAAAATAAAAAACAGAATCACTGAGTTGGGAAAGGGATCACTCCCTGTATGTCAGTATTTTGTTGGACCACATTTTACATTAGAGAGGTTGTAAACCCTGGGGAAACAAAAACAAAAAAACCTGTAGGACAAAGGCATAATGAGCTAGTATTCATCGAATACTAACTCATTATAAAATACTTACTTTAGAATGTAGCCCTCTAGCGGCGCCCGCACACCGCTGAGACGGCTGACATCTTTCCCGTGTTTATTCTGGGTTCGTGGGCTCTGGCGCTGTGAGTGGCTGGAGCCATGATGACGTCACTCACTGCACATGCACGCTGGAGCCACTGGTCACGGCACAGGGCTCTGAAGAAACGGCATGGGCGGCCTATACAGAAAATATCTCCTAATGGTGCAAGTTTAGAAGATTATTACAGTACCTATAGGTAAGCCTTATTATAGGCTTACCTATAGGTACAAATTATGCATTTGAGTTTATTTCCTCTTAAATTATAGCCTTTAGTCTTTTGGAATATGTCTCTACTAACTTTGCACATCTAGACCTTCCAATATTTGCCCACTCGTCTTTGCAGAACTGCTCAAGTTCAGTTTGATTTTTGTGGACTGCAGCCTGCAAGTTATTTCACAGATTTTCAATGGGGTTTAAATCTGGACCAGTGGCGGCCCGTGCATTAAGGGCGCACGGGCACCTCCCCCCTCACTCCAGCCACCCCCTCTATGTTTAATATATCCATGGCCACCGCTGCCACCCCCTATTCAGGCATCCGTCCACTTTTTAGACGTCGGGCGCCTGAATTACAGCAGCGGTCGTGTTTTTTTTCGAAGCACCTGATTAGAGCCATAGGCTCTAATAGGCTTCAAAAAAGATGGACTTGGATCGCAGAGCATTGCAATTGCAGTCCACCCAGATGTGCTAGAAAAGCAAATTAATATTTGATTTTCTAACACTGAATCGCATCTCCGCCAATCAGGAAGCTTGGGTATGTTACGTGGTTCCCGATTGACTGAAAGCTTAGGCGATCCTATTGCATGCCTAGGAGAAGGGGGGATGCACACCATGATCTCAGAGGAAGAGGCCATCCTGCTGCAGCCTGTCTCCCCCTGCCCGATGATCCCTGCCAATCGGGTAAGGGCCGGTGGCCGGGCAAACAGTGGGGGGAGTGAGGTGCCGGGGGGCTGTGAGGTGTTGCGGGGGGGTTGTTTGCCACCCCCCAAACAAAAAAACACCAGCTGCCACTGGTCTGGACTTAGCCATGCAAGGACATTCACATTTTTCTCTTTCCACCACTGTGTGGTCATTTTTTGTGTGCTTTGGGTCATTGTTATGTTGGAAGGTAATATATATAAGGATGCAGCTGCGCTTCCCCTGTGAAAAGCTGCCGACACAACAATATGACAGATTGTGAAAAGAATATAAAAGTGGGTAAGTGTGGCGCTGAAAGATTTGTATCTGATCGGTAGCTGCAAACGAGAATCAAATCCCTATTACACTGCCATCGTCCAGATTTTAGTGACTAACCACCATATACATAAAAAATGGTGGAAAAGTGTGAATATAAACAGTCCACGTCAGAACTATTTATAAAAATAAAAATAAAAATAAAAACAAAAATACAAATAAAAAACCTCTTGGTTACTCACATACATGAATTTGTTGAATAGCATAGCACATGAACCATAGGGGCATAGCTATGCCCCTATGCCCCTGTAGAAGTCTTGTAAGACGAAACGCGTAGGGCGGATACGCTAGACCCACTACCACTGCGTTTGTTTTTTTTTTTTTCATTTCTTGATTTGTCTTTGTTTTTACTTTGACCGTTTTATCTGACAAACAAGAATTTTTAAATAAATTTATTCCGTTACCGGATTGATTTACACTATGAGGAGGTTCTCCTTATCTCTTTTATTTCTACGGTCCTGACCCACTGAGTTGATTTGGGGTAAACAATCGTGTTCCTGTGCAGTCCTCCAAAGTGTGGTCCTATATTGCGATCGGTGATTTGGTGAGTATAGACTGTGGTGCCGGCCCAGTCTCGTCCTCCCAGCTTCCTGATCCGGATTCACCATTCTGCAAGCATCATCTACCGGCACACTCAAGCTTTGTCCGACCCCTCACCAAAGGTCAGTGGGTCCATCCTTGACGGTAAGCGTACCAGATCCCATTCCTACATCATAGAGTTCTAGACGCCGTCCAAAATATATGAGGATGTTACGTTGATGAACATTATACAGCATTATGGGAATATCAGTACACCATCATATATGAGTTTTACCATCTTGGATGCTTGAATTCACACATCAAGCTAACCTCAACACGTGTCACAATAGCACTTGTTTGATTTTTATTTTCATTTTTATTATTTGTATATGCTATAATTGAGCTTATCACTTTTGTGAAGGACATTTCCTCCAATCACACAGGTGTATCGGGTTATGATTACACTATGCTCATTTAAATTGAGGTTATGGTTGTGGTGTTAAATACCAATTGTAACACATTGTATGATATTTATCCTTTGAATATCACGATATCTTAGTGTTTTTACACATTATTATATCACTTCTTGGTTCATGTGCTATGCTATTCAACAAATTCATGTATGTGAGTAACCAAGAGGTTTTTTATTTGTATTTTTGTTTTTATTTTTATTTTTATTTTTATAAATAGTTCTGACGTGGACTGTTTATATTCACACTTTTCCACCATTTTTTATGTATATGGTGGTTAGTCACTAAAATCTGGACGATGGCAGTGTAATAGGGATTTGATTCTCGTTTGCAGCTACTGATCAGATACAAATCTTTCAGCGCCACACTTACCCACTTTTATGTTGGAAGGTAAACCTTCTTCCCATTGACAACTTTCTGGCAGAGGGCAGCAGATTTTCCTCAAGAATGTAATGGTATTTTGCCCCATCCATTTTTTTCTTCTATCCTGATGAGTGTTCCAGTCCCTGGTGCAGAGAAACACCCCCATACCAGGATATTACCACCTCCATGCTTTACTGTAGGAATGGTGTTTTTGGATGGTGAGCTGTATTGGATTTTTGCCAAACATATCGTTTGGTGCCAAATAATAAAATTTTAGTCTCATCTGAGGATTTCCTTTCATTTAGATATTTACAGCATCAAGCATCACCTTGCAAAAGTCAAAAAACAGAGAGTGATAGGGCACAATGATACATCAAAATAGACTTAAAGGATTTTTGTATTTGGTAAGCCTATACACTGAGACTTTTCATAGAACATTAAGTTTGCCTCATGTCCCCTATACTTTCCTAGTATGATACCAGGTTTTATGTTAAAGTACTAGCGTAACCTCACTCAATTGGTCCCTTGAGAGTTTTTAGAACACCTCGACAAGTATCAAAAATGTAATTTAAAAGAGCATTATTTACCTAGATATTATTTAGGGTCTCACATATTAGCCAGTTGGAGAAGAAGACATTTGGCCAAGTTTATCTATTTAATGCATAAAATAAAGACATATTACATGTTCTACTCAAAGCTGGGGTTTTGGTTTACTTACTGGGGCTAATTTACTAAAGCTCTTTTGACTGCTCCAAAACTGTGCCACATTGATAATGGATGAATCAGTACTTCCCAGCATTTGTCATACTTTACATTACTGTCACTAATCTGACAGAACCAGTGTAGAAGCACGTGACTTAATGCAGTATTAAACTCAAAAGCAAACATTATTATATTGCAGATTACCAATTCTTCGATGGCTGCATTACTTTTCTTCTATTTTCATCTAGTGATCCAGGCAGTGGGCAAAATTCGCAAAAAAGGTTATTGCATGCATTATGAAGATCACGTGACCACTTAGCGCATGCAATAATGAAAACATCAATTCACTATTGCTCGTATGAAATATTTAGTGCAAACACTAAAAGCGCTTGTTAAATACTGCATAAAAAGGCATTAAAGTCAATTCACAGAAGGAAATAAATAAATAAATGCATATATGCGATAATTAATTGCTGATCCAAGCTTGCCATAACTATGATAATGGTCAGATCCTGGGTTTAAGGTAAGTGATTGGGTTAAAAAAATAGGCAGGAAAGTACAAGCTGGAGCAGGTGTCAGCTAGATTTTACTCAGGAGTTGTCTCTGGAGGCTGGCAGATGTCATAGCACAGAGGATGGAGCCCTTTTAATCCAGTCTTCTGGAATTTAAAGTAATGCAGAGGAACAGGAGGAGAAGATCTTGAGCGGTCCTTTTAATGGAAGTTGCTGGATAAATTCATGGATGCTGATACCCTCAAGAAGTTCCGCTTATCCAAGGCACTAATCATGGAGCTGTATACCCAACTCATAGGGTACCTTGAGCCCTCAACCCAGAGCAGCTATGCCATACCAACCATGATTAAATTTTTGGCTTACTGGGGGGTGTGTCCTGATGTGAGCAGTGGCGGACATGTTGGAGAGGAGCTCCGGGCATCCTGATTGCAATCCTCCACCATCTGTGCATCTCCTGGTCTGGTGAGCCCAGAAAAATCATCCAGACCGTTCCACCACATCCCCTGCCTTGCCCTGAATATTGAGAGGGGTTACCAGGCCACCACGGAAAACACACGCACTCGCGGCCGCCGCCGCCATCTGCCAGGCCTTGGTCTCACGCTGACCCTCCTCCATCCTGAGCCCCGGGAACGGGGGACTGCCAGCCCATCTATTTCCCTCACCTCTGGTCTCCTTGCCACAGAGTAGAGGTCTATTAGGCGAACATGGCTTGCAGATCCGGCCGCAGCCTATCGGGGCCTAGTGAAGGCCGACATCTTGCCAGCCCTAATCTGCCGAAGCCTTCTTCATCCCGTGATCCAGAGCGAGGGACTGCCAGCCTCCTTCATCCCCCTAAGCTCCTTACATCCCTGACCTTGTATAGTAGGCCTTTTAGGCCGCAACGGACTGTAAATCAAGCCACTGTCTATCGGGACCTAGTGATGGCCGCCATCATACTAACCTCTGCTTATCTAACCTGACTGAGCCTTCCTCATCCTGGGCGCTGATGCACGGACTGCACTGCCTCTTTCTCTTGCCCACATCCCTGTAGTGGGATAAGGGGTTGTGGGGTCACAGCTGAGTGTCCACTACGACCGTGGTATATTGGGGCCCAGTTTCAGTCACGATCTTGGTACTCCTACTTTCCTCACCAGAGCTTCCAAGGACACAGGCTGCTCTCCTCCCTAGTGACCCCTTTCTGTGGAGTGCCCTGGGCAGATGTCCTCAAAGAAAATGAACTCCAAGGCCACCAAGCCCACCAAGCCACATGGCCATCTTAGTTGGGAGGCTTCAGGCCTTGCTGGCTGAATTGAAAATGGATCCGGTGGCGAGGTCAGCCCCCTTGCCTCGAGATAGCACAACTATGATCCTGGCCACGATTGAACAGAGTAGAACCTCACTGCTGATGCGCATAGATCATCTTGCCGAAGAGTGCAACCTTATAGGAAATGATCTGGACAAAATAAGAGGGAGAATGACAGAGTCTGAATCCAGAATAACTGCTATGGAAGATCTTACTGCCACCCATATTACCTCCATTGCTGAGTTGCAACGCACAGTGCAGATCCTTGTCACAAAATCGGATGATGCTGAAAACCGGCTATGACTAAATAATGTTAGAGTTCTTGGTCTGCCTGAGGTGGATGAGGGGGAACACCTGGCAGAATTTGCAGAAGACTTCTTTAAAAACCTACTGGGATTTACAGATGCCCCCCCTACCTATGTGGTTGAAAGAGCCCATCGGGTGCCTACTGGCCGAGCCATTCCTGGGAACATCCCTAGGGCCTTTTTGGTCCGCTTTCTCAATTACAGAGACAAGAATAGGATCCTTTCTGAAGCTCGCAAACACAATGCACTCAAATATGGCAATGCCTCTATTCTACCTGATTTCTCGGCCGAGCTATAGAGAAAGAGGAAAACCTTCAATGACGTCCATAAACGGCTTTGAGATAAAAATATTAAGTACAGAATGCTCTACCCCAGCCGACTCCGGATTCAACATGTTGGGATAGTCTGTTTCTTAAATACTCCGACTGATTCTGACAACTGGCTGACCGCTTTGGGATAAAATTCTCCCATTTCTTGATTTCACTTGATGCACAGATTTTCTACATCCTAACTTGTTTTCATCCTACCAATTTTGCTACAAGCACCGGAGTTACCTCAAGAGTAACTCTACGTTGGCTACACACGTCTCTTTACGGCTTGCCTCCATATAGATCAACAGAAGTTGTTGACCTACAACTTTAAGACACAAACTGAACAAGCCTGTGGACTCTGAAAGAGCTCTGTGACTGTACTCCAGGGTCATCCTTTTATGCCCCTTGGATACTTCTAAGTCACTGACTTTGTTGTTAAGGTTTGGGGATCAAGCTATAAGCCAAGTTATGTTGGGGAGTAGGCTGCGTGGCAGGGAATTATCTGTTTTGTGTAGGGTTGCTCACTCACCCTTACGTTTAATCGTGCTCACCACTTATCTGCTCTCTCTGCATACATACTTCAAAATTTACTTGAGTGCTAGACCGCCAGAAAATGTCTCCATATCTCTACTTATTGATCTGATTGCTCCTGCTGATTATTTTTTTACAGGTGTACTTATGTCTGAAATCACGCTGCTCTCTTGGAATGTACGGGGGCTTAATAAAAAATTCAAAAGGTCCTTATTGTTTAAATACCTCAACTTGCACAAGCCCTATATCTTGTTATTCCAAGAAATTCATTTGACTGGCAGCAATGTCCTCGCCTTGCGCAGGGCATGGGTCAGGCAAGCCTTTCACGCTACCTACTCCATGTACGCCCGAGGGGTAGCGATACTCATTAACAAATCTCTTCAATAACAGATTCTGGAGGAAGGCACATCATATTACTACTGGAAATACATGCAGTTTTGTGGGCATTGGTAAATGTCTACTTACCCCCCCTGTAGAATTCTCAGTATTGTACACTGTATATGTAAAAACTTGCACCCTGACCATCTGCTTATGTTTTAATTGGAGGGGACTTTAACTCTATTCTTGATGCTGTTCTTGACTCCTCTAACACACAACGGAAGGGGAACCCTGAACTCGGGCACTGGGCTGACACTTTTGCCCTAACTGAACTTTGGAGATGGAGGCACACCTCTGCCACAGCTTTTTCATACCTGTCTTCGTCTCATAAATCGAGCTCAAGGATTGACCTGGCATTTGTCAGCGTTTCTGTCCTCTCAAAGCTATCTGATACCTCCTATCTCCCGATGGGGCAATACGTCTCAATATGGGCAAACAGAGTGATCCAGGCACCTGGAGATTGACTCCGCGGTGGATCCAAAATGAGAGAGTTGCAGAATCTGTTACTCCACTATAAAACTCTTACTGGCCTGCCAATGATGATACGGCTTCTGTAGAAACTGTATAGGAAGCTTTTAAAGCGACCACGAGGGGTTATTACATTTCAGCTATCAAAGCAGCAAGGGCTGACTATAAATCCTTCACTTCACAACTTGAGGATCGTGCATCTGAAGCGGAGGCCTATATGTTATTGGTACAGGCGAGAAGAGAGATAAATTTCCATTACACCACTTTAACGCACAATGATGTAAATTTAGTAGCTGGTAGAATCTTTGAGTCGGGTGACAAGAACGGCAGATTGTTAGCTAACCTAGTTGCTGACCCACGCTACCAAACGGTGATATCTGAACTGCATACACCTGACGGGGAGATAATTGTGGGCACGAAAGCCATACTTCAAGAATTTAGGAACCTCTTTAAGGAACTGTATAGCCAATCTCTGCCTGTCTCTACTGAACTCATGGCAGAGGAAATTCGGAATCTCTCACTTCCCTCACTGGAGCAGGAGAATGTGGAGGCTCTGGACACCCAGATCTCCACTTTAGAGATAGAGGTAGCTATTTCATCACTTCCACCTGCTAAGATGCCAGGCCCAGATGGTCTACCGGGGGACTGGTATAAGATGTATGCAAAGAAGTTGGCCCCCAGACTGCAAGCTCTTTACACACAATGTCTAGAGAATGTGTCTCTCCTGCCTACATTGTACCAGGCCCACATAGTTCTCATTCCCAAACCAGGGAAGGACCTGAGCTTTTGTGCCTCATATAGGCCTTCTAATTATGACTTAAAATTTTTAGCCAAGATACTCGCTGCAAGATTAGTTAAAGTATTACCTTCCCTTGTCAATATAGACCAAACCAGGTTTATGCCGGGGAAATCCACAGACATACATTTGAGACAAGTGTTAACACATTTGCAACTTTCCCCAACCTCCTCCCAGACTAGGGTGTTGGTGCCCTTAGATGTGGAGAAGGCTTTTGACACCGTCATTAGGGATTACATGCTTATAGTACTACAAGCCTTCGGATTGGGCCCCAACTTTTGCAAATGGATCACCATTTTGTATAAATCCCCAACAGCACAAATTAAGCTAGGAGACATGCTCTCACAACAGTTCCAGATACAATGGGGAACTAGGCAGGGATGCCAACTTTACCCCTTTTTGTTTTCCCTGGTGATGGAGTCCCTAGCCACTGCCATCTGTCAATCTAATGCTGTGGTAGGCATATGAGAAAAACTGAAAAACTGAAAAGTTGGCTTTATATGCTGATGAATTAGTGCTTTTTCTTAATGATCCTGGACCCTCTCTCTAAGAGGCCCTTAATATTTTTCCCCCTTTCACTGTTCTATCTGTTCTATCTGGACTGAAAGTCAATTGGGAAAAATCCCAACAATTACCTATTGACTCCTGGGCCTCGTCAATCCGTTATCTGGGGATTAACATCACCCCCAATGTGACAGACTTTATTGACTTGAACCTCACTCCCCTATTATCAACCCTTAAATCCAAACTACGAGCTTGGGATAATCTGTCTCTATCTCTTATAGGCAAAATAAACCTATTTAAAATGAAGTGCCTTCCTATTTTTCTATATGTCATAAGATACACTCCAATATGGATACCCAAAAAATGTTTTACACAATTAGATGCTATTTTCTCTTCATTCTTATGGAAATCTAAAACTCCCAGGTTTAGCAAATCTGGGCAGGAGGGGGTCTCGCCTGTCCAGACCTCCAAAAATATTTCTTTGCAGCCCTACTTCCCCACGCACATAATTGGGTGATCCCTGATGATACAAACGCCTCGTGGGTACTGGAGGCTGCATCACTGGGGTCCTTTGAATCATTGATAAATGCACTATACAGAGGTCTCCGGGCACCTGTGACTCTCACACACTTTATGAAATCAGTAATAAAGGTGTGGCAATCGCAAATATGTAAACATAAAGCTGAACCAAATAGATAGTCTCCCGACACCCCACTATGGCTCAACCCGCTCCTCGCGGAATTTCATACTATCCCTGAACCAAGCATATGGGCAACAATGGACATTAAAGTACTCGACCATATATGTGATGACGGAGTTATCCGTACCTAATACTCTCAAACAGAACTATGACTATCATGGGCGTCCGCAGAACTTTTTTCTGGGGGGCATCATTTTAGGATCACCCATGCCCCGCCCCTTTTGACAATGTCATGGAGGGAAGGGGCTTAGCCGCAACTCACAAGTATTTATTTTTAAAGGGGAAACGTCAGACTTTATTCCAGGCATGTGCTATGTACAGGGTGCAGATTCCAGGCGTGTGCTATGTACAGGGTGCAGAATCCAGGCGTGTGCTATGTACAGGGTGCAGAATCCAGGCGTGTGCTATGTACAGGGTGCAGATTCCAAGCATGTGCTATGTACAGGGTGCAGATTCCAGGCATGTGCTATGTACAAGGTGCATATTCCAGACGTGTGCTATGTGTACAGGGTGCAGAATCCAGGCATGTGCTATGTACAGGGTGCAGAATCCAGACGTGTGATATGTACAGAGAGCAGAATCCAGGCGTGTGCTATGTACAGGGTGCAGATTCCAGGCGTGTGCTATGTACAGGGTGCAGATTCCAGGCATGTGCTGTGTACAGGGTGCAGAATCCAGGCGTGTGCTGTGTACAGGGTGCAGAATCCAGGCATGTGCTATGTACAGGGTGCAGAATCCAGGCATGTGCTATGTACAGGGTGCAGAATCCAGGCATGTGCTATGTACAGAGTGCAAAATACAGGCGTGTGCTATGTACAGGGTTCAGATTCCAGGCGTGTGCTATGCCAGTATGCATACCCAATCCACCCACAGAAGAGAATCGTCTATACCTACTGTGGCAGGTCAGGCTTCTGTTGATACATGCTGCGGGCTTGAGCCACTGTGTGTATAACCCGCCCTGCCCCCTCCTCTGTTGTATATGCAGAGCTGGGTAAACAGGAAGGGTTTTGTGTGTGCTGACTCCCGATGCTACAGGGCAAGCGCTGGAGGTGGCAGAAGCTCCAGATGATGAAAAGCCCTGCCGGCTGCCGCCCACAATGCTATCTTCCTTCCTGTGCTGGTACATGGAGAGCGTTCCAGTGCCTGGCACCTGCTGACAGTCTGCGCTTGGGTGATTAGGGTGTGCCTGGGCACGCCTATGATGGACACCTTGCCGATCCCTGAGTTCAGGGAGGGCACTTGCTCCAACTGGCCCCTACCTACGGACACCCATGAAGACTATGACCCAATTATTATTTCTTTAGATATCTGCAGCTCAGACACGCCATCTCTTCCCAATTTGGGTCTCAACCAATTATTACTTCTTCACTCCACTCTAGAATCCCTACCTTGGAATGACGAGTTGGTAAAACCCTATCCACCATATATAAGGCACTACTACCATCAATGCATTTTGGTCTTGAAACTCTCCAAGCTAAATGGAGTGTGGACTTTCCTTACCTAGATACAGAGGA
The DNA here is from genome assembly GCA_028564925.1 of Lithobates sylvaticus. NCBI lineage: Eukaryota > Metazoa > Chordata > Amphibia > Anura > Ranidae > Lithobates > Lithobates sylvaticus. The sequence goes on from CM053032.1 coordinate 62,808,852, forward strand.
TTGGGAGGATATGTGGGAATACCCTTTTCTTCAATTAGTGGTGGTAAAGGACTGCTTAATTCAGTTTCGGGTTCTACATCGGGTGTATTTAACTCTGCAACGGTTGAATAAAATTTATCTTGGGGCCTATCCTAGCTGTTGGAAATGTGGTAATCTAGAGACAGGTTTCTGTCATATGTTGTGGTCTTGTCCCAAAGTGCACTCTTTCTGGGAGGAGGTAACATAGTTTATAGCCTTGCTTTTAACAATCCCAATCCTGCAGACTATACCAGTTTGTTTGCTGGGCTTGGTGGGCACTGCACAGCAACCAAGACCCTCATAGGACTTTTGCTCTTTTATGCCCGTAAAACACTATTGCTAACATGAAAACATCATGACGCACCCTCTCTGAACTTTTGGAAAAGTCCTGGTCACCTCTGCAATTCCATTATATAAAGCCGCATATCACTCTCGTGGGTGTATCGCTAAATTTGACAAAGTGTGGAAAATATGGCTTGACTTTATCTCAACTAATTCTGCTCAAGAATAGAAGGTATATCTGATGCACATTAACTACTCCCTACATGCTAACACCTGCTAAGACCCTCATGATACCCCTATATTTGAATCCCTTAGTATTCTAGTACCAGAGTTCCATCTTGGGAAACCTCAACCCCTATTGAAGAAGGGTAGCACATTCTCCTTCCATAACTTTTCCAAATGGAGTTACTGAGCAGTGTTTTTTTTTTTTTGTGTCACAAATAGTACTGTTTAGGTAGATAGCCTGTTGTTAGGTACCGGTTTATAATTTCAATTTTTTTTGAGCCGGGAATGCCCAAAGGCTCTGTTTTTGTAACTCTCTTACCTCTTTGGAAAAAACAATAAGGCTCCATGTACACTGGAGCTCAATAGAGCTGTTTCTGGACGCCAGATTGCTGGCAGAAAACGCTGGTTGAAAAGTTTTATCAGCGTTTTGCATTGCCGTTAATGCACGTTCAGCGGCGCTAGCTTTTAGCAGCGTTTCTCTGCCTCTATTAAAAATCAATGTTCCCTATGGGAGCCCATTGATTTGAACAGAAGTCGCACCAGAAGTCAGATCATCATGATCTGACTTGCAGTGCGACTTGTGTGCTGAGGATGAAGGGGAACCCCGCTAAAATGAAAAAAAAAATTGGCGTGGGGTTCCCCCCTCAGACGATGCCAGACCCTTCGGTCTGGTATGCATTTTAAGGGGAACCCTCTTCGCCGAAAAAACAATGTGGGGTCCCCCCAAAAAATCCATACCAGACCCTTATCCGAGCACGCAGCCCGGCCGGTCACGAAAGGTGATGGGGACGAGTGAGCGCTCCCCCCCTCTCGAACTGTACCAGGCTGCATGCCCTCAACATGGGGGGTAGGTGCTTTGGGCAGGGGGGCCCTATGCCCCCCACCCCAAAGCACCTTGTTCCCATGTTGATGAGGACAAGGGCCCTTCCCAAAAACCCTGGCCGTTGGTTGTCGGGGTCTACGGGCGGGGGGCTTATCAGAATCTGGGAACCCCCTTTAATAAGGGGGCCCCCAGATCCCGCCCCCCAACCCTATGTAAATGAGTATGGTGTTCATCGGATTGATTTGATATAAGATACTACCTGCTCAGGTCTGAGAATGATTTTAAAGTACTATCCTCATATAAGTGGGCAAGACGGTTTATACCCTGGTTTTCCCATTCTTTAATCTTCCCTATTGACTGGAGTTCCTGCAGGTTCTTATTATTTCAAAGGGGGGAGTACTCTGTAAACCCCTTATACCCCATTAATGTTTTAACTGATTCCCACACTTGTGTGATCATCATGAGTAAAAGGCAAAGAGTCTGCTTCCATCGCCTCCACTACTGTATTGTGAGTGGGTTTTAAATAACATTATTCTGCCACTTGCATCCCCCCCCCCGGAATATTATACCCCCCTACATCCTGCAACTGTGCCGCCAAAAAGTAACTCTGGGGGTGTGGTACGGCTAGTCCCCCCTCGTTTGTTCGTAACTGCAAAGTATGTAGACGGATTCTAGCCGGGCCTTTCTTCCAAATTAATTCTCTAAAAAGAGTATCATTTTTTTTAAACCATTTTTTTGTATATCTAGACTGTGGAATTGTGCAGCAAATACAATAGTTGTGGCATCCATATCATTTTAATCAAGTTACATCAGTCCGCCATTGATAAGGGGAATCGGCACCAAATATCACTTTTACGTTTAAATTTAGCCAAGAGCGGAATTATGTTGTTAACTATATATTGTTTAGGGTCTCTCGTAAAAACATATACCTAGATATTTCATTGTCTCTACTAATCAGATCAGACACGCCTTGGGCACTCAGTTTAAGACACATGCATTGGAATGGAGTAAAATTTGTAAATTCGAAAAAATTTGTAAATTTAAAAAAATTCATAAATTCAAAAAAAAAAAAATCATAAATTCGAAAAAAATCATAAATTCGGGAATTCGAAAAAATCATAAATTCGGGAATTCTAATAAAATCAGAAATTTGAAACCTCGAAAATTAGAAAATCTGAAATAATAACTAACTAACAATAACTTAACTATTACTAGCTATTAAATTGTAAGTTCACCAATTGTAAGTTATGAATTTTATCCAAAATAAACTAATGGAACGTAACTAATTAATTCAAATAAAGCACAATAATAAAAACTTTTTATTATTAATAATTTGTTCCGTTCCATTTGTTTAGATGCGGCATTCGTTATTTCGGATAATTCGTAACTTCGGATAAATTCATATTCGTTACGTTCACTAACAGACAAATTTGAAAGGAGATTCCAATACCTATAGTTTAAAGGGTAGGTTCACCTTAAGGCCTCATTCACATGAGGCGTACCGGCTCAGCGGAGTCTGCCAGCTCAGCAGGAGATCTCTCCATTGATGACGAGGGACATTTTCGACATTCAGCTCAGGGGATTTCTAAGCTCCGGACACCTGGAGCGGATATACCAGGGCTTAGAACTGGAGATTGTGGCGGTCCAGGTCAGTGGGACTGGGAGGGCAAGAAGGGGGACCTGAGTAAGTTCACCTTACAGAGTTTTCTGTAAAGGTGAACTTACCCTTTAATATTTAGTAATAGTTAAGTTATTATTAGTTATTATTTTAGACTTTCGAATTTCCAAATTTCCAAATTTCCAATTTTTATCGAATTTCCAAATTTCCAATTTTTTTGGGAATTTTCGATTTTTTTCGATATTTTTTTGAATTTCCAATTTTTTTTTTAATTTCCAATTTTTTTTTAATTTATGAATTTACAAATTGCAATCATAATGAATGACCCGGGAAAAAAAACGAATGGAAGGAAAACTAACACATTTTTTGGCAGTGCACATGTCTAATACGTAGTAGAGTAATTGAAGGGCCAGAAGATCTTCCTAGTAAAAAGAGATGGGAGGAGGATATAGGAGAAATAACAAGTGAGCAAAGGAGGCAGATATTGGACCTGGGGCCACTGGTGTCGGTTTCTCCCTCACAAAAAGTATCACACCTGTTTTTGGTGCATAGAGCCCTTTTACACCACAAAAGATTATTTATGTTTGGTCAGGGACTGGATGCCAAGTGCCCCAGATGCCAGGAGAAGGGCAACCTTATACACATGTTATGGAGATGCCCAAATTTATTTCGATATAGTTCTTGATACTATAAATTTAACTTTTGGGACCACCTTAGAAGTAGAGGCAAGGCTTTGTGTGTTGGGATACATGCAGAGAAATAGAGGTAGAGATAACACATCAGCAGCAGTGTTGGGGTGATTGTTCCAAGCAAGAAAATTAATTACGCAGAGATGGCAGTCAGTGAGGTCTCCGTCTTCTGGGGAATGGGTTAAGGCTTTAAATTAGATAGTGTGGAAGGAAAAAGTGGTATATACTAAACAAGATGAGGAAACCATGGTTGGAAGTGGTGGGATACCCACCTTAGAGAGACTGGAAAGATGATAGGTGTAGTAGCCCGCAGCAACCTTTTATGCGTATGACAAAATTAACTATAGAGAGATTTTACACATTGGATAAAGAGTAATGCCTTGTACACACACTCGGATTCCAACGGGAATTGTGTGATGACAGGCTTTTGTACGCTCCATCGGGCAATTGTTGTCGGATTTCCTGCGGCTAAATGTTGGATGGCAGGCTTTAAAATTTCCTGCGGCAAAAGTACAAACACGTATGCTCGGATGCAAGGACGAGCCAGAAGCAGTCGGTCTTGTAAACTAGTGTTCGTAATGGAGACTTAACATTCGTGACGTGGAAAATTATCAAATGTCGAAATGCAGCACACAATTCTCTTCTTTCATTATTTTTTAAATGATATGCTGCAGGGGGAGGGAGGGGGATGAAAGAATGGAATGTGTTAAATGTATATTTTATAAATATAAAAAAGCTTTAATAAAGAATATATAAATAAAAAATAAAAAAATCCCCCCCTCCCCCAACATCTCTCAAGGGATGGTCCGATAGAAGTCTGAGGACGACTCAATGTGCAGTCTCAAGTACCAGTGGGGTAAGAACCACCAGTAGGGAGTTTTGGGAGGAAAAGAAGTTGTGCACAGTTTAGAACTTTGTCTGAAAGTGCACTTACCCTTTAATTCACAGCAATTTCTTTTTTTGTTTTTTTTTGAACAAGGGTTATGTTTTATGGTCACTTTAGAAATGTTTACGTCCTAGACAAGTTGTTTTTTTTCTTACCTACAATTTATATTTAAGAACTTGCCATACTAATAACTTATTCAGGTGAATTTTACAATAAATTGAAGACCGTTAAAGCTGAACTTTGGCATAGTTTAAAAATGTACCCCCTACAGTAGACCTACCCTCTCACACCCACACTTCAAGCGTTAAATGCTTGTTTAGTCTAGGGATAGAGGAATATGGAGTAAACATACTGTATCTTATTCTTCTCCCTTTGGTTTCTTCCAAAGCTCCTGGGATGTAGGGGGGGCCCTCGTCATTTATTGTACATAATGATGTCAGCAAGCCTAGTGGAGCACCAAAGGGGAAACAGTCTTGTAGCTAGGATGGAGCCCTACAGGAGAAAGGAATATGATAAGTATTATTCTGCCTCCACCAAAAGACCCTTAAGCCTCGTACACACGGTTGGATTTTCCGACGGGAAATTTATGATGATAGGCTGTTGGCGGAAAATCCGACCGTTTGTATGCTCCATAAGACAATTAAAAAAAAGCATGTGTACACAAGTCCGTCGGACAAAAGTCCAAAGTACAAACACGCATGCTCGGAAGCAAGGACGAGTCAGAAGCAGTTGGTCTTGTAAACTAGCGTTCGTAATGGAGAATTAACATTCATGATGTGGAAAATTATGAAATCTCGAAATGCAGTGCACAATTCTCTTCTTCTTTAATGGGATAATAATGAAGTTGCTTTGCTGGTGATACTAATGGCATTATTGCAAATTCATTTTCAAAGGCTTTTTCTAGTGATTTTTTGATCAAGTTACCACAACACCATTATCCTGTAGTTTTTAGTATCAAAGATACAACTATGTTGGTGTCCCTTGTTAATTTTACATTGTATTTTTTTAAATGTAACTGCCTACTCCCGAACTGTAATTTGAATTAAAACACATAGCCAAGTATTATTCTCCACAATTTATTTATTGTGCATTAAAAAAAAAAAACAAATACAATTAGATTGCATTCTATGCATCCAAAAATATAGAAAATATACCAAATCAAATCATTATTCAACCAAAAAATAAAATAAAATCCTCATGCATGTGTCATGCTTCTTGATATAGGGGGGTCAACAATGCCAAGAGTTGGTGAAAGCACGGGTCCGTCATCCGGAGATAATTCCAAAAAACATCTGGATTATTCTCCTAGAGCTCCCGCAGAAAAGGCATATGACATAATTGGTCACGATTAATAAAGCAACCAATTTTTGGTCCAAGAACTTCTCCTCCTCCTCCTGTTCCTGGACTGGACTTGGCTCAAAGCAATAACTCCAAGGCCAATAATAAATAACACATTATCTCCTCCGATTCCGCAACATGGCTGGTTGACGAATGGCCGTTCAGAAATGAACTGAAAAGCGAGAACTGAAAAGTGAGAAATAAAAAGTGCGAAATGAAAATCGCAAAATGAAAAGTGCGAAATTAAAAGTGCGATAAGGAAAGTGCGAAAAGAAAAGCGCGAATCAACACTCACCGAACTTCTACTAACCCAAAATTAGCAGAAAGTACTAAAGAGCTGAAAAGCACGTCACTACGTTCGTATTTGTTGGCCGACAATTCCTTGCCGTTTGTATCCAAGACAAGTTTGGGCCAACGCCCTTTGGACAAAAGTCCACGGTTTTGTTGGCCAACAATCCAATCGTGTGTATGAGGCTTAAGACTAAAAAGCATTTAAACTTTGCAGTCTGGGGATTGGGGGTAGTTGCCTCTGCAGGGGTAAATTTCACTGCTGCCTGGAGTGAACATTAAGTTAGCACATGCAATAATAAAGTTAAGACAAACAAATCTCCTTCCTTTTTGTAAGAAGGTGTAAGAAGGTGTCTAAATACCCCTAAAACTGTCTTGTTTTCTAGACCTGCATGGAGGATCTGTTGGTGATACGTGTCAGTCACCTATGTGATCATAATGAGCTAATCTTCCTGCTCAGTTAAGAGCAGTAGTATTAAGAATGCCCCCCTCTGTTTTTTCAATGGTGTAGGTAGACAAGTCAAGAAGCAGGGGCCACTCCTTTAAATTGAGCCTCAGTTGTTCAATTTAGGCAATCAATCCTCTCTTTGCAAGCGCTCTTTGACCCAAGGGACCAGAGTGTTCTCACTTGGGCAGCAGGTTGTGATAATGTACACAAATCAAAACACCTTCCCTCTTACTTTAACATTATCCATAATGTGTAGGTAAAAGTTCAGAACTGCTGACATTGTTAACTGGCATTTGTTTTCTCACACTAATGCAGTTAAAGAAATACATCCTTAGCAGGTGTTAAAAGGATTTAATTGTAGCTGGTCTTGTCCTTCCAGACCTACTGCTAAGTGAAAACAGCTTAACTTATCAACTTAGCACTCAGGATGAGCTGAACAGTTTGTAACTGTTGAATTTTTTTGAACCAGAGCTGCTTACATTTTAACATTTTTGATTAAAAATGTATTTTGGGTTTAATGCTTTGATCATTACAAGAAAAAAAAGGAAGACAAACACAAGGGATTTATTCTATAGAGGTAGAGGTGAGTAAAAGTGGAAGTATAACCAAGGCTTACAATTAACAGGAAAAAGTGGGTTATTTACTAAGACTGGAGCATGCAGAATCTGGTGCAGCTATGCATAGAAACCAAACAGCTTCCAGGTTGTATTGCACACAGGATCGGAAATGCCGCCAGCAAAAGACCGAGGTGAGCTTTTGGTCGGAAAATGTGACCGTGTGTATGCGCCATCAGACTTTTGCTGATGGCATTTCCGCCAGCAAAAGATTGAGAGCAGGTTCTCTATTTTTCGGTCGGAAAAATTCTGATCGTCTGTAGAAATTCTGACGCGCAAAATTCCTACGCATGCTTGGAAACAATTTGACATTTTCTGGCTCGTCGTAGTGTTGTACGTCACCGCATTCTTGACGGTCGAAAGTTCAAAGAACTTTTGTGTGACTGTGTGTATACAAGCCAAGCTTGAGCGAAATTCCATCGGAAAAACCATTCAAGATTTTTCTTACGGAAATTCCACTCATGTGTACGCTGCATAAATTGAACAAGCTGAAATTAGAAGCTGATTGGCTACCATACACAGCAACACCAGATTCTGAGTGCTCCAGTTTTAGTGAATCCCCCCTAAGGTCTCACTGAAAACAATGACTGGAAAGATATTGGCATTGCCATAACTGATGAGTCTTAGTAGCGCACACATGTTAAAACCCGTTTTCCGTTTTCATAGAAGAAAATGTAACCAGCAGTTTTGATCAAATCTACTGTATGTCTGATACCTATCTACTGTAGAACCGGAAATGCTTGTTTTTGTCCCCTAGAGAATTCTTACATTTAGAAAATGTTGCTTACTTTGATCAAGTTATATTTAGCCACTCCAATATCTCATTTATGCTTCTGCACAAACAAATGTGCATCCAAAGGAGACCAATTAGAAATCAATGCTGATTCACTTTGTTCTATAATTAAGAGCTGCGCTGCAATAAAAAAAAAAAAATTTAAATAATTATATGCACAATGAAAAAATGAAATCAATAATAAGCAAATGAGCAATGAACCCTTCAGCATATGGTATGCTAAATCATTAAAGTCCATGTGAAAAGACAGATTCTATATATGAATAAAAAATGTGTAAAAAAAAAATTTTAAATATGAAAAAATAAGAATGCACATGAGGTATAAGTAAAAGTGAAAAAAAAAGTTCAAAAATGCAATGTGCATCACTATGAATAATATCCTTGTATAAAACCTCCACCACAAATATTAAAATTGCACGCTTACCAAATGGGTATCACCTTCTATCTCTAGAAAGGTCTATAGAGCTGAGATCTGAATGCGCATAATACTGGTCATAGGGGCAACTCCAAACTGCTTCCTACTCATGGACTGTGCGTTGATTCACTTTGTTAATGCAGCCAGAGCCTACCTTCCCACATTATGGAAAAGTACAGTTATCCCAAAACTGAAAAGAGGGGCCAACAAAGAGATGAAAGATGTAATCTCTATCTCACAAATTGTGAGATAGAGATTACAAAGGAGGAAAGACACAAACAGCCTTCAGATTTGCTGGGGACAACTTACCAGATACAGCCAGGCTTCTCATTATATGTGCACCACCTATATTCACGATGTATTCTCATATCTACCCATAGTTGTGAGAGAGGGGGCCATATCCACCACTGGTTCGTCGCTCTCTATGATCTATCCTGTTCGGTTTAGAACTGTATTTTAACCCTTCATGTTCCTGAAGAAGCGTTACTAAATGCAAAACATGTTGAACATAGCCCAGTTCTATAGTGAGCCCACTCATCCCCCTACAACTACAGCCTTGTGTTTACTATCATCTATCGATGCTCTTTACTATGCTGAATACTTGTTAATGAGAGTACTTTGGGGGCTCCCTACCTATTTTTGGGAGGGTGGGTACACTCACACACTAGTCCAGGCCATTCTAGATATGTTTTATTTGGTTTTAATTAATTTGTCAATAAAATACCATGTTTAAATATATACTTTTGTTTCTTTATTGTTGATACGGTGCCCATAAAGTCCCATCTTCCTGCCATTTCAATTTAACTCCCTGCTGTGGGCAAACCACCCAAAACTAAAATGGCCCCTACTACAATAGATGCTCCATAGTGTCTCCATGGTGACCAGTGTGTGTGTGTGTGTGCAGCGCCCCTATCTGGTGATTCCTGGGATGACTCGAAGAGATGAATGCAATGCAGTGTTTGTCATTTAACAATCAGAAATATAATTCAGGAGCCTCTTGTCTAGTGATATACTTAGAGATTGCTCTGTATCCCAACTCTATGCTTTTTATTTTGAATGTACTGTACTTGTTGTTTTGCACTTTGTAGGCTTACTGTTATACTGTAAATGTACATTGTTCAATAAAAACTTTCTGTTACCAAAAAAATAAATATAATTAAAATATTACAGAGATTATTTATATTTCTGCATGCAGTTCACTTTATAAATAGAATATTTATTCACTTTAAGTGAAAGAGACTACATATTTAAATTTACCATAGTACAAGTTTTAAGCTAAAAATGGTTTAACACCCATAGCTTATTTAAAACCTGGGAAATGAAGCACATTTTAATGGTATATCCATTTAATTTCTAATTGCAATATTGAACAATCAAAGTCAACCTATCTGCTTTCTGAAAGTATCCTGTCCAGTCCAAAAATTAATAACAGTTGTTTGGTAGTGATGATGCAGTGCCAAACAGGTGCTTTCATATCCCCATTTTCTATATCACAGATGTGGTCGTAAATTCTACACCAGAAAGGTCTTTTGGTCTTTATGACTCAGAACGCTCCACACTGACATCTCAATTCACATAGTCTTTGGGCTGATGCACTAATCCATCCGGTAGTTTGCCTGTCCTTGTATCAGAAGATATTTTCAGTAGGCACAACCCTCACATCTACAGGTACCTATGTGTTTACATGGATCATTTCTCTGATTCCCTTGATGTCGGCTTTGTATCAACTGGTCCTTTAAGGATGTGGCTCTTCTAAATATGATTTCTGGAGTGGCTTTTAAGAAGCAGGCTACTATGAGATCTGCCATAAGTATAAACGCTACTGTGCAATAGTTTTTCTTTTAGAAATAGGATGTTAATAGTTTATTTTTATCAATTAACAAAATGGAGAAATAAATGAACAGAGGATAAATCCAAATGAAATCAATATTTGGTGTGAGGACCCTTTGCCTTCAAAACAACATGAATTCTTGCACACAGTTTTTGAAGGAATTCAGCAGGTAGGTTGTTCAAAACATCTTGAAGAACTAAGCAGAGATCTCCTGTGGATGTAGGTTGCCTTAAATCCTTTTGTCTCTGCATGTAATCCCAGACAGGCTCGATGATATTGAGATCATGGCTCTGTGGGGGCCAAACAATAATTTCTAGGACTCCTTGTTCTTTACACTTAAGATAATTCTTAATGACATTGGCTGTATGTTTGGGGCCATTGTCCTGCTGTAGAATAAATGTGGGGCCAATCAAACGTCTCCCTGGTGGTATGGCATGATAGATGTGTATCTGCCTATATTTTTCAGCACTGAGGACACCACTGATCCTGACCAAATCTCCAACTCTATTTGCAGAAATGCAACCCCACACTTGCTAGGAACCTCCACCATGCTTCACTGTTGCCTGTAGACATTAATTATTGTACCGCTCTCCAGCCCTTCAGTGAACAAACTGGCCCTGCTACCGACAAATATTTCAGATTTTGACTCATCAGTCCGGAGCACCTGCTGTTAATCTTTATGTAGCAGCAGAGATAAGCTGGTGAATGCTCTAAACTTCCACCTAAAAATACAGTTTTGACTTGCCCTTCAAATTATGTAATAAGGGATAACATTTTCTGAAATGGTAAGGATAAAACCTAATGAATATTAGATATATGTTTTTCCTGATAAATTTGAAAAAAACTATTTAATGTATGCCAAATGTTACATCTCTCACATTTGAGTACTAGAAATGTTCACTTGCAAATTGTTATGAATGGACCTTTATGTGATAAAATTAGCAAAACAGGTGGAGTGAAATGAACTTTACTAAGCCTGCAATTTTACAGAGGAAATTCATTTCCTTCCATTTAACAAACTCCTTTACTGAAGTGCGGGTTTGGGAGATGTTTGCTAATAAGTCACATTATCTGATTACTGATTAAATAAATCCATGTAACACCGGAGCATTATGTGAAATCACAGACAGTTGACTGTAGCACATTATGTTTATAGGAAAATTGTTTGAAAGCCTAATTGTAAAATTTTAGCAAGAGTATTTTTTGTATTTTGAATTGTAGGAACTTATATCAAAATGTAGTTGTTCTCTGGGGAATCAGGGGTAATATAATTTTATGTTGCATTATACCACTGTGCACTGGATTATACTTTACAGCTCATTCAAGTCAACAGACCATAAATCCTGTTCTATGATTTGACTATCACCTGGTAATTCAATATGTGTAGGGGAGAAATAACATAGAGTAATGAATTCAGACAAACAGTTCATATACTTTCCATTATATGAAAAGTCTTACCAGTAGCAGCCAGGGGCCCAGACTATAAGTACAAATTAAAAAGTAAAGGTTAATATGTATTATATTACATATACATATAATGTATGTATAGATAAATTATTTAGAATATATATATATATATATATATATATATATATATATATATATATATATATATATATATATATATATATATATATATATATATATATATATATTTATTATATATTTATTTATTTATTTTTTATTTCCTACTTCTTTATTGTAAATTTTTCATCATTACAAACCAAAATACATTATTATTGAATATAGTACTTATCACGTATACAGTTTGTACATAAATTCCTTATTTCTAATACCTAACATATGGCCAATCCACAGTTTTTCTTTATTTTTCTTACATATATTCTCTAAACCTCGTAACAAGTATTTAACCACAGATAATAACAATATATTCATAAACATACAACAACAAGAAAAAGAGAAAAAAAAAACACCACAAGTAGATCAAATGACTGTTCCATATCCTGCCCACTATAGTATTCTGTGTGTCTGTACCTATGTAAAAAGTTACCTCTGCCGGCTGCTTGAGTCCGTTTCTTCTCTATCCACTGATTTAACACTCTAACTCCATTTTCCGTCTGATACCATATTTACTAACCATAACTACGCTTACCCACCCTTCTAAAGATCAGCGAAAGCCAGTGAGGATGGGGCTCACCGTGGAACCGAAATCCATGGTTTCCACAGTTTATTTTATTATTTACATAATTGTAATAGATTTAGGCTTACTTGTGATGAACATACATTTATGGAGATAAAATAATAAGAAATGTACAGAAACAGCATACACACCTATTAAAAAAAAAAACAAGGAACACTGAGTTGAAAGCAGACTTCCAGCCACTACTTTTTCTTTCTTATTTTGAATGGAAGGTGTCATTCTCTGTACAGTGTTTATTGCATTCTGTGTCCACATTGGAAAGATTTTTTTTAACTTCTTTTAGAAGATGAGCTTTGGTCAAAACCAGACCATACACAGAGTACAAACTGTACTGGAATACCTTGAAGTACATATGAAGCTGAACAACCAACTTCTCAGAATTGGTCCCTTATGGTTGGTTGAATATACCATTAAATGTGTTTGATAAGTGCAAAAAAATACTTGTTGATCATGTCAGAAATCTTTTGAGCTGATAAATTCCTGCAATTTCTGCCTGCTACATTTATATCAGTTATCTCTGAGGACTACAGAACCCCTTCCTGTCATGTTTTAGAGAGGTGAAGGTCTTAACAATCACCTTACACCACGTGAAACCGATAAAAAGAGCCTGCAAAAAAAAAAAAAATACAACCATTTACTGATAAGTTGTAATATATAAAATGTTTGTGTTTCAGTTAATATTCACTTTAGAAGACCATCAGGAAAAGTGTTGCTAATATACAGAACAGTATTTGTATTTGGTACCTAGTAATGGAAAATCAGTTAAACCCAGTGGATGACACATGTGAGTGTCAGAGGAATTTGCACTGTAAGAAATAGAAAGCTGGCAATCAAAACACAAAAAGGCTAGTTTCGATAGCAGGGCTCTCCAAACTTGTTATACAAATGGCCAGTTTACTATTCTTCTGACTTTAGGAGGGCCAGAATGTGGCCAGTGGGTATTGGTGCTCTATCACTGGTATTAGTTGGAGGAATAGTGCCCCATTATTGGTATATAGTTGCAGGATTATTACTCCATCATTAGTATCAATGGGAGGAATAGTGTCCCATTGTTGGTGCCAGTGGCAGGAATTAATTTGCGTACACAATTAATTGGTTCCATTTCTCTTAATATTCAGAATTTAGGTAATTGAGAATAAAATTTTTTTTGTGAATCAAAATCAATACTTCATGAATACAAGCATCCAGTAGGCACTCATTCTCAGTTCATCATTATTTTTGTATAAAATGTAATTTGTATAATATTTGATTATCTCATTACAATAATGTATAAAGGCATGTCTTATTGACATGCCTTACAATTTTATTTATGGCAATTTTCAAGCATAATCACTATATCATTATCATTATAATAATTGTTGTTTCTCTTATAGTATATATATTACTTCATGCAACACTTTCAAAAACTCCTGAGGAAGCTCTTCTGAGCAAAACATGTAAGAAGTGGTTGTATATATAAGTGATTCAGCATTTCTGCCTGCAGGGGGGGGCGCGCACTGCCGGCTGACCGCTTCTGTTATGATAATTCTGTGGATGTCGGACACTCGATGTCCTCCGGCACCTGCCGATTGTCAGTAAAACACAGAGAACTGAGATATGCCTATGTAAACAAGGCTTATCTCAGTTCTGACAGGGGGAAATGGATGTATGTATTCTGTGTCCCTGCAAAGTAGGGACTAGAATCGATATCTTCCCCTAGTGAAAGCAGCCACTGTGTACACCAAAACACTGGCTAACCCATGTTTAAGTCGTGATCGCTACCATTGCTAGTAACAATAAATAAATAAATATTCCATAAATATATCCCATAGCTGGTAGATGCTATAACGTTTCTGTAAACCAATCAATATACGCATCTTGGGATTTTTTTACCAAAAACATGGAGCAGCGTACATATTGGCCTAAATGTATAAAGAAAATAAATTGTTAAAAAAAAATATTGGATGTGTTTTATAGCAGAAGGTAGTTTTTTTTCAAAATTGGCAGGGTTTTTTTTTGTTTATAGCACAAAAAATTAAAAACACAGTGGTGATCAAATACCACCAAAAGAAAGTTCTATTTGTGGAAAAAAAAGACATAAAATGTATTTGGGTACAGTGTCACAGGACCGCACAATTGTCAGTTTAAGTGATACTAAAAATTTTTTTTTTTTTAAAAACAAAACAAAAATGTTATACTTACCTCCACTGTGCAGTTGGTTTTGCACAGAGAAGCCCCAGTCCTCCTCTTCTGGGATCCCTCAGCGGCGCTCCTGGCTCCTCCTCTTCTCGAGTGCCCCCACGGAGTGCCGAATTTCCCCCAGCTCTGTGTCACTGGATAGACAGCGGATGGAGCTGCCGGGCTCGTCCTTGTCACTAGAAAGGGTCAGGTAAGTAAAAGGGGGGCTCTGGGGGGCTGCTGTAGCATGGAAGGTTTTTCCCCTTAATGCATTAGGGTGAAAAACACTGAGACTTTACAACCCCTTTAAAGTAACGCAAAAAAAAAGGCCTGGTCATGGGGGTAAATCTTCTGGAGATTAAGTGGTTAAAGTGGAGTTCCAGACGTTTTTGTGTTTATTAAAAGTCAGCAGCACACCACAGGAACGTTCCAACGATTTTATTCCAAAAAATAACAATAAACAGCCAACAAAGACAGAGTGTCCGAACCCAGGAGGTAGAAAAAGTGTAGCTGCTGACTTTTAAAAAAAACAGACACTCACCTGTCCCACGATGCAGTGATGCAGCCACCCGAACCCTCGGTTCTCTCCCTCGCCTCTCGCCACAAGTGTTGGCACCTGACTGTGACAGCTTGCGGCTTCACAGCTGGGTGCGCATTGCTGCACTTCCTTAATGGCCTGGCAATCTTCTGGGACCTGTGATGTGTCCCAGAATATTGCAGGGAGGGAGGGGGGAGAGCATAACTTCCGCTCGAGTCGCCTAGATGGCCCAAACGGTAGTGGGAGCTGGGTACCTGCCAAAAGTAGATACCCACTCCCCCCCCAAAAAAAATTACATGCCAAATGTGGCATGTGAGGGGATGAGGAGTCCATAAAGCGGAACTTCCACTTTTGGGTGGAACTTCACATTAATATCGTTTTTAATTTATTTTATTTTGTTTGCATGTGCAGGGTTTTTTCATTTTTTTCTTGCCATATATTATATTTATTCTTTTATCGTTGTGTTACTTTATTGATTTGAATTTATAAAAAATTTTTAGGGAGTGTAGTATATTTTTACATTTAGATCATTTGCACATGGAATATTTTCTTGAACCACATTTGTGTCACTATGGGGTTGATTTACTAAAACTGGAGAGCACAAAATCTAGTGCAGATTTGCACTCCATGGTGTAGTATTTTAACAAATAATTGTAATAATAAATAATATCCACTTACATTTGAAGAAACGAATAAACAGCATAAACAAAAGAGACTTCCGGTCTCGGCCATGACCGGAAATGACGTCACCACGGCTCCTTTCCCTGGCGCGTTGCATCACTATCACGTGACTTTTTCAAAGTCACCTTTCAGACCCTTTGAAAAAGTCTCCCTGGTTTATGCTGTTTATTCGTTTCTTCAATTGTAAGTGGATATTATTTATTATTAAAATTATTTGTTAAAATACTACACCATGGAGTCCTCCTCTTGCCTTTCCATGTTATTGAGCGCTGCCAATCTGAGAGCCTAATTGTTCCTGATCGACTGGGGAATCGATCTGCCAGAAACCGATCGTCCAGTGTGGATTACTCAGGCTTATTTATTCCTATATGAGGTGAGAGGCTGCCTGTTTCACTCACATCAGATGAAGTACTCTAACTACAGTGTGGTACATGCACTTTATATTGGATGCACTGTATATAGGATGAACTGTCCTGTTTATTGGGATTCAGCACCTTTTCTGGATTTACTACACTTATAAGGACTGTGGTGTCACAAATTGGTTATATTTGCTTAAGAATTTATTTGCACTTTTTGGAATTTTTGAACTGTCTCTTTGCACTTTATTTGGATATTATTGCACATCCACTGCATTACTGGTATTTTTATTTATACCAGCTTATTTTTTGCAATTTATTATTTAGCTGCTATTGTTGCACTTGTTTGCAAAGACATAATTTAATATTTTTTGTGACTATTTATTTAGTCACGGTTATTTATTTAGGATTTGTCTACCTTTGAGGTTTTAGTAAGCGCCACATTTCTTTACCTTTCAATTCTGTTTAGTGTGTGAACACTGATTCTTGTTGGCAGCTACTATTTACTATTATTTTTAATTTATTTTATAATATTTTTTTGCCCTGTGTGGTTTGCGCATTAGTAATTTGTTTACACATTAGCTTACAGTCCTGTTTACACATGCTTTTGCTTTGCTTTGGCTTTGCTTCAAAAATTATACCCCATGTAGCTTCAGTGGCGCTTCAAAGTATCTTCAAAGCCTCCATAGAAGTCTATGGCAAAGCTCGCTTGAAGTCCCACTGAAGCCACACGAAGCACCCCCGAAGCCCCACCGAAGCCTCATTGAAGCTTTATCAAAGCCTCATCGAAGCCCCACCAAAGCTCCACCAAAGCCTCATCGAAGCTTTATCAAAGCCTCATCAAAGCACCAAGCAAAAGCAGGTGTAAACAGGACTGTAAGCTAACCATTTTATTTAGTGACAAGAACTTTGACTGGCGTTCAGAGAGCTTTAACAAAGCGTGTCCGAAGCCATGTTTTGAAGCACTAGCCCTAGTAGAACAAGCTTAATAGAACAAGCTGATTGGCTAGCATGCACCACTGCACCAGATTTTGCACTCTCCAGTTCTAGTAAATCAGCCCCCTATATGATTAGCGCAGCACTTTTGGCATATGTTAATTGTACTGTTATGTACTGATATTATATTTTATTTATCCCAAACCACCTCAACATTTTTAAAGTGATGATTTACTCCACTACCCAAATTCCAAGCTAGAGCCAATGCAAGATCACCTTACAATCTTATGAACTTATAATTCTTTAACAGTGCTATCACTTAAACACCAAACTTCAACTATTAAACAGACAGCTCATAAGATCAATAGACAAAGAATCCAGGGTTCTGCTGGCATGCACAATACTTTTTATTTATAGATTGTTGATTCTGTTCCATTCTTTATTAGGTATTAAGGGCAATCTGTTTTTTGTTTTGCGTTGTCTTTTTTTTTTTTTTTTTTTAATACTAAATTATGTTCTCAGGACAGAGTTCTATGGCATTGTATATATATTGTTTTTAGTCTGTAATTGCTACTTAAAGATCATTAAAAGAAGCCTATGCATTATGCCCATCTTCTCTTTTACTTGTCTGGTAAAATATAATCCTTCACCAGGACAAAAAGCAAAAGAGATGGAAAATTGAAATCACTCCAGCTCCTGCAAGGGACTTTCTACCAGCAGCTGTCTTGCTTTATAAAAGCCTGAAGTCACCACAATCGGTCTACAACCATCCATCAGGCATTCTGACACTTCCTCCAAACTGTGTCCAAAAGACAAACGGGGAAAATGTACTTAAAAGGGACAACAGATTGCTAAAAGCAGATGGAATTAAGTCCACTTGTTTATATGGATGTTCAAATACATTCAAACCAAAAAGCTTCCTCCATGACCATGAGCGATATGGCACCCAATTCTCATTTACAGCTTGGCTCAAACACCTGACACGGTTATTAATAAATATTCCATTTAATTGCAGTCTATTTAAAAGTGGAAATGCCTTCAGTAGAGGATGCATTATGGAAATGAGAGAGGTCTCCTCAGGACAGGGCTGCCTCTTCCCGTTCAGGCTGTAAGCTCCTGCAAGCAGCTTTGCACATGTTTTTCATCTCCAGGGTTTAGTTCAGCCATATCAAAAAATAATTTGTTCCTAAAGTTTTTATGGTGTGTGACTTTTACAGGAGTGTTTGTGTACCTAAAAGGTGCTAAATTGTTTTTTTTTTTTTAAACTTTCTTCAGAGACTTTCTGCGCCAGTTTGATTTTGTTTTACCTACGAAAACAGGATGTCGAATGTTAACGCTAATTATTAAGTGAATGGACATTTGATGTTATATTTATCTAAATTATCAACAAGTGTTTGCATTGCTTTTATTTGAGTGATCTGGCTTTTTGCCATAGTCAGAAAATATACTGGTAAGTTAATCAGTTTCTCCCCCAATTGGCCCCAGCCAGAGCCAGTACAAGGGGGGGGGTGGAAGGGGAGGATGCCCTGGGCGGTACAATTTATTGGGGGTGGGGGGGCGCAGTGAAGTGTCTTTCTAAAACAGACGTCACTAGTTTGCTGGGACCGCGAGTTTCCCCAGCAACAAGTGACGCTGCGTGCGTACGCCCACCCCCTGCTCCTCACCGCAGGTCTCGGAGTTGAGAGAAGACCAGCTCGCACTCACAGGCCGCGAGTAGGGGTGTGACGCCACATGCGCACCCCGCGCCCTGCCCCCCTGCTACTCGCAGTTCCCGGGTCCTGGCTCTCCATATCTCGCAACTTCCGCCCCTTCGGTATTTCAGTTGTGCCCTCCTGCATTCAAGGTATGTGGGCCACATGTTAACTAGTGATCACTAATGGGCATATTTTTATTGTGCACACTGCATTGCATATTTTGTTATAGGTCACGCTGATGGCCACCTTGTTTTATGTTAAGGGGCACTCTGATGGACAAATTTTATTTTAAGGGGCACACTGATGGGTATATTTTTAATGTGCACACTGATGGGCATATTTTCTTGAGTGGCACACTGATAGACACATTTTGTTGTGCCCATCAGAGTGCCCCTTAACATAAAATGTGCCCATCAGCGTGCACAATAAAAATATACCCATCAGCGTGCCCCTTAAAATAAAATATGCCCATCAGAGTGACCCTTATTTTATGTTAAGGGGCACACTGATGGGCACATTTTATGCTAAGGGGCACTCTGACAATTTGCCCATCAGGGTGTCCCTTAATATAATAATAATAAGTATATTCTTGTTTTGAAATGACATTGATTTTTTCTTAAAAACGGGGGGGGGGGGGGGGGGGGGGTGCAGTTTTCCATCTTCACCCTGGGCACCAAATGCCCTTGTCCCAGCACTTGCCCCAGCATATGTACATTTGCATGACTGTGGTAACATTTTTACAATTATTTGGGGGGGAAATGTTCCAAGTTCTCTGTAGGGTACATAAGAATATATTTGTGTGATATATAAAAAAGGAACATAAATACATACCTATTTATAAGTTGAATACTACAGCATTTACCATTAAATTGTATCTCTAGGCAAAAACCTTTTATTTGGTTTGAGTAAAGTGTGTACATGTTTACTGTGTTCTGTGTCCCCATTGAGTAACCCCTCTATTTGTAAGGGTGATCATTGTCAATGAGAAAGAGAGTGAGGGAAATCCAAAATTTTAGAGTCACCCTCAAAACAAAAGGTGAGGGTAAATCTTCCAATGGGTACACTCTTTTTTGTGACAGCTGTCTAAGAGAGGAATTTGGCAGAATTCCACTAACTTTCTGTTCTACCTCTGGGACAGGAATTGAAGGGATATTTCCCCAATAGTACACAGTCAGTAAAAAAAAAAACTTTCCCTAGTCTCTATTCTATCCAAAACTAGAAACATTGTTGCTATGGATACACTTCTGCCATTACATACTTTCAAAATCTAAAATCTTTTCCAAAGGTGCCATCAATAGAGATAAAACCATTGACCTTCAAAGTGTAAGATTCTTCCCAGGGTAGTGCACCCCCTTAAGGGCCGCAGATGAACCAGGATCCCCCACCCTGCACAGCCAGGAACACTGAATCTTCACAGTCATTCAGAGACAGAGAACAGTCCGTGACTTTGTCTTTTTTTTGTTTTATCGAGGGTAAGAAACTTGGATGGGGATAGGAGTATTATGGGATGACCACTTGACTTCAGAACAAACTTCAGGGACCCTTCTCCTATATACAGTCTATATACACTCCTCTGTTTCCTCCAGCACTCACGTGCTTGCAGAACTCCACTGGCACACTGATAGGTAATCTGGCATAGGACTTAAGCCCCATACACACGGTCGTATTTTCGCATGGATTCTGTCCGATCGGACAATGTTGTCGAAAAATCCGACCGTGTGTATGCACCATCGGACAGTGTACGTCGGACAACAAGGTCCGATCACACCAAATCCGATCGTGTGTATGGTAGTCCGACGGACAAAGTGCTACGCATGCTCAGATCACATTACAAGACCAAAGCTATTGGCTACGAGCCTCTACGTAGTCCCGTCGTAGGCAACAAACGTCACCACGTTCAGAATGATCGGATTTTCCGACAACTTTGTCCGACCGTACGTACGCAAAACCAACATCGGACAAAGTACGACGGACATGATCCGCGCGTGTGTATGGGGCTTTAGCCAGATTATTTTTTATAGCAAAAGCCTGTTATAGGCAGGAACCCAAGGCCCCTTGGTTGTGTACAAAAAAGTCAGTGTCCAGCATACACCCCTGTGGCTACTGATCCCAGCACCACCTCTTCAGGAACTGCGAGCCGGCCTGACTGCAGCTGCCCCTTTCACTAGCCTTCCTGGCTGACTTCTCCACAGTCCTCCCAGACTGAACACTCACCAGCCCATCCGCCTGACTTCTCAGGAGATCTCCCAGATGATGTGCTGACCTGCTCTCGCTGTCCTTGCCTTGCTCCTGTGCCTCCAGGAAGGGGTTCCTCCATGTGTTGTGGGGGATTCTTCCAGCACCCAAGCCCCAGGTCACCCCCCAGACTAGGGGGCACCCTCAAGGGCCACCAACAGCCTCATCAGTTCTCTTTGTGCATCTTTCACCCTACTGCCACTGCTGGCATGACTTATGCCTACCCCCTTCCAGACCCTTTTTGCTGGGGATTGGTCGAGGACCTCATAAATATACCAAACAACTCCAACTAGCCTCCACCCAGTACTGGAAGTTTCTCCAAGGTTGCAGAAGCAGGGGGATGCACCAGAGAAGCTGATTGCTGAGTCATCCAGCCGCCCTGAGTAACTCAACCCTGACCCAGATTCAACCCAGGCCTGTTTCTCAGCCAAACCAATTTTCCTGTACTAATAAACCTATTTACATCAAGCACACTAGCTAGAGGGTGCTACACCAGATTGGGCCAAAAGACATTTACAATTTTTAGGTGTTTTGGTTCTTTACTGGGGTGATTTGTCTGTTGTCATACACAAATACTGATGAACCAGGATCAAATTAAGGGTCTGCTGTTTACTAATGGGCAGTGTGGGTATGGAAATTTTCTGGCAATTTAAAAAACTTTAAACAGAGCTGGAATAGATATCCCAAGCAATTGAATGTGTAAATTTGTCATTTTAATCAATAGCAAGGAGATAGGATTGAAATTGCAATGATCAAGCTCAGCAGAAAAATCTGTTTGTTTGTGACAAAATTACAGTTTTTCCTAATTTGTGTTAAGTTTTCAGTTCATTAGCCAGATTCGATCACTTGACAGTTTTCGGAAAAGCTTAATTTAAAGATATTTACAGCTAAAACTGATATTTCAGGTTGTGGTAGATGCTGGAGAGAGGACCATCTGTCCATTTCTTGCTGGAAGGTGTATCGTCACAGCTCTTGGCTCTATTGTTCTGCATCTTATGCCCTGTACACACGGTCGGAAAATCCGACCACAAAATCCATCGGATTTTTTCCGACGGATTTAGTCCGACACTGGTGTTGCATACACACGGTCGGACAAAGTTGTCGGAAAATCCGATCATTCTGAACGCGGTGACGTTTGAGAGGCTAGTAGCCAATAGCTTTGGTCTTGTAATGTGATCTGAGCATGCGTGGCACTTTGTCCGTCGGAATTCGCTACACACGATCGGTAAAAGTCCGATAGGACTTTGTTGTCGGAAAATTTGAGAGCAGGAGATAAAACTTTGTCCGTCGGAAAATCTGATGGAAAATGTCCGATGGAGCCTACACACGGTCGGAATTTCCGACAACATTGTCCGATAGGACATTTTCCGTCGGAAAATCCGACCGTGTGTATGGGGCTTTAGAGATACTAATGCCGCGTACACGCGATCGGATTTTCTGACAACAAATGTTGGATGTGAGCTTCTTGGCGGAAAGTTTGACCATGTGTATGCTCCTTCGAACATTTGTTGGCGGACTTTCCGCCAACAAATATTGGCTAGCAGGTTCTCAAAATTTCCGCCAAATGTTTGTTGTTGGACTTTCCGATTGTGTGTACACAAGTCCGTCAGACAAAAGTCCACGCATGCTTGGAATCAAGTACGAGCCGGAGATATAACTAGGGTTCGTAATGGAGATATCACTTACGTCTTGTACGTCACTACGTTCGTAATTGTTGGCCAACATTGGTGTGACCGTATGTATGCAAGACAAGTTGGAGCCAACATCCTTCGAAGAAAAATCCACAGTTTTGTTGTCGGAAAGTCAGATCGTGTGTATGGGGCATAAGAGTACACATTGCACTGTGTATGCATTGTGAGCATTGTTAGTTTAAAAAATGCTTGGAGAAAGGGGAAGAAGTTTTTTAGCAGGAGAGGTATACCAAGACAATATATAATTTAAAAGTCTTTTCTACCAATACCTTATTTTTCAGATTAGTTTACCTTCAAGTCCCTTCGCCTCTCAGCAATCAGCCTTTGTTATTTAATGGCCAGAGCCTACCTTAGGCAATTCAAATTTATGGCATAAGGTATATCTTCTATTCCATTTTTAAGATTTGGAAACAAAGGTGCCAAACACATTTTTATGTACGAAATCCATGGATGGCATCTTTGTCTCTGAATCTTAAAAGTATAAAACAAAGTCCCATTGTTGTTGGCAGAGAATATTTCCTGTGTTATTCTTTAATTATTTCTGAAATTTCTTTCTACTGAACAAAGTAAAGCATTCTGTTTCAAATATATTAAACCACTGTCAAAAAAAACATTATTCGTTTTCTTGTCAGATATGCAATTTTCCACAGATATTATTATAACTAACCTTTAAGGATCACCTGATAATTAAAAAATATGAGAAGGGGTGTTCCTCTGCCACCTTATCCCAAAATTAAAATGTTATAATTGAAATGTTATCACCGGTAGCAGAAACCTACAGGTAGCAACAAAAAGGTACAGCAGCTCCCAAACTTGTTTTAACATTGTATAAGCAAGCCAATTCATCAAAGCCAATTAGTTGACTTTATTAAATGGAAAGTTTGTTTATCTTTTCAGTCACTTCAGAATGATGAATCTAAGTCTGTGAGCCTCAAAGGTGCCACTTAGTTCTCAATCTCATCTCAGCCTTTACCAGTCTAAGTTGTACCTCTGTTGTCAGTGAAAGCTGACCTGGTAATGGCAAAATAAGACTTTCCTTTTAAAAATAAGGAAATAATAGTAGAACAAGAATATGAATGAAAACAACATTTAGAATGTAATAAGAGGTTAGGAGAGAAGTGTGTTAAGGATGATGAGAGTTAGACATGTGCACACTGAAATATTTCGTTTCGGAGTTTCGTTTTTGTCCGTAGTTACTCCCGAAATTTGTTTTTATTTATTTTGGTTCGTTAAAAAAATGCATTCGTCCAAAAATCCGAAATAATTAAGGTTGAATCTGTCATTGAAGGCTTATGGTGTCTATCAAATGTTCTAAGAAGATTCGACGGAGCAGATAAACTGATTCGACATACAGAGAAAAGATTCGACATACAGAGAAAAGATTAGACATTATAGAGACAATAGCAAAAAGGGTCGAATGTGCCTAACCTAACTCTATTAGTCCAAGATTAATCGACATAGAGAGAAAAGATTGGACATGAAGATTTGACGAAGCAGTCGCCGCAATCATACATTTCCGGTCGAATGTTCTGCCTACAAGCTATAGTAGAATTCTAATGTTGTATGACACTAGTAATAATTATATTTATTAATTATTATTACTAGTCAACCAACATTAGAATTCTTCTATAGCCTATGGGCAGAGCATTTGACCATAAATATTCGACTGCTTCGTCGAATCTTCATGTCCAATCTTTTCTCTCTATGTCGAATAATCTTGGACTAATATACATTCAACCTTTTTTGCTATTGTCTCTATAATGTCAAATCTTTTCTCTCTATGTCGAATCTTTTCTCTCTATGTCGAATATTTTCTCTCTATGTAGAATAATCTTGGATTAATAGAGTTAAGGTTAGGCACATTCGACCACAGGGTCGATGGACACAGATCACTATTGTCAGCGTCATTTCGAATCTCCTATCTACCGAACTGTTGTTGCAACGAAAATAAAGCATTTGTTTATGTTGGATCTTTCGGTTTTCGGATTCTGCGCGTTTGTTATTGTACACGAAATACACGAAATTCGGCCGAAAATGCATTTGGACGAAAACGAATGCACATGTCTAATGAAAGTATTGAAAGATAAACAGTTAGTTGTACAGTTGTAGCTAATATACACTCACCGGTCACTTTATTAGGTACACATGTTTAATTGCTTGGTAACATAAATTGCTAATCAGCCAATCACAAGGCAGCAACTCAATGCGTTTAGGCATCTAGACGTGGTGAAGCATCAGAAATGGGGAAGAAAGGGGATTTAAGTGACTTTGAATGTGGCATGCATGTTGGTGCCAGACGGGCTGGTCTGATTATTTTAAAAAAATGCTGATCTACTGGGATTTTTCACGCACGACCATCTCTAGGGTTAACAGAGAATGGTTTGAAAAAGAGAAAATATCCAGTGAGCGGCGGTTGTGTGGAGGAAAATGCCTTGTTGATGTCAGAGGTCAGGGGAGAATGGCCAGACCAGTTTGAGGTTATAGAAGGGCAACAGTAACTCAAATAACCACGCGTTACAACCAAGGTATGCAGAATACAATCTCTGAATGCACAACACATTGAACCTTGAAGCAGATGGGCTACAGCAACAGAAGACCACACTGGGTGCCACTCCTGTCAGCTAAGAACAGAAAGCCGAGGCTATAATTCACACAGGCTCACCAAAATTGGACAATAGAAGATTGGAAAAATGTTGCCTAGTCTGATGAGTCTCAATTTCAGCTGCAAAATTCAGATGGTAGGGTCAGAATTTGGCGTAAATAACATAAAAGCATGGATCCATCCTGCCTTAACCAATGGTTCAGGCTGGTGGTGATGGTGTAATGGTATGGGGGATATTTTCTTGGCACACTTTGGTCCTCTTAGTACCAATTGAGCATCATATAAATGCCACAGGCTACCTGAGTATTGTTGCTGACCATGTCCCTCCTTTTATGACTACAGTGTACCCATCTTCTGATGGCTACTTCCAGCAGAATAATGCACCATGTCACAAAGCTCAAATCATCTCACCACTAGTTTCTTGAACATGACAATGAGTTCACTGTACTCCAATGGTCTTCAGTCACCAGATTGCAATCCAATAGAGCACCTTTGGGATGTGATGGAACAGGAGATTTGCATCATGGATGTGCAGCTGACAAATCTGCAGCAACTGCATGATGCTATCATGCCAATATGGACCAAAATCTTTGAGGAATGTTTCCAACACCTTGTTGAATCCATGCCACGAAGAAATAAGGCAGTTCTAAGGGCAAATGGGGGTCCAACCCGGTACTAGCAAGATATACCTAATAAAGTGGCTGGTGAGTTTTATATATATATATACTATGTATATATATATATATATATTTTTTTTTTATATATATATATATATATATATATATATATATATATATATATATATACAGTATGTACTGTATATGTATACAGTGCCTTGAAAAAAAAATTCATACCACTTGACATTTTCCACATTTTGTCATGTTACAACCAAAAACTTAAATGTATTTTATTGGGATTTTATGTGATAGACCAACACAAAGTGGCACATAATTGTGAAGTGGAAGGAAAATTATAAATGGTTTTCAAAATGTTTTACAAATAAATATGTGAAATGTGTGGCGTGCATTTGTATTCAGCCCCCTTTACTCTGATACCTCTAACGAAAATCTAGTGGAACAATTGCCTTCAGAAGTCACCTACCTGTGTGTAATTTAATCTCAGTATAAATACCGCTGTTCTGTGAAGCCCTCATAGGTTTGTAAGAGAACCTTAGTGAACAAACAGTGGAGAAGTGGAGAAGTTTAAAGCAGAGTTAGGTTATAAAAAATCCCAAGCTTTGAACATCTCATGGAGCACTGTTCAATTCATCATCAAATGGAAAGAGTATGGCACAACTGCAAACCTACCAAGACATGGCCGTCCACCTAAACTGACAGTCCGGGCAAGGAGAACATTAATCAGAGAAGCAGCAAAGAGGCCCATGGTAACTCTGGAGGAGCTGCAGAGATCCACAGCTTGGGTTGGAGAATCTGTCCACAGGACAACTATTAGTCGTGTACGCATACAAATCTGGCCTCTATGGAAAAGTGGCAAGAAGAAAGACATTTTTGATAGAAAGCCATAAGAAGTCCCGTTTGCAGTTTGCAAGAAGCCATGTGGGGGACACAGCAAACATGTGGAAGAAGGTGCTCTGGTCAGATTAAACCAAATTGAACTTTTTGGACTGGAAGCAAAACGCTATGTGTGGTGGAAAACTAACACTGCACATCACCCTGAACACACCATCCCCACCGTGAAACATGGTGGTGGCAGCATCATGTTGTGGGGAAGCTTTTCTTTTCAGGGACATGGAAGCTGGTCAGAGTTGATGGGAAGATGGATGGAGCCAAATATAGGGCACTCAGAAGAAAACCCGTTAGAGTCTGCAAAACCCTAAACATACAGCCAGAGCTACAATGGAATGGTTTAGATCAAAGCATATTCATGTGTTAGAATGGCCCAGTCAATGTCCAGACATAAATCCAATTGAGAATCTGTGGCAAGACTTGCAAATTGCTGTTCACAGATGCTCTCCATTAATATCTGACAGAGCTTGAGCTATTTTGCAAAGAAGAATGGGCAAAAATGTCACTCTAGATGTGCAAAGCTGGTAGAGACATCCCCAAAAAGACTTGCAGATGTAATTGCAGTGAAAGGTGGTTCTACAACATATTGACTCAGGGGGGCTGAATACAAATGCACGCCACACTTTTCACATATTTAATTGTAAAAAAAATGAAAACCATTTATCATTTTCCTTCCACTTCACATTTATGTGCCACTTGTTTTTGGTCTATAACATAAGATCCCAATAAAATACATTTACAGTTTTGGTTGTAACATGACAAAATGTGGAACATTTCAAGGGGTATGAATACTTTTTCAAGGCACTGGATATAGTGGTGGGGAAAAGGTTTTGTATCTCTCAGAGTGCTCATTGAGGCAGGTTGATTCTCCAGAGTTCTTGCCTCACATGGAGGAAACTGGATTTTCAGTTTCCTTAGTGGATGGTGCAACCTGGTTTGGGAATTGGGAGGGATGAAGTCTCCAATCCCAGGTCCAAGGATTTTGAACAACCAGCACACGAATTGGGCAGATGCTTGCAGGGTTTTTATTAGAGACATGGTTCTTGGCCTACTTTAAAAAAAATTATTAAATGGAAATAAAGTTAATGAACTCCGGTGGAAATGCATAGATGGATGCATGTCAGACTTCATATGCCAGTCACTGCAAATTGTATCCCTACATATAGAGTTAAAGTGGTTGAAAAAGGTAAAGTTTTTTTCTCTTCATGTGTGTTTTTTGAATTAGAGTAAAAAAAACTTTTAGGTGCAGTTTCCCCCTTGCCCCCCCCCCCCCCCAAATACTTACCAGAGCCTGTTCTTAATCCAGTGCTGTCTCACAATGTGTGTGTCAATAGATGCACACGGCATGGCTCAGGATTGAACCTGCACATATACCTCACCTAGTAAGTGGCTTGCTAGGGGTGTACGCTGGAAGCAGGAGAAGCAATGAGCACTGTCAGGAGACCCCAGAAGAGGAGGATCAAGGCTGCTCTGTGCAAAATACCTGCACACTAATTGGGCAGGTGCTTGCAGGGTTACCACTAACTGGGGTGCTTACAATGATCAGTTTTTATTTATTTCTGTAAAATCGTTATTTCAAAAGGAACAAAACTGTTTGCTGTAACTGATTATAAAGTGTGAGAAGGAGTTTGGCTTCAATTTGTTAGTGTATGTAAATCCTATAGCCCAGTGGTTCTCAACCTCAGTCCTCAAGTACCCCCAATAGGCCATGTTTTCAGGTTTTCCTTTACTTTGCACAGCTGCTTTAAATCAATATCTATGACATGGTATTGATAAGAGCTATTTTATCTAAGGGAAGTTCCCAAAACTGTTGGGGGTACTTGAGGACTGAGTTTGAGAACCACTGTTCTAGTCCATCTAATAGTCTCCCCCCCCCCCCCAGACTGACAATCTGCTGTCCAAGGTGCCCCTGTGCTCCTTCATCCAGAATGGGGGCACTCTAATGCCCCGTACAGGCGGTCGGAAATTCCGACGGAAAATGTCCGATCGGACCATGTTGTCGGAAAATCCGACCGTGTGTGGGCTCCATCAGACTTTTTCTGATCGTGTGTAGAGAATTCCGACGGACAAAGTGCCACACATGCTCAGATCAAATTAGGAGATCAAACCTATTGGCTACTAGCCTCTACGTAGTTCCGTCGTACGCAACGAACATCACAACGTTCAGAATGATTGGATTTTCCGACAACTTTGTCCGACCGTGTGTAAGCAACACCAGTGTCGGACAAAATCCGTCTGAAAAAATCTGACGGATTTTGTGGTCGAAATTTCCAACCGTGTGTACAGGGCATAATACAGGAGGCGTATTACTGGCCAGTGGCCAGATCACAAAAACAGAGGGAAAAAGCCTAAAAAAGTTAACTAATACTGCTAAAGCCACCACGTCTAATGATTGATAACCTGCAATATACTGTATTACATTTTTGGTTTTGGGTTTAATACTGCTTTAAATAAAAATCTCCCTTGTGTCTCAGGAGTCAGGAGGGCTTCACCTAGGAGACAGGTGGGAGTGAGTGCAGCAGGGAGCTGCTAGGTGTATGCACAAGCCTTGTGTAGGAACACTGTCTAAACAATACAGACAAAGGGCCTGAAGTGTGAGGTCAGAGCAGCAATGATGCAAGTGTATGCCAGAAGGCTTGTTTTTTGGCAGAGAAATACCGAAAAATCATTGCAAGGGAAAATCATGTGATGTCTCGTAATTTGTGTTAATAAAAGTGGGCAAGGATTTAATGTTTAGCTATATAAACATCTTTAACCATTGAATCCTAGAAAATGTACTCCAACTCTGCAAGTCCATTAACTTTTAAGTCCTGAGGAGTTCCAAATTTTTAAGTTGGTTTGGTGGTTTACTTGTAGTAAAAAAATCAAAGTATTCCGGCACATGGAGTGTATGAAGAAGCAGCTAAAATGGGTATACACCAAATCGAGCTGTAACTGTTCTTAAAGTCCATGGTTTGTACCAAAGCAAGAGTTTATAAAGCCGAATGCATATGATTTGGGGCACTGGCAGCTGCTATCCTCAGAGTTGAGCCAACTCTGTATGGAACAAAAAAGAAAAAGGGGGAAGCCCCTTCTAAGTGCTGTATTTAGCCAAGGTAGTTTATTCACAATGGTTAAAAACACTCACAAGATGTAAGATATAAAATTGCTCATTGTAAGGTATGGTATCTACTTGTCTCTGTCCTGAAGAGGCCACCAGGGATCCTTTGAAAGGGAATGGATGCCCTGTATGGGACCAGGAAGTCCATGCCAACCTGGGTGGAATGCACCTGTGGACGTGACGTCACCAAGAGAGGAAGAGAGGGCCAGAAACTTCAGGTCTCAGGGGTTGCGTTGCTAGTGAGTGTTTTTAACCATTGTGAATGAACAGCCTTGATTTATTACTGAACTCAAGTGGCACTTCCCCCCTTCTTTTTTTTTTTTGGTTGACTTGTAGTAAATATGGTGATGAAAACCAGTAACTTTGTTTGCCTGTTCAGAATTTTTACTTTACAGCAAAGTTTGGAAGACATGTTGAGGCCAAATCAGAATACCTAAAATACACTCTGTACAGTCATTTCACGTCTCCTTGACCAGTGCACACACTAACTCCCAGATAGCAAGCAATTGTGCTGCAAGTTTCAAAATGACTTGCTAAACTATTACTAGACTCACCAAGCATCACACGTTTGTTGCACAATTGCAAAGACTCCAGATCAACTTTCTTTGCAAACATTTTGTAAGTCTGCTGCAAGTTCTTGTTCAGTTATGTTGTGTAATAGTCATCCCACTACAGGAGTCACTGTGGCAAAATTTTCATGCTGTAGACTTGCAGAGCTCTTCCTGTAGACTTACCACTGCAACTTGCTAGAGACTTGCCACACAAATTTGCTGCAAATTGGAAAAAGGTGTCAACTAGATCTTGTGCTTCAAGATCTCTGCAAGTGTACAACTTGCCAGTGAAAATGTGCAGCAAGTTAACAGACTTACAATCATGGGCGTCCGCAGAACTTTTTTCAGGGGGGGGGCATCATTTTAAGGTCTGGTCGTGTGATCTTACCTGTGTCAGTCAACAGCGGCTGCAGGGGAGAAAGCGCTTGGTGACGGCTGATAAAGCCTGATGAGGTGATGTCACCCATAGGTTCCCATGTCAGTTGTTATTGGTGCTCCCTCCTCTCCCCTGCATACACTGCTGGATCACACAGGTGAGATAACATGACCAGATTGGAACAGTCTGAAAATAGGTTAGTCTGCATAGGTGTTAGGGGACGGGGGCAGTTTTTAAGGCTAGCGCAAGCTGGAATTCTACTTTCAATCTACCCTCCCTATTGGTGGCTTGTGGCAGTGTTAAAGAAGAGCTCCACGCAAAAGGGGAAGCACCACTTGTTTGCACCCTCCCCCCTTCCACTGCCACATTTGGCACTTTTTGGGGTAAAGAGTGTACCTGGTTTTGCTGTGGTGATCTGAGCCACATGCAAAACCATGCAAAATATGCTGCGAGCGACCACAGCAAGTAAAGGTATAAATAAACATACAATTAGGCAATCAATCAATTACAAAAATAAATAAAAAATACACCTGCATGGTGCAGCATTGGCTTAAGACAGTGGGGATTTTAAAATCTGTATGGACACAATAGCATCTTTATGCGGTTGTGCCCATATAGCTGCTTTTGTGCCCATATAGATGCTGGTGTGCCTCAAAAGCAGTTATATGGGCACAATAGCATAAAGATGATAAAAGGGGAATGCATCTCCAATGGTTGAGACGCAGGAGCTTTCATTCTTTTACCAGTGTAGGACCCACTAATTAAGGGGTACTTTGACGCAGTAAGTGGGCCGCCATATAGTGTGACCAAATCCCCATAGTTTTTGAATATATTCAGGTGTTTTTAAAAAGCCTTGCAGGATTTAAAATGTAATTTTTGTATATGTGCAAGACACATTACAAGAGACGGTCAGAGACTGCAGCCATGCTACAGGAGAGGGTCAGAGACTGCAGCCATACTACAGGAGAGGGTCAGAGACTGCAGCCATACTACAGGAGAGGGTCAGAGACTGCAGCCATACTACAGGAGAGGGTCAGAGACTGCAGCCATACTACAGGAGAGGGTCAGAGACTGCAGCCATACTACAGGAGATGGTCAGAGACTGCAGCCATACTACAGGAGAGGGTCAGAGACTGCAGCCATACTACAGGAGAGGGTCAGAGACTGCAGACATACTACAGGAGAGGGTCAGAGACTGCAGCCATACTACAGGAGATGGTCAGAGACTGCAGCCATACTACAGGAGAGGGTCAGAGACTGCAGCCATACTACAGGAGAGGGTCAGAGACTGCAGCCATACTACAGGAGAGGGTCAGAGACTGCAGCCATACTACAGGAGAGGGTCAGAGACTGCAGCCATACTACAGGAGAGGGTCAGAGGCTGCAGCCATACTACAGGAGAGGGTCAGAGGCTGCAGCCATGATACAGGAGAGGGTCAGAGACTGCAGCCATGATACAGGAGAGGGTCAGAGACTGCAGCCATGATACAGGAGAGGGTCAGAGACTGCAGCCATGATAGAGGAGAGGGTCAGAGACTGCAGCCATGATACAGGAGAGGGTCAGAGACTGCAGCCATGATACAGGAGAGGGTCAGAGACTGCAGACATGATACAGGAGAGGGTCAGAGACTGCAGACATGATACAGGAGAGGGTCAGAGACTGCAGACATGATACAGGAGAGGGTCAGAGACTGCAGACATGATACAGGAGAGGGTCAGAGACTGCAGACATGATACAGGAGAGGGTCAGAGACTGCAGACATGATACAGGAGAGGGTCAGAGACTGCAGACATGATACAGGAGAGGGTCAGAGACTGCAGACATGATACAGGAGAGGGTCAGAGACTGCAGACATGATACAGGAGAGGGTCAGAGACTGCAGACATGATACAGGAGAGGGTCAGAGACTGCAGACATGATACAGGAGAGGGTCAGAGACTGCAGACATGATACAGGAGAGGGTCAGAGACTGCAGACATGATACAGGAGAGGGTCAGAGACTGCAGACATGATACTGGAGAGGGTCAGAGACTGCAGACATGATACAGGAGAGGGTCAGAGACTGCAGACATAGCACAGGAGAGGGTCAGAGACTGCAGACATAGCACAGGAGAGGGTCAGAGACTGCAGACATAGCACAGGAGAGGGTCAGAGACTGCAGACATAGCACAGGAGAGGGTCCGAGACTGCAGACATGATACAGGAGAGGGTCAGAGACTGCAGACATAGCACAGGAGAGGGTCCGAGACTGCAGACATAGCACAGGAGAGGGTCAGAGACTGCAGACATAATACAGGAGGGGGTCAGAGAATCGATGTATGGCTGAACTCAGTGTAAAAGCGTATAGTAGGGCTGCGCCACTCTACTTATAGCAGCTCTTCAAGATCAAGTTAGTAATCCTCCTTTTAAAGTACAGCCAAGTGCCAGAAGACAGTAACACATCCAATTTCCAAAATTCAAATGGTCTTACAGTGATCTGGGCAGGATTAGTGGAGAACATTAAACAGTTAATGAGTCTGTGAAGCTTCTAGCCTGAATCAGCAATAAATCATCCAAAAAACATCAAACTGCAGCACACACAGAGCTCTGGCTAAATAGCTGAGCTGAAATAGTTAACAGCCAAACATGTGTGACCCCTCACTGGACACAGAATGCCAGCCTGCTGCAGCATCTCCCAGAGATCTCCATCTCCTCGGCTTCAGGTACTGTATATCTCCCTCCCGACGCCCCCACTCATCCCCGATCCAGCACCTGTGTACATTTAAATGTGGCGGGCTGCAGGGGGGGGGGGGGTTGCACTGTCTGCTGCATGATGGTTATTTGCTCCTCCGACCCTCCCTGCTACAAGTATACATTTTCTCAGCCAGCCCCTCCTTCTGTTCACTGCACAGCCGCGCTTCTCGCTCAGCTGTTCTTTAAAAAAAAAAAAAAAAAAGTTCCAGAGCTCATAGCTGACAGCGGCCCCGATTCCAGGGGGGGGGCACTTGACCCCCCTTGCCTCTATCTGCGGACGCCCATGCTTACAATTCAACACTGCCACAAATTTGTGGCAAGGTATCCCTGCAATCTGGGCTAAAAGTCCCTTCAGCGACAAGGACTCCTTTGTATGCTTTGCCTTGATCCTTTAAAATCAGGTCAGCAGCAAAGGTAAAGCATTCTTTACTCTCCTCCAGTTCTGTACAGTTACACCTGAGCCCAGGTGGGGAACCAAATATGTATGTTTACATGGCTGGTAGTTGAGTCATTATCTCTGGAACACTCCTGAAGCATCTCAGAACATATTAACTTTAAAGCCCAAAAAGAAATAGAGAGAGTGATTATACACTTGGGATGGTTTTGAATATATGTGAATTCATAATTCCATGTATGGGGTGCCTCTGTACATCAAGGTCCACTCTATATTTGGGACACATTTATATTAAGCTTATATAAAGGGGTATGCCCATTCTGACTACAATATATAGCAACGCATAAGAAATCCAGAGTTGCTCCAAGTAGCTGAACTTAAAAAAGTAAAGGTTTTTAAAATTAAGACTAAAACAGAGTACTCAGTTACAAATGTTTTACATATATATGTAAGGCTACAAAACCACAACAATACTTTTGTATGTGCTTGCTTACAGTTTATTAATTTCCATATATATTTCTGTGTCTGGGAGCTTAAAAAGATTAGCATAAGACCACATTTTTCAGGGGTACCTTGACATTTTGATGTAGCTTTTACCTGATGGAGACTATAATGGTTGTAAATACATTATAATATTGACATTGTTGGCTAACAGGTAAAATGGAGACCTAGGGATGGAGGCTTTAGCCTCAAGGCTCCAGTTCCCAGACCAGTATTCATTAAGAGCTGCAAATCAGTTTTCTTCATATTACACACAAACCCCTCACCATGTGTTTGTGTACGTGACACCAAGGTGACATATACACATTGTTCAAAATCCTGCCAGCCAGTGTCTTACAAGGTATATATTTATATATTTGGAGAGGATGGGAAACTATTGGATTAGGAAGTAAGCACACCCAATTGACCCTTTAATGATAGGAGTAGGTTTATATGGCTAAATAAAGTGAAGTGTGCATATTGTGCCATGGTGCTACATTGATTGGTGGACATAATGAAGGAGGGTGTTCCTAAAGCACATGGTTAATTGGGATCCACCTTTTTATGTTTTTCAGTATCACCTTCTTTTGCAGCTCTAAGCATTTGGTTACATGACATCTCACAGCAGCAAAGGAAGCTGATTCCAGAATACTTGCTTCTGCTAGAGAGTAGAGACTGTGATTACAGTCTAAGCAAGGTGCCTATATAATATCTAGCATGTGTTACTGACTGTGTAGTCTGCCCTGATTTATGTCTGAATGGTAGGAATGCTCCACTCTGGAGATTACACTCTCGGATTCCACTGAAGACCAGGGTGTGATATATTACACACTAAGCCTACCCCTGTACAAAGGCTTTTCTATCCTGAGACAAAAATCTAAGCACCAGAAGACTGACATTGATTGGTACTGGAGTGGGTAAATGTGCACTATTCACACAGCATCCACTGCTGCAATTCTGACCTTTAAGAAATGTCTGTACTTCCATGCCTAGACAGGAATATAAGAGATTTTTAAAATATGGTAGCTTGTCACAGAGGAAAAGGTTCTCTAATTTAGTTCAGCTTAACAATTTTTAAATATAATTTTTATTGACGTTAAAAGAAAAGACTTTTTTTTTTAAGAATATCATTTCAAAACAGACAAGAGCAAAAAAAATAACAGGGATTAAAAGTGGAAACATACGTAAGTAAAATCCAGCTGGTTTTTGGTTCTTTAGTTCTGTTCAGAATCCAACTCACTTTTAGAGTAAGCAACTGATATAGGAGTCACTGGCCCTCAAAATGTGACTTTTAGAATTTGTGGTATTTGTGATGAACTTGATCCAAACACAAGTTCAGACTGAACTTTGGCTGTGTGAGTGTTTGGACGAACACCTGAACATTTGTCTGTTCGGCAGGAAGTGCACGTCATGTATAACAGTGGCATTAATACCACTATTATACATGACAGCTTCCCACTGTTAATGGTTGTTAAGAATACCAGTAGCTGCAAGCACCACTGAGTCCTTAAAAACCCTATTTATTTACATGGTCTGGAAATCCCTAGTCATGTAAGCAAAGAGGTGGGATCCCAGTGACATCATTGACCATATATGGTGGTATTCACATATAGTCAATGACATCCCTGGGAGACCCAGAAGCTAGCATCCACCAGATTTTCCATTTGGCAGGCAACATACAAAAAATCGGGACATGTCTTGGCTGATGAGGGACTTTTTGGGGTTTATTTTAAATGACTTGTCAAATGTTTGGGTGTCTTTATTTCTATATTACAACATTTTGTGTGAATGAGTAGGGGTACTATGTACCCCTACTCATTCACATGATAAGAATTATTGTTAAAGAGGGCTTCCCTTAAGCCCCATGCCAGCAGACCACCACAACCACCAGGCAAGGGTTAGGGGTAAGAGGACCTTGTTCTCATCAACATGGGTACAAGGTGCTTTGTCAAGGAGTTCCCCCCGGCAAGGCACCCCAGAATGTTGAGTACATGTGGCCTGTTATGGTTCGGGGTGATGGGCGCACCCTCATCCCCCTTTTCCTGGCCAGCCATGTTGCTGATTGATGCATACATTTCTGACAATGACACCAATGCTGGAAATTAATGTACTCCAACACTTTAAGCCATAACACCATTAAGCAACATTCACTTGACTGGCACCACCTCCAGGTTTTTGGCAGGCAGTGCATTTTTCTTTTTGATACCTTTAATGCATCCCTGATAATATTCATGCATATCTTGCCTCTAATTTGAACTCTGTTTATTTCGATTTTTTACTTTTTGTTCCAAAAGTCTATAAATCTATGTTTGAGGGTATGTTGTAAAATGGGCTTAATTTTGTAGGTGTGGCCCCAAATTTGGGGTGTAAATCTGTGGGAATAGTTAAAAGTGGGAGTGGTCAGTAGAGCGCTACCCAATTTATTTAGCAAATCTGGTATGCCTAGCCCTACATGCATTAAAGTAGTTGTTAACCCTTACATATATCTACAGTAGTGACTAGCCTCAGGTGACTTAGTCACAGCAAAGAGCAGAGAGCTAGGTGTAATCTAAGAATCAAGTGGAAGTAAAGGACACAACCCCCTCTACACAGTCTCATAGGGAACAGACCAAATTCACACTAGTTGCTTTGGATAGAGGCAAGTACATACTATAGAAGGATATGCTTTGTTCATTTTTCTTTTCAGAAGTTTACAAACACTTTAGTAGTACTTTGCCAGGGGGAAAAAAACTCCCTTACACCGAGTCCTTCCTGATACGTATTTATTTAATATATTTTTAACAGAGACATTCATATAATATCATTCAGCAAAAATTTGAATTTAGAAATCAGAATTTGTGGTTGCCTGGAAATAATATAGTAGTGCAATCACAATTTAAATTACTCAGAAGTTTAATTTTCTCCTTAAGCTTTGACATTTCTTACATTATTGATATTAGGTTTATTATAATAGGAGAGCTTTGGTACTCTTATTCCCATCTCTGGGAGGTTTGCTTTGGCAATGGACAGTCCTTCTGTGTGAACACCCACTGATAAGTATTTAGGAAGTCCATCCAACACAAGTACTACAGCACATCTTGTACAACTGGCTGCCAATGAATTCAGGGATATAAACTGGCCAGTTTTACCGCTAAGGCTTGTAGTTTTGATGCACAATTGGTAATAGTTTTGTTAAAATACTCTCTAGACAGGAAAGATCCAAGTTAAATAGAAGACAAAAAAAATCTAAATGATTCTGGAGCTCAGCCTTGGAGAATAGGATTTCACTCTAATTGAGATCATACGTGGCATGTGTACTTTTGGCATATAACGCATATTAATCAAAACTCTTTTATCGTGGATAATGTCTACTGCCTGTGCCAGAAAAGGAAGTCTGTTGTTGACCCATCTCTGTAGCCTTTTGAACATAGCACCTTTGGCTTCATAAACACTCTGTTTTTAGGGGAAAAAAATATTCTGTAAATGTCTGTTAAATACAATGCACAAAAACTGTTCATGGTTGAAAACATTCCTTTTGTTTCAGGCTTTTCTTTGCCAGAGATGGAAGTTGGCTTATTAAACATTTCTGCTGCTTCATGAATGATTGTAGACTATGTTTTGGTTATGGGCATGTATAATTATTATTAATTTCTGTCATGAATCTTAACTTTTTATGGTTTTGACCTCTATTCTGAGCCAAATATATGTTTTTTTTCCAAAAAATGTTAATGAGGAAAGATGTACCTTTTCAGTTCCAGGTTATGTGGTGTAATGACTTCACTGAGTTCATACTATCATTACATCATCATGGACTAGATAGCTGCTGTTGGCTCAGGTCACAGAAATCTCTAAGCACAGAAACAATATACGAAGGTTCCCAGTTCTTTTCTTCTGATCCCCTGCTACCAGATTACAACTAGCCTCACAAGGTTGGGAGTGGGTGAGCCCCCTGCCTTCTAAAAAGAAGAAGTTCTTTCTAAAAATCTATCCTAGCTTCTATCAGATTCTGCTGTGCTATACTCACTGTAGTTGCTTTACTCTTTTAGTATTTAAGGAACTCCTGGAATGTTTGTGTTCTTCTGCTTGAGGCCCCAGTCGACTGCATTCACTGTACTACAGCCACTTGTCACTATTCCCTTCACACTGCGACTGTCAGTCCTTTCTCCCCTAACCACAAGTGAAGTGTGTGGAGTGGCTTCATGGCCAGGGAGTTGGAAAGAAAAGGACACAGGGACTGTGACAAGATTTGCAGCCACAGCATTTGCAGTCAAAGCTGCTGGAGAAAAGTATACCCAGTATACAGAGGACACTGTGATTGGCTGCAGTGCAGCCCAAGGTGGAATGGCCACACACCCCTTGCCTGAGGACTGCCGGGGAGGGGAATCAAAGATTTGTAGTGGAGGTAGTCTTCACAGAGACTAGACTCTCTGTTGTAGATTTGTGTGGTACTATAAAGCCCAGAAGCTTTGTACTGAAGAGTGAAGGGTTCTGAATCATCACCAAGAGAGGAAAAGTTGTATTAATAGACTACTTGGTGGTGAATGGCCACTGGCCACAGCTTCCTTGCTCACTTCTTAAAGGGATTGTGTTAACCTAAAAACTTGGGAAAAAATGTGGGTACTTACATCTGTACTGTGGGATGCAACTTTACCTGAGTGCTCCAATGCTGGAACGTTGGGCCCCATCTGTTAAAGTACACTGACCAGTGGGAGGTGTTTGGAGAGACTGAAGGACCTCTAGCTTCCAGTACCGCCAATTTACTTAAGACCTCCCTAGTTTGTGGTTCACAAGTCTACCCAAACCTTAAGTGCAGCATTCATAAAACAATCCAGACTAAAATAAGTCCAGTATATGTGTCTATAGTAGAATGTCCATGCAAAAAAAGGAATTCCACCTTGAATTGTAAATAACAAATTTTGTAATACATGATGTCACAAGAGTGGGCTCCACCCTACATGTTTTG
The DNA here is from genome assembly GCA_028564925.1 of Lithobates sylvaticus. Lineage (NCBI taxonomy): Eukaryota > Metazoa > Chordata > Amphibia > Anura > Ranidae > Lithobates > Lithobates sylvaticus. The sequence continues at coordinate 62,848,274 of CM053032.1, forward strand.
TCAGAAAAAGACATCCTCTAGGGCTGTGATCAGGCACAGCAAATAGCAGCACTCTTGCCCTCTGTGTGGCCTCCTGGATGCTCTGTCCAGCACAACAACATTTACTCCGGATTGTCCCTGCTCAAACCCTGGGCTCACTCTAGGCACCATTGTGCAGCAGCTCTGCACACAGCTCCCCTGTTCTCTCTGGCAACCAACCAATCTCTGTCCACACACAGAGTTGCAGGCATGTGGAATAATTATTTCTCAAAGGTCACAAAAGAGTTTCAGTCAATCTGTGAACTGAGCTTAACAGAAGAATCAGTTACCAGCCAGGCAATGAGCATTTTTAGGTGTAGATATAAGAATTGCAGTCTCCAGCTGCTGCTCCTAGGGATGGGGGAGCATGTGATCGTCTCCCAATGGATAGTGCTTGGGTCTAGGGGCCAGTCACTATGCTGGATGGGGTGGCATCACTGCTTCATTTAGGCTCTGACACAGGTTACTTTTGTGCTGGCTGAAATGGAGGTAAGCACAGAAAAAATTAATATGAATGCTTAGGGTGAAATTTTCACAAGAGGGAAAGTGATAGTGTCTCTTCAAGTGTAGCTACAGAAAATACTGAGTAGAAATCATGTGACATTGAAGATGCCAGCATCTGCAGATACAATCCATTGACATGTTACCCTATCCATTACAAATCACAAAACAATAAACAATCTACATGCTGGAAAAATGTATATTTTTATGTCATAGGCTTCAGTTTTTGAAAGCACGTCCATTTTCAGTTTTCACTGATCTACCCCAGATTTAGTAAAACTTTTCAAACAGTTCTACTAGCCTGTTGGCACCACCGTTTGAGGCCGATGTTATGAAGTCTAAGGCCATGTTCACACTGCTCCGACATGAAAGTTCCATGACTTCCGATCTGCCCTGCAACACCGGTCAGACATCGTCAGACTTTAACGAACAGGATCCGACTTGAGATTAGTGCAGCTTGGGTCTGGTATGGATTTGTTTTTGTTTTTTTAACATTGCCTCTGAGCACAAGTTGCATGTCACAGGTCAGATTAGTTAAGATGCTGATCCAACTTGGATATGACTTTAATGATATTCAATGGGCTGAAATTGGACCAAAGTCAGACCAAAGTAGTCAGACCGACACAAGTCGCACCAGTTAAGATTTCTCTCATAGGGAAATTATTGATTTATACACGTCTTGTGATATGTGCTCTCAACGTCAGAGCGTATGTCGCACCAGTGTGAACAAGGCTGAAGCCTGCTGCAGTTCTACCTGATCACCTTCTGCATTCCTTCTCATAATCTCTTATTGGTTGGTATCTAAAATCTCAGGATGTTCACTCTGACTGAAGTCGTTGTTTTAATCGCAGCAAGTATTGAAATACAATCCTTGCCAGCTAATTCCCTAACTTTACCTTTCATGAACTCTTATGGCCAAATAAGTTTATCAAGTCATGCAGAGTACATGGCCACATCTCCCACAACTATAGACTATTCATATCAAGCACCTGTAGCTGTCCAGCATGTCTAGCTGTAGAGCAAAAACATGAAACAAGAATTCTAAAAACCACAAAGGTTAATCTATGACTTAATATATTATATTATCCACATATGTTGAAAATGTTAAAGCGATTTAATTCATATTACCTAAACTCCTTGGAGAAATCTATTCTTACACTATAGAGACCTGGGTGCTCAATCATTCATTACAGAAACTCACGCCTTCTAGCTGTAATCCTACAAGAATGTTATTTTGTTCTGAGCTAAAATTAACATCGACTTTGAGATTAGCACTGCAGAATCAGCCAAGGTTTGCTCAAAGAAATTGTCAAGTTCTAAACAATAGTGTCTCGTTCTTGTAAATGATAGATGATATTCTCTTAATTACTATCATTGTGCTCAACCACAAAAATGGTTTAATCTGATCTTCAAATCTAAAGTTCTGCAATTACATAGCTCTTGTATTGTTATTATGTTCTGCACACAATGAAAGTAATCTCTGATCTAAAGAGAGCACAATACAAACCAATTCATTTCCAGGTATCCTTTTTGGCTAAGAAACCATTATAGTTTTTAAAAGGCTGTATGTTTCACACCCAAGAGAATGCATATAAATTGTCAATGTGACATGAGATGGTTTTGTTTTTGCTATTCCTACCATAAAACAACGCCCTCTATGGGAAGACTTTTATATCTCACTGCCAAACTATTAAAGGAGACCCAAACGCTTGCCACAAGTCATCATTTTGAATGTCCCTTGTTGTCCTGACTTGTAATTTGCTATAGCATTTTTATACTTACCTAACTGGCTCCAGACCAGGATCACTCTAGATAGGAGTTCTTGCTCCAGCCAGGGATGGAAAGTCCTGTAGTTGTCGTGTATCACTCTACTTGTGCCTACATGCATGCGTGAGATAAATGTCCTCCACGCAGTGAAGGGGGGTGGACCCACTCTTTTTAACCCATTCCTGCCTGGCATAGGTTGATCCCTTTTAGACTCATCAGGTAGAATAGACATGGGATCCTCCCCTGGGCACCAATTCATGAGCAACCTAGGAACCTAGGAAGGCCCCCAGCCTAATTAGTACCTCCGGTAGCTATGGACTCCAGAGAAAGAAATATAATTTTTGCCCCTGTACAAATCATTAGTAAGACCTCACCTGGAATATGCAGTTCAGTTTTGGGCACCAGTTCTCAAAAAGGATATCGGGGAACTGGAGAAAGTGCAGAGAAGTGCAACCAAACTGATAAGAGGCATGGAGGAGCTCAGCTATGAGGGAAGATTAGAGGAAATTAATTTTTTCTCTCTTAAGAAGAAGAGATTAAGGGGGGATATGATCAACATGCACAAATATATAAGGGGTCCATATAGTGAACTTGGTGTTGAGTTATTCACTTTACGGTCAACAAAGAGGACAAGGGGGCACTCTTTACACCTAGAGGAAAGGAGATTTCATCTCAAAATACGGAAGGGTTTTTTTTCTTCACATTAAGAGCTGTAAAAATGTGGACTAGGCTCCCTCCAGAGGTGGTTCTGGCCATCTCAGTAGATTGCTTTAGGAAAGGCCTGGATTATTTCCTAAATGTACATAATATAATGGGTACTAACATTTATAGGTAAAGTTGATCCAGGGAAAATCCGATTGCCTCTCTGGAAGAAATTTTTTCCCCTGCTGTAGCAAATTGGATCATGCTTTGCTGGGGTTTTTCGCCTTTATCTGGTTCAACTGTGGGTATAGGATTGTGTATATGGGATGGTATGATATTATTTTTTATTTATTTATTTATTTTATTGTTGAACTAGATGGACTTGTGTCTTTTTTCAACCTGATTAACTATCCTATACCTGCTTCAAGCATAATGGCAATGGACTCCAGTAGCAGCTTCACCCCGCATCTTTTTATTTTCAGAGGACACTCCCATCTTGAGGTTAGGAGAAGGAACACTAGAAACATTTTAACTGTTTACTGAACCAGTTAACTTACTGATTTACATGCTTCAGTCATCCCAGAGGTGGTGGCACAATCTTTTTATGTTGCAAATGATAAAGAGAGCAATGAAAGAAGAAAGTCAAATTAAGAAGCCCATATCCTTTTGGAAGTTTGCTAGGGTTCCTATGAATAGGGGTTGCTAGTAGTCCCAAAAAGTCATATATTTCTCCATCCTTGCTTTTCCATCGGTAGTTTGTCCCATACTTGGTGTTAAAAAGGTGAAAGAGAATTTTAAGGGAATAAGCAATATCACAGCAAATCACCATTTGGTGGGAATACATCTTTATTGAGTGTGCAAAGGTGTAATAACGATTTTACCAAATATTTAAAAAAAAAAAATAAATCTTTTGATCTGTAGTGAAAATTGTCATAGTTTTGAATATGCAGAAAATTAGGAGAATAGTTAGAACTACTTTTTTTCAGGGACTTGTATCAATGACATATTCAGATAGCTATTCAGAACAGTATAGCTGGTTAGACTTTCTAAATCTAAATGGTAGTGTAATAAAACAGTATGTGGTTTAGATGAAAGAATCAAGGGCATAGCTTGGCTTATTCCAGGATGACTGCTGTTTTCTATTATTTACTGCGTTTAACATTTCAGTGTCAATAGCTGAAATATTTGGAACACGACTGGAAAGAATGAAAGTTTTAAGACTTGGCCTTGGACAGTGCAGTTTTTCAGATGTTTGACCAATAGTAGCAGAGGCTAAAGTAAGGGGGTCCAAACTGGCCCCAGAGCATTCATGGTACAGCAGTTTGCACAGACAGCTGTTGGGCACCCAAAGCACTTTTTGCTGCCACCTGTCAAACACCAGATACAGGCAGTGGCAATTCAGAGCAAGGGATGCTCTCCTTAGCTCTTCCTCTTGCTCTGGTCACATGACCTAACCGGAGGAGGACTTCCCTTTACTCTGAATTGCCTGGTTTGATGTGTTTCAAGCTGTATTTGAAGGAGAACTATACTGGGGTTGGAGAATTCTGTGCTGGGCAAAAAATTGTACTGGGAGGAAGATCTGTACTTGGGGAGAGCTGTATTGGGGAATAGCTGACCTGGGTGGGAGGAATCTGCAGTGGTGGTAGGGGGAGAGATCTGTACTGGGGAAATATGTACCAGTGAAAAGAGCTGTACTGGGGGGATTTTGGCTTGGGGACAGAGGTCATTTTTGTTGTACTATGTCTACTGACCTGTGCATTACAATCTCCTAACCCCTGCACTTTGTGTGTTACATACCCCAACCCCTGCACTCTGCATATTACACACTCCTGACCCCTTAACTCTGAGTATTATGCACCTTGACCCCTGCACTATGTGCATTACACACTCTTGACCCCTGTACTCTATATGTTAATGCTCTCTTTCGCCTGCATTTTGTGCTTTATATCATACTGTGCTGTGTATATCATACTCCTGACCACTGCTTTCAAGGTAGTATGTGCAAAGAAAATCATATGTTATGAATGAGTTTCATTTTTACTAATTATTATGATGAAGTGGTTCTAAAGGCTCAAGGTTTTTTTTTTACCTTCATGCATTCTATACTTGAAGGTAAAAAACCTTCTGTGTGCAGCACCTCCGCCCCCCCCCCCCCCATCGCGATCCAGCAATGTGCACAAGAACCTTGGCTCTCCAGGGACTCTCCCTCCTCATTGGGGGGGTTGGGTGCTTGGGTGCCCCCATAGCAAGCTATTTGCTCTGGGGCACTTGGCAAGAGGGAGAGAGGCCAGGAGTGCCGAGACCTGAGAAAAGGAGGATCGGGGCTGCTCTTATAAAACCACTGCACAGAGCATGCAAGTATAATATGTTTGTCTTTTTTGTTTTTTAAACTTGCCTTTAATATCACTTTGAGGTTTGCATATGTCTGTTAGACCTCAGTTGTGGCACATTAATTAAAGCATATTTCTTGATTACAATTACTCGGGCATATGTTACCATGTACACACTGAGTAAGTCTTAAGCCACTCCCACTTTTAGCCCAATTTTGGCACAACCATAACTTGCTGCACGTGCTGCCTAATTATTCTCATTTGGGTGCCTGAGGCTGAATCTCCTCCACCCCTACGCCCCTGATTAGGGGGAGCAAGCTGAGGGTTTTTATTTCCCCAATGTTTCAGTGCACGAGTACAGGTAAAGTATTTCCATTTTGACTAAATGCATTGAAGTCAATGAGAAAGGTGAGGTTAAGGTACGTTTAAGAGTGGGCTTTAAATGGCTCCTACGAGTCATGAAAGCTTCTTTCAACTATCCTGGGCCTGTTCTTTTCTAAAAAGGCCCCTCATTAGCCTTATTATTTTAACTTTTTCACAAAAAGAAAAAACAGAGAAAAAAAGAAAGAAAGAAAGAAGGAAAGTAAGAAAAAAAAAGAACGAAAGAAAGAAAGAAAGAAAGAAAGAATGAAAGAAAAAGAAAATAATTTGTGCACAAATAACTTTCAAATACACAAAAAGGAAAAAATAAACTAAACTACCCCAAACACATTCCTGCCACCTCACTCTAACCTCACACAACCATCTCTAGGGTTTACAGAGAATGGTCCAGAAAAGAGAAAATATCCAGTGAATGCCTTTTTGATGTCAGAGGTCAGAGGAGAATGGGCAGACTGGTTTTAGATGATAGAAAGGCAACAGTAACTCAAATAACCACTCATTACAACCAAGGTATGCAGAATACCATCTCTTGAAGCTTGAATACCATCTGCTTAGAACCTTGAAGCAGATTGGTTTACTGCAGCAGAAGACCGTAGTGGGTGCCACTCCTGTCAGCTAAGAACAGGAAACTGAGGCTACAATTCACACAGACTCACCAAAATTGGACAATAGAAGATTGGAAAAACGTTGCCTGGTCTGATGAGTCTCGATTTCAGCTGCAACATTCAGATGGTAGGGTCAGAATTTGGCGTAAACAACATGAAAGTATGGATCCATCCTACCTGGTAGTGGTGTAATGGTGTGGGGGATATTTTCTTGGCACACTTCGGTCCCCTTAGTACCAATTAAGCATCGTTTAAACGCACTACCCGAGTATTGTTACTGACCATGTCCATCCCTTTATGACTTAAGTGTACCCATCTTCTGATGGCTACTTCCAGCAGAATAATGCACCATGTCACAAAGCTCAAATCATCTCCCCACTGGTTTCTTGAACACGACAATTAGGTCACTGTACTCCAATGGCCTCCACAGTAACCAGATATCAATCCAATAGAGCACCTTTGGGATGTGGTGGAACAGAGATTTGCATCATGGATGTGCAGCCGACAAATCTGCAGCAACTGCATGATGCTTTCATGTCAATATGGACCAAAATCTCTGAGGAATGTTTCCAACACCTTTGTTAAATCTATGCCACAATGAATTAAGGCAGTTCTGAAGGCAAAAGAGGGGCCAACCCGGTACTAGCAAAGTGTACCTAATAAAGTGGGCAGTGAGTGTATATACAGTGGGCAGTGAGTGTATATACAACATACTGTATACAGTAAGTGGACTTCCTGTCTGGTCTAGATTGTTTGGGAGCAAAAGTCAACTTTCCAAACGCAACCCTTTTATTATATTTAAATCAGCCTTATAGTAGCGTTATGCCCCGTACTCACGGTCGGACATTCCAACCACAAAATCCGTCTGATTTAGGATTTTGTCCTAAATTGGTGTTGCACACACACGGTCGGACAAAGTTGTCGGAAAATCCGATCGTACGGAATGAGGTGACAAACAAAACGTACGACGGGACTACGTAGAGGCCAGTAGCCAATAGCTTTTGTCTCCAAATTTTTTCTGAGCATGCGTGGCACTTGTGCGTCGGAATTCTCTACACACAATGGGAAAAAGTCAGATCGGATTTTGTTGTTGTAAATTTTTTTCCGTCGGAGCCCACACGCGATCGGATTTTTTCCGACAACATAATCTGATCGGACTTTTTCCATTGGAATATCCAACCGTGTGTACGGGGCATTAAACTGTCATGGTTTTTTAGTTTAACTCATTGAATAAAAAATTAAACATTCCTCATTAAACTATTTATTTAATTTCTTACCCCAGTGCTTGCAGTGTAAATATTTCAATGTGGCTGACTCCTGCTTGCTTCAAATTTCCAGACTTTACAGGAATAAGTTAACGAAGTACAGTGCGATTTTGAGCCAGTCTGTTAGATTGAAGAAGGGAGAGGGGAGGAGGAGGCAGGAGTTATGGAGTTCCTTTTTCATCCTAGGATACACGGCTGTGTATGTCTATTGATGTACACAGTGTAGGGAGACCCAACTCCATTCCCTGCATGCAAGGGTGACTCCATAGGACACTTTAAGAAAAATTTAGCCACTCTGAAACCTGGGGCAGTAGTCATAGCACCAGCTTTTTATGTAACACAGGCAATGATTAAAAGATAAAGAAGCTGCATACTTGGTAAGTGAATAAATCTCTTATCGGGTGAAAGCTTATATGAGATTTAAAAATGTTAAAGCTTACAGTGGGGAAAATAATTATTTGATCCCCTGCAGATTTTGTAAGTTTGCTCACTTACAAAGAAATGAAGGGTCTATAATTTTTATCATAGGTGTATTTTAAATGATAGAGAGGGTTTGGTTTGGTCAGGTGGTTTGTACTGGCTGGGAGAATTAGGGGTATGTGTGCCACATCCGATAATGATAGAAGAAAATAAAGTTTTCTTCCCCTTGTTTTTGGACTTTTAAGGCACGACCAATTTTTCCCAAAATGATACAATATATGTAATAACAAAAAAGTTTATTTTAAACAAGTCATGTACAAAGTAAATAAAAAGTAAATGGTTTTGACAGAATTAGACAGATACATATCGTTACATCAACATAATGTGTAGTATCAGACCCGACGCGTTTCGGAGAGAAGTGTCCTCCTTCTTCAAGGGTCACATTTGCAGATGTAGAAATTATTTCTAAATATAAGAATTACAGTTTTTAGTATGACAGTGCATATATTTGTTGTAAGGCAGGGGGATTTAGTACATAGTAGAAAATTAAGTAAGGCAGGAGTAAGATGTAAACAGAAAATACATGTTGGTATACTGTAAGGTATGCTAAGTATAAAGACCAAAACTTACATGTATGTAGATTACAATGATTGAGAAGATTCCATCATAATTAAAAACATGAAAGTATTGCACCAAGTTCAGCACTCTCTGTGTTGGGATCCAGCATAGGCCAAGATTCGACTCTGTATGAGCCAAACAGTTAAGGCAACTACATTTTTTGAGTTTGAAAAGCCCTTTGTCCAGGAGCGTGGAATGATACCGTATTGCCACAAACAGAGACCCGAGAGGGATAGGAGCGGGGCTGCTGGGGTCAGTGAGGGGTACCGAAGTCCTCTGGGGGAGAAAAAGTATGTTGATGTTAAAACTTTATATAGATGTTTTTATGCATAGAACAGAGTCTATGGATGGGAAGGTACCTGTCCTATAGGAGTCACCCGGAAAGGCATAGGTCGAAAAAGGCTTTATGGGTGTACCAGGGATCTGCAAAAAGATTGAAATATAGGTATAATTAATGTTTTAGTTGAATCTATGAGTCTTAAAGTCTCGAAATCGAGCTCTCAAATTTAAATGTCCTATCTTAAAAGGTGTGTCATGTATTCACATATTAATGTGCATGTATGAGAGAATATGAGGGGCTTATGTCCATTTTGTGCCTAGTTATGTTGTTGCAACAGAGCCAGAAGAGGGGCTTGTAGTGCCCAGGAGAAATACTCCTAATGGGCTTCAATATTAAAAGCTGTATCTCTAATGGGGAAGTGGTGCCTTAGAATAGCAGCCAAATAGTATAGTATGGATTGTTGCAACAGAAAAGTGAGGCAGACAAAAGTTTCCAAAATAGGATAAGCAGACATTATATTAAGAATATCAAGTTTAAAGCTGGAACAGCATGGAATGTATACACCGGGTAAACTGTACCTTAAGTGATTGCCAGAGAGGAAAAAGATGTCACAGCCAGCTATCAGTCCGTCAGCGTGCGAATGGCGCCAGTGAGAGTGATTCAGGCTTGGGCTTTTAAATCTCCCATCCCCAATCAGCTGTCCGTAGTACAGCTGTTTTAAATGGGGAGGGAGGACTTCAATTCCACTGGCCCCCCGAGCGGCATGCGCGCGGTCACGTTCCCGCGCAACCAATCAGCGGTCGCGCCGTGTCACGTGGCCACGCCATGTCTCCCGCCGGCACGTACAGCCTCAAAGGGCGGACTGCGCATGTCCGCCGGGAGGAGCATGATGGACGCCATGACTCCATCGGCGGACTGCGCATGTCGAGGGAAGAGGTCGAACAGATGGGAGGACGCCAAGACTTCCTACCCACCCAAGGCGCTGCACCGCTCCTGGTGGGCGGGCGGCTGACGTGCCGGGCTTCCCCGCAGATAAACCCACCAGTCAAGGAGGCAGCAAGACGGAACACTGCGCACGCGCATGGCAAAGAGATAAAATCCAAACAGGGAAAGAAAAATATGTATGATCTCACTTCATTTGAAAACAACATAGGGAAAACATCCATTAGGGACAAAATTACCAATAGCGAATTTAACATCAGTACTAAAGAACACTGTAAATACAAAGGAACCTTCATATGTGGCTCCTGCCACTACTGCCGGTATATGGCTGTGGAAAAAAATCCAATTCTACCCAATGGCGAGAAATTTCAAGCCAAACATTTCGCAAATTGTAGGACCATAGGGGTAATCTATCTTTTGTTACGTGACTGCTCTTGTTTTTATGTTGGAAAAACCAAACTTGAGTTTTGGAGACGTGCATATAGACACATACATAGCATGCAAACTTGTAACCCTGACCTCCCCTTAGGCCGACATGTTAGTTCTGTGCATATGGGTAAATTTCCTAAAGTTAAATTTTTAATTTTGGATCGTGTACATCCAAATCCGAGAGGAGGAGATTGGAATAAGTCCCTCCTCCAACTTGAATCTAGATGGATTTACAAACTCCGGGCCACTCAAGCGCCGGGACTCAATGAATCCATCAGGTTCAAACCATTTCTAGAGGGTTTTACCTCTGGAGGTATGGAAAAATTAATATTGGTTTCATCTGAGAAAATAATTACTCACAATGATGGGTTTAAGGCTCACATTTCAATATATAGCATACCCATGTTAATGACTCATGTATTGGCACTATATGGCAACATAGCTAATATATATGACAGGACGAATGTACTCCTGTTCACACGACACGTCCGCTGCGATCTATACGTTTTATGTGATTGCTATTCCTCATATACCATATTGTAATGCATTATAATGAAAATCGTTGTGTGACTGCTATTTCCATGCAATGTATTTAAAAATATATCTTAATGCAATTATCAGCGTCTCTCTTGTGTTTAAAGATCCAGCTCATTTAACAAAATATGACATCTTGACACCTTCATTATATTGATACACTATGTTGTTTTCAAATGAAGTGAGATCATACATATTTTTCTTTCTTTGCCTTGGGTGGGTAGGACGTCTTGGCGTCCTCCCATCCGTTCGACCTCTTCCCTGGACATGCGCAGTCCGTCGATGGGGTCATGGCGTCCATCATGCTCCTCCCGGCGGACATGCGCAGTCCGCCCTTTGAGGCCGTACGTGCCGGCGGGAGACAGAAATAATTTCTACATCTGCAAATGTGACCCTTGAAGAAGGAGGACACTTCTCTCCGAAACGTGTCGGGTCTGATACTACACATTATGTTGATGTAACGATATGTATCTGTCTAATTCTGTCAAAACCATTTACTTTTTATTTACTTTGTACATGACTTGTTTAAAATAAACTTTTTTGTTATTACATATATTGTATCATTTTGGGAAAAATTGGTTGTGCCTTAAAAGTCCAAAAACAAGGGGAAAAAAACGTTTTTTCTTCTATTTTAAATGATAGAGACAAAATATCAACCAAAAATCCAGAAAAAACACACAATACAAATGTTATAAATTAAGTTGCAGTTCAGTGAGTAAAATAAGTATTTGATCCCCAAGCAAACCATGACTTAGTACTTGGTGTAGAAACTCTTGTTGGCAAGTACAGGGGTAAGACTTTTCTTGTAGTTACTGACCAGGTTTGCTCACATCTCAGGAGGGATTTTGGTCCACTCTTTTTTACAGATCTTCTCTAAATCTCCAGTCTGCTCACATAATTTGTAATAAATACATATTTTCCATTCTGAAGCTTCCCTCCAACCACATGCATATTATTTTATATATACTGCGATTCTGTAGTTGCTAAATATGCTGCAGAAATCTCCCTCCACTAAGTCTGACGTCAACCATTTTAACTGTGGGCAGCTGAAGCTGCTGCCTGTTCACTTCCTGGATTTACACAGACACACAGAGGCCCACAGACACACATACACATATATACAGACACACAGGCACACATACAGTGGTGTGAAAAAGTGTTTGCCCCCTTCCTCATTTCCTGTTCCTTTGCATGTTTGTCACACTTAAGTGTTTCGGAACATCAAACCAATTTAAACAATAGTCAAGGACAACACAAGTAAACACAAAATGCAATTTGTAAATGAAGGTGTTTATTATTAAAGGTGAAAAAAAATCCAAACCATCATGGCCCTGTGTGAAAAAGTGATTGCCCCCCTTGTTAAAACATACTATAACTGTGGTTGTCCACACCTGAGTTCAATTTCTCTAGCCACACCCAGCCTGATTATTGCCACACCTGTTCACAATCAAGGCATCACTTAAATAGGAGCTGCTTGACACAGTAAGGTCCACCAGAAGATCCTTAAAAGCTACACATCATGCTGAGACCCAAAGAAATTCAGGAACAATTGAGAAAGAAAGTAATTGAGATCTATCAGTCTGGAAAGGGTTATAAAGCCATTTCCAAAGCTTTGGGAATCCAGCGAACCACAGTGAGAGCCATTATCCACAAATGGCGAAGACATGGAACAGTGGTGAACCTTCCCAGGAGTGGCCGGCCGCCCAAAATTACCCCAAGAGCGCAGCGACGACTCATCCAAGAGGTCACAAAAGACCCCACAACAAGTCCAAGGAACTGCAGGCCTCACTTGCCTCAGTTAAGGTCAGCGTTCATGCCTCCACCATCAGGAAAAGACTGGGCAAAAATGGCCTGCATGGCAGAGTTCCAAGGAGAAAACCACTGCTGAGCAAAAAGAACATCAAAGCTCGTCTCAATTTCTCCACAACACATCTTGATGATCCCCAAGACTTTTGGGACAACATTCTGTGGACCGATGAGACAAAAGTGGAACTCTTTGGAAGGTGTGTGTCCAAGTATATCTGGCGTAGAAGGAACACTGCATTTCAGAAAAAGAACATTATACCAACAGTTAAATATGGTGCTGGTAGTGTGATGGTCTGGGGCTGTTTTGCTGCTTCAGGACCTGGAAGACTTGCCGTGATAAAAGGAACTATGAATTCTGCTGTCTACCAAGAGATCCTGAAGGAGAATGTCCGACCATCTGTTCGTGTACTCAAGCTGAAACGAACTTGGGTTCTGCAGCAGGACAATGATCCTAAACACACCAGCAAGTCCACCACCGAATGGCTGAAGAAAAACAAAATGAAGACTTTGGAGTGGCCTAGCCAAAGTCCTGACCTGAATCCTATTGAGATGTTGTGGTATGACCTTAAAAAGGCCGTTCATGCTCGAAAACCCTCTAATGTAACTGAATTAGGGCAATTCTGCAAAGATGAGTGGGCCAAAATTCCTCCAGGACGCTGTAAAAGCCTCATTGCACGTTATCGCAAACGCTTGGTTGCAGTTATTGCTGCTAAGGGTGGCCCAACCAGTTATTAGGTTTAGGGGGCAATCACTTTTTCACACAGGGCCATGATGGTTTGGATTTTTTTTCACCTTTAATAATAAACACCTTCATTTACAAATTGCATTTTGTGTTTACTTGTGTTGTCCTTGACTATTGTTTAAATTGGTTTGATGTTCCGAAACACTTAAGTGTGACAAACATGCAAAGGAACAGGAAATGAGGAAGGGGGCAAACACTTTTTCACACCACTGTACATATATACAGACAGACACACACACACACATACATATATACAGACACACACACACACATATACAGGCAGACACGCTCACACCTCTGCTTGCCTGCACATTTCTCCTCTCTGGATACATTTCTGTGGATCTCTGCACTCTCCTGTGATCTACGCCCTCATCCAGCCCCCTCCAGCTCTGCAGCTCTGATTGGCCTCCCTGCGACTCACCCCCATTCCTTGCTCTCTCATGAGAGTTAGAGAGAGGGCTGTGCATGATGTCATTAGCCTAGGCTTATTACCAGACAAGAAACAGGAAGTGGGCTGTATAAGGTATTTACTGGCAGAAAATAAATGTTTTACTATCCAAAGTTAAAACAACAAGAAGATTTAATTGACGGAAAGTTGAAAAAATTACTGAAGAGCCACTTTAACCACCTGGGATCCGCGCTATAGCCGAATGACGGCTACAGCGTGGATCTAACTTGCCAGGACGACATCTATTGATATCGTCCCGTTCACGAGCGGCCTGCCCTTGAAGGGGCGCGCACGGCGTGATCTGTGAGACTCGCTTGATCACAGATCCGAGTAAGGGGTCGATCCTAATGTGCCTTTACAGTGCTGCACATCAGTGTCACCTACCAGTGCTCATCAGTGTCACCTACCAGTGCTCATCAGTGTCACTTACCAGTGCCCATCAGTGTCCCCTACCAGTGCCCATCAGTGCCCATCAGTGCCACCTATTAGTGCCACCTATCAGTGCTCATCAGTGCCATCTATCAGTGCCCATCCGTGCCACCTATCTGTGCCACCCATCCGTGCTTATCAGTGCCATCTTATCTGTGCCCATCAGTACCGACTTATCTGTCCCCATCAGTGCCACCTTACCTGTGCCCACCAGTGCAGCCTATCAGTGCCCACCAGTGCAGCCTATCAGTGCCCACCAGTGCTGCCTCATCAGCGCATATCAATGAAGCAGAAAAATTACCTGTTTGCAAAATTTTATAACAAACTATTAAACATGATTTATTTTTTATTTTTTTAATTTTCCAACTTTTTTTGTTTGTTAGCAAAAATAAAAATCCCAGCTGTGATTAAATACCACCAAAAGAAAGCTCTATTTGTGGGAAAAAATGATAAAAATGTCATTTGGGTACAGTGTTGTATGACCGCGCAATTGCAATTGCATCAGTGCCGAAAGCTGAAAATTGGTCTGGGCAGGAGGGCTTTAACTGAAAATTGCGCGGTCGTGCCATGTGGCTCCCAAACAAAATTGGCGTCCTTTTTTTCCCACAAATAGAGCTTTCTTTTGGTGGTATTTGATCACCTCTGCGGTTTTAATTTTTTGCGCTATAAACTAAAATAAAGCGACAATTTTGAAAAAAATGCAATCTTTTTTACATTTTGCTATAATAAATATCCCCAAAAAATATATAAAAAAACATTTTTTTCCTCAGTTTAGGCCGATACGTATTCTTCTACATATTTTTGGTAAAAAAAATCGCAATTAACGACTATTGATTGGTTTGCGCAAAAGTTATAGCGTTTACAATAGGGGATAGTTTTATAGCATTTTTATAAATATTTTTTTTTTTTTACTAGTAATGGCGGCGATCAGCGATTTTTATTGTGACTGCAACATTATGGCGGACACATCGGCCATTTTTGACACATTTTTGGTACCATTGTCATTCATACAGCAATCAGTGCTATATAAATGCCCTGATTCCTGTGTAAATGACACTGGCAGTGAAGGAGTTAACCACTAGGGGGCGGGGAGGGGTTAAGTGAGCCCTGTGTGTGTTTTCTTACTGTAGGGGGGCGTGGCTTGGCATGTGACATCACTGATCGTCTTTCCCTATGACAGGGAACAGACGATCAGTGACAGTGTCACTAGGAAGCACGGGGAGAGGTTTGTTTACACATACCTCTCCCCATTCTTCAGCTCTGTGACCCGATCGGGGGACACCAGCGGCGATCGGGTCCACTGGTCCTGCGGCCACGGTCACTGAGCTCAGGACCAGGTCGCGCGCGCGACCCACGGCTGGGCTCTTAAAGGACAACGTACCTGTACGTTGATGTGCCCAGCTGTGCTATTCTGCCAACGTATATGTGCAGGAGGCGGTCCTTAAGCGGTTAAGGTTTCTTGGCTGTTGCTTGGCAACTCGAAGTTTCGGCTCCCTCCATACATTTTCTAAAGGATTAAGGTCTGGAGACTGGCTAGGCCACTCCATGACTTTAATGTGCTTCTTCTTGAGTCACTCCTTTGCTGCCTTGGCAGTATTTTTTGGATCATTGTCATGTTGGAACACCCATTCATGACCCATCTTCAGTGTTCTCGCTGAGGGAAGAAGGTTCTCATTTAAGATTTTACAATACATGGCCCCGTCCATTGGCCCCTCAATGTGGCAAAGTCGATCTGTACCTTTAGCAGAGAAACAGCCCCAAAGCATCATGTTTCCTCCTCTGTGCTTGACTGTAGGGATGGTGTTGTTAGGGTCATATTCAGCATTTTTCTTCCTCAAAACATGGTGAGTCCCTCTCCTCAAGAAGGCATATGTACAGTCATACCAATCAATATCTAAATGATCCAGAGAAGGATTGAGAGAAAGTGCTGTGGTCAGATGAGACCAAAATTGATATGGCATTAACTGGGCTCGCCGTGCTTGGAGGAGGAAAAATGCAGACTATGATCTTAAGATCACCATCCCTACAGTCAAGCACAGAGATGGAAACATGATGTTTTGGGGCTGTTTCTCTGCTAAAGGTTAAGATCGAC
The DNA here is from genome assembly GCA_028564925.1 of Lithobates sylvaticus. Taxonomy (NCBI): domain Eukaryota; kingdom Metazoa; phylum Chordata; class Amphibia; order Anura; family Ranidae; genus Lithobates; species Lithobates sylvaticus. The sequence goes on from CM053032.1 coordinate 62,864,523, forward strand.
TTTGCCGCATTGAGGGGCCAACGGACGGGGCCATGTATTGTAAAATCTTGGATGAGAACCTTCTTCCCTCAGCCAGAACACTGAAGATGGGTCGAGAATGGGTCTTCCAGCATGACAATGAGCAAAAACATACTGCCAAGGCAGTAAAGGAGTGGTTTAAGAAGAAGCACGTTATGGTCATGGAGTGGCTTAGTCAGTCTCCAGACCTTAATCCTATAGAAAATTTATGGGGAGGGAGCTGAAACTTCGAGTTGCCAAGAGACAGCCAAGAAACCTTAAGGATTTGGAGAAGATCTGTATAGAAGAGTGGACCAAAATCCCACCTGAGATGTGTGCAAACCTGGTCGCCAACTACAAGAAACGTCTTACCTCTGTGCTTGCCAACAAGGGTTTCTCCACCAAGAACTAAGTCATGTTTTGCTTGGGGATCAAATACTTATTTTACTCTGGATTTTTTCTGGATTTTTGGTTGATGTTCTCTCTGTATTATATATATATGAATTATAGACCCTTCATTTCTTTGTAAGTGGGAAAACTTGCAAAATCTGCAGGAGATGAAATTATTATTTTCCCCACTGTATATGAGATTTTAATAATTTGGTTTATTATCACTTTAACGGAGACTACAGATGACCATGTCATCACACATGCAGGAATTGTTAACGGTTGTCACCATCAGTTCCCCCGTTCCTGAGAAATGATATACAACTATCTCTCCAATGGCATGCAAGTAGATATTAAGTGACTGCAAAGAGATGCAGAAAAGAGTATTTTTTAAAGGCTAATGTTTATGATCCATGGTGCTTCAGTAAACTAAATCTCATTCATTTAGCATTGAAATTTATTTTAACTGAAAACCAGTTTAGTATATGGACAATATAGTTCCTTTATGCAACAATTTGTATCAATGTGACTGATAATCTTTGATACAACATTCTGGGCACCTTGTGTTCCAAATCAACTCCTTAATAGGACCATGCTTGGGGAAAAAACACTCCCACTTTTCTAATCTCCATCACTTTTAATTCTTGGCAGCAAATTCAGGACAGTTGGGAAGTGATTTTTTTTAATAATTCCATTTTGTCATCATCCTTGGAAACCACATTTATTTGAAAAGGCTGGAAATGCAGGTACGTTATTAAATATCATATTAAAAAAAAAATAGTTAAAATAACCTATAAACCTCTCTCCTACATAACAAATGAAGAGATCCTCAAGCCAGTCACAGATTGATGACCCATGGACATTTCTAGTTGCTGTGATTGCCGATTGTAACTTAAAAATAGCAACGATCAAAGATTACCGTATATCATTAAACATAAAACAGATGTTCCAAAGACCCAGAGATTAAAAATCAATACATTACCGTCAACAAGTACATTAAGCATAGATTATTTAGAAGTGTTTATATGTTCAAAGAATGTAATTTCTGAATAAGAGGTGGACTGGGAAAATGAACGGTTCAAGTTATTTTGCTCATTTAGGATGTCGTAATTAAGGGAATAGACTGAGTTTGAAAGACATTTCACAGCCTGGACCATTGCAAAGCTGAACAAACAGAGATACGTGTTAACAGGCACTTATTCACAGTGCTGGTTTGATCTGGGATGGGAGGGCCTTAAAATAGTGGAATTACCAGTCTGCTTTGTACTTAAAATAGACGATGCATTCTGTGGCATGGAGAGGAAACTATTAAAGTAAATAACTTGTTTATTGATCTTTAGCCAGGGTGAATGGCTATTTAATTCCTTTGCCATCTTGCGACTACCGTACTAAAATGTGAACATTAAGAACTATTAAAAATGCCATTAAGGTTAATGTACTCACCAATTTCCTATAGTAGGAGCTATATGTTGATAACATTGGACAATAGTCTAGTGTATGCAAGCCAGTCTATGGTAAGTCTGAAGTGTAGTTTATTAGGATCCTTCACAGGTTCGAAACTATCATCTTGATAAGTTTGTAACCTTGTTAATTAATATACAAGCTGCCATAGATTTGACTGTTTTTGTTTCTATATTGAAGATTGGGTGATCCCTGTTATCTACTTTGCACCATGCTGTCCTAACCAGTCTATTGTAACACTGCCCCCTAGGGGGTTGCTTGGTAATGCTTGTTCTCCTGTGCAGCAATGACCCTATGATCTCTGTAGCCCCTCTGACACTCTAGGTTCAGACATGTTGTGTATACCTTTAAATGACACATGGACACAAAGCAAGTAGGTTCAACTCTCTCTGATTTTTACTAACTCAATAAGAGAGATTTACATGAAGGATTAGTCAGCCAAGTCCTGGTTACAGCCAAGACTAGGTTGCAATAATGCTTGCAGCAATAACAGTTAGTAATGACAAATGAATGATAACCATATACACAATTATACATACAATTATAGCATATTATACCATATACATTAACAGTAACCTAAATAAACAGTGATCTTATTAACAGTAAGCTAATCAACAGTCAGGCACCCAGACAATGCTTTGATTAGTCAGGCCCACACCAGACAGTCAGCAACAAGCCCACTCTGGATACACAAAGTACATTACACATGCTGTCTTTTGTGTGTTTAGCTTTGACTTTCACTGTGTAATCTGTCCACTAGAAAAGTCATCATAAGGCAAAACTCATACAATCTTCCAGCCAGTGGTGGCCCGTGCATTGTGGGTGCACCGGCACCGCCCCCCCCCCCCATCCCTGCAGCCGTCATCCCCTATCCATGTGCCAGGCCCCTTTCAGGATGCCGGGCGCATAAATTACAATTGCGGGGATAGGTGGAGGTGTGTATTTTGAAGCACCTGATTAGAGCCCGAGACTCTAATAGGCTTCAAAATAGGGTGACAATAGCAAATTATTTTCGCTATTTTCACACTAAAGTTTCTCCTCGCCAATAAGGAGGCAGGTCATGAGACGATCCTATTTAATGCCTAGCTTTAGAGGAAGAGAGAGGAGGCGGAAGAGGCCGTGGGAGGATTGGACACCGGAACCACTGCTCACATCGAGGGAGGAGAGGACGGACCAGCCCTAGATCGGGTAGGCTGATGGGGGGTGATGTCAGTCGGGCGAGGAGTGCTGAGCTGGATGTCTTTCAATCCCGCGCCGTGGGCCAGGGGGTGGATGTCTGTCAGTCCTGTGCCGTGGGCCCTGGGGGGGTGCCAGTGCCGCCTGGAGGGGGGGTGCTTGTTTGCTTTATTTTATATGGTGTTGGCAGTTTTGTAAGAGAGGTGGGGGGAGGGGGGGGCAATTCCAGGGCAAAGCGACAGTGTCTCTGCAAAGAGAATCCCCTGAACCCATTATACCTATTTTATCTGTCCTTTCTCAAAGCTCCTTGATCTACCACAACCAGCACTTTTGGGCATAGAGAATCATGTGACCTGGTTCTGTGTGAAGGAACCCACATCTAGCAGCTGATTTTAGCTCTGGCTGCAACGGAGCATAGAGCTGCAAGAAGTGCATGTAAGGTGAGTGCATAGGGTTTGTTGGTTACCCATTCTGGAGACCTTGTCACCTTTCCCTGCATGCTTTAGAGCTGATTTCACACTTTTCTACACGTTTCATGTATTTTTGCCAGCATTATAATCAATCAAGCATTTTCCCATATTGCCATCATCATCTATAGGCTCTATATCGAGCCTTGGTGCTTGTCAAAGCATCTCACAAACATCAACATCACAAAACATTGGCTAACCTGTGTACATGCATTGGTGTATGTTAAAACACATAGATGTGACATGCCATAAAATAAATGAAATTACAATTTGAGATAAGTATACAGTGCCTTCAAAAAGTATTCATACGCTTAAAATTTCCCACTTTGTGCCATGTTACAACGAAAAACGTAAATGTATTTTATTGGGATTTTATGTAATAGAGCAACACAAAGTGGCACATAATTGTGAAATGGAAGGAAAATTATAAATGGTTTTCACATTTTTTTACAAATAAATATCTGAAAAATGTGGCATGCATTTGTATTCAGCCCTCTTTACTCTGATACCCCTGACTAAAATCTAATGGAACCAATTGCCTTCAGAAGTCCCCTAATTAGTAAATACCTGTCCACCTGTGTGTAATTTAATCTCATTATAAATACAGCTGTTCTGTGAAGTCCTCAGAGGTTTGTTAGAGAACCTTAGTGAACAAAGAGCATCATAAAGGCCAAGACAGGTCAGGGATAAAGTTGCAGAGTAGTTTAAAGCAGGGTTAGATTTTAAAACATTACTGTACAGTACAGTACTGTTCAATCCATCATCCAAAAATGGAAAGAGTATGGCACAACTGCAAATCTACCAAGACATTGCCGTCCACCTAAACTGACAGGCTGGGCAAGGAGAGCATTAATCATAGAAGCAGCCAAAAGGCCCATGGTAACTCTGGAGGAGCTGCAGAGATATGAGAATCTGTCCACAGGACAGCTATTAATCGTGCACTCCACAAATCTTTTTGGAAGGGTGGCAAGAAGAAAGCCATTGTTAAAAGAAAGCCATAAGAAGTCCCATTTGCAGTTTGCGAGAAGCCATGTGGGGGACACAGCAAACATGAAACAAGAAAGTGCTCTGATCAGATTTAACTTTAACTTTTTGGCCTAAAAGCAAAATGCTATGTGTGGCAGAAAACTAACACTGCACATCACCCTGAACACAACATCCCCACCGTGTAACATGGTGGCAGCATCATGTTGTGGAGATGCTTTTCTTCAGCAGGGACAGGGAAGCTGGTCAGCGTTGATGGGAAGATGGATGGAGCCAAATACAGTGCAATCTTAGAAGAAAACCTGTCTGCAAAAGACTTGAGGCTGGGGCGGAGGTTCACCTTCCAGCAGGACGACGACCCTAAACATACAGCCAGAGCGACAATGGAATGGTTTAGATCAAAGCACATTCATGTGTTAGAATGGCAGAGTCAAAGTCCAGACATAAATCCAATTGAGAATCTGTGGCAAGACTTGAAAATTGCTGTTCACAAGTGCTCTCCATCCAATCTGACAGAGCTTGAGCAATTTTGCAAAGAAGAATGGGCAAAAAGTTCACTCTCTAGATGTGCAAAGCTGGTAGAGACATCCCCAAAAAGACTTACAGCTGTAGTTGCAGCAAAAGGTGGTTCTACAAAGTATTGACTCAGGGGGGCTGAATACAAATGCATGCCACACTTTTCACATAGTTAATTGTAAAAAAAATTGAAAACCATTTATCATTTTCTTTCCACTCCACAATTATGTGCCACTTTGTTTTGGTCTATCACATAAAATCCCAATAAAATACATTTACGCTTTTTGTTGTAACATGACAAAATGTGGAAACTTTCAAGGGGTATGAATACTTTTTCAAGGCACTGTATATTGGGTTAATTTTTAGACACAAAATCTGCTGTTTTAACTATATGCAAAACAGATCATTAAATCTAGAAAAAAAACCCTGTCAAGGGCCCTAAAACGTGCAAAAACTGTGTTTTATGAGCTAAAAGTAATGTTTCCTAAAGTCAGAACACGTGTGAGACTTTGCAAACTCTACCGAAACTTTTGCTTTGAAGTCCTTGAGCTGCAATTCAGATTTAGACAGAAGTTTAATGTCAGTCTGTGTAATAACTAGATTGCTCAAAGCAGAGCCTTGGAGCCTGTACAAAGCAGTCTCTCCATCTTCCCCAGTGACGTTTATCAGCTAATGATTCACGAGAGAGGCAAAATTAAAAGGAATGGCATTTCACTATGTGACAACATGTCATGGTGATGTTATTTGGATTAATTTATGAATGGTAATTTACTGCAAGCAACTGATACAGAATTCACGAACGCATTAATTTCACACCTGAATTGAATGGAAAACTCCTTAAAAGTGTGTTATTAGTATAGCACTGTTTCTGACTGCATAGTATAAGCTCCAGCGTGCTTTAATGATGTAAAAACCGCACTTGAAAATGATTTCATAGTCTACGTTAATAGTTTGCTAAAATGACTTCCTGATTTATTTTCGAGTATTTGAGCTCACTGCCAAAGCACACAGTGCTAAATAAAATGTCCTTCCTAAAAATTAATTTCCTCGTTTGGTTTGGGAGACATTTATTGAACCCGTTAGACATATTTATAGCGTTAAGATCCAGAGAAAAGGTTTCCGATGCAATGAAAGGAGATGGCAATAGGACGTGACAAGAAAATTGCAACATTCAATTTGGTAAAACTGATTCAGTATTTTCAGTATTTTGAGTCCCTAGAGGTCCAAAAATAAAGTGTGTTTCCTTGTTAAATTCAAAGAAGTGAAAAATTCAGGAATTCAGCTGTGCTCAAACCACAATACAGCCCACATCACAGGGCTACCACTTATCTTGATGATTCATTATGTAAATAGGGTCATCAATTTAAAGCTTCCAATTAATGCAGTTATGTATTAATGAAACGTACAACTAGTGTAAGTACTTGAAATTGTGTTAATATGAACCTCCTGTAATCTCCGACACAGCAGCATTGTGACTGGGGGAGGGAAGTTGGCAATAGGAGTCAGTTAGGCATGGCTTTATGCTCATGTGCTGTCAGAAAGAGAGCAGAAGGATGACTTCCATGGTGTGCTGATACTCCTTCATTTTTAGGGTTTGCTCCGTAGCAGAGTTTTTGACCAACCTGCACTGCTGTTGTACAACATAGAAGAGGTCAAGGCTCTGGCTGTGCTGCTCACAAGGAGGAGAGACACAGGAAGCGCCACCCTGAGCGTAGTATATTAAATGTGATTTATTAGTAAAGTAAGTAAGGCACTTACAAGAAATAACATAAAAACAGGCTCATCTGTAAATAGTGGTGTCTGCAGGTGTAGCTCGGCATCCAAAACGAGCGTCCACGGATCTGGGAGATGGCTGGAGGAGCCTCAATCTGTCCTGTGGCCACCAGGAAGTCAGTCCGGGCCGCCATGGAGCACAGGGAGATAACGTCACCAGGTGTTGCTGACAAGAGCCGTGTATCACAAAAATTTGATAGGAAAAATACATTGGAAAATTAGTTACTGTGTGTTTAATTTAAGCTATTTTCATTAAAAAAGGTCCTACAACTTAAAAAAGAATGGAGACTGTGGGTGGTGGACTGTAAGAAATGGCAGTAGTACAGTAAATGAGAAAGCACTAATACCTTAAAGAAGGAGTCTTTGCTGGACTCAATAGACTTTTTTGAAAATCCAATACTAGAGACGTTTTTGGCCCTCCTTCTGTTCTGCGTAGAGATGATACATGTCTAGGGCTGAACCAAAGCCTAGGAACATAAGGCATTTATTGAGAGAGCCTCCTAGCCATAACAAAGTGTCCCAGTGTGGTTGATTTACTTTAACTAGAGAGTGCAAAATATGGTGCAGCTGTGCACAGAAACCAATCAGCTTTCAGGTTTTATTATCAAAGCTTACTTGAACAAGCTGAAGTTAGAAGTTGATTGGCTACCATGCACAGCTGCACCAAATTCAGAGTGCTTCAGTTTTAGTAAATCTCCCCCAGTGTGACAAGTAATAGTAAAGCCTCATACACACGATCGGACCGTGGACCAACTTTCCCGTGGATTTTTGTCCAAAGGGCGTTGTCCCCAAGTTGGTATTGCATACACACGATCTGACTTTTTAGGCAACAAACATGAACGTAGTGACGTTTCAACATACTGAGCATGCGTGTTTGTACTTTGTACAAAAGTCCGTTGGTTTTGTGTACACACGGTGGGACTTTGGTCCATCCAGTGACTTTTGTTGGCAGAAAGTTGGTCCGTTCGCACAGCCAACAAAAGTCAGATGAAACCTGGAAAAAGTTGGTCCGATGGAGCGTACACACGGTCGGATGTTGGTCCAAAACAGCTAATTTGCATGTTGGTTGTCAAAAAGTCCGATCGTGTGTACGGGCCTTAACAGTGGTGTGCAGACTGAAACAATTCTTATCAGGCCTGAAGTTGCTAGAGTGTTTTTCCAGGAGCTTGGCCTTCTTCTGTATTCGTAAGAAAAGGGACGGCTTGTGGATATGGTAAACTGTGAGTGATACGGCCTTAAACACTTCAATACCTGGCACTTTCACCTCATTCCTGCCCAGGCCAATTTTTAGCTTTCAGCGCTGTCACAATTTGAATAACAATTGCGTGGTCATGCAATGCTGTACCCAAACTATTTTTTTGGAGACAGATAGAGCTTTCCTTTGGTGGTATTTAATCCCCACTGAGTTTTTTAATTTTTGCTAAACAAATGAAAAAAGACAGATTTTTTTTAAAAAAATACGTTTTTCTTTGTTTCTGTTATACAATTTTGTAAATAAGTAATTTTTCTCCTTCACTGATGTGCACTGATGAGGCTGTACTGACAGGCTCTGATGAGACGACACTGATGAGGTAGCACTGATGAGGAGTCACTAATATGCAGCACTGATGGGCACTAATTGGCGGCACTGATATGCAGCACTGATGGGCACTGATAGGCAGCACTGATGTGCAGCACTAATAGGCACTGGTAGTTAGCACTGATAGGTGGCACTGATTGGCGACACTGATAGGCACTGATGGGCAACCTTTATGGGCACTGATAGGCAGCTTAAAAAGGCACTGATAGGTGGCACTGATGTGCACTGATAGGTGGCACTGATAGGTGGCACTGATAGGTGGCACTGATGGGCACTGATAGGTGAAACTGATAAGGAGAGACTAACAGGCATCACTGATGGGCACTGAAAGGCAGCACTGATGGGCACTGGTGGGCATCACTGGTGGGCATCACTGGAGGGCATCATGGTGGGCACTAGCATGCATCGCTGATGGGGATGCACTGATAATCATTGCACTGATTATCAGCGCAGATTCTCCCTGTCAGGAAAGCCGCTGATCGGCTCTCCTCCAATCACAAGTAGAGGAATGCCAATAACCATCACTTCCTATTTAGACTGTGATTAGTTGTGATTGGACACAGCTGATCACATGGTAAAGAGCCTACGTCATAGGCTCTTTACTGTGATCGGAGATGCGGTGTGTCTGAGTAAAAAAACGCACTACCGATTGCCGAGCTGCATGGACCCTGGGGTGCGCATGAGCGGCATGTTCTGAAGGACGTCATGTGATGTCCAGTCAAAGCAATGAAACCACTGCCCAGCTGTAATTTTGCTATAGGCCGGGCAGGATGTGGTTACAGTGTATTTCCACTTCTGCGGCCAAATTGAATTAACAACTACTTTATAAAAAAAAGTGCAGCTTACTATTTTAGATGGTCTATTTTGGATCCTCCAGCAAGGAAACCTTCTACTAGTTCTCTTTGCTGGGCAGCTGTGTTTGCCACAGTTAATTATGTCTGTACAGAGCAGATCCTCATTCTCAATTGTAACTAGATTTGAACACTGTCTGTTGTAAAACAAAAAAAACAGGGTTAAAGGTGTAGAGCAGGGGTCTCAAACTGGCGGCCCTCCAGCTGTTGCAAAACTACAAATCCCATCATGCTTCTGGCTGTGGGAGTCATGCTTGTAACTGTCAGCCTTGCAATGCCTCATGGGACTTGTAGTTTTGCAACAGCTGGAGGGCCACCAGTTTGAGACCCCTGGTGTAGAGGAGGCTGGGCTTCTTGCATTATATGTCAATGAGATCAGACTGACGACAGTCATTGGCTTTTGAACATTGTTAAAAAAGAATCTCAGTCACTCATTACACCTTCTCCTGAATAACCTCTAAAAGGTAAGAAATATTAAAAAAAAAAAAAATCCAGAAATGTTGTGTGATTGGGAATAAATAACAAACATATAGTGGGGTTCCCTCAAATTTGACAGCAAGAGTGGAAATACGCTTTACGTGGGTTTGTTAGAGCCTGGTGGCAAGGCCATTTAGCTATGTCTGAAAGACTCTACAAATGATCAAATGTGGGTGGCTTTGTGTAAAGTCTTAGTGAGAGTGCAACACCAAAATCTTGAGATTACATAATATTTAACCATTAAACTGATGATAAAAACAAGGCCCAGCCAATATATTTCAGGGGTGAAAACACTCCCCCTTTATCAAGGCTTGAGATCAAACCTGGCACACCTTCTTTGATCCTTTGTGTCCAATCCCTACAGATCAAACATAACAAAGCTGGAGTCAATTTAATTTCTGATTTGATCTCAAGCTTTAATGAAGAGTGAGTGTTTTGGCTCACCAAACGCACTGGGTGTTCTTTGTCATGCTGTCATCAGTTGAATGATTACAAATTCTAGCCTCTCAAGATTTTGGTGTGGTCATTGGCCTATCACACTTGAAAGACTCTACTGGACCTTGTAAATCAGATACAGTGTATTCTATGACTTATTTAATTAGTAAATTGTGTTGCCATCATTAATGTTCAAGTTTGTTGCCACTGGAAACCACTAGTTATAGCGTCTAGTCTGTGTTTCTCGTCTTCATTTCTGGGTCAAGTGTTCAGTTTCCTTTGTATCCACCTTGAGGATCTGTCCACCCACTACCCTATCTTGTGTGGGACTCATGTTCCACCATGTTGCATAAGCACTTATGGTGTACCTGGCACTCAGTTTTAATATAAGTAGGCTAATTGCATCAAAAGCCCCGGGGTTCATAAAAAGTTGGTACAGCATTTGAATAATCAGGAGAATCTAAAAATTGAATTTCGCCAATTGTCTCAAACCACCCTACGTGCCCTCTTCTCTAATCATATGGTATTTAGATCCCATTGCTACATGCTATAAAAAAAAAGTTAGCATTAAAATGTAAGATATATTAATCAAAATGTTGTTTACCCTAGCCTATAATTCACTGCTGTGACTGATCATTATAATACAAACCATTCTTTCTTTATTCAGGATATTCATTACGTGCTCTAATGACTGTTGCATACAAAGTGCTACCTAATCCCTGAGACCCTGCCTTGTGGCCACTCATGGCCTCGATGGCTAATCATTTCTCCATGGACAAAGGTGGAATTGTGTGCTTGGCTGCCTTCTACAGCTTTACTTGACACATGCCAAGGCAAACACATTTTATTTCTACCCAAGCAGAGTCTAAACAGTGCCAGTGTTAGGTAATAGTACTTCGGAATTCTTTGAGTTTATTTCACTTTGGAGTTTACATATAAAGAAAGAGCCCTTCTATTTGCCATTCTGTTGCTGTGGTCTCAACTGAAGTGAAACAGTAAGACAGACAAGCCATATCTCACAATAGCCAACATAGAAAAAACTTTCAGCCAAAGCCATTCGTTGCCATTTAAAGCTGAACTCCCTGAAAACAGCTCAATACACAGATGGCATACAATATGAACTCACCGGCCACTTTATTAGATACACCTGTTCAATTGCTTGATAACACAAATTGCTAATCAGCCAATCACATGACAGCAGCTCAATGCATTTAGGCACTTAGGCATCTAAACATTGCAAAGGCAGCTTGCTAAAGTTCAAACCGAGCATCAGAATGGGGAAAAAAAGGGAATTTAAGTGACTTGGTTTTTGGTGCCAGGCAGGCTGGTCTGAGTATTTCAAAAACTGTTAATCTACTGAGATTTTCACGCACAACCATCACTAGGGTTTACAGAGAATGGTCCGAAATAGAAAAATATCCAGTGAGTGGCAGTTGTGTGGAGGAAAATGCCTTGTTGATGTCAGAAGTCAGAGGAGAATGGGCAGACTGGTTTGAGATGATAGAAAGGCAACAGTAACTCAAATAACCACTCGTTACAAACAAGGTATGCAGAATACCATCTTTGAACACACAACACTTTGAACCTTGAAGCAGATGGGCTCCAGCAGTATAAGACCACACCGGGTGCCACTCCTGTCAGCTAAGAACAGGAAACTGAGGATACCATTTGCACAGGCTCACCAAAATTGTACAATAGAGGATTGGAAAAAAACATTGCCTGGTCTGATGAGTCTTGATTTCAGCTGCAACATTCAGATGGTAGGGTCAGAATTTGGTGTAAACAACATGAAAGTATGGATCCATCCTGCCTTGTCAACGGTTCAGGCTGGTGGTGGTGGTGGTGTAATGGTATGGGGGATATTTTCTTGGCACACTTTGGGCCCCTTAGTACAAATTGAGCATCGTTTAAACACCATGGCCTACCTGAGTACTTTTACTGATCAGGTCCATCCCTTTATGACTACAGTGTACCTATCTTCTGATGGCTCCTTCCAGCAGGATAATGTACCATGTCACAAAGCTCAAATCATCTCACCACTGGTTTCTTGTACTTGACAATGAGTTCACTGTACGCCAATGGCCTCCACAGTCACCAGATCTCATTCCAATAGAGCACCTTTGGGATGTGGGGGAACAAGAGATTTGCATCATGAATGTGCAGCCGACAAATTTGGAGCAACTGCGTGATGCTATCATGTCAATATGGACCAAAATCTCTGAGGAATGTTTCCAACATCTTGTTAAATCTATGCCACAAAGAACTAAGGCAGTTCTGAAGGAAAAAGAGGGGCCAACCCAGTACTAGCAAAGTGTACCTAATAAAGTGGGCAATGAGCATATATATAAATATAATATATATATATATATATATATACCAATGTTCTCTCATAGAAGCTAAAATGTATTTGAGGAGCAAAAAATACAATGTACATAGGAGTATAAAATATAGTTCATATACAATCTAATATTCTTACACACATCTCAATGGAAACAGCTTTCAAATTGCTGTCAAACTTACTAATATGAAAGCTGTTTCTATTGAACTGTTTATATTCTGTTTTTTATTGTCTTGATTTAAGCCCTGATGAAGGGATGAAGGGAGAGTGTTGAGTCCCTTAAAAGCGTTGGATTTTGTTGCAGAATAAAATCTGTTATGGACTGTTTGAACTAGTGTGGCACTTTTCAATTCAATTCAATTTCAATTCTTAAAGTAGAACGAAACCCTCCTATACTTTTCAGCCAAGAAAGCTGTCATCTCAGCCTCTTTTTGAACTGCAACTTCCATGGTACAACCCATGTGATCTGGACTGTTTTTGAAATGCGATATGCATCAAAAACGCACTGAAATGCATTGGAATGTATTAAAACATATAAAAAATGCACTGACCCCAGTACAGTGAAGAAAAAAAAAACAGGAAAAAGAAGAAAGAAATCATCTGGGATGCATTCGGAAATGCATCAAAAACGTGCCGAAACCACATTAAAAACGCTTTAAAAACACACATGCAGAAACGCATCCGGAACGGATCTGGAACGTGTTTTTGTGGTGTAAACCAGCCCAAAATCAATGGGTTTAGTTCTGCTGTAGCTACAAAGTATATATTATTAAAGCATAATAAGAGCACCAAAGGCAAGTGGCCGAAAACAACAAATCCATTGGGAGAGTAAAGTTCCTCTTTCGTATGTCTCTTTTATATATTCCTGGAGTTCAGCTTTAACCTCTTGCCAACTTGCCACAATACGTATACTGCGGTGGGGCGGCACATGCAGCCACAATAATGTACAGGGATGAGCAACGGAACACCCCCCCCCCCCCACACACACACACACACACACACACACACACACACACACACACACACACGACCGCTGTGTCCAAGGTCCACAGCAGATTGCGGATCCTGTTATTGGGGCCCAGTGATTGGTGATCATTCACAACAGCTGTGTTTCCTTTGCTGTGATTGGCCCACAGCTATTACATGGTACCAGTACAAATTTCAGCACCCTGTACCATGTAATTAGCTGTAGCCAATCACTAGTGATCACAGCTGTCATGAATGTAACCCATTCCTGACAGTTGAAAACTTTGCTGTTACATTAATCTTTACTATAACAGCAAAGTGTAAAATAAAAAAACAATCCCTGATCACCTCCCCAGGGTAGTACAGTGTTACTATGATGACAATGAATTGCTCTAATACAAGTATTTAAAAAAAAAAAATTCAAATTGAAAGAAAAAAGTTTAAAAATGTTTTAAAAAAATTGATTTATTTTTTTAACATACTGTCACCAGTCAGTGTCCCTGATCACCGCCACAGCAGTTATATGATTATCCTGTACTGCACTGGTGACAATATGTAACAAAAAAATTTGAAAAAATACAAATTTTATTCAATTTCTTCATTTTCCAAAAAATTGTGACAAAAAAGTAATGCCCCATACACACGGTCGGATATTCCGACCACAAAATCCGTCTGATTTTTTCCGACGGATTATGACCGAAACTTGTCTTGCATACACATGGTCGCACAAAGTTGTCGATTGTTCAGAAACAAATCCGATTGTTCAGAACACGGTGATGTAAAACACGTATGACGGGACTACGAAGAGGCCAGGAGCCAATAGCTTTCGTCCCCAAATTTGTATTGTCCTAGCATTTCTCAAGAAATGAGATAGGCCGCACATCAAAGATAATCAACTTTCAAATATGTATCCCATAGTTTGTAGTCGCTATAACTTTCATACATACAAATTATTATACACTTATTAGGATTTTTTTTTTTTACCAAAGACATGTAGCAGAATAAATTTTAGCCGAAATTTATGACAAAATTTGATTTATTTGATATGTTTTATAACAGAAAGTAGAAAATATTGGAGTTTTTTTTTTTCAAAATATTCGTTCTTTGTATCACAAAAATTAAAAAACCCAGTGGTGATCAAATACCACCAAAAGAAAGCGCTATTTGTGTGATAAAAATAATAAAAATGTAATTTGTGTATAGTATTGCATGACCACGCGATTTCCAATTAAAGTAGTGCAGTGCTGAATAGCAAAAAATGCCCTGGTGATGAAGGGGTAAAACCTTCTGGAGCTGAGGTGGTTAAAGCAGAACTCCAGACAAACAGCTGAATACACAGTTGAAAAAAAAGCCATAGGATTTATAATTCTCTACAACTAATTTAACCACTTCAATACTGGGCACTTAAACACCTTCCTGCCCAGACCAATTTTCAGCTTTCAGCGCTGTCGCACTTTGAATGACAATTGCGCGGTCATACTACACTGCACCCAAACTAAATTTTTATAATTTTTTCCCACAAATAGAGCTTTATTTTGGTGGTATTTGATCACCTTTGGGATTTTTTTTTCTGCTAAACAAATAAAAAAAGACCGATAATTTTGAAAAAAAAATATGTTTTTTTTTTTCAGTTTCAAAACTTTGTAAATAAGTAAGTTTTCTCCTTCACTGATGGGGCTGCACTGACGGACACTGATAAGGCGGCACTGATGGGCACCGATGAGGTGGCACCAATGAAGTGGCACTGATGAGGTGGCATTGATGGGCACTGATATGTGGCACTGATAGGCGGCACTGATGGGCACTAATAGGTGGCACTGATGGGTGACACGGATGGGCACTGATAGGTGGCACAAATTGGCACTGATAGGTGGCATGGATTGGCATGGATAGGCAGCATGGATAGGTGGCATGGATGGGCATGTATAGGCGGCACAGATGGGCATGGATAGGTGGCATGGATGAGCATGGATGGGCAGTGATAGGTGGCATGGATGGGCACTGATAGGCGGCACGGATGGGCACTGATAGGTGGCACGAATGGGCACTGATAGGCGGCACGGATGGGCACTGATAGGCGGCACGGATGGGCACTGATAGGTGGCACGAATGGGCACTGATAGGCGGCATTGCAGTGTATTGTACTAATGGATACCAATCATTGATGCCCATTGTGGGCACTGATTGGCATCCATTGTGGGCACTGACTGGTATCCCTGGTGGTCTAGGGTGGCATACCTGGTGCTGGGCCTCCCTGGTGGTCTGGTGGCGTCCCTGGTGGTAAAGTGTGGGAATCCTCGGGCGGGCTGCGCTGATAATCGATAAGCACAGACCCCCCCTGTCAGAGGAGCAGCCGATCGGCTCTCCTCTACTCGCGTCTGACAGACACTGTGATCAGCCGTGATTGGACACGGCTGATCACGTGGTAAAAAGTCTCCGTCGGAGACTCTTTACCAAGATCGTTGTTGCGGGGTGTCAGACTGACACCCCACAACAACGATCGCCGCGATGCGCGCCCCCGGGCTCAAAATCCTGATCACGTCACATGACGTGAGGTCAGGATTTTGAAACCACTTTGCCGCCGTCATTCTGCTATATGGTGGGCGGCAAGTGGTTAATGATATACACACCCCTACCCCACTGCTCAGCCAGGTAGGTATCATGCTTTTTTCTTAGTTCGGCAATTATTTTTTATGTCACCTCTTCACCTTTAGGTTGTTCATTGGAGAATAATTCAGCATCTTCAGCTTTATCTAGTGAACAAAAAGGTGATCCAGAATGCAGTTGGTAGTATAGAGATATTCCTGGCTGTGCAGTGTTACAAAAATGTGTAAATCACAAGATCGGCTGCTCAGAATTACAAACATTTTTTTTTTTTTTATATACATTTTAACTGTATATATTTAGCTGTTTGGCATTCTAATTTATTTGCACCTCTAGATATGAGTTGACTATCTTGTTACTGTATAATGTTATTAATAACTTTTTTTTAATGATGTTTTAATGCAACTTAAAATCTCAAAGCTGTTTTTGATTTAAACATACTTTTTTTCCCCCTCCCTCTCTTCCATAAAACATTTCCATGCAACCAAAGCTCATAATAACCTATTACTTCATTAGACTAAAACTTTAGTTTTTTTCCAAGTGAACTTTAAATAGAAAACATATTGCAATGTAAAACAACAACAATTAACTTATATGTATGCTATATTTTGTATAACAGAGAGAACATGTGATTCGCTTTTGAAGCGTAAATGAAATAAATCCCAATTGAAACTTAAGTAAGCAGTTAGATGCTTAAATGACATTGATTGTCATGTTTACAAACAATATTCATAAGCAAAAACTTCATTTTGCTTGAACTGGTTCCATGGAGGGGCTACAGCGCATTTCACTAACAACCAAAGATTTTTCTTTGGAATCTGGCCGAATGTTTGGAGAGTGTAATGTAAAGTGTCAGCATAGCTTGGTGTGGTATAGATCCTGCTTTGATGGCAGAGTTTCTTAGGATATTGGCATGGCATTATCGCAATGTCCCAAGGCCACTAGAGAGGAGTAAACAAGCTTCTATGCTGTACTAATAAACATACTGTTGTGCAGGAAGATGGTAGAAGAGGTAGACGTTCAAATTTGGTTCCTTCAGAAATTACGCCTTGAACGTATTGTAAAAGTGTGATGTTAGCACTGGTTCTATAAGTTCTTTAATCTTACTAACGATACCCATTGTATCCTATGGTGCCCTTTCACACTAGAACATTGTGTCGCTTGAAGCGTGTCACTCCAGGCTCAAAAAACTACATGAGCTTGTATTGTCCATTTTTGGTCCCTTTAGATTTCGAGTGGGGGAGGTCTTGGACGTTTTCAGGCTCAGGAGAAATCGCTCAACACAATGTGATTGGTAACTATACCGAAAAATGTATACCATTACTTTATTTTATGGTCAAATCCATGAATCTCAATAAATGCAAATTCCTCTACAGCGCCCAAATTCCCTGAAGAAGACCCGGTGGGGTCGAAACGCGTCAGATTCACTCAATATCCTATTTTAGCGCTTGAACATTGTATACTAATGTGTTCAGTTTTACTTGTGTTGTTGCTTTCATATGTCCTGTTCCACAGCTCATATTTTAACTGGCATTGTCATTCTTTGAGATCATGCTAATAATAAAGTCTAAATAATTTTACACCACATGTTATCATCTTTTTACCCATCTGCTGCTAGAGAACCCCACATGGGGGACATTGTTAAGACCATCTAAAAGATACCTGAAAATGTACATTTTTAGCATCATTTCATGCCTCTCCTTCTCCTGGTAACTAGCTTTCCATTGGCTAAAACCAAAACACTCAAGCGTGAAAATACCCAAAGAACATGTGCATATAAAATGCTCCAAAAACACCTAAAGAAGCTCAAGCTCAAGTAGGAGTCTAACATATTATACAGCTGAACCTCATGCACTGGCTTTATGGTTAGCACTTCTGCCTTGTAGCACCAGGGTAATCAGTTTGTATCCCAACCACAACATCGCCTGCATGGAGTTTGCATGTTTTTAGGCTTGCTTGCATGGGTTTCTCCTGTGTACTCTGGTTTCCTCCTATACTCCAAAGACATGCCACATGATAGCAGAGAGGAAGCCAAAAAGAAGGCTTGTGGCCTCACAGTGATATCTAAGATGGTGATTGCACAGCTTGTGGATAGAGGGTGAAATACATATCCAGACTACACTGATTTTGATTTAGTGGGGAACCATAATAAACAAAAGAATGAGTGATTATGTGGGGCCAAACGCCGCTCAAAACCCACCCTGTGCTTTAGATGTGTGTATGGCCTTAGCCAGCGCTTCTTGTAGGTTTCACAAGGAGCACAAGTGACAGGGAGATAACACAGAAGCACAATTGAGAGACAGTTGTCACCCCAAACAAGACCGGATCCGTAAGTATTATTTTAAGCTGAAAGCTGTATATTTAAATGGGTTGTAAACCTTCGTGTTTTTTAACCCTTAATGCATCCTATGCATTAAAGTGAAAAAACACCTGTCAGGGACCGGCCCCCCAGCCCCCCCGTTTTACTTACCTGAGCCTTCGAACTTGACCGAGCGGTGACACGATGTCTCTTTGCCCGGGGTTCTCGGCTCTTGATTGGATAGATTGATAGCAGCGCAGCCATTGGCTCCCTCTGCTGTCAATCAAAGCCAATGACGCGAGCGCTGGGGGGGCAGGGCCGAGTCCTGCATTCGGCCTCTATGGACGCCGAATGGATAGACTCGAGAGCGCTCCCGCAAGGTAACCCCCTTAGGAGAAGCGCTTCTTTGAGGGGGTTTTCAGATGTGGGGAGGAGCCGCAAGAGCCGCCGGGGGACGCCAGAAGAGCAGGTTCGGGGCCACTCTGTGCAAAACGAGCTGCACAGTGGAGGTAAGTATGATATGTTTGTTATTTTTATGGAGTGAAAGTGTTTAAAACACCTGTCCATTTATTTTTTTATTTTTTTGCTGTCTGTGTCCGTATTAGGGAGATTCGCCCTCTCTATTTGTCACGGTAACTGTTATCACCCAGAGTGAAAATTTAAGAAAATCCTACTCCCAATTTGGAGAAATCAGGAGAAATCTTCAAATGGAAACACTAGTTCTGGTTACAGCCTTACTTTGGAGGGATTTCCCCCTCACTTCTTGTTTTGGTTATGGGACAGAAAGTGAAGGGAATCTCCCCAATTGAATACATGACAGAGGTAATAACCCTCTCTTATTCTATCCAAAATGAAATAAGTGTTGCCTAGAGTTTAAATTTATATAACATTTTAGTGATTGGTTTAGATCTACTTAATTTCTGTTTTTAATATGTACCTGAAGTTTGACTTTGGGATATAGTCTAACACAGGGGTCTCAAGCTGGTGGCCCTCCAGCTGTTGCAAAAACTACAAGTCC
This sequence comes from Lithobates sylvaticus, assembly GCA_028564925.1. Lineage (NCBI taxonomy): Eukaryota > Metazoa > Chordata > Amphibia > Anura > Ranidae > Lithobates > Lithobates sylvaticus. Next base: position 62,883,851 of record CM053032.1, read on the forward strand.
CATGAGGCATTGCAACGCTGACAAGCTTACAAGCATGACTTTCACAGGCAGAGACCTGATGGGACTTGTAGTTTTGTAGTTTTGCAACAGCTGGAGGACCGCCAGTTTGAGACCTCTGCTTTAAGGCCTTATTCACACTAGTGTGATTTCTCCTGTGTCTGCCATCATGCTGTAATACACGACAATGGAAATCACATTGTTATCTATGGTGCTCGTTTACATCAAAGCAACATGGTGCAGTGCAATTTTTGAATAGGTGCACGTGCCTATTTTGGTGCAGCATGGTGTATTTTTTGGCCCATAGACTTCAATGGAAGCACTTGAAAAAAAAAAATGTTAGTGCGTTTTTAGCAGGGTTTTTTCCTACAAATTACATAAAGCATGAAAATGCATCAAAAAACACACATAAAAACGCACTACAAAAAGTGCAGCAGCACTGGTGTGAACCTAGGCTAAAGCTGGCCATACACTGCTTGAATTTCAGCCAATTCAGCAGGGGCCAGCTCAATTTCATTCAGTGTGCAGCCATCACCCACTCACCAGAAGTCAATCCTTTGATCAACTTAGGGATATGTTGGACATTTTTTCTCAAAGAGCAGCCAATCAGCTGCAGCCACTGATCAGTGTATTTTGACAGCTTCGGGTGCCACTGTCAGAATACAATGTCTCTGCATGGGAATTTCCTCTATCCACCTCGTTTGGATGGAGGTTCGTTTTTTTTTTTTTTTTCGCTGAGCATGCTGGCTGAACACAAAAAACAAACTAACAGTGTATGGGCAGCTTAAAAGTAACAGTATGTACCACGGTCTAGTAATCTAAAAGCTATTAGTCTGGTGTACAGTAGATACAAAATACCAACTGGCACCATCCCCAACATCTCCATCCACACCACCAGCACACACTGAAGAAGTGATTAATGGCAAGCTCAGGTCTGTTACATGGGAGGAGTCGAACCTTTCACCCATCCACTGGGTCATGACTGTTTCTAGCGGCTCCAAACCGCACTGCATATTTGTGGCGAGCAGCTAAAATGTGTATTTTGGACCAACGTTTGATCTCTTTCGTCTGATGCTCGTGTGTTTGAAAGCCCTGCACATTTAGAGAATGTAAGATTTGCAAACCAGCCATTTGGAACACTCCAAACACGGCGAAGAGTCAATTTTCCTATAATGAGCTCTAATTAATATTACATTAAATAACATTGCTTATAATAGCTTACACCAAAAGGATCATCTTTCAGATGAACACATTAGCCCAGATGTTCTCAAAGATGCTGTGATACCAATTAGAAGCTTTTGAAAGGCAATCAGAGGTAGTTTCTACATCATGTTGTTTATATCGAATGCTTTTTCGTGGTGCGTTAGAATTCGCCAGTAAAATATTTGTTTAGCATTTACAAAAGGCCTGCAAATGATTTTGCTGTCCGGAAGATAAATATTTCTCAGTACATGAAGCGATACATTATTTTTTTTTCTTCCTAAGTAAAATTCATCAGACTTTAACCCGTGTTGCCTTGTAGCGTTCCAGAGTTCAACATATAAAAGTATATTTTTACAGGGTTTAATATATCTGTAATTTAAATAGTTTAATTTAATAATTTAAAAGTGACACTAAACTCTGTTTTAAAAGAAACAAAATTAGTATGTATTCATAACTCAAAGAGTACCTTCTATTCCTTTTTTTTTTTTTTGCTTCTGTAATCTAACTTTCTGTTAGAAGGTGGCTACGTTCATTCTCCATGGTATGAATGTAGCCAACCTCTCTTGCTCACTCCGGAGATAAACTATAGACCAGTGATGGCGAACCTTGGCACCCCAGATGTTTTGGAACTACATTTGCCCTGATGCTCAACTACACTGCAGAGTGCTAGAGCATCATGGGAAATGTAGTTCCAAAAGATCTGGGGTGCCAAGGTTCGCCATCACTGCTATAAACTATGGGATTTGTAGTGTGCAAAGCAGGGGCGGCCCGTCCATTAAGGGCGCCCCACTTATTAATGCGTCCAGCCCACATGCAGGATGCCGGATGCATGAATTCCAATGGGGGTGTGTTTTTTTTTAAGCCAGAGGCTCTAATAGGGTGGGCTCCAGACGCAGTGCTCTGCGTCCCAAGCCCACCCAGTTGTGTGGCAATACCGAATGAATATTCACAATTTTCACACTGAATCTCCTCCCCGCCAATCAGGAAGTGAATCTGAGACCCGTTTCCCGATTGGCCAAAAGGAGAAGCGTTCCAATTGGCCACCGAGGAGGAGATGGAAGCCACGAGCAGGGGAAGGGGAAGCCGCCAATTATGCCTGCCTCCCGTGATGCCCGCAGAGGAGAGCAGGGGAAGAAGAAGCCACCCGTAATGCCCGTCGCCTGTGCTGCCCGCCATAGATGAGTAAGTGCTCCGGACCCAAACGACCAACCAGACCGGAGGGGGGTAGCATGTGGGTGCACTGTTAGAGCATGTATAAACCATGCACTGCTCATTCAAAACAAATAGAAGTGAGTGGGAAAATTAGAGGTTCAAGGGCAGAAAAATGCAGTAAGCTACATTTTCAAGAAAAATAGAATACAGGGTCATTAAAGTGACACTAAATGATATCCTTATTTTCTAAAAATAATTCATACACATCCACTACTTAACCACTTCAATACAGGGCTTTTAAACACCCTTCCTTACCAGAGCACTTTTTGCGATTCGGCACTGCGTCGCTTTAACTAACAATTGCGCGGTCGTGCGACGTTACACCCAAACAAAATTGACGTCCTTTTTTTCCCACAAATAGAGCTTTCTTTTGGTGGTATTTGATCGCCCCTGCGGTTTTTATTTTTTGCGCTATAGACAAAAGAAGAAAAAAAAACACAATATTTTTTACTTTTTGCTATAATAAATATCCCATTTTTTTAAAAAAAAACAATTTTTTTTTCCTCAGTTTAGGCCGATACGTATTCTTCTACATATTTTTGGTAAAAAAAAATCGCAATAAGCGTATATTGATCGGTTTGCGCAAAAGTTATAGCGTCTACAAAATAGGGGATAGATTTATTGAATTTTTTTTTTTTTTTTACTAGTAATGGCGGCGATCTGCGATTTTTTTTTTCGTGACTGCGACATTGCGGCGGACACTTCGGACACTTTTGACACATTTTTGTAACCATTCACATTTACACAGTGATCGTTGCTATAAAATTGCAATGATTACTGTGTAAATGTGACTGGCAGGGAAGGGGTTAACACTAGGGGGCGCTGGAGGGGTTAATGTGTGTCCCTATAGGAGTGATTCTAACTGTAGGGGGAGGGGGAGGGGACTCAAGGGGAGGAGACCGATCATGTGTTCCTCCGTACTGGGATCACATGATCGGTCTCCTCCCCGCTGAATTTTTATTTTTTTTTACTAGTAATGGTTTACACACACAGCTCCATGGTCCCGCACGGTCCCGTTGTTTTAACGGGTAATCGCGGGTGCCCGGCGGACATCGCGGCCGCCGGGCACTCGCACCGGGTCCCGAGCGATGCCGCGGGCGCACGCGCGCCCCCCAGGCGGCCGGGAATGCGAGTAGTCATATGACGCCCACCCGGGATGGTAGATCCACCTTGTGGGCGTCATATGACAATGGAGCAGTATTGAAGTGGTTAAAGTAATTGTAAAGGTTACATTGTTTTGTTTTAAAATAACAAACATGTTAAACTTACCTGCTCTTTGCACAGAGTCGCCTCAACCTCCTCTTTTGGGGTCCACCACCGACACTGTCCGCTCCTCCTCTTCTCCGTTCGCCCCCATAACAAACCATTGTCTATGAGGGCAGACGTGTGGGCTCAATCCTGGGCCAGGCTGTGTGCGTCTATAGACACACACAGCATGGCTAAACTCCCCCCTCCCCCTTCTCACAGAATTTAACTGACAGCAGCAGGAGCCAATGGCTTCTGCTGCTGCAGAGTCACCTGTGAGAATAGGTAGAAGAATGTCACCAGTACACCATGGATCTCCAATGTGGGTCCAAACTTTATTCAGCGATCACATTGTTACAGCAAGAGCAACATTTTAGAGCCTCGCAGGTCCCCTTTATCAGGCATGTGATGTCTTCAGTTCCAGCCGATGGTTGCTACAGGATCTGCTTACATACACAGCTATTATCCAGGAATGTGTACGTTGGGACTGTGCATCGGTACCCTGTGAGAAGAGAGGGAAGACAGAAGAGCTGATGCAGATGGGGGCAGAGCTGGATTAAGATCGGGCTCAGATATGTGTTTAAGCAGGGCCTGGAGGGAGAGCAACTTTTGAAAGGTTTTTTATCTTAATGCAGAGAAGGCATTAAGGTTAACCACTTGCCGACCGACTCATGCCAATATACATTGACAGAATGGCACAGGTGCGCAAAACGTTGTACCCGTACGTCACTCCATCATCGGCGGCTAGTGGGCTTGTGCACGCCACCGGCATTGCGGGCACACGACTGCCGCGTGCCGTGGAAGCATACCCGCGAGTCCCACGGGCTTGATGTCCACCGGTGGCCCACAATTGTGGTACGGAGATGCAGAATGGGGAGAACAAGGCATTTCCCTGTTCTGCCTTGCAACATGAAAGGGATCTACTGCTCCCAGTAATCGGGAGCAGTGATCTCTGTCATGTTCTAGTGACCCCACTAGAACACACTGAGGAAACAAACTTAACCCCTTGATCGCCCCTAGTGTTTAGCCCCTTCCCTGCCAGTGACATTTACACAGTAATCAGTGCATTTTTATAGCACTGATCGCTGTATAAATGTCAATGGCCCCAAGATAGTGTCAAAAGTGTCAGATCTGTCCGCCGCAAGGTCGCAGTCACGATAAAAATCGCAGATCGCCGCCATTACTAATAAAAAAATTAGATGATTAAATACCACCAAAAGAAAGCTTTATTTGTGGGAAAAAAAGGATGTATATTTTTTTGGGTATAATGTCGCACTTGTCAGTTGCAGACGCAGTGCCGTATCGCAAAAAAGGGCTTGTCAGGAAGGGAGTAAATCCTTCCGGGGCTGAAGTGGTTAAAAAAAAATACCTTTTGCCTTTATAATCACTTTATTGTGCCTGTGCTCTTTTTTATATTAAATAATTTCTTAATTTGTTTTTCTGCTTCCCTGTAAAGTCCTCCACTTTGTTTGGAATGAGTAGTGCACGATAATTGCCATCATATGCATTGTTCTGTGAGAAATAGAAGGGGCTTTTTAAATTTAAGAATACATACTGAAACACAGTCTATAAATGGAGGGGATGGACCTTTCAATCATCAGCTTGTTCTTCATTCTTAGATCATGCTTCAGTATTAGAAACTATAGTACAGCTTTTGTTAATAGAGAAGGTGGATAGAAAGGGTGGGGACAAGGAGTGAACAGGATGGGTGTCTACCCTGGGCACTGTGGTATCATGTGGAGGGGGGGCACAAGGAGATTGAGGGGGAGGAGATTTGTGTTGGAAGGGGGAATTTGCGGGGTGGCAGGGGGTAAGTATAGTTCTACAAAGGGAAATTTGAGGTGGGGTGCTAAGAGTGGTGATTTAGGGGGATTTCTGTTGGGAAGGGGGATGGGGAAGAAGATTTGTGCTAGGAAGGGGGATTTGGGGGGAATTTGTGCTGGGAGGGGGAACTTTGAAGTGGGGGGGGGAAGATGTGTACTAGGAGGGGAACTTTTTAGGAGTAGAGGATTTATGCTAGGAGGGATGAACTTTTGAGGGGAATTTGAGCTTGGGGGATTTGGAGATTTGTGCTGAGAGATTTGGGCAAAAATTTGTGCTGAGAGGGAGTATTTCATATTTCAGCAGGGGGGTGGATCTGTACTGAGAAAAGGGGGAATTTATGCATAGGGGGTAAACATGCATATTAGTGCTCAGTGTTTTTCTGGGTGGATTTTTTCTGACACATAATGCTCATACATCTTTGGGGGGGGGGGGACAGTTTGGCATGTTTGTCCTGGGCTCTAGATGACCTTGTCCTGACTCTGGTCCTAAAGTCAGTTACCACATGGGGCATTATATGCATGCAGTTTGTATGTTCTCCCAATGTGTTTGTGGTTTTCCTATATGTATTTCAGGTTCTCCTTACACATAAAGACTTACAGGTATGTTAACTGGCGTCCACCCAATTTGGCCCAGTGTGAATGTGCTAAGGTAAATAAATAGTAAGCTCCTTCTGAAGCAGGAATGTAAGTTCAGTATATTTTGTAAAGCACAGTAGAATTTGTTTGCAATAAATACTGTAAATGTATATATATATATATATATATATATATATATATATATATATATATATATATATATATATATACACCGTATATATATATATATATATATACATATATATATATATATATATTTATTTATTTATTTTTTATACTCCCACTATATATTGATGAGTTAATGTCAATCAGTCAGACTTGACTACACATTGGATCCCCCTTTTATCTCTTCATTATAACCTCATACTTCCATTTTTGGGAAACAGGAGCGCTATCTCTACTTGCAGTGTCCACAGAGAGACCGGCTGTTGTCAGCAGTTCATACAAGCGGTACTAGGCCTGTAGAGGCCTCTCTTAGAGGTGAGAGGCTGGGGGAAACAGTGGGGAGCACCCTGAATGTCACGAACCACAGTGGAAGCATGGATTGATGCATGAAGGAGCACTTGATAAACAGCACAAAAATCTGTTTAATTATCTCAGAGGTTTCTCAGATGATTGATTAATCAGAACTGCTACCAAGGACATATTACTCACTCCAGCTGAGGATTGGATTTATTAGGACTGTTTTGAGTCACGGTTATATTTACAAAACCATCACTATCTGCACTTTATTCACAAGAAATATTTATTCGTGATTTTAGCATCTTTTGAATATTAATTTATGCTGGTTAAATTTTTTATCACCTTAATTAATTTTTATCTCACTGACACATTTTTGATGCTACACTGGATACACATCACATTATATATTTAAACTTTTTTATATTATTGCATTAGTTTATTTTGATGAAATATTTATTTGGATGAATTATTTATTGGATGTTATTGGATGAAATTATTTATTTATTTCATATTGAAGATTTGTTCACGGCAACTTGCACGTCTGTTTGCACTTGATCATTTATTTGCACATTGAATTATTCTATAATATATTTTTATTATATATATATTATTATTTTTTTCAGTTCATTAGACTCCTCTGCATCACACTTCATACTATGGGGAAGATAACAGGAATGTGTCGCGCTACTAGTCCATTTCACCTGGGCTCATGTTCAGTTACAGATTTGGTTCATTTAAGCATTGTTTTCTTTGTTGTTTCCTTTTTGCTGTTTCATGGCCTACCTTGGGCAATACATGTGTCAAGCCTAAATTCTGTATGATTTGTAAAAATGAATAAAAATGTATTGAAAGTAAAAGAGAAGAGAGGCGCCTCTAAGTGTAGCAATATTTTACTAAATGTTGTACCTTCATTAAATGTAACCATATTGCTACACTTAGAGGCGCCTCTCTTCTCTTTTATACTCGGTTGTGACATGACGCTACTACTATATCAAGACATCGCTTGTATATCAAGTTAACATTTATTTAAAAATTTTGCTTGTCTTGCAAAATGCTCTCAAACCAAGGTTTTACTGTACAGTATCAAATTAAAAACTCATCCTTCAAAAACATATTAAACGTATTTAACATTTTGACTTTTAAAAATCAGGTACTTATCAATCCTTGGAGTCCAGCACTGTTCTCCCACAGCCACTTCTCTTTACTGTGAGTCCCCGGAGTCGCAATCTTGAACTTGGGAGCTGACTGGGACTTTCTGAGGAACCACAGCTGGCTCCCCACTGTGCATGCACAAGATCACGCAATGCAGTTAGACTGGTCCTACAACCTGGCTGCAGGTGGGGAGGGGGACAGAATGAGCAATATCATTCCTTCCTAAGCAAGAATTTAAGGAGATGGTACCTTTCAAAAAAGGTACCCACTCCCTGTAAAGATAAAATAAAAAAGCCTGTGTTAGAGGCAGGAGGCAAATAGCTCTTTTTAAAGGAAGAGGACTACTACTTACCTGTCTACCACCTGTGTCTCCAATCTTTACTCTTGAAGAACTATGCAAATGAATCCTCACTATTCAGCAAACTTCCATTTGTTTTGGTTGCATTGTCCCCTGCGGCACGCAATGGTTCCACCCACTATGAGGTACATTGTTATTGTGTCATACAGTGAATGTATTGGCCACTGCCAGCAGGTTTAGCCACAGTGTGGAGTGCGGGATCGGGCATTCCACAGATCCAGAAGAGAATCGAGCAAGAAAGCAGAGGTCAAAGCCATAAGCAGTGAAACAGAACTGTTCTTTTTTTTTTTTACAAGGTCTGGTTTAAATTTTATTTTTAGGTGGCTACAGTTGATTTAGGTGAACATTCACTCTGCTAAGTGAACATTCCTTACCTCTTTAATAAGTTCATTCCTATATTTTGGTTGAACGTTAATAGACAGAGTACAGTGGCTGAATGTGAAAAGACAGAAAGGAGCTGAGTGCTGAAGATTAATTAGTTGGCCATGAAATGGGGGTACAAGAGCATTTGAGGGCATAAAATTTAGAGGTTGAAAAGCTGTTATCATTAAAATGGGTGGAGGTTGTATTGCGCTCAGAATATACCAATCCTTAGCAGGAATTTTTTTAGAAGTGGTTAAGAAGCTTCTTGCCTGTTCTCTCTGATGTTACTCAGATCAGGGACATGTTTCCAGACAACTGGAATTCTGTTTTAAAATACACAGTAGTGTCAAAAAAAATCAAGAACTGTAGATGCAATAAATGTAAAGGTCTGCTCACGTATCAACAGGAACATCAGGCACTGTAGAAAAGTTCAAAGACACAATATGTTTCATCCAACATATGGAAATATTCTAATCAGCTTTTTTGAATATTACCCTATTACACTCAACACTCTCCAATGCCAAGTCCAAAGTGGGAGAATTGATAGAATAAATAAATTACATGTCACTTGTCTGTGAGTTTTGGTAGAGAACTCAATGACATGTTAGATAATTGTGACGGAACAAATCCCCTCTCTGCCCCATCATGATTCACAAATAGTTCAAAGCTGACCTTAAGGAGGGGAAGAAGAAGTTAAAGTCCAGCTTGTGAGAAAGACAAAAGAGCTGGAACTTTCGAGAACACATCTGGTCACTTGTGCTGGGTTATTGTCAGAGAGAAAAGTAAACCTGACAATCTAATCTAAAGCTTCAAATAAAACGAGAGATGCAGTTAAATGACGAGAAAGTAAAATCAGCATTTTGTCTGTAAACCATTTATGAAATATGCAGAGCAATCACTTTGAACGTGTAAAGGAGCCATCATCTTGTTTCAATTTCTGAATCCTCTGCTCCTGTGATATAAAGGCACATACAGCTTTCAGTGTTCTGATAGTGTAGCCTGGTTTAAAACCCAGCTAAAGTCACAGAAATAGAAATTCAATCTTGCAGCATGTCTTAATGTGACTGTGCAGTCAAATAAACCAGCCTTTCTCAACTGAAGTGCCATTTTGTTTTTTGCTGTGGCAAAATGCCTAAACATTGACCCAACAAAGACAGGCAGGTGGCTCAAGCCCACCTTATTTTACAAGGAGTCACAGGTTGTTACTATGAAATCAAAAAAGGTAAAAACTGAGGACACTCCCCGATAGTTGGGTAATTTTTAAGCATGGTTTGGGACTTAATATGAATCATGTAGCCAGTTGTTATTAGATTTACTACTGCAGCATTGCAGTCATTGACCCTGTGTTGGGCCACCTGCCCTCGTCCTACCAACAGATGATGTCATTGATTGCAAAGGAGCCCTCAAAGCATCTTTGGTTTACCCTTTCCTGCCTTTCTTTCAATAACGAAGCTATGCTGCATGAGAGAGAGAAATCAAGGGAGAAAGTCTGGATAAGGGCTGCCTATGCTGAGCTCTTCTGAGCACTGCAAAAGAGGCATTGAAGCTACCTAGAACTGGGACTGTGACACTTCTCATAATCTGAATAGTATAATAGATAGAAGGCAACTTTGCATACTAAATTACTGACCACTGAACCTTGTTACAAACTACTGATTACTGAACTCTGCCTTACAAGCTGCTGACCTCTGAACTCTGAGTTTTAAAGGGTGCCTTAACTGAAAACAGAATGACCATGAGCCTGACCATGTTGTCCAGTTCACTCTTATGCCGCGTACACACAGTCGGACTTTCCGACGGCATGCGATCGGAGCTTGTTGTCGGAAATTCCGACCGTGTGTAGGCTCCATCAGACAGTTTCCATCGGAATTTCCGTTGAACAAAATTTGAGATCTGGTTCTCAAATTTTCTGACAACAAAATCCGTTCTTGTAAATTCCAGTCGTGTGTAGACAATTCCGACGCACAAAGTGCCACGCATGCTCAGAATCAAGCAGAAGAGCAGCACTGGCTATTGAACTTAATTTTGCTTGGCTCGTTGTACGTGTTGTATGTCACCGCGTTCTTGACGTTCGGAATTTCCGACCAACTTTGCGTGACCGTGTGTATGCAAGACAAGTTTGAGCCAACATCCATCAGAAAAAAAACATGGGATTTTGTTGTCGGAATGTCCGATCATGTGTACTCGGCATAACTGACCTGGTCAGACACACTACCTCACCTTCTCTGAAGCACAAGTGTGTACAAGGACACTTATGATGAGATGTGTAGCTGTAACCCATCTGTGTCAGAATAGAGCACTGGAGTTCAAGATTAAGCACATTTCCTACACACAAAAAAAAGGGGGGGGGGATTTTAAGGAATTTTTTCCAAGTGAAATTGACTTATAAAGCATAACATACTGTATACACTGCTTTGTGACTATAAAGTGAAACAAAGGTTCAGGATTTTAATTGAGATTTAAGATTAATTTGAGAGATCTTGGACAGGTCACCCCATATTTATTTTAATAAAAAAAGAGAGTTGTTTTTAGTTTCAATAGTTTGTCATCTTGCTCCTATACATTTAATCAGTGTGTTGCTATGGGCATTTGTATAGTGACTTTATTGCAATAATATAGAGTTTTAGATTTAGTAACAGCATATGTCTACAAAGGCCTCTTCCACCTCCATTGATATGTAAATAAACCAGATAGAAGATGAGCAGAGGAAGTTGGTGTTTACAGGAAGTGGGTGGGGGAGGCATGGAGAGGGTTTGAAGGAGACAGTTGGTGTTTGGAAGGACAAAGGACAAGATGGCTACCAGGAGCTGGATCGTTGGAGACGCGTTTGTGAGAACAAGGAACTATGAAGGACATCTTAACCCCTAAGTTGAGTAATTGTTTAGTTTACCTAATGTGTACATATTATACATGCTTATATGTGAAGCTATAAGTTGTGATGTATTGTATTGTTCATCCTACAGTTTGTATGTGCAGATTTTTCCCTGTTTAGTAAAGCATTAATACACTTCAGAAGTCTAGTCTTCCTTGGTTTTACCACAAGAACTTAATAGATATACGCAGGCATAACATTTTGGGGGCTCGCCCGAGATAACATTTTGGGGGCTCGCCCGAGATAAACAATCAGCAGACAAGTAAGCAACATATCTCATTATAACAGTGCCACTATGATAGTTGGCAGTAAGCACAGATTATTACATAGTTAGTAGGCCCGGAATATTACTCTTGCTGGAATGTTGTTTCAGCTTGTAGTCACTCTTACGTTATCCTAAGGTTTATGTGTTTTATATCATTGTAGGCTTTGTATGTTGTAGGAAGTCATGTTTGTGGCATAGTGGCGTAGGTGTAAAAAGAGCCTAAAGCTTGCCTTACCTGAGAGATTTTCATAATCCTTTAAACTGATTCCACCCTTGCTAATTACAATCAGGATATGTAGGCCTGTATATGTATAGAAGGGGACATTGGATCGTTCACACTCTTGGATCATGCGTCATACATCAGACTTGATACTTTTACCACATTCTGGAACATTCTCAGCAATTGAAAATCTTTGCCCAAATGACTTTTCACGATTGCTCAAATTCCAAGACAAAGAAGCAAGGTTTTGAAGCCGCACACCATGTCCAAAGGGTAAAATCAACTTTATTGTCAGCACAAGCACAGACACTCCATTTATTTTTCCTGTAACATGTTTCTCCCATATTGTGGTTCTATGGTTAAGTCCCAGTAGGGAGAAAATATGTCAGGGGGATCATGCTTGTGTTGAACAATAAAGTTGATTTTACGCTTTTGGAAGTGGTGAGCAGCTCCAGAACTTTGCTGAATTGTGTCTGGGAGTTACCAGAAGAGTGAGCTCCTTTGAGCTGGAGTATAGGACTTAGGACTATAGGAGCAGCTTCATTCCTTGTGCAAAAAACAGAGCAACCTAACCTAATAGGAATAATTGTATTATTGTTGCTAGCCCTCCAAATATTTAGCAGACAAACACATTCAGTATGACAAAGCAATTTATAGCATAGAATTATCTAAACATTGTTATCCAGATTTATAAATGCATTCTTTGTAGGATATTTGGATCACTGGTTATAAAATTGCAAGTCTCCCATTGATAGACAATACAATAAATGGGGCAAATGTAAGACTTGGTAAGACATGGTGTTGCTACCTGCTGGTTCTTAAAACACCAGTTCATACAGCTGCTCAACTGTAAACAACGGTTCTTGAAAGTACTGGAACTTGTTTTGTATATATGAAAAATGTTTTTTGTTAGGTGCAATCCTGTCCAATTAAAGTAGTTCTGACCATACAATTTTAAAAACACATTGTAACTATGCAGGCACCAAAACTGCTCTTGCTTAGTTTCAGACATGATCTATCTTGTCTTGTTTACAAGGTTAAAATGTTCTGTCATGTATGCAAGCATCTATTCTTCCTGATAGTGAGGGATAGGGATAGAGCACACTGTACAGACATTGTACAATTTGCTTGTATTCCATAGTCTGTTTAGCCTAAAGAAAAATGCAGGCTGTGCTGGAGCAGAGGGCGTGTCCAAGAGGCAGGCCAAGGGCCGGTGCTAGACTATTTGGTGCCCTAGGTGAGACCAGCTACTTGCGCCCCCCCAAATAAAATCAAAATTAATTTAATAATTTTAGAACCAGAACACCTGGTGGAGCGATGGAGTCAGGTGGACTGGAGAGGGGGGTGTAGCCAGTTGGGGGGAGGATGGAGCCAGGTGGACTGGAGAGGGGGGTACAGCCAGGTGGAGGGATGGAGCCAGGTGGACAGGAGAGGGGGGTGAATCCAGGTGGGGAGAGGATGGAGCCAGGTGGACTAGTGATGGGGGGTGGAGCCAGGTGGACAGGAGAGGGGATGCAGCCCGGTCCACAGGAGAGGGGGGGTACATCCACGTGGAGGGAGGATGGAGCCAGGTAGGCAGGAGAGGAGATGCAGCCAGGTGGAGGGATGAGGCCAGGGGGACAGGAGAGAGGGTGCAGCCAGGTGGAGGGATGGAGCCAGTTGCGCAGGAGAGGGGGTGCAGCCAGGTGGAGGGATGGAGCCAGGCGGACAGGAGAGGGGGGTGCAGCCAGGTGGAGGAAGGATAGAGACAGGTGGACAGGAGAGGGGGTGCAGCCAGGGGGACAGAAGAGAGGGGTGCAGCCAGGTGGAGGGAGGATGGAGCCAGGTGGACAGGAGAGGGGGTGCAGCCAGGTGGACAGGAGAGAGGAGAGCAGCCAGGTGGAGGGATGGAGCCAGGTGGACTGGAGTGGGAGATGCAGCCAGGTGGAGTGAGGATGGAGCCAGGTGGACTGGAGAGGGGGTGCAGCCAGGTGGAGGGATGGAGCCAGATGGACAGGAGAGGGGGGTGCAGCCAAGTGGAGGGAGGATGGAGCCAGGTGGACTGGAGATGGGGGTGCAACCAGGTGGACAGGAGAGAGGGGTGCAGCCAGGTGGAAGGATGGAGCCAGGTGGACTGAAGAGGGGGATGCAGCCAGGTGGAGGGATAGAGCCAGATGGACAGGAGAGGGGGTGCAGCCAGGTGGAGGGAGGATAGAGCCAGGTGTACTGATGAGGGGGGTGCAGCCAGGTGGGGGAGGATGAAGCCAGGGGGACTGGAGAGGGGTGCAGCTAGGTGGAGGGATGGAGCCAGAGGGACAGGAGAGGGGGGTGCAGCCAGGTGGAGGGAGGATGGAGCCAGGTGGACTGGAGCGGGGGGTGCAGCCAGGTGGGGAGGATGGAGCCAGGTGGACAGGAGAGGGGGTGCAGCCAGGTGGAGGGAGGGTGGAGCCAGGTGGACAGGAGAGGGAGGTGCAGACAGGTGGACAGGAGAGAGGGGTGGAGTCAGGTGGAAGGATGGAGGCAGGTGGAATGGAGAGGGGGTGCAGCCAGGTGGAGGTAGGATGGAGCCAGGTGGACTGGAGAGGGAGCTGCAGCCAGGTGGGGGGAGGATGAAGCCAGGTGGACTGGAGAGGGGGTGCAGCCAGATGGGGGAAGGATGGAGCCAGGTTGACTAGAGAGGCAGGGGCAGCCAGGTGGAGGGATGGAGCCAGGTGGACAGGAGAGTGGCTGCAGCCAGGTGGGGGAGGTTGGAGCCAGGTGGACTAAAGAGGGAGAGCAGCCAGGTGGGGGGGGGAGGATGGAGCCTGGTGGACAGGAGAGGGGGTTTAGCCAGGTGGACTGGAGAGGGGGGTGCATCCAGGTGGAGGGATGGAGCCAGGTGGACAGGAGAGGGGGGTGCAGCCAGGTGGAGGGAGGATGAAGCCAGGTGGACTGGAGAATGGGTGCAGCCAGGTGGAGGGATGAAGCCAGGTGGACAGGAGAGGGAGTGCAGCCAGGTGGTGGGAGGTTGGAGCCTGGTGGACAGGAGAGGGGGATGCAGCTAGGTGGACAGGAGAGAGGGGAGCAGCCAGGTGGAGGGATGGAGCCAGGTGGACTGGAGTGGGAGATGCAGCCAGGTGGAGTGAGGATGGAGCCAGGTGGACTGGAGAGGGGGGTGCAGCCAGGTGGAGGGATGGAGCCAGATGGACAGGAGAGGGGGTGCAGCCAAGTGGAGGGAGGATTGAGCCAGGTGGACTGGAGAGGGGGGTGCAACCAGGTGGACAGGAGAGAGGGGTGCAGCCAGGTGGAAGGATGGAGCCAGGTGGACTGAAGAGGGGGATGCAGCCAGGTGGAGGGATAGAGCCAGATGGACCGGAGAGGGGGTGCAGCCAGGTGGAGGGAGGATAGAGCCAGGTGTACTGATGAGGGGGGTGCAGCCAGGTGGGGGAGGATGGAGCCAGGGGGACTGGAGAGGGGTGCAGCCAGGTGGAGGGATGGAGCCAGAGGGACAGGAGAGGGGGTGCAGCCAGGTGGAGGGAGGATGGAGCCAGGTGGACTGGAGAGGGGGGTGCAGCCAGGTGGGGAGGATGGAGCCAGGTGGACAGGAGAGGGGTGCATCCAGGTGGAGGGAGGGTGGAGCCAGGTGGACTGGAGAGAGGGGGTGCAGCCAGGTGGGGAGGATTGAGCCAGGTGGACAGGAGAGGGAGGTGCAGACAGGTGGACAGGAGAGAGGGGTGGAGTCAGGTGGAAGGGTGGAGGCAGGTGGAATGGAGAGGGGGTGCAGCCAGGTGGAGGTAGGATGGAGCCAGGTGGACTGGAGAGGGAGCTGCAGCCAGGTGGGGGGAGGATGGAGCCAGGTGGACTGGAGAGGGGGTGCAGCCAGATGGGGGAAGGATGGAGCCAGTTTGACTAGAGAGGCAGGGGCAGCCAGGTGGAGGGATGGAGCCAGGTGGACAGGAGAGTGGCTGCAGCCAGGTGGGGGAGGATGGAGCCAGGTGGACTAAAGAGGGAGAGCAGCCAGGTGGGGGGAGGATGGAGCCTGGTGGACAGGAGAGGGGGTTTAGCCAGGTGGACTGGAGAGGGGGGTGCATCCAGGTGGAGGGATGGAGCCAGGTGGACAGGAGAGGGGGGTGCAGCCAGGTGGAGGGAGGATGAAGCCAGGTGGACTGGAGAATGGGTGCAGCCAGGTGGAGGGATGAAGCCAGGTGGACAGGAGAGGGAGTGCAGCCAGGTGGTGGGAGGTTGGAGCCTGGTGGACAGGAGAGGGGGATGCAGCTAGGTTGGGGTTGAAGATGGAGCCAGGTGGACAGGAGAGGAGGGTGCAGCCAGGTGGAGGGGTCCCACACCAGTGATATGGTGTGTCTATGGTTTCTGGTCCTCCTATAGAAGTCTTCATCCCCAGTCCCCCCCCCCCCCCACCTGACAAGTTCTTCCCTTTGGGCACTAGCACTTTTTTCCAGCTCCACCTCCCCACCCAGCGACTCTGCACCAGCAACCAGCCAGATGGAGCCACGGAAGCTCCCTACACTCTGCACGGCACCAGCCACCACCCGCCAGGGGGAACCGATCCTTTGGAGGGGACCCAGTGGCTGTGGATGCACCCCTAGTGTGCATCCACCCAGTGTGCCCTAGGTGGCTGTCTAGTTCACCTAGAAGGAGCGCCGGCCCTGGGCAGGCTGTCATTTGGAAGAGGTATGTGCCAGAGGCCAGTTGTGATTGACCAAGTGGGCATGGTGGCTGATCAAACTACCCAATATAGTCATGCTGTATGTTTGCACAGTGTCCTGTATCTCTAAGTGCCCATCCAAAGGCTGAAATCTGACCACACAAACCCAGATCAGCTTTTGTGCTTTGTGTAGTTAGTTTAGAACAAGGAAGGAAGGTGATTGGCAGAATCGACCAGGTACTTCAGATAGAATAAGTACAAGAAAATATTAGAGACTATGATTTTATAAAATACACATGTGATTATACACATAGAAAAAAAAAAGATTTAGGGTAACATACATTTTAAGTGCAATCCTACAAATAAATAAATATACAGGTGAATTTATACACTCTAAAAGAGATGAAATAAATATCAATGTGACAAAGACACGAGACTAAATTTTAATCATACATTTTCAAAGTAATCATTCATCAATTTAACAGTAAGTCTGTAATAATATATCCTAAGATAACAATCTCTTATTATTAAGGAATTCAATGAGAAAGCTCACTTCCCTCGGGTATTCAAGGATAAATATTAAACTCACATACAGTATTATTATTATTATTAGTCTCAAATTCTATAGAACATAAATCTAAATTCTATTTTTACTGTGATATATGATAGTTTACAGTTCAAAATAACAGAATTAAAGAAAACAGGTGTTAAATGGCCATTGCCTGCTGGTACAGAATTTTTTATTCTATATCATCCCTCATTGTAAAGCATATACCATAAAAATAGTGGTCACGCTTTCGAAGACTACTAATATGAGTGTCAACTATTGCTCTGTAATAATGACTGAACTCTGCCTGACCTTTGTTGGCTGCTAAAAATCTGATTATAGTACAGTATGTAAAATATTGCACTATCATGATGATTTTGCTATGTGCTGCTCTTTTAGTTTAGCAACCAAAGCTGTATTATTATTATTATTATTATTATTATTATTATTAATGTTATTATACAGGCTTTATATAGTGTCAGCAGTTTACAAGGTGCTTTACAAAATAAAGGGAGATAGTACAGTTACAATACAATTTAATACTAGAGGATTAGGAGGGCCCTGCTCATGAGAGCTTACTCACTCTGGTATGGAGGCTCTTTGTCACCTCATCAAATTGTGACATGGGCTGATTGGTAGTGCAGAGTCTAATGAGAATCCAGTTTTTACTAGACATGTTCAATTCGTTTCGTTCCAAATTAGTTTTTTAACAAATTTCGACAAATTCGTTATTTCTGAAATATCCAAATTAACAAAAACCCGTTTAACAAAGAAAATTTTCTAAATTCGTACATTCGCACATTTGTAAATTTGTACATATGTAAATTTGTACAATTGTACATTTGTAAATTTGTAATTTTGTAAATTGGGAAATTGGGAAATTAGTAAATTCGGAAATCTGAAATAATATTTAACTAATAATAACTTAACTACTACTAACTATTAAATTATAGGTATTGTAATTTCCTTTTAAATTTGGCTGTTATTGAACGTAACAAAAACAAATTTATCCGAAGTTATGAATTATCCAAAATAACCAATGCCGTATCCAAATGAATGGAACGTAATGAATTAATAATAATAAATACGAATAATAATAATGAAAACTTTTTATTATTATTATTTATTATCAATTTCTTCCGTTCCATTTGTTTAGATGCGACATTCGTTATTTCGGATACTTCATAACTTCAGATAAATTCGTATTCGTTACGTTCACTAACAGCCAAATTTGAAAGGATATTACTTTCCCTGTAATTTATTAGTTAGTTACTTTTTTTTTAGATTTTCAAATTTACGGGTTTTCGAATTTTCTAATTTCAGAATTTTCGAATTTACGAATGTACGAATATATGAATTTTCAAATTTACGAATGTACGAATTTACAAATTTATGAATTCACAAATGTACGAATTTACGAATTGCGATCATAACGAATGACCCGAAAAACGGAAAAAAAAGGCTTCCTGATGACGCAATTGGTTTTGTGAAACGCCTAGTGGCTGCTGGGAAAAAATACAACGTCACTACGTCACTTCCTGCCAGGCAAAAACAAGGCTTGCACCGCTTGCCGGCATAGGAGATACACCGCAATACCCTCATCCATTTAAACTGCTGGATAAGCTTGGTGCCGGCTTATGGGCACAAATAAATGTGAGTTTACAGTCTCTTTTTTAACCTTTATAAATAAACAGTGTTCATATATTGCACAATGATCGCTGTTTATTTTTTATGAGGATGGATATTTCTTGCACATATTTTCATTGGGGTCAGCATAGACAAGCAATCCAAGTGGAGTGGTTATCCCTCGTTAATGAACCAAAGGCATGTATATACCATTATCTGGTGAGTGGCCAATCCTTATGGTGGTGGTGGTGTCACTAAAGTGGTGTAAAAGTCATATGGAATCACTGATGTGGGATTAATATGCACAGAAAATAGCATATTCACAGTGGAAGGTCCACACTGGGACTAATTAGCTGGCATATTTAATTTACCAGCAACACTGGAAACTACAGTATAGTATTTTGATTGTTTTTTATTGTGTTAATTTGATGTATATGGGATAATATTTAGTATAACTTTAAGATACAATAAGTATTATTTGCATATGATTTAGATACTTGTATATCGTGCACAATTTTTTCACTATCCTAAATTATTTGATATTTTTATCATTTATAACAAAAGTGGTGTATTTATCAATATATGATAGGGGTTATGATAGGGGTTAGCGCAGTCAACACTCTTTTCTATTTTGTATTTAATTTCCACCAATAGGCGGAACACATTTTTGACTGCAGCAGCAATAGTTTTATATTATTTATTTTTACACAAATAATATTTTTTGCGCCGGTGGCACACACATTTAACAGAATTCTTTTATAGCCTATGAGCAGAGCATTTGACCGTAAATGTCCACTCGCGGCAATCGTATGTTTTTAGCTGCGTTGAATCTTCAAGCTATTTTACTGCTGCTCCTCTTTGGTTACAATCAGTCAATAACATTCATCATCATTATTTTACTATTCCAGCAGCGACCACTAACAGCTCTTTTACTATTGTCTCTATAATGTTGAATCTTTTCTCTCTATGTCGAATAATCTTGGACTAATAGAGTTAGGTTAGGCACATTCGACCGCAGGGTCGATAGACACAGAATTGTCTATCTATCTACATCGAACTGTTGTCGCAATGATACGAAAATATAATGGATGTGAAAATAAAGCATTTTTTTGGGGGGATTTCGGATTCTGCACGTTCATTATCGTTTTGTTAAAACGAACACGAAAATCCCTGAAATTCAAACAAAAATGCATTGGGCTGATAATGAATGCACATGTCTACAAAATACTGGAACACATTAAAAAAAACTTTTGGATTTTTCTTAGAGTCGGGCAGGGGTAGGCAATTAACTTTCCCAAGGGACAACTTGGGAAACTGGAACTGTAGTGGCGGGCTGAACCAAAGTTTAACATATAGTAAAAAATATCACAATGTTGGTGCAGGACAGACTGGTAAAAGCATTGAGGGAGCTGACAGACACAGGGTTAACTGATCTGCCGTTCTGAGTGCCAATGTGTGACTGACAGACTCAGAGAGATATCTGGTAGAGTTGCAAGCACTGTGACTGGAAGGAGAGAGCCTGAGATCAGTACAAAGGGGGTTGTACAGCTTCTGGATTGTAAAGTGTACAGGCTTTAACACAGAAGAACGGCCGGGGAACAGAGTATCAGGACATCTCCTAGGCCACACTCTCCCGACAGAACTGAGCCTCTCCTTTCAGTTCTTGCATCTCTCCATCTGTCAGCAGTAAGGAAGCTGACAGGCTCAGAGCGGTATGCTGACAGAGGAGGCATCATGGGCCGGACAGGGACATCCAAAGGGCTGGATGTGGCCTAGGGGCCGCAATGTGCCCAAGTCTGGTGTAGAGCAACTGAGCAAATAAGTGTGAACAGGGACAATTAGAAAGAATGGGTTTCTGCATGTTTAGTGTAGTCAAGCTTTGGGAAAGAAGCTGAAAAATGCAGTGTAAATGGCGGTTAACAGATTGGTTTGATATATTAAGGAGGTGCACTAAGTGCAAGGCATAATAATAGTTTAACATAAGGATTATTTATACTTACAAACTGCACAACATAAAGTCAATTTGTTTAATTTTAAAACCCAACTTTGGGAAGCTTAAAAATGATCCCTTGCAGTTAGGCTGCGCCCATACTGCAAGGGTTACTTGCTCGCTCTGGTCTAGGAGAAAAGAAAACCTACTTATCCAATCCTCTGTCTATATGCACTAATAGACTGTCCGCTCAATGTCTTCTCACACATGCTCCAGCGTGCTAAGATCCTGATGTCATCAAGACCAATGTAGGGACCATTATACTATACTGGCCATGATTACACCAAGGGACAGCCCACTGCCAGATCAGGGAGGAGTGTCATCTGCTGGGGGGAGTGGAGGTTCGGGTAAGTTAAAGTGCTTCTCCTCTCCCCTAGTTCAAACAAGCAGTTAACCCTTGCAGTGCTGACACAGCTCCACTTCAAGGGAGGATTTTCAAATTTCTTGGAGTTGGGCTTTAAATAAACATATGGTAAATATTTCACTTTTTTTCATTAGCCTGAAATTCTTCTTTAAAAGTAATCCACCAACAATGGCAAATACCAATCCCAGAAGCCACCAAAAGAAGCAGTCTTTTTTACACTTCCAGTATTAGTTCCAGGGCAGTTATGTAATTTACAGTAAGGCTACTTAGCTAGTGTGTTGATGGTAGTATGCAATCAGACATCTAAGTTAATATATTCTTCCATTAAAGGATTCAGAGACAGGGTTTTTCCTTTGTGAAGCATTCATATAAGTCACTTGGAAAAGTGAATATTCCAAGTATTCCTGTAAAGATTCTCTAGAGATTACAGGACATACAAATATTGTATGATCAATCCTCTAGTGCACTCTTTCTTCAACGGTGAGGCAGTTTTCTCTTGAGAGGCCTGGTTCCACTTTAAAGCCAATTCAAACTCTGTGCATTAATTGCGCATTATGGCAAGATCTCCTGGGGACCCCAAAACTATAGTTCTGCTAATAGATATGCAGACATAATGGAAGCCCATCAGAGCATGATAATAATACCAGTGCACTAAGTGACTGCTGCATTAAAACCAAGACATGGTGCCAAATTCCTGAGCTATTGGAATACATGTTAAACTAATTCCAACTGACCAAAATAATTCAGTTTGCAGCAGTCTAACCATAAAAGTACCTGACCATGAACCAAGTGTGTCTCACCATACTTTATAACGAAGGCTTCAATTTCATGAAACATGCACTTTTTGGAATGTGGGAGGAAAATTAAGAGAGGATAAAGTTACCAGAAAATAAAAGCACCCATGACGTGGAACAGTAAAAGGAGAATAGTAATGGGACCATAAGGATCTTGCAATATGAAAGCAGACAGCACATCACAGACATATATTGTGACCCTTGCCAACTACTACAGCTCTCTAAGCATCTCATGTGAAACCGCTACTGATGAAAATACCCATTATCTAGGATTAGTGGCCAGTGAGGACAGACACAATCATAAGGAGGCTGGCAAATATAGAATCATTTTGTATGTTAAAATAAAGGTTCACCTTTTCAACTTGGATTCATTAGGAAAAAAAATAGAGATCTTTCCCACATGCTCATAGATTTAATTTAGACATTATTTAAGAGTTACCTCAGGCTTTTATAATTTTAATTGTTTTTGTGGTTATGAATTTACAAATTTAATTTCTCAGTTTAAGGTTATGTGGAAGCAATTTAAAGCGATTGTTACAGAGCATTGAGGGTTAAATTGCTGCAGGTATAAAGTACAGGAACCTAGAGGTTTGCATACAAGCAACAGCCTTCCAAAACACTAGCATAGCCAAATGACAGGTTGTTCTTACAGGCATACTTCCAGGTAGAGTTGTAATTTGCCACTAAGCCCAATCTGACACACACATATTGGTTAATCACTATGACGGGCAGCCTTACTGGCCAATATCTGAAGAGAGTAGGAGGGATCAGGCAAGCTTTGGTGCTATCAAGAAGTGCCAAAGCTTTGCTTTTCAGAATGCTCTAGGAGTCAATGGCAGCAGGAAGACTTGAGAGGCTACTCATCTACATGACTGCATTTTTCACTTACCAAAAGTGGCAAAGTCTCATAGAAATTAGCATAAGTTGTGCCTGTATAAATTTCTTCCTTGCTATCTATACACCTTGCAATCTGAAGGGGCAACCTTTATTTAATTTTCTTTAGATCCACCAAAACTATGTAAAAAAAACCCTACTTAAACAAACTACAGAGGAAAAAGATGTGGGGGTACTTATTTTAGATGACTGCAAAATGATGGTGTGGCCAAGCAGTAGGAAAAACAAAAATAATTCTAGGGTGTATCATTAGAAGGATAACCAGCAGCAGGATTCCCCTATATAGAGTTAGACCTCATTTAGAATATTGTGCCCAGTCCTGGAGACCTCAAAAATATATTGATGTGCTAGAACGAAGACAAAATGGTGAATGGTCTGGGGAATAAAACATATAAGAACAGACGTCGGGAATTAAGATGTACGGTCTTGAGGAAAGAAGAGAAAGGAAAAACACGACTGAAACCTTTAACCACTTCAGCCCCGGACCAATTGGCAGCCAAAGGACCAGGCCCCTTTTTGCGATTCGGCACTGCGTCGCTTTAACTGACAATTGCGCGGTCGTGCTACGTGGCTCCAAAACAAAATTGGCGTCCTTTTTTTCCCACAAATAGAGCTTTCTTTTGGTGGTATTTGATCGCCCCTGTGGTTTTTATTTTTTGCGCTATAAACAAAAATAGAGCGACAATTTTGAAAACAATGCAAAATTTTTTGCTTTTTGCTATAATAAATATCCCCAAAAAATATATTAAAAAAATATTTTTTTCCTCAGTTTAGGCCGATACGTATTCTTCTACATATTTTTGGTTAAAAAAATCGCAATTAGCGATTATTGATTGGTTTGCGCAAAAGTTATAGCGTTTACAATATAGGGGATAGTTTTATAGCATTTTTATTGTGACTGCGACATTATGGCGGACACATCGGACATTTTTGACACATTTTTGGGACCATTGTCATTTATACAGCAATCAATGCTATTTAAATGCATTGATTGCTGTATAAATGACAATTGTAGTGAAGGGGTTAATCACTAGGGGGAGGGGAGGGGTTATGGGCTCTGACGTGTGTGTGTTTTTTTACATCAGGGGGCGGGACTGACGTCTGACGTCATTGATCGGCTTTCCCGATGACCGGGAACAGCCAATCAATGACAGGCAGAGTAGGAAGCGCGGGGAGAGGTTTGTTTACACATACCTCTCCCTGTTCTTCAGCTCCGTGACCCGATCGCGGGACACCAGCGGCGATCAGGTCCGCTGGTCCCGCTGACCCAGGGGCAGGCAATTACCAAATCACGTACAGGTACGTGATTTTGCCTGCCCGTGCCATTCTGCCGCAGTATATCTGCGTGAGGCGGTCGGGAAGCGGTTAAATACATTTAGGTGGTGAATTGCGTTCAGGAGGGTGCAAATATGACGCTAATATCAAGAACACATGGACATGACTTCAAACTAGCATGGGGAAAGTTCAAAACTAATCTTAGAAAGTATTATTTTAGGGAAGGAGTAGTTGATGCTGGGAACAGACTTCCAGGACAGGTAGTTAACAGTAATTGAATTAAAATATATTTGGAACAAACGTAGATCTATACTTAAAGAGGTTGTAAAGTCAGAAGTTTTTTTTTATCTTAATGCATTCTATACATTAAGATAAAATAACTTCTGTGTGCAGCAGCCCCCCTTGGCCCCCCTAATACTTACCTGAGCCCCCTCTCTGTTCAGCTATGTCCATGAGTCTCTCGGCCGTCCATGACTCTCCCTCTTGATAGGCTGAGACACAGCAGCAGCACCATTGGCTCCTGCTGCTGTCAATCAAAGTCAGTTAGCCAATCAGGAGAGAGGCGGGGCCAAACCACCGCTCTGTGTCTGATTGGATACACGGAGCTGCAGCTTGGCTCGGGTGCCCCCATAGCAAGCTGCTTGCTGTGGGGGCACTCGACAGGGGGGAGTTGCCAGGAGCAGTGAAGAGGGACCAGAGAAATGGAGGATCTGGGCTGTCGTGTGCAAATTAACTGCACAGAGCAGGTAAGTATAACATGTTTGTTATTTTTCCCCCAAAAAAAAGAAAAAAAGACTTTACAATGATTTTAAATAAAAAATAAATAAATAAAACCTAAATATATAAAATAAATACAAAAACATTTTTAGAAATGGGGTTGACTCAAGGGACCACTTGGACTTTTTCCTGCAATTCTTCTTCTATATTTCTATGAACCTGAGTGTAATTTAAAAAATAATGCAAAACACACATGGGGGGGGGGGGGGGGAGGGGGAAATACATTTACAAAACCATAAATGAGAAAATACTGTATCTTAAATATGAATAGGTAAATTTAACCTATGTTTAATCACTGCTCTTGGTCATATCATAAGGCACAGAGGCGGTTTCTTGATTTCAAGTGAGTATTATCTATAACATTGGTGTTCATCTGAAGTTCACTTACTCACCTGTTACCTTCCCATGCTGTAACTATGACCTGGAAAAACAGCAGATGGAAAAATGCTAAAAAACGATATGCTGAAAAGGTAGGAATGAATTGTTTGTCATAAATTAAAAGTCGTTAAAGATTTAAAGTTACAAAAATAGTATGTTCAAATTATTTGGCATTACCTAAAAGAGGTAATTTATTTGGCTTCTTTTTTACAACAAAATTATATAAAATCTTTTGAAAGGGCAAAACCATAGGAAAGAATGAAGACTTTCCAACTTTGGAGGGTTACCAACCCTGGACCAGAGAGTCACAGAGATCCTGAAAAATAAATATTTTTTTTTTCTAGGAAAAAATTATCTTTTGACAAAACGTTGCCATCCATACCACTTATGGCTACATTTAAACCTCTGTCTTCTTTTGACGTGTTGCATTTACAATGTGATGCACTTTACAGTGTTTTAGGAGCATTTTACATGGACTGCAATTCATCTGTACAGAAGGTACATTTTGCTGGAAACCCTATCAAAAATGTAGTATATATAGCCTATCGATGAGTTTCAACTGTATTGACAATAGTCTATAAAAAGTAAATGACATTTATGTACTGTATAGTTTAGGTTGTACACCAACACATTTGAACTGGTGGTTAGAGATTCTACTAAGGCTAAAAAATGTGATACAGTACTGTACACACTTATTTTGTGTCTGGGGAACATTTAGACAAATATTAAAATCACTGATGGTACTTTCAGCACAACAGTAACAACAGCAAAGCTATGGTAATTTCTTAATCTAAATTTAACTGGAATTCGCTGTAGAGGTTGATTAGTTGTTGAGAGTGGCATTGCGAAACAATTTTTTTGCTACTGTGGTCTAAGTATATGTAGAATAAAACACTTTTACCTTGTGTTAAAATAACTATATAAGCGTTCAATTCCAAAATTGGGCATTTATGCATTAATATGGAGTTGACCTCTCTTTTGCAGTAATAACAGCCTCCATTCATTTGGTAAAGCTTTCCACAAGATTTTGGAGTGTGTCTGTAGGTTTTTTTACCCATTCAGTAAAAATAACATTTGTGAGGTCACATACTGATATTGAACAAGAAGATTTGGCTCACAATCAGTGTTCCAAGTTATCTTGAATAGATAGGTTTGAGGTCATGACTGTGCAGCCCACTCAAGTGCCTCTACACTCAGGGCCGGATTAACATAGGGGCTATTGGAGCTGCAGCTCCAGGCCCCTTTCTCAAGATAGGCCCATTTGCCCAAAAAAAAAAAAAAAAAAAGATCGACTTCGAGGGTTGTAGCTCGGAGATCAGGAGTCACAGAGACCCCACATTTGGGGGGTAGGTAGCTAAAGACCTACTCCAGCACTGGTTAAAGGTGGGGCTGCTTTCATCTATGGTTCCGGACATACAGGTCTGCTTGCGCAGCCTGTCAGAAGCTACATACAGAGCGGCCAGTTTAAATACAAGCTGGAACACTCTGTAGCAGACTGAGAGGATGAACTCACAGTGCTTATAATAATTATTTGTATATTACTTATGATAATTAACCCCTTGCCACCCAGGCCAATTCTGACACTTCTCTCCTACAAGTAAAAATCATCATTTTTTTTGCTAGAAAATATTTATCGGCGTATAACACGCACTTTTTTACCCTGAAAACAGATAATGAAAGGGGCCTGTGTACCATGAAGGGGCTCAGTGTGTCATGCAGAGGGCTCATTGTACCATGTGGGGGCTCAGTGTGTCATGCAAGGGGCTCAGTGTGTCATGCAGGGGGCTCAGTGTGTCATGCAGGGGGCTCAGTGTGTCATGCAGGGGGCTCAGTGTGTCATACAGGGGGCTCAGTGTACCATGTGGGGGCTCAGTGTGTCATGCAGGGGGCTCAGTGTGTCATGCAGGGGGCTCAGTGTGTCATGCAAGGGGCTCAGTGTGTCATGCAGGGGGCTCAGTGTACCATGTGGGGGCTCAGTGTGTCATGCAGGAGGCTCAGTGTGTCATGCAAGGAGCTCAGTGTGTCATGCAGGGGGCTCAGTGTGTCATGCAGGGGGCTCAGTGTGTCATGCAGGGGGCTCAGTGTACCATGTAGGGGCTCAGTGTGTCATGCAGGGGGCTCAGTGTGTCATGCAGGGGGCTCAGTGTGTCATGCAGGGGGCTCAGTGTGTCATGCAGTGGGTCTGTGTGTTATGCAGTGGACTCAGTGTGTCATGCGGGGGTCTGTGTGTTATGCAGGGGGCTCAGGGGTCTGTGGAAAGTTTTTTTCCTATGGAATAAAATGGTGGTCTTTGCAACTTTTTATGTTACACGATATTTGCGCAGCAATTTTGCAAACGTTTTTTTTTTTAAAGAAACTTTCATTCCTAAAAAATACACTTAAGTTAGCACAATCTTTTTGTTTACGGAGTGGAGATCTCCCCTTGCTGGGTTGATGAGGAGACGAGCGGTCACATACTTGGATTCAAGAGCTATTGCTTTAAACAGTATATGTACTGTAATAAGATCCCAAGACCTGTGGTGTAGGTAACCAGTCCATCTCGACAGGGTTCTCCTGCTGTTGTCTAACCCCAGTGTGCCCACTTTGGCACATGTACTAACCCTCCCACTATTTGAGGAGGGTCTTGGGGTCTTTTGGCTCTCGTTGGCTCCCCCACCCGTTGATGGGCATTTACCACCTGTCTATGCATGCCTTCTAGGGAAATATAAGGTGAAAAAGCTCCTCCTCCCAGGTTTTGTTTTTAAACCAATCAGAGTGTTTTTGTACACAGTATTCGAATTGCTGATCTGTATTGTATTCTCACCCCTGAAGAAGGAGGAAACCACAAATCTCTGAAATGTGTCGGGTGTGAGAAATAATGTTTATGATACATATCTATATGTTGTATTTATTTTGAATACTGATAAAACATTCTATCTTTTTATACTTCTATGTGTATGTCAATACTATATACTATATATATTTTTGTAATAAATAATTTCAAATATACATTATTTAATCTTTAATCTGG
This sequence comes from Lithobates sylvaticus, assembly GCA_028564925.1. NCBI lineage: Eukaryota > Metazoa > Chordata > Amphibia > Anura > Ranidae > Lithobates > Lithobates sylvaticus. The sequence goes on from CM053032.1 coordinate 62,911,899, forward strand.
GGTTTAAAATATTTTATGCCTTAAAAGTCCATTCCATAAGGGAGATCCTTTTCTTTCTCTTGAATATAGGATGTGGCATATACCGTAAGTTCCCCTTTACACCTTTGTGTAGCATGTGCTAGCCTACAACTTTTTCTCCTATACATAGTGCCCACTGTCATACTCTCCACACTTCTCTCCTGTACATACTGCTCACTCTCATACCCTCCACACTTCTCTCCTATACATAGCGCCCGCTGTCATATCCTAAACACTCCTCTCCTGTACATAGTGGTCGCTGTCATACACTTCTCTCCTGTACATAGTGCCCACTGTCGTACCCTCCACACTCCTCTCCTGTACATACTGCTCACTGTCATACCCTCCACACTCCTCTCCTATACATAGTGCCCACCGTCATACCCTCCACACTCCTCTCCTGTACATACTGCTCACTGTCATACCCTCCACACTCCTCTCCTATACATTGTGCCCACTGTCATACCCCCAACACTTCTCTCATATACATAGTGCCCACTGTCATACCCTCCACACGCCTCTCCTGTACATACTACTCACTGTCATACCCTCCATACTCCTCTCCTGTACATAGTGCCTACTGTCATACCCTCCACACTTCTCTCCTATACATAGTGCCCACTGTCATACCCTCCACACTCCTCTCATGTACATACTACTCATTGTCATACCCTCCATACTCCTCTCCTGTACATACTGCCCACTAGCATACCCTCCACACTCCTCTGCTGTGCATACTGCCCGCTGTCATACCCTTCACTCTCCTCTGCTGTACATAGTGCCTACTGTCATACCCTCCACACTTCTCTCCTATACATAGTGCCCACTGTCATACCCTCCACACTCCTCTCCTGTACATACTACTCACTGTCATACCCTCATTACTCCTCTCCTATAATTACTGCTTACTGTCCTACTCTTCACACTTCTCTCCTGTACATAGTGCCCACTGTCATACCCTCCACACTCCTCTCCTGTATATATTGCTCACTGTCAAACCCTCCACACTCTTCTCTTATACATAGTGCCCACTGTCATACCCTCTACACTCCTCTGCTGTGAATACTGCCCACTGTTATACCCTTCACACTCCTCTCCTGTACATAGTGCCTTCTGCCATACCCTCCGCACTCCTCTCCTGTACATACTACCCTCTGTCATACCCCCACACTCCTCTCCTGTACATACTGCCCACTGTCATACCCTTCACACTCCTCTCCTGTACATACTGCCCACTGTCATACCCTCCACACTCCTCTCCGGTAGAAACTACTCTCTGTCATACCCCCACACTCCTCTCCTGTACATACTGCCCACTGGCATACCCTCCACCCTCCTCTGCTTTGCATACTGCCCACTGTCATACACTTCACATTCCTCTGCTGTACATAGTGCCTTCTGCCATACCCTCCGCACTCCTCTCATGTACATAGTGCTCACTGTTAGACCCTCCACATTCCTCTCCCTCACCTGCACATACTTCCCACTTTTATACCATCCATTCTCCTCTCCTATGCCTCTTACCGACAAAAACAGTTCTTTAAACTTATACTGAATATCCTCAATGTTACCAGCTCTAGAATGGGCACACTTTTGTTAGTTTAACTAAAGGAAATCTTCTCAGTCCTCATATTTGTTTTGCACATTATTAGTACTTATTTAATTTTGTAATTACTATTGTGATGTATAGAGGAACATGGATGGCAGCTACTCTAAATATAGCACTTGTAAAAAAAGTGTCCCTGAAAATATTTTTGGAAATGTTGGCAACTATGCACTTAGGCACTGCCCATGGGCCACAGGGTCAGTAGGGGACCCCATGAGAGGCTCCTGTGATATTAAAGCGGCAATAAACCTTTCTAACATTACTACTTTTAAGAGGCCCTGAGGTAGGTTATGCCATAATGTACAAGTATGCACAGCATATTAGCACATTAGGGTACACTTAAATCCTCCAGTGCTGTGCTGTGATCAATCCAACGGGGCCCGGGCGCTTTTATATTCACCTTGTCTTCCTTCCGGGGTTCTGTGCCTTCGGTCACTTGCCTTGGCCAGGCTGCGTCGATGTCATTCCCAGGCATGCTCATGTGCATCCTCTTTCTCTCATCCCCCCTTTCTCTCTCATCCTCCCTCCCTTACCCCTCACACCTCTGTCATTCCCTTCCTCTCTCTCTCTTATTCTCCCTCTCTCTCGTAATTTAATTTGTTATAACAAAAAATTGTTTGCAGTTTTACTTATTTATTGTTTATAAAAGGCCCCACCAAAATCCTCAGCACCAGGCCCATGATGTTCTTAATCTGGCCCTGTCTACACCAAACTCTTCAAACCATGTCTTTAAGGACCTAGCTTTGTACACAGGTACACATTCAAACTAGAACAGAAAAGGGCTTTACTCAGTCTAAGTGGCTTTGTACTGTACTTTTTACTCAATAGTCCTAACAGGCATGGTAAGTAATGTGTAAATGTAACACATGCAGGTATTTACTTTTTCCCAAATATTTCACTATACTCCCACTAACAATGCCTTCATCAACTTTTCTTTCTAGAAGACCAACATTTTCTTGGTTTAGGTATCATCAATGAATAGCATCAACATTCTGGATTGACATCCTTGCTTAGAGATGACACTGTCATAGAAATCCTGGTGCCCATGCTGTTCTTGGCTCACAAACATTTGACACAGATCGACCTCTGCTGCTGCCTCTGATATTGTGACTTGCTACAGTCTAACCACTTAGGAGACTGTGAAAATAATTCCTCCTGCTTACAATGCGTCAATGACATTTGTTTCCCAGATTCTTTCTCTGAGACTAAGCAAAGTCATGTGACTGTAAATCAAGGGCTGCATTTTAATGATAAAAGGTAGTGTTTCTAAGAAAAATATTAATGTTGCTGTATATTCGGACATGCTAAGAATATATTATTGCTGACCTGAAAAGTTACTAAAATGTTTACCTTACAAAATTGAATAGTATGAATAGTATTCCTGGCCCTTTCAGTTTCTTTTTACTTTTTTTAATATGATCTTTATTTAAGTTTTCAAGGCAATACAACATCAAGAGAAATCAGCGTGGACAATCCACAAGGTAGAGCTGCACAGTATGTTATCAAACGTAGTATCATAAATTGCCATTCATAAAATCGATTTCAAAAGTACAATCACAGAAGAATACAACCAATGGTGATAAACTTAGCCGACTCTGAGGAACTGGCTCAAACTGTGCAAGTAAGAGAAAGGAAATCACTTCCCTGACATGCATGGCACCAGTTTGGCCGCTAAAGCTCGGCAGCCCCAGTGTGAAAGTAGGCCAAGTGTGCTAAAACCCAAAGAGCTATAATAGATCCAAGTAGCCCATATGGCATCAAACTTTTCTTAACTCCATTTGCATGTAGCTATCCATTTCTCAGCTTCCATTATATCCGTTATCTGTTTCTTGATCCAATTTGTTCTGCTAGGAAATTGAGGTCACTTCCAGTAAACCGGAAACAAGTGTCTAGAGCATGCGGTAGCACACATTTTTTTTTATAATTATTGATAGAAACGGTGGGTACATAGAGTAGAAAATGTATTGGGAAGTCAAGTAAATCTATATGTAAGATAGATTTAATCTGGATCCTAATATCCAACCAGAATGTATGAATAGCGGGGCATTCCTACTAAATATGTAAGAAGGTATCGCAATGTCCACAACCCCTCCAACAAAGATTAGACAGTGAGGGGTAAATGGCTGCAAGCTTGGAGAGACTTGATACCATTGAGAAATGTATAACTATTCACCTGCATTTTATATTCTACAGAACTAGAAGGTGTCAGATGGTATAAGTGGTGCGCATAAGACTCAGAAAACTCATGGTTCAAATCTCTTTCCTATTCTTGTATATAGACTGGTTTTGCCTGATGGTCTACAGATAAGAGCAAACTTTATAAGACTGAGAGTGTAACATAGGGGTTTTTGCAACACAGAGCTTCTCAAAAGACGTGAGCAAGGATACTGGGCAAATGTTAGGGGATTAACTGGGATAAAAATTATGAAGTTGGCTATAACGCCAGGCACCCATTAGAAATCTCACATATCTTTCCTGGTGCTCACCCGGTGAAAACCAGGGGAGGCCTCCAAGTGGCACCGGTGGGGGGGACAAGTGGAGCCAGGGCACCAGTACAGTACTGTTCATCTGATCCCAGAGGTGCAGGACATGCATTGTAGTGGGAGAGGCATGTTACGAAAGTCCCCTAAAATCACTCTTGCCATGAAGAGCCTGATAGATTCCTCCCCACCATAAATTTCTTCATGGGAACACAAAGTTTATCCTTCACATGATGATGCCAGTCAAGAATTCTCTGAAGTGTAATAGCTTTATAGTAGATTTGTACATTGGGTATGCCCATTCCTCCTAATATCTTAGGTTTTTTTAGAATGGAAAAGATTAGATGTGGTCTGTTGTTGCTCCAAACAAAGTGTATGAATAAGCTGTTAAGGCCAAAGAAAAATATCCTTGGAAGCGATATAGGCACCATTTGCAAGTAAAATAGGATCCTGGGCAGTCATTTTCAAAATATTCACACCACCCATGTACAAGAAGCTCAATTCAAGTTGTCTAGGCCACTGAGTACAATATACAGCAGGGGTGTGTAATTATGCGTATATAACTGGTTATAGTACCGAAAAGTTGAATGTCCAAATATTTTAAGGAACCTTGGCTCCACAAGAAAGAAAAGGCTTTTTGCACATGTATAGTTAGGGCTTGGGGCTTTTTAATTGGTAGGATTTCTGATGTACTTTAATTGGTGTTAAACGCCTTCAGTTCCGCTATTTTGTTAGGAAGTGAAATAAGTGGATCTGTCACAAAAAAACTGAATATCGTCTGCACAGGCCGGAAGCTTAGGTTCCACCACACCGATTTGAATACCATGAATGTTAGAATTTAATCTAATTTTACAAACTAAGGGTTTAAGAGTCAGCGTGAAGAAGAGTGGTGACAAAGGACACCCCTGTTTCATCCCGTTTCTAATAGGAAATGGTTGAGAAAGGGCGCCATTGACCCTAACTTGCTTTCAGCTAATAATATTGAGCTCTGATCCACTGAGGTGTCTTAGCCAGTTAGGCAAGATCTTAGCCAATATTTTTATACCTGTATTCAAGAGAGAGATCAAAAAATAATTGTGTGGTAGAGCATGAGCATGATAAGCGTGCCCGTAGCTAGAGAGTTAAACTAGGCACAAAGAGGAGAGAAGTGGTATATTTTTGTTTCACTTTTGATAAACAGAATTAGATCTGTAATATGCAATACACCGTGATTTATAGATTCTCTTATCTATGATAAATGTTGCTTTTACACAGCTCAGAAATAAATTGTAGCTACCTGCACATAGTGGTAATATCCATATTTGGCCAAATATTCCAAACTTGGAAATGGACTGAAGTTGTACAAATATGATTGGAATCTGAATAAAGTGAACAGTGCATTGAATTCTAAATCTGAAATGCTAGCCAGTTTAAATCATGTTATTTAGATAAATATAGTTGGGCTGATTTACTAAAACAGTAGAATGTTCATTCAGACAAGTGACACTGTGAGCATCCAACTATCCATTAATAAAAAGGAATTTCTTGCATATGATTGAAAAATGTGTGCGCAGCCTTAGTTGGCTAACAGAACATTTTAATCTTTTAGTATATAAATCATAAATTATTTATTTAGCTAAATTCTAAAACAATATAATATGAACATTGGCTTAGTAGTTCATGAGTCTGCCTTCCAGTACTGGGGTCATCGGTTCACATCCCAATGATACCACTACATGCATGGAGTTCCCTACACTTGTATGGTTTTCCTCCGGGTGCTCAGATTTCCTTTCACGTGTTGGTAGGTTATTTGGCTTCTGTCTAAAAGGCCCTGGTAAGTGTACCTATGTATGTAAGATTGGGAATTTAGATTATAAGCTCCTTGAGGTCAGGGACTGATGCGAATGTACAATATGCGTGTATGTAAATTGTTGGAACAATGTAAATACCTGTAATAAAAAATATATAAATAGTATGTGAATGCTGGGTGACTGGCCACATTAAAATCTTATGTGGTACAATGAGATTCTAATGTGACCCCCAAGCCAAGCACAACGCCAGGGCTCAAGTCCTGTGGAAACGCATGGGAACGGAGTTCCTGTACTTTTTCCACAACAGGAACTCAGTTCCCATTAGCAGCCGTGTCCTGCAAGACTTTGAAGTATGTGAGCTGTGTGGCAGGTGCTACACCAGCAGCTGCCGACACAGCTCGCAATAGTAAGTGCCGCACACCTGACCATTCAGGCATTGCTAGTAGGGGGCCCCATGCCAGTTCCCGCTTCGATCTACCTGTCAATCACAGATAGCTGATGGGTAGATCAGGTCCTTGCTGCTAAGAGATTGTATTTAGTCAGACCTCTCGTGATGCGCTCCTCCCCGCCGGCCCCTCCTGATTTTCTGTCTTCTCATCTCCCCCTTCTGCATACTTGCTCTGTGTGTCCCGCTGAATCCCCCCCCCCCCCTCCTCTATCTTCAGTGCCATATGATGAGAGAACCCAGAGAGAAGCACAGCTATTCTGCTCACAGGACATGCAGGGAGAGAGGTGAGCTGAGGGAGGAACATCAGTTTGGGGTGGTAAGCTGAGCACAATACCTGTCAAAGTTTAATGCCAGGAGGGAAGTTTATGTGGAAATATGTGAAGGGTTGGAATAGCAGCAAGTGTGTGTTGGAGCCCTGCAGAGTTTGCAGCCCCCCAAGCTAACACACATCTCCTAAGCAGGAACACATCACTATCTCCCCAAGCATTCTGTCCAGATAATGTGCAGTTAATTTATGACCTTTCCGTTTAACCCTGTGTTATCCAAACTCTGTTCAATGAATAGTGTAAACTCACCACATAAACACTCTATATACACAATAAAATTCCCCGAATAATGTTCGGAACATAATGTTCACATTTGCATGGAAGCACAATTGAATGAATGCTGATTATTCAGAGAATTACCGTATTTATGTTTATTGAGGATTGTTTTTTTTATGTACTAACAGTTAAGCTTCATACGCACAATACAAAATTGGATGAAAAATACCACTTTTGAAGCGTTCGTGCATATGAGCGTATTATTTTTTTTTTTGGTGGGCGAGTGGATCTTGGGTGGGAGTTCCCACACTTTTTTCCCCAGGACTTGACCCCTGCACAACGCTATACTATATAAAACTATGCAACTTTTATTTGTTCACATACAGTGTATAAATATTTAAGTGAATCTTTAGTCAAAATCTTTTTTTTTTAGTTTTGGATAAAGTGAGGAAGGATTAGACATTCTGTCTGGTTTTAATTGCTGTGTGTGTGTCCCCAAGAGGGAGGTATTCGAAACGGGACACCTGTTCCATGGGACAACTGACTAAGAGGGGAATTCCCTTCACTTTGGGGTTATTTCCTCTAACTTCTTGTTGCGTCTCTGAGACAGGAAGTGAAGGGAAATGTCACCAATAACAAAAAAATAACCTGACGGGTTATCCTTACTCTATCCAGAGGTAAAAACTAAATGTTTTGGCTAGACATATTTTTTTGTAGTATATCTTAATATTTATAAAGTTATTTATTATATTAAGAAATAATAATTTTGGATAGAGAAGGGGGAGATTAGAACCCCTGTAAATGTGATCACCCTTACAGTTTGTCCCAACTATCATTGTATATAATAAGGATGTTAAGCTGTCACTGGAACAGAAATCTTCTATTGGGAACACTGGTCATATTTTTAGGTTTCCTGCACTGGTAAATTCTATTTTGTTCTAATACTTGCAAAGAGTACCTCATGGCTAAAAGTAGGATAGAGTAGGGGAAGGTCAGGACCTTGATCAGGGAGCTACACCCTTTCAGTTTTTCCTGAAGACCATTTTCAGCGGGACTAAAAATTGGAGATTATTTAAGATTTTGGGCTGTCAATGAAACAGAAATCTTCCAATGGGAACTGTGCTGGTAAATTACTCTTCGGTATAATATTTGTAAAAAGTATGTCAATGTTAAAAGGGGCTGAGTGTTTTGTTTTCCAATTTGCAATTTGGTGCTGTTGCCTTTGAATAGTCTACACCAGGGGTCTCAAACTGGCGGCCCTCCAGCTGTTGTGAAACTACAAGTCCCAGCATGCCTCTGCCTGTGGGAGTCATGTCTCATGGGCTGTCAGTCTTGCAATGCCTCATGGGACTTGTAGTTTTGCAACAGCTGGAGGGCCACCAGTTTGAGACCCCTGGTCTACACCAAACTGTTTAAAACAGACATGCAAAGTCTTATGCCCCGCAGACACGGTCGGAAATTCCGACGGGAAAAGTCTGATCGGATTATGTTGTTGGAAAATCCGATCGTGTGTGGGCTCCGGCGGGCTTTTTCCATCGGAATCTCAGACGGAAAAAACTTGAGAGCAGGACCTAAAATTTTCCGACAACAAAATCCGATCTGACTTTTTCCGATCGTGTGTATAGAATTCCGACGCACAAAGTGCAACGCATGCTCAGAATAAATTTGGGGACGAAAGCTATTGACTACTGGCCTCTACGTAGTCCCGTCGTACGTATTGTACGTCACCTCGTTCGGAACGATCGGATTTTCCGACAACTTTGTGCGACCGTGTGTATGCAACACAAGTTTGGCCAAAATCCGTCTGAAAAAATCCATTGGATTTTGTGGTCAGAATGTCCGACCGTGTGTACAAGGCATAACTCGTACTTGAAATGTTTAGGTGGTTTGTTCACTCAAACTAAAATAATGGAGGGATGGATCTTAATTCTTGTAAGAATTTCTAATGTGGCATGGCCCTTAAAAAATTACTGTATATGGTTCCTTGCTAAAAAAAAAAAAGATGAACAGGCATGAAAAATACCAACTGCTTCTCTGAAAAAGTTAACAATCCTATATCTTTATCCCACCAGCTTGCTTTTAAACTTATGTTTGTCATTCTGTATTTCTACCAAGGGTTATTTAGACATCATGATACCCCCTTTAAATAAAGAGAAAGCATTAACTGGTTTCATTTATTATGACACTTGGGGGGATTAAGGCCCCTTTCACACTGGGGCGGTTTGCAGGCGCTATTGCGCTAAAAATAGCGCCTGCAAACCGACCCGAAACAGCTGTTGCTGTGTCTTCAGTGTGAAAGCCCGAGGGCTTTCACACTGAAGCGGTGCGCTTGCAGGACGCTGGAAAATGTCCTGCAAGCCGCATCTTTGGCTCGCTATAGGAGCGGTATATTTTACCGCTCCTATAGCGCCCGTTCCCATTGGAAACAATGGAGCAGCGCTCCGAACCCGCCCTCAAAACGCCGCTGCAGCGGCGGTTTGCGGGCGGTATTGACCCTTTTTCGGCCGCTCACGGGGGGTAAATCCACCCCGCTAGCGGCCGAAATGCGCTGCTAAAACGCCGGTAAAGCGGCGCTAAATATAGCGCCGCTTTACCGCCAGCGCCCCCACCGCTCCAGTGTGAAAGTAGCCTTACTAAAATTGAAGCACTCAGAACCTGGTGCAGCTGTGCATGGTAGCCAATCAGCTTCTAACTTCAGCTTGCTGAAGTAAGCTTTGGCAATAAAACCTGGAAGCTGATTGGTTTCTATGCACAGCTGCACCAGATTTTGCACTCTCCAGTTTTAGTAAATCAACCCCTTGTATGTCTCTTTCTCCAAGTGCTGTTTAAAAGCCAACTGCTATAATACATTTGCATTATTATTATTTTTAAATCAAGTGATTTTTTTTTTTTTTTTAAGTAACCCTTCAATTAGAAAGGTTAATTATCTGGTTAACCTCTTGCTCCCAGATGTAGTAATGGGTTGGTGCTCTGCCTTACTCTCCAGCAATGAATGACGTTCTATTTATTTATAACATCCTGTCAATTAACTTACACACTGATTAATTTGACTTTTTCAAAAAGCCCAATGTCAGTAATCTTGTTGCCACTGGTTTGACAATCTTAATAAATAGTTTAAAAAGATGATATGGTACCTTTTTTTTTTTTTTTTTTTAAAACAATGATAATTAGTGCCATAAAAGTTTTTCCTGTGTCACCCATCCAATGCTGCTGAGTTGTATTCAGGCACCACTAATAGGACATGTTGCAGTGACAATAAATGATTGATCCATACTGTGACAGCATGAACCATTACTGAAAATAATTTCTGATCAGGGGCACACATAGTATTTGTGTAAACTATGCAGTTGCTCATTGGCTCTCTGAGACTTTGTTGTTGGTGTTCAGTTGTTTAGTCGTGTTCGACTCTCATGGACCAAAGCACGCCAGGCTTTTCTTTCATCCACTGCCTCCCGGAGCTTGCTTAACTTCATGTTCATTGTTTCAATGATGCTATCTATCAATCTTGTTTTCTGTCGTCCTCTTCTCTATTTTTCCTTCCATGTTTCCCAGCATCAGGGTCTTTTCCAATGAGTCCTTTATTCATAAAACTGAATATCTAAAGTTGGTGCTACTATAGAGACCTATATATAAATAGAACCACAGAAAATGGCGCACACATACAATAATACAAAAAGAATAACTGAAAATGGGGTACTTTGGCGCAGTGGTGGGCATAAGCATTGTATGGCCATATGATGTGACTAATCCCCATATTTGCGCGTCGAGATTAGGTGCTTTTAAGCAGCCTTGTAAGATTTAAAAGTTAAAAGTTACTTTTGTATTTTTGTATGTGTGCGCTATTTTCTACGGTTCTATATACAGTATATATATATATATATATATATATATATATATATATATATATATACTCTACATTAAATATGGTAGGAAAATCTGCACCCTACCTTACCCCCAAATCCTCTTCCCCTTCCAGCACAAATCTCTGTGGCCCCCTCCCCACAAATCCCCTCTCATAACCAGTGATGTAAGTAACTGAGTTAAAATAAACTGAGTTACCTAACGCAGTTACTAGAGGGTAACGAGTAATCTAACTGATTACTTTTCCCCTCATGGTAACTCAGTTCCCATTACTTTGGCTTAGTTACCCCAATTACATCTACCGCCACTAGATGGCAGTAGTGTAATTCCGGTGTCCTGACGAAAAAGTTCCCCCGCCGGATAAGGACCCCCTGTACTGCGCAGGCGCAGCGCTTGCGCAGTACGAAGGACTACGGAGCTTCTGAAAATTGCCGAACCTAAACAGCTCTGAGTGAACTCTACACCGTGCAGTTAACATGTAATTGTACGAGGCGATGCCACACGCTCCCGATGCTCGTGCTGCTCTGCAAGGGGCATCTATCGTGTAACTAAGGGGCGGGTCTAGTATTACTGTAACCAAGGGGCGCATTTATTATTATTGTTATATATCGAGCTCTGCCCATTAATTTAACATTCGCCCACTTCTGTAGTCATCCGCCCCTTGCACCATATAATAATAATAGACCCGCCCCTTGCTTACACGCTATAACAGATCTGCCCCTTGGTTAGAGTAATAATAGAGCAGCCCCTTGGTTACAGGATATATAACAATAATAATAAATGCGCCCCTTGCTTACAGTAATACTAGACCCGCCCCTTAGTTACACGTATAGAATATTAAAAAAAAAAGTCAGTTACTTTGCTGCGTAACTAATTACTTTTCCAATGTAGTAACTGAGTTACTAACGCAATTACTATTTGGGAGAAGTAATTTGTAACTTAACTAATTACTTTTTTAAAGTAAGATGACCAACACTGCTCATAACACAAATCCTTTTGTTGAAACCCCAATACGGCCCTTTAGAATCCAGGATGGCTGAGAGGTATGATTTTGCACCCCTACGAATTTTGTATCCAGGAACCCCCCCCCCCCCCATGGCCCTGCCCATGCTATGCCACTCAATGTCTGTACTGGTTGGTTATGTTACATAGTTACATAGTAGGTGAGGTTGAAAAAAGACACAAGTCTATCAAGTCCAACCTATGTGTGTGATTATATGTCAGTATTACATTGTATATCCCTGTATGTTGTGGTCGTTCAGGTGCTTATCTAATAGTTTTTTGAAACTATCAATGCTCCCCGCTGATACCACCGCCTGTGGAAGGGAATTCCACATCCTTGCTGCTCTTACAGTAAAGAAGCCTCTACATAGTTTAAGGTTAAGGTTTATGTTGTGAAGCTTGAGAATTTTTTTACAAATTAATCAAATGGCAAAACTTAAATCTTACAGTATCACTACGGGAACCTTTAGCGCTTGTTCTGTACTGATTGCATTTTGCTGTATTTTCAGCGCCAAAAACACACAATTCTAAAATCAACAATATTTTAATATTTAACCTAGCTTACAAAAATGTTATCTTGTAGACATTGAAATGTGTGCATAATGTGCATTTCATCCCTTAACCAGCATTTTGCACTTTAGTCATTTTTTTTACAATCCGTTACCATGAAAGAGTTTGTGAAAGGGTGACACCTCTGTGGGACACATGGGCCAATGCAGTACCACTGTGGTCAGTGGAGGCCAGAGGGGCACACTGAGGGTTATTGGGGGACAAAGAGTATTATGGTGGTCAGTGGGGGTCATAGGGGTAAAGCAAAGGTCAGTGCAGGCCAGAAGGGTACAGTGGTAGTTAGTGGGGTTAATGATGTGCTTTGGTGGTTAGTGGAGGTCAAAAGGGTACATTGGTGGTCATTGCTGGCTGAAGCAGTACATTGGTGGTTAGTGGGAGAATACATCGGTGTCCAGTGAGGGCTGGTTAGGTACATTGGTGGTCAGTGGGGCTAATGAGGTACATTGGTGGTCAGTGAAGGCTAACTGTATACATTGGTGGTGAAGAGGGGCTTATGGGGTACATTGGTGGCCAATAGGGGGGCTGATGGAGTACATTAATGTCCAATGGATGCTGGAGGAGTACATTGGTGGTCAGTGAGCACTTACCTTGAAGTACTCTGCGTCCCATGCTGCTGCCTCCTCCTATGCAAAATCTGCTGCTGATCCTGTTACTCCTCTGCCAGTGATTGTCCTCTGACCAACCATGAAAGGGTGGCACACTGAGCAACAAAGGGGAGGGGTGCACTGACCACCACTGAGCAGCAAGAGGGTACAAAGGAGACATTTTGACCTGTAGTGACCTCTAGTATACTACTAGTGTCAGAGTAGGTAAAACATAGTCTGACTCAGGGCTAAGTCTAAGTCATGAAATCTGAGCCAAGGTTTACTGGAGTTCAGGGCTGGATGACTCATGCAGGCAGCTCTCTGGTGACTCCTGCTGGTTCTGGAATTTTGGAGAACGTTCTGAAAGCTGGAGGGCGGAGGCTAGGAGGGTTGTTCTGCTTACTCAAGGTAGCTTGACCAATCCCCAGGTGGTGGGCCTAGCAGGGTGGTCAGGCCAGCCCTTAAAGTGATTGTAAAACTTTTTTTTTTTTTAATTAACAAACCTATCATACTTACCTCCACTGTGCAGTTCGTTTTGCACAGTGTGGCCCCAATCATCATTTTCTATGGTCTCCCGGTGGCGCTCGCACTTATCCCTGCATCAGTAAACCCCCTGGGAGAAGCGCTCTCCCGGGGGGGTTACCTTGCACGTGTGCCCCCGAGTCCAGCATTTGTGTGCATAGACACAGAATGCCGGACACGGCTCCGCACCCCCGGCACCCATGTCATTGAATTTGATTGACAGCAGCGGGAGCCAATGGCTGCGATGGTATCAATCTAGCCAATCAAGAGCCGAGAACCCCGGGCAGAGAGGTCCAGTGCATCTCCGCCGAGGGAACGAAGGGCTCAGGTGAGTAAAAGAGGGGGGTTTGGGGACCGGTCACTGTCTGAAGTTTTTTCACTTTAATGCATCCTATGTTCAGTTCGTTTTGCACAGTGTGTCTTCTGGGGCCCCCAGTGGCGCTTGCGCTCCTCCCTGCATCGGTAAACCCGCTGAGAGAAGCGTTCTGATGCCATGGGCACACAAGAAGTGGGTAGGGAAGAGGAGCAACAGTATATCACAGAATTTGTCTGTGAAGGACATCACTGGAAATGATGTGAAAATAGCAGCCCGAGTCGTTTTTTAATTTGAACGCTTTCTTCTTTTTCCCTTTTTTCCCCCCTCGTAACATGAGCTTTAATTACTAACTAAAAGCCACAGTCAGAAAATAAAATCACAAATGAACAAATTTTTAACGTAATACTTTAAAAATCATTTCACAATTGAATTTACTAATTTAATTTATAAATTAATTACATATTAAATACTTTAATATTTGGTGCCCTTCCATCCTCCTAACTGGCATGTAGTTGGGAATGGTTTGAATTTGGGATGCTTCAGAGTTGCTTCTGAATTCCCCTTGAGATGATTCTGAATTGCTTATAAATACATTATGAGTTGCTTTAATTCAAGTCTGCTTTCACATCGACTCGTATGGAAAAGAAACAAATGCACATGTGTAAAAGCTAACAATGGGCTATACAAACATTTGTGGGAGTATTTTGTAGTATAGTGTCCCATAGAAAATGTTGATTCTGAAAGGAAAGGAAATATTTTCTGACAAATCTCTTTGGGTGTACTCATTTATGCTGAGCACTGTATATATATATATATATATATATATAATATATGTATATATTTAAAATATATATATATATAAAAAATATATATATATATATATATATATATATATACAGTGGTGTGAAAAAGTGTTTGCCCCCTTCCTCATTTCCTGTTCCTTTGCATGTTTGTCACACTTAAGTGTTTCGGAACATCAAACCAATTTAAACAATAGTCAAGGACAACACAAGTAAACACAAAATGCAATTTGTAAATGAAGGTGTTTATTATTAAAGGTGAAAAAAAATCCAAACCATCATGGCCCTGTGTGAAAAAGTGATTGCCCCCCTTGTTAAAACATACTATAACTGTGGTTGTCCACACCTGAGTTCAATTTCTCTAGCCACACCCAGGCCTGATTATTGCCACACCTGTTCACAATCAAGGCATCACTTAAATAGGAGCTGCTTGACACAGTAAGGTCCACCAGAAGATCCTTAAAAGCTACACATCATGCCGAGACCTTCCCAGGAGTGGCCGGCCGCCCAAAATGACCCCAAGAGCGCAGCGACGACTCATCCAAGAGGTCACAAAAGACCCCACAACAACGTCCAAGGAACTGCAGGCCTCACTTGCCTCAGTTAAGGTCAGCGTTCATGCCTCCACCATCAGGAAAAGACTGGGCAAAAATGGCCTGCATGGCAGAGTTCCAAGGAGAAAACCACTGCTGAGCAAAAAGAACATCAAAGCTCGTCTCAATTTCTCCACAACACATCTTGATGATCCCCAAGACTTTTGGGACAACATTCTGTGGACCGATGAGACAAAAGTGGAACTCTTTGGAAGGTGTGTGTCCAAGTATATCTGGCGTAGAAGGAACACTGCATTTCAGAAAAAGAACATTATACCAACAGTAAAATATGGTGGTGGTAGTGTGATGGTCTGGGGCTGTTTTGCTGCTTCAGGACCTGGAAGACTTGTCGTGATAAAAGGAACTATGAATTCTGCTGTCTACCAAGAGATCCTGAAGGAGAATGTCCGACCATCTGTTCGTGTACTCAAGCTGAAACGAACTTGGGTTCTGCAGCAGGACAATGATCCTAAACACACCAGCAAGTCCACCACCGAATGGCTGAAGAAAAACAAAATGAAGACTTTGGAGTGGCCTAGCCAAAGTCCTGACCTGAATCCTATTGAGATGTTGTGGTATGACCTTAAAAAGGCCGTTCATGCTCGAAAACCCTCTAATGTAACTGAATTAGGACAATTCTGCAAAGATGAGTGGCCAAAATTCCTCCAGGACGCTGTAAAAGCCTCATTGCACGTTATCGCAAACGCTTGGTTGCAGTTGTTGCTGCTAAGGGTGGCCCAACCAGTTATTAGGTTTAGGGGGCAATCACTTTTTCACACAGGGCCATGATGGTTTGGATTTTTTTTCACCTTTAATAATAAACACCTTCATTTACAAATTGCATTT
Source organism: Lithobates sylvaticus (assembly GCA_028564925.1). Taxonomy (NCBI): domain Eukaryota; kingdom Metazoa; phylum Chordata; class Amphibia; order Anura; family Ranidae; genus Lithobates; species Lithobates sylvaticus. The sequence continues at coordinate 62,927,877 of CM053032.1, forward strand.
TGTGTTTACTTGTGTTGTCCTTGACTATTGTTTAAATTGGTTTGATGTTCCGAAACACTTAAGTGTGACAAACATGCAAAGGAACAGGAAATGAGGAAGGGGGCAAACACTTTTTCACACCACTGTATGTGTGTGTGTGTGTGTGTGTGTGTGTGTGTGTGTGTGTGTGTGTGTACATAGCACTCCAAGGGGATGAGACTGAAATTGCCTACATTAAACCCAGACTAAATCTCAAATCACTTTCGATTAATTTCAACAAAATGTTCTGAATTAGATATTTTTCAATATTTTTTTCATATTTGTTCAATAACCTGTAATAAAAATGTATAGCGCAATTCAATCTATGAAATTCAGATGTGCTGTAGATTGCTTTGTTTAAAGCAACCCCTTTCAATTGTATGTTTGATTCATGGTTGATTAAAAGTGGTTGAAATATTCAGAAAATTGTCACGTGTATGGCCACCAGCTTAAGCTTATGCATATACCAAAATGTGTGGTATATGTGGTTGATTTAATAAAAGCAAATAGGCTGTTCACTTTGTAAGGGACATTTTACTTTGCAAGGGCAGTTTCCACTGGCGTAGAGAATGTGGTATTTTTGCTTGTACATGATTGGAGGATGGAGGTCAGCAGAGCTTCACTCGTTCTCCAAGCTAACGTAAAATGCCCTTACAAAGTGAACAGTCTGTTTGCCTTTAGTAAATCAACCCCAATGTGTGTTGCAGTGCATGGTCATTCACTTTGAATGTCACCGCACTGCACTGAAAACAAGCAGATCTATCACTCAGGGGAAACCCAACACAGGGGCGTGAATGCACTATGTATTGATGTTTGTTGCATTGCCCAAAGAGAAATGCAGGTGTCTTTTGTGTGCTCATGATTGATAAGGACTTGTTTAAAGTAAATAGGCTGCCTTATCACAACACACACACCTATGCGTAAAAAAATTAAATAAAATAAAAACCTTAAAGAAAAAGTAGGGTCAACGCTCTTTTGGCCCTACTTCTCCTGTAGGTCACAGGAATGCACTTCATTCTGCACTCCTGTGACCATACAGGACCATCAGCTAACAGCAAGCTAAAATCTGCTGTCGGCTGACAACACTCAGCCGGTCCAGGCTCTGGAGAGAACCCAGCTTTAATGTCAGGATCCACCCAAATGCCTGACTGGCAGCTGGCCCAGCCTCTCAGCATGCTGCTGAGAACCTGAGCCAGCCACTCCCACTCCCAGCACAGCCTGACACTCCAGTGAGCGTTGGAGGGGCAGAGCAGAAAGCCAGTGACTCAGTGAAGACCTAGAACTGAGCAATGAGTGGTCTTTGATCACTCAGTTCTTGGTCTGAGAGGCGGCAGGGGACAGATGCAGCATTGGACAGATGCTGTACCCACCTAGGTGAGTAAGTAGGTAGATTTTTTCTCTAATCAATGAACCAAGTGCTGACAGCACTGACCCAGAGTAGCCAATTACATTTCAGCAATTTTGTTGTGCAAAGGAAAATCTGCTTGCTAAGAGCAACACAGGCCCTGCCTGGTACCGTACAGCATATCTTCCATGAGTTCTACTCTTCCATTGGAATTTATGGGACCACGGCATGAGCAGGGCCACACAGAAAAGATTGCTGGAATGGGAAGGAAGATAAGTATTTAAAAAAACAAACTGTGCTCTGGGGGATAGGGACATTCATTTAAAGCGGTTCTGCACTCGTTTTTTTTTTTTTTTTGGGCTATATGCCAAGGGCATATAGCTCAATTGGGGGACTTACCTGTTCCATCTTCCATCTCGATCGCCGCCGGTTTTCCTCCGATAAAAATTCTTCATCTTCTTCTTGTCTGCTGGGGTCCATCTTGCCTGTGGGCATGTGAAACCCCACAGGCACTTTAGATGGCCCAGCATGCACCGCCGTTACTCGCGCGTGCGCAGTAACGGCACATCTGCTGACATCGCACGAGATTTCGGAAGATGTGTCAGAAATCTCGCGAGATTTCGGAAGATGTCCGCACTGACTCCTGGGAACAATGACACCAGATCCCAGGAGACAGTGCGGCCTGACGAAGATCGACGCAGAGACCCCGCCCACCCCCGAAGAGACAGAAGACAGGAAGTCATCAATTACAAGGTAAGTAAAAAAAAAAAAACACATTTCATTTAGTACTCTTTGCCTGATTTGGAAGGCAAAGAGATTTACTAAATGAAATGGGTGCAGAACCGCTTTAAGGACAACTGTACTAAAGGTACAGTTGTCCTTTAAAAAAGCACTATTTTTAGCTAAAGGCATTGATTAGTCTATGCCTCTTCCTGTCCCACCGCGCTGTCTGCTGGAACACACACGGGTCCCAGAGACAGCGTGGACGATTCTCATTGCACTGCGCGACTCGCACATGTGCAGTAGGGAACCGGGAAGTGAAACCGCAACGCTTCACTTCCTGATTCCCTCACAGAGAATGGCGCCGGCAGCAGCAGAGAACTGAGCGATTGATCGGCCTCTGCTGCAAACATCACTGGACCCCGGAACAGGTAAGTGTCCATTTATTAAAAGTCAGCAGTTGCAGTATTTGTAGCTGCTGGCTTTTACAAAAAAAAAAAATTCAAGTGCAATCCCTCTTTAAGGCCCAGCCTATAAAATAGAATGATACAGTGCAGTACATTATTGTATAAGAAAAAGTTAAACATATTTAGAAGCATAACGGTATTTATAAATTGCAAATGTTCACCCTTCCTGACCCCTCACCAGACAGCAAATTCCATGCATCATACCATGGCGTAAAGTTATTATTAGACAAATAATACACTGTGGAAGAAGTTGGACTAATCCATTTAGGATTCCAGGGGTATGGATTTAATAAAAAAGACCATTACGATATTAGAACAGAATTCAGTAACTGCCTTGTTAAATATAAAAAAAACAGGATCATAAAGAAATTATATATATATATATATATATCATTAGTATACATCATTTTAGTTTAAACAAAAAAAAAAGCAGGCATATAAGTGTCTAGAATATTTTTTTATATAATCACCCTGGGCTGTGCTGCACATTGGATGCACATTGAATGTTGGACAATGCATTCCAGAGGTCACCTGGATCACACATTATGAGATGTAAATTTGTCTTTGTTGTTCTGATTAAAATCTTTAACTTTCTACAGTAATGTCAAATAATATTAATATAGCACAATCATACAGACACAGTAATTGTACAGTAGTTTCTGATATATTTTGGACTGGATTGTATTTGTAATTTAAGTATTCTACCATAAAACATATGTTCCATTAATAACTAATGTTATTTAGTAAAACTGTAAAATTAAATATAATAACTATACATCATTTTGAGAAACTGAAGTGTAAAAATCATATGCATATTCTATTTTATATATAGATAGATAGATAGATAGATAGATAGATAGATAGATATATAGATAGATAGATAGATAGATAGATAGATAGATAGATAGATAGATAGATAGATAGATAGATAGATAGATAGATAGATTTATATCTATCTATATATAAATATATATATCTAGATACCTCTCTCTTTTTATATGCCATATATATATATATATATATATATATATATATATATATATATATATATATATATATATATATATATATATATATGTACATATATCTATAGATATAGAAATATATATATATATATAGATATATATATATATATATATATATATAGATATATATATATATATAGATAGATATATATAGATATATATATATATATATATATATAGACATATATATATATATATATATATATATATATATATATATATATATAGATATATATAGATATATATAGATATATATATATATATATATATATATATAGATATTTATATATATATATATATATATATATATATATATATATATATATATATATATATATATATATATATATATATATATATATATATATATATATATATATATATATATATGGCATATATTAAGCACATGTGCACATATATTGGTACATACACAGTACACAGTATGCATCTACTAGTAGGTTAGATGGCATCTGATCAAACCACCTTTATGTATACATGTGATTTTCTGAGTGTTGTATGAAGGGACTGATGTGAACACTCTAAGTACAGCATAAATACTGGATCTACTGTATGGAACATACGTTATACTCAAATATAGATAGATAGATAGATAGATAGATAGATAGATAGATAGATAGATAGATAGATAGATAGATAGATAGATAGATAGATAGATAGATAGATAGATCGATAGCAGAGAGAGGGAGAATGAAAGATAGAGATACTGAAAAAAAATAAAAAAATAAAATAAAGGTTTAATGTCTACAACAATTTAATTACATTTTATATTAGTACTGCAATCATCTTTTCACTATGACTATGAAAAATCACAACAGACATGTCCCATGTAAAGAAGATGGCATTAAGAGAATGGGGTAAACTTAATAAACTTTGCTTACTAGGAAAAGTACTAGCAAAAATACAGTTTTTTGTACTTCCCATGATTGGCTATTTAAGCTGAGCATGTTCTCCATATTAACCAACATCCCGTGCTAATGAATGTTGCTTTATTAAATGAAGACCAATCTGCAACAGATAATCAAACGGGTTACAGGGCTGCTGATACACTTTTATATTAATGCCATGCCTGCCCTGCTGCCAAGTAATCAGCAGTGAAAAATTTGGGCTTTTGACAATTTTTGTTAAGCTTTCAATACTTTTGCATAGAGCAGCTAAGCAGTTGCATGAAAGCTTTCTGGTAGTTAAATCTCTGCACCTAAACACAGCAGAGAATGATCAGTGTGGCTGCACCCATAGATACATTATTGTTACATTAATAAGCATACAGACAGACTTGGCAGGAACAGGTTATTTTATCTAATTAATAACAGATTCCCGTTAAGAGCCCAATTGCACTGCAGCTGTTGCCACTGTGGTTTTCATGGGCAAACGTAAAACGATTTGCCTGCTTTTTCCATGTCCAGGTTAAAATTAAATATATTTGGCAAATAAAATTAGAAATCTTGAAGTTGAGGAAATATTAATTTAAGGGATTGCCAATCATTTAAGTTATCAATTATTCCAAAAATAGCATGGGCATTTTTTATGGGCTTTATTATGGGCTTTCATCTTGATGGAAATTACAGATGATATTTGTCCAGAAAGTTCCTATACAGTCTTCTATAATAAAAAACATATCCCATAGATCACATAGAGGACGCTAGGATAAAGACATCTAGACTGTATATACAATGAATGAATCTGCAAATACATGAGAACAGGATGTTACCATCCAAGTGATGAGCTGTGCCCTGGACCTCTCAGAAGCTTCACCGTATGATACAACGATACCCTCTATAGCAGCGCTATTACCCTAGGAAAACCTACTGAACTGTTGATTTTTTTATTTTTTTATTTTACTTTTAACATTTGTAAAAATTAAATAACAACATAAAATGCATTTGCTAATTTAGTTTACGTTAAATCGTTTGCTAATGATAATACTGTATCTTTAAGTGACTTTTTATTACAGTTATTTATATGTTTATGTTATTTTCTGTGCACATTTGTTTCAGTGTTTTGTGCACTTATTGCCAGTGCCTGCCATTTTCTAAAAAGTAGCATATTATAATAATAATGATAAAAAATGTTCTTCTTATGTTTCTTATTTGTCTTATTATTATTAATCGGAGTCTAAATTTATGTACGTCTTTTTATTAGTGCAGTGTGAACATATATGGCTATCAAAAAAAAAATATATAGTATTTATATCATCTATAATTTTTACATAATTATTACCAGCGTCCTCTGATGACCGGGGAGCTCAGCTCTATATAAATCTCAGAGTTTTAATGAAATCATTTTTGCTAATAGATGGGAGATAGCTTGATAGGTTTACTATTGCGCTACCATCTCTACATAGATGACATCGCTACATTTACATCGATTACATTACAGATTAGTTTACATCGCTACATTTACATCGATTACATTACAGATTAGATTACATCGCTACATGACATCGATTACATTACAGATTATAGATTACATCGCTACATTACACCTCTACATAGATTCCTACACTCTACATTTACACAGAAAGCCAAGAAGAAGTTCCTATTCTCTGTGTGGCAAACACTCTTAGGACTCTGACACTCTCCTACTACACAGCCTGGGGCAGCCCAGCACCCCTGTACCCACAATCACCCCAGTAGCCTGTGTCGGACACCCCCAGACCTGAAATGAAAAGTAACATTTAGTAAACGGGTTCTATATGTTTGTGGACCTACCTATCTCAACATGGAGACTATTGTGCTGCATTATGCATTGTAGGCAGAATTCGGAAGGGGCAGCTGTTGGTCTTTTATGAAATCACTGCAGAAGAAACTGCCTTGGAAAATACCGATCACGTCTTTTTTTTCAGTTTTTTTTTCATATCCTTTCATATGCCAAAGCTTTTTTTTTTTTTATGCAGACCCATAAGGGCTACACTTTGTACCCCAAAACAGATTTAGTATTGCCTTTCTCCAGAAACTTGATCAGGGACCCCATTCCACCTTCATATAAATACAAAGTACTGCACACCTCCCCTGCCCATCTCAGAGAAAAATATAAAGCTGTCCCATATAGTACCTAGAACTAAACTACCAACTAGTTATCCGTCCTGAATACAGAACGCTGATTTGCTGACTAGCCGGCACCTCTCAATAAATTGCTCCCCTTTAGCAATACATGAAAGATTAGTCTGTACCATTTAATAAATAGCACTAAATTACTGACTAGCCTGGATACAGAATGCTGCTTTATTGACTAGCTGGCACCTAATAGTATTACATTGCTGACTAATCTGCACCCCTTAGTAAATTGCACTAACTAGTCTTCACCCTGAATACAGAACATTGGTTTACAGACTAACCTTTACCCCTTAATAAATAGCACTACATTACTGACTAACCTGCACCGCCTAGTTAATAGCACTACATGACTGACCAGCCAACTCCCCTGGTTAGCACTGACGACTCGAGCCTGTACCTCTGAATACAGATTACTGCCAGCCTGTACCCCTTGGTAAGCAGAATTACATTACTGACCACTGACCAGTCTGCACAGCCATGAATACAGAACTCTGGTTTGCTGACTATCTTGTACCTCCTTAGTAAATACATTACTGACTAGCCTGCACCCCTTATTAAATAGCTCTACATTACTAACTAGCCTTCACCCCTTAATAAATAGCTCTACATTACTAACTAGCCTTCACCCCTGAATACACAGCTATGCTTACAGGCTGCGCATCCTTAATAAATAGCACTACATTACTGACCAGCTTGTACCCCTGAATATAGAACTCCTACTGACTATGACTAACCTATACCCCTCTAGTACTACGTTACTCACTATCCAGCAGTGTATTGCTAACAGCACTCAGAACAGGGCTACACAGTGAGGAGCTATACAATACTATACTATATTATACTGTTTTATTATCATACAATACTATACTATACTATATTATATTATACTATTTTATCTTATTATAAAATACTATACCCTACAATATTAAACTATATTATATTATCATACAATACTATACTATGCTATGCTATACTATACTATCATACTATACTCTACGATATTAAACTATATTATCTTATCATATCTTATCATACAATACTATACTATACTCTACTATCTTATCATACTATACTATACTACACTATATTATATTATGTCTACAATATTATACTATATTATCTTATCATACAATACTATACTATACTCTACTATCTTATCATACTATACTATACTATACTACACTATATTATATTATGTCTACAATATTATACTATATTATCTTATCATACAATACTATACTATACTCTACTATCTTATCATACTATACTATAATACACACTATATTATATTATGTCTACAATATTAAACTATATTATCTTAGTATATAATACTATACTATACTCTACTCTACTACGGTATACTCTACAATATTATACTATATTGTCTTATCATACAATACTATACTGTACTCTACTATCTTATCATACTATAATCTACAATTTTATACTATATTATCTTATCATACAATACTATACTATACTATATTATATACTTTACTATACTATTTTGTACTATACACGCCTTCCGGAGTCAGTAGTGTGACTGTGGAAGGTGTGTGTCTGCACTTGCCTTTCCATAAACTGACAATTTATCTAACTTTTTGACCTATCTTTCTACCTTCTCCTGCCAAGAAAACCTGACAGGTGCAGATTCCAAGTCCCAGCAAATCCCTGTGACTGTGGATGGCTGCAGGCTGTAATTAGCTCTTCCAATTATCCCAACACAGAAGGTATATCCCCACTGCTCACTGACACCGGGAGAGATGATTCTTCCGATGGTATCATACTACTCCATATAGTCATTGCATGAATGCAGCATGCCATTCATATCTGTAGCTCTATACACTTTATAACATAGCTGTAGATGTTTTATTAACTAAAATATATTCCTACATTGCTATCTATCGATCTATCTATCTATCCATTCTTCTATTATCTATCTATCTATCTATCTATCTATCTATCTATCTATCTATGATCTATCTATCTATCTATCTATCTATCTATCTATCGCTCTATTCTTCTATCTATCTTGGTTGGCCTTTTTATCTATCCATTTGCACATCTATCTATCTATCTATCTATCTATCTATCTATCTATCTATCTATCTATCTATACATTACTATTTATCTATCTATCTATCCATTATTTTAGTATCTATCTATCTATCTATCTATCTATCTATCTATCTATCTATCTATCTATACATTACTATCTATCTATCTATCTATCTATCTATCTATCTATCTATACATTACTATCTATCTATCTATCTATCTATCTATCTATCTATCTATCTATCGCTCTATTCTTCTATCTATCTTGGTTGGCCTTTTTATCTATCCATTTGCACATCTATCTATCTATCTATCTATCTATCTATCTATCTATCTATCTATACATTACTATTTATCTATCTATCCATTATTTTAGTATCTATCTATCTATCTATCTATCTATCTATCTATCTATCTATCTATTCTTCTATCTATCTTGGTTGGCCTTTTTATCTATCCATTTGCACATCTATCTATCTATCTATCTATCTATCTATCTATCTATCTATCTATCCATTACTATCTATCTATCTATCTATCTATCTATCTATATCTATCTATCTATCTATCTATCCATTATTTTATTATCTATCTATACATTAAATATCTATCTAGCTATCTATATATACATTACTATCTATCTATCTATCTATCTATCTATCTATCTATCTATCTATCTCTGTCTATTTGTGCAACAATTCCTTTCTTCTATCTATCTATACATCAATTCTTAAATTATCAACCAATCTATCTATCTACACATTATTTTATCTATCTATCTATCTATCTATCTATCTATCTATCTATCTATCTATCTATCTATCTATCTATCTATCTATCTATCTATCAATCTACCTCTGTCTATTTGTAGAGCCATCCCTATCTATCCAATATTCTATTATCTATCTATCTATCTATCTATCTATCTATCTATCTATCTATCCATTATTTTATTATCTATCTATACATTAAATATCTATCTAGCTATCTATATATACATTACTATCTATCTATCTATCTATCTATCTATCTATCTATCTATCTATCTATCTATCTATCTCTGTCTATTTGTGCAACAATTCCTTTCTTCTATCTATCTATACATCAATTCTTAAATTATCAACCAATCTATCTATCTACACATTATTTTATCTATCTATCTATCTATCTATCTATCTATCTATCTATCTATCTATCTATCTATCAATCTACCTCTGTCTATTTGTAGAGCCATCCCTATCTATCCAATATTCTATTATCTATCTATCTATCTATCTATCTATCTATCTATCTATCTATCTATCTATCTATCTATCTATCTATCTATCTATCTATCCATCTGTGCTGTAACATGGGGCAGGGAGCCGATTTATTCCAGTCCAAGTGATGGGAAGCCTGGAGGTGAAATAAAGTGTTTTTATTACATGAGAGCCCAAACTTGGCACCCAGAAAGAGCATAGTGTAAGCTGCTGGATCCACCCAACATGAATGTGTAATAACCAGTGCAACTGGATTCTGCCAAGGAAGATGGTGGGGAAGAACCGAGCCCCAGACCCCCAACCTGGATCCATGATGACGTCACTTTGTCATTTCTTGGGATACTTGCAGTTGGTCACAACAAAATAAACGTTACATCTATCACAAGTTCACTTTTATTGACAAACAAGACCAAAACGGTTTCATTATTAATGCGTCATCCCTGCCAACAATTGTGATATTGATAATACAACTGATTGTTGTGTGACTTTTTTTAATGTTATGTGCAGCAAGACCAAAACGTAAAAGGAGAACAAAATGTAACAGAGAATGACAGGAGATGATATGACTTGTGATTCTCACACCATAAAGCCATCAGAGTGACTGGAACATCTCTTGTGTGAAAGCCTGACCCAAGAATTCTATTTATTATTTGGAGAGCTTCCCTTATTATCAGAAAGGTTTAATTACACTGCAGATTAAAGTCCTTTTATTTCCCTGTATGTTGATTTTGATGTGCAGTGCAAACATGAAATTTGATATAGGAGGAAGAACAGAATATGGTCACTGAAAAATTACTGGATACATCTATTTATTCCATTTATTGGCTAGGTATAATCAGTGAATTCCATAGTATAATATTCCATAGTATAATATCAATATCAATAAAATCGATCTCTGTGGTCATGTAAAAAATAAATAAATAAAAATAAAACGAGAGTTTAACTTTATTTACTACTACTACGTATAGTAGTAATACTGCTACGACTTCTACTACTACTACTAATAACAATAATAATAAAAAATAATATTAATAACTACAATAATAATAATAACAGTTCTTATTCTTCTTCTTAATATTATTATTATTTTATTTTTTAACAAATCCCTGAATTAAAGCTCCGTTTACTACAACTACTACTACTAATAATAATAATAATAATAATAATAATAATAATAATAATAATAATAACGATATATATATATATATATATATATATATATATATATATATATATATATATATATATTATATATATATATATATATATATATATATTTATTTATATATTATAGATATAATAATTAAAGGTTATATAGAAAAGAATAATATTAACAATAATAATAATGATATAGATCGATAGATAGATAGATAGATAGATAGATAGATAGATAGATAGATAGATAGATAGATAGATAGATAGATAGATTGATAGATAGATAGATGTAGTAGAACTTATGAGATGAGAGAGAATGACAGAAAAATCAAATAATATAACTAATACAGTAAGTATTATTATTTTATTTCTTGGTTTCTCTCTGTCAATCTCTCTTTTTATTCATGAAACCTCAGTCAAAAGTGTTTTGCCCACACCATGTTTTGTTTTGTTTATTTGTTTGTTTGTGTGTTTGTTTTTTTTAACTGTGCATTTTCAGAGCTGTTTAGTTGCTCCGGATAACAATTCTACTTCTGCTCCTGTTTTCATCAATCATCCTCATCTTCATCGGTCATATTAATGAGTATATAATACACTGGCATGATTTTCCTACCTCCCTGGAGCCCAGATTGAAGTGAGTGGAATAATAGTCAGCCCTGGAGTGTCTCTTTAATGAACCTATAAAATAATGGCTGCAGGAGGCAGTGAGATCTTTCTACTTTATAACTGATACTGGCAGAAAATCTGGTTGCTATGGGCAACACAGACATTTTTTTTCCTACCTATTTGGGGGGGGGGGTCCAACATCAATGAAGGATACCCAAGGACATAAGGATGTGTGCTGGGATGACCTCTGCTTTAAATAAAGGGTTCAAAGACGTTTTCATCAGGAGCCCTGTAATTTTCCACCTACAATCAGCGCCTGGATGAAAAGCCTCCCTGTCTTCCCACTGTGTGGTTGCGTTTGATTTTGTGCCCCATACATACAAAATGTAGTCTTTTCCATGATGTGTCTGCTTTTAACACATGCAGACTGCCAGCAAGAACATGATTTAAAGTGGGTGGGGCATGGGATGGAAGAAGGTGTGGGGGGGGGGGGGGGGTCTCTCATGTAATAATTAGTAATTATATAAAAAATAAAAAAAATGTTGGCTTTTGGTTGATAATGAATTTCTATCTAAATCAAGATAGTGAATTAAGGTGTCCTTTTATGAAGCAGTGAAATCTATTCACTGCTTCATTCTCCGGCATTCACAGAGGAAATTCACTGTAACACTGAGATGTCCATTTATTAAGCGGTGATAAATTATCACAGCTCAATACATGGACAGACACCAGTGTGATTAATGTTAATAAAATAAAGAGTCCCCCCTACATTATATATACATGTATACACACACACACACATTATATATACATGTATATACACACACACACACACATATATACATGTATATACACACATTATATATATATATACATATACACATTATATATATATACATGTATACACATATATATGACAGGGGGACATGGTTACAGTGTTGGGG